>CM034708.1:13523338-13537993 GCA_020142125.1 Phrynosoma platyrhinos | reverse complement strand
GGTATCAGAGGATTGGGCTTTACTGGGGTTTTGCTAGAGAGAGGGAGCAAAGCCACAGGGTGTGTGGGTGTGTGTTTGGATGTGTGTGTATATACATGTGTGTGTATATGTATGGGTGTGTGTGTATATGTGTGTGTGTGTGTATATATATATATGTGTGTGTGTGTGTGTGTGTGTGTGTGTGTGTGTATATATATATATATGCATGTGTGTTTGTGTGCATGTGTATATATGGGTATGTGTGTGTGTGTATGTCTATGTGTGTGTATATGTGTGTATGTGTATGTCTATATATGTATATGTATATGTATATGTATATGTATATGTATATATGTGCGTGTGTGTGTGTGTGTGTATAGATAGATAGATAGATAGATAGATAGATAGATAGATAGAGTTCTGCCTACCTCCAGGGAGGCCTTATCTACTTGGAAAATCCCTAGAGGACTCTTCCTCCTTCCTGGTCTTAGTTTTGTTTAAGAAATGTCCTCCCCTGTCACCCTTCTCTCCTCTCTGAAAAATAAACAACCAAGCCTTTTAACAGGTGCAAGCCATAAACTAGCAAGACAGAGTGGAATAAAGGTGGATTTAAGCTACAGTCCTACAGGCTTCATTCACCTTTGAAGCCACTGCTGCTGCTGCTGCTTCATGTATAGGGTTGCTGTGCATTGCGTTAGGCTCTGCATAGCCTTCTACTAGTAGGGTCTCTTCCCAATTCCTCTTGCCTTTCCTCCCCTCTCCAGCCTCTCCCTCTTTTGCTCCAGTATTCCTATCCCTGTGCAGCAATGGATGCTGCTTAGACATCATTGTTCAGCCATATTCAGTGGGTGGGTGTGTTCCTGCTAGGGGATACTCCCCACCCAGGATTCCTTTGTTGTTGTTGTTGTTGTTGTTGTTGTGCTGTCAAGTCTGATTCCTAGCTTTTACCAAAATGCCCATTAAGAGACCTATGTGCACGCATGCTTTTCCTCCCTGGAGTCATCTCCCTTTGTTTTAGCTCCATAGAGTGGTTCCTTTTATCACAGCCCGGCCTAAATCCTTCCAGAGAGATCGGTAGTGCCCTTCCTTTTAAATTTGGGAGGGCTTGCTTGGAAAGGCAGTAGAAAATTATATTAAATCATATGGTCATCTGTCCTTTCTTGTGTGCCTTGAGTGTGTATTTCTGCATGGCAGGCGGTTGAACCGGATGGCCCTTGTGGTCTCTTCCAGTTCTATGATTGCATGAAATAAGGAATTTAAAGGGAGGCACCTCATTGAGATTGTTAGGAGAACTTTGATGATCCTGAGAATAATATGATTGAATAATCAGACTTGACAGCACAACAACAACATGCAATATGCAATAGTATGAGTGTGTGTGTAGGGCACTAAATGTCTTTCTGACCCCTGGCCTTTACAGCATTACTTTCCAAGCTGGCTAATGTAGGGGATCAGCAATCATTTTTCATTGCCATTGTGCCAGAGACTAATAACCATCTTTGTGCCTATTAGCTGCAATTATTTCTATCTTTCCTGGCAGGGACTGCAGGCAATGGCTCAAGGACTAGCACTGGTCCATGGTAGGACTATAGCTACAGTATGCAACATAATCATAAAATCGTAAAATTGGAAGGGGCCTCATGGACCATAGAGTCCAACACCCTGGTCATTGCAGGATCTCCAGCTGAAGCATCCCTATCCTCATATGTTTTGTTCTCCATACCTCTTACCATCCTTGTCACCTTCTTCTGAATCTGCTCCAGCTTGTCTAGGGTCCAAAACACACTGCAGAAATAAGCCAGTTTGAGACCACTTTAACCCTGGTTCAATGCTAGGGAAATCTGAAAATTGTAGTTTTGTGAGACATTGAGCCTTCTCTGTCAGAGAGCTCTGGTGCCACAATAAACAACAATTTCCAGGATTCCCTACCACTGAGCAAAGGCAGTTCAAGTGGTCTCAAACTGGATTATTTCTGCAGTGTGTTTTGGACCTATATCCTTCTTAAAATGAGGCATCCAAAACTGAATGCAGTACTCCAAACAAGGCCTGGTCAGTGCAGAATATAGTGGGATTGTCACTTCCCTCAATGTAGGCTAAAATAGTATTGGTCTTCTTTGCTGTAGCATCACACTATTGGCTCATAGTCAATTTATATGATCAATAATCCCAAGGTCCTTTTTGCATACACTTCTTCTGATCCATATATCCTCTGATCCTATACCTCTAAATTTTTGTGGCTTAAATGTAGAATTTTGCATTTGTCTCTATTGAATTTCATTTTATTAATTCGTGCCCAATTTTCAAGTTTATCTAGGTCCTTTTGAATTCTTCCCCTATCTTCCAAAGTGTTATCCACCTCTTTGAGTTTTGTTTCATTTTGCAAACTTGATAAGAATTCCCTCCACCCCACTGTCTAAATAATTTATAAACATGAACAGTAACAACCTTAGGACAGAATCCTGAGGCACTCCACTCCTTCTAAGATGAAGCACTGTCATTCATGCCAACTCTTTGAGCATGGTTTTCCAAGAAATTGTGGATCCAACTGACAGTGTTCCCATCTATTCCACATTTAATCAACTTGTTAGTCAAAACTTTGTCAAATGCTATGTCACAATCTTTCCTCCAGTGCCCAAATTTCTAAGATTGCATTTAAAATATCAGTTGAGCTATTAAAAATACAGTGGACCCTTAATATCCACTGGGGGTTTCTTCGAGGTTCCCACATGGATACCAAAATCTGTGGATGCTCAAGTCCCATTAAATACAGTGACTTTGAAACAGATTTTCTCTTTGATGGAAGCATACGGAATAAACTTTGTGACATGTTACTGGTTTACCTCTTCTAAATAATATTTCTTTATCGATCTTCACTACTTTAATGACTGCAGGTGAACACCACAGGTCAACTTCATATATTAAGGTCATTCCAAAAGAATATGCTGTCTGGCCAATGAAAATGTTAAGACTTTATCATCTGTTATAAATAGTAGGTTCTTGTATTTTGCAATCTTAAGATACTAATTGGCTCAGACCGAATGTATTGTAAGCACAACAAAGGTCTGGAGAGCCTTGCTTCAAAACTTTACCAATGGATATAAGAAGAAAGAGTTCCAGTATGTAAAGGCTTAGTGTATTTGTGTCTGTTTTTATACAATAAGAAATTGGATCCAAATGAGAAGAAGGACCAGCATAGTTCTCTTAGCTCAGGGATGGGAATTGTGCAGCCTTTCAGGTGTTATTGGGTAACAACTCCCAGCAGTCCTAGCCAGTATAATCATTGGTGAGAATGCTGGGGATTACCACTCGATAACATCTGCAGGGCTGCACCTGGTCCACCTCTGCCTTAGCAAGCCTGTCTTCCATTACTGGTTGCACCATTACAGCTAAATTTCTGTCTTGAGGATTTTCCAACCATGTGAGCCAATTCTCGACTCTTATGCACTGTCTTATTGTACTGGTAGTTTGTCTGAGATAACTGTAACCAACATATTGTGCTCTGTCAAGCAGGCTGGGAGCAAAGTGTGACCTATAAAGCACCATATATGCAGCAGTTCTTGGATGCTTCAAGGTGAGTGCTGGTCCTTAGCCTTGATCTTCCTGATGCTTCATACTCAATGCAGACCAAACAGGTACTGAAACCATCTCATTAAGCATTGCTGTAGGGCAATCTTCTCCAACCTGATGCCCTTTCATTGCATTGGACTACATTACCTATCATTCATGGGAGAAATTATTTATTATTATTATTATTATTATTATTATTATTATTAATTATTATGAAGTATTTATACCACGCTCTTCAGCCAAAGGCTATCAGAGCGGCTTACAAGTGGATTAATGATGGTTCCCTGCCCTCAGGCTTACAATCTAAAAAGACAAGACACAAAAGGAAAAGGGGATGGTGGTGGGGAAGGGGAATAAGTCCATCAGATCTTCTCTCCTTCAAAAACCTGGACCAAAGCAGATGGACTATGGATTTGTAGGCCAACACAATTAGAAGGCACCATGATGGGAAAAACAGATGTATGAGACCCATACCCTTGATGCATGAGCCTTCTCTTTCAATACGTCAAAGACCTCCACACTGCTGCTGTCTTGTGCTCATGTGTTTCAATGCAATTTAGCCTTAAATCCCATTTAAACCAATGCAAAAGTTTAATCGCAACAGTCTCATCTCTCTTTGCTTTCAATGGGATTGAATTATGACTAGTATTAGCTGCATTGGGTGGAAGTCCTCAGTCCTTTATGCTCTGCATGTATCTTTTTACTTTCAACTTCTATGCAAAAGATTTCACAATAAGTAAATTTTGCAACCTGAATAAAATAGAGGTGAAGCCCATGTCCCAAACCACCACATTTTCAAGCAGTTTTAGCAGCTTTGGGTTGGATTTTGGCCAAAAACATCACCTGAAAATGGAACTCAAAATGTGGGTGGGTGGGTGGCTAGGACTTGTGGGACCACACTCAGGGGTTCCAAGGGGCATATGCTGCTCACGGGCCACACTATGTTCACCCCACTGTAAATGATGCTCAGGTGCCCATGGGCTGAATTCCTATCTGAAAAGAAATTGTGGAGCTGTGTTCCAACAGTTAATGGAGCTAAGGATTTGAAACAGGATGAGTGGGATCAACTAGACGTCTTAGATTTGAACATTTTCCCACGAAGCATACAAAGCAAAACTCAATTTTTTTATGCCTACTCAGGAGTAAACAACAATGCAACAGTTGCTCCTGCTGCAAAGCGGAGCTTTAGTTTCATGCAATGGCTTCTCCTACTTTGACTAGCTTCTTTTGATAATAGATGGGAAATAATGGCAAGATAAGGTTAGTGTGCCTGATAAAATAAGAGGTGAACCCATGTCAAGTGGAAGCAAACCACCACAGATGGTTTCCTGTGTTGCAGGAAAGTTTTCCATCCCCGCTATAATTTCCTTTCCTCCACTGCTTCTGTTGTGTCACTGAGGATGATGCTGCAAGGATGTGATTCTTTCATTCTGTGCTAGGGAGATTATCACATCAGGGCCAATTCAGCAATAATCGCGGTAGTGAAAGCTAATGCAGCAATAGCGCTATAGCACTCAATATTTTTGCATGGTCTTGCAGTTGCGCAATAATTGCAACATAAATACCAAATAATATTGCGATCACGTTCCACACACATCCATGAATGAATCATTAGTACACTGGAATTTAATGTTTTGTGCATGCGCCGTTTCAGTGCTACAGCACATGTCTGCAAATCATGTTTCCATCCCCGCACAGAATAAATTACAATACAATAAAATTTATTACTTCACCACATAATTTTAATCCAGTGTAAACAAAATCGTGCCTCATATCTCAAAAGAAGACTGAAATCCACTGCAAAACCGATCCTGGCAATGAGAATGGATTGCCTCCGCCAAAATGTAGTCTGGGTAGATGTCCCTGGTTGCTTCCCCAATAGCACAAATGAAACTCAATTAACTTTTGCACCCTCACAATTGTGCTTTATTAGTGTTATTGAGAAGCCATTCATGGGACTTCTCCATGAATGGTTTATTGCAGGAGCATTCTGGGTTCTTCATGGGAAAAGTCCTAGATGAGTGCGACACCACCTGAAACTCTTCAGTGCGATTGTGCGATTATGCCGGGATTATGCCATTTACTCCCGTTTTCCTCCCCATCTGCAAATTTCCCTAGGTTTCAGCAAAAAATATAATAAATTTACCAGGCCTTTTTTAATGAATATAGAAGAGAAGTTCACTTGTGCATGGGTTATTAATGGACCTTCTGAAAGCTTTTTTTTTTTTTTTTTTTTTTTTTTTTTTTTTTTTAGTGCCAGGAGTCACCAAATGTACCTAGTTTTTAGTGCCAGGAGTCACCAAATGTACCCAAATTTAGAATCACTAATTTGGAGATGTGCAGGGCACAGTTTTTCAAGTGATTATACCATTGATTTAAGTGCAAAGGCGCTATGATATATGACCTACTTAAAAGCTGGTGAAGTAAACACACTGAGGGTTAAACATAGTAGAATTTAGTGTATGCTGGAGTTCAACCATGTGATCTGTTCCTGAACAGATTTCCTAGCACATATGAAAAAAAGAATAAAAAAAGAATAGATGAATATTTCTCTTAGGAGATGCAGCGTACAGTGTATTTTCCTTAGAACCTGAGTATTCAGGTAGAACTTGGAAAACTACTTTTTAAAACTACAGTTTCCAGGCTTCACTAACCAACATGACCAGTGGCCATGCTGCCTGGAGATTCTGCAAATTGTAATTTAAAAAAATAAATACATCCAAAATTGGAGTGATGCATGTAGAGGGATTTGAGTCTGGCAATTTCCTTTTCTGCAAACTGGGCACAGTCCAATAATGGAGAAATATTTCAAAAAGTGAAAGACTAAAGAGGCACTGACATTGCATACATCCTACATATGCATTAACCTGTGCAGGCTGTCAAATAAAAAAAGAGCCTCTAACAATAGCCCTGTGTCCTTTAGAAAGCAAATTGGAAAGGTTGTCTGTTGTCATGGTTATGTGGTCAGGTGGCTATGGTGTGATCTAGAAATATATGCAAAAATCAATGGATCATCCTGTAAACAAGACATACAACAAGAGGACTACATGAACAAGGATAATCTCCCAATTCTAATGTTTGATTTTGCTAATTTTGCTGGGATACTTGCAAACAAGTATGATTTAAAAGTGGTACAGTCATGTGAGAAGACTGTTCCATGTCAGCCTGAATTTGTAATTATTTGCCTAATGTGTAGTGGAAGTCTTGGGTATACAGATAGAATTATATCTGCATTAGATCTAGGTCCCTGAATGTTCTGGCTTCTTTTATTAGAAGTCAGAAAAAATGGTCTTACTAGAAGTCAGGGTAGTTTATGCAAGGCATTTGGGCTATTCTAAAGATTGGTTTCTAAAGTTCCCACTGGCAAGTATGGCTGCTGGTCATGGTGCCGGGGGGGATCTGGAAGCTGTATTCCAAAAAAGTAACTTGTTCAAGCGAAGCCTCCTTCCTGGACGGACATGCTTATCATTGACTAGAGATAACCCGACGTTAGACTTCTCTGATTCCGCTCTGGAAAGGATTCCAGACTCTCTTCTGGATTCTGTAATCTGTGCCAGTTTTGTCACAGCAGGCTCCATTCATTTTGCTTATTTGTATCCAGGGGCAGGGAACCTATGACTCTGCAAATGGTTTTGGACTACAATCTCAGTAATTTCTGACTGTTGGCTATATTGCCTGAGGCTGCTGGGAACTGCAGTCAATAACTTTTGAAGGGTTGCACATTCCCTACTCCGTGGAGTTCTAAACCATGGAGTGGTTCTGCTTGTGCCTTCCAAGGAGAAAGCATTGTCAGCCTGACATGAACGAAATAGGTCAGTGGTCCAAGGCTCATCAACTGCCCAGCCTTGTGCCTGACTGCTCTTGTTTTGAGTGCTGCAATGGTTAATACTCTGCAAATGCACACATAGAATTCATTTGTCAAATGGAATATTTTGGAATATTTATGGAGTGGAATTAAGCTGAAAGCTTGATCCCTGGTTTGTAAAGTGAGTTCTGCCATCCGCCCTAATCCATGTAATCCTGGCGTAATAGCTGGCAGTTACGTTGCCCTGGTTCTCTGACAGTTAATCTGCCTTGAGACATTTGCTCATGCAGGTGAGGAGGTTCTGTGGCTAAGAGAGAAGGTGAAGATGTGTGCCTTGCAGTCACATGCCTTTATCAATGCTTGTTCTTGCCTTTCTGTGCAGTGGGAGTGCCTCATAATACTGCTACTCTTTGGCTGTTGGCCTCATAGTTGCTATGTCTCAGGACTGCAGCGCAGCAGCATGGAGCAGTCCTTTGTTTGCCGCAGGTGAAAATAAGCAATAAAGCACGCACTGGTGAAGCATTGAAAGGGCATTTGGCTCAGTGGCAGAACACATGTTTTCCCTGCACAAGGACCCAAATTTAGTCTTTGGCATTTTCGGTTAGGGCTAGGAAAGAATTGTGCCCGAAACCCTGGAGAATTGTGGCCAGTCTGTGTTGGTCGGTTTCGATGGAGCAATAGTCAAACTGGTTGTGATGCGCACAATTCATCTTCTCTTTGGAGTTTATCACATGGGGGAGATTGGGAGTTTAAACAATGATTAACCTGTGGAAATTGCACAATTGACATTAAAATGTGCTTAAAACGACATTAACGCAAGTGCCATTATCCTGTGAAGAACCAGGGAATAACCAGGCAAGAAACAGCAAAAAGTCATTCACAGGAACATTCTGTGAATGAGTTACTGTTGTTTCTTGCCTGGTTCTTCACAGAAAAATGAAAATTTAATCACATTTCGTCTCAACATTGTGTGAAAACCATTCGCGCAATTGCACGCAAGTGTGGGTTAATCACGGATTCTTCATGGGATAACAGCACTTTCATGTCATGTGAAAATCATTCACGCAATTGCGAGTTAATCATGGGTTAATCACCGTTTATACTTTCAATTTTCCCCCTTGTGATAAACTCCATAGTTAAGGCAACGTCTGCCCTAATGCACTGAAGGGCAAATTCATAAATGCAGCTGAATTACATGTCATGGAGCAGATATAGGAGAACATCTGGATGTCCATCTTTTTAGACGCATAACTCCTACAATTCTTTCTTATAAGCCGTGGCAGGGGAGGCTGATGGGAGTTGGCAAATAAAAATATTTAGTAGGTTAAAAGTTTGTTTATCCTCTCTTGGAGAATATGATGTGTGTCACATTTTTTGAATGCTGCCCCATAAATAGAGCTTCCTGCATGGAAAACAGTACTATGTCAGGGCGAAAAAAAACCCCCCTCTTTGCATGCTTGTTTTCTAAGTGCAAGGGCTTGTTTTTGCATGAGTGTGAAACAGTATTTAAATGAGAAGTCTTCTATCTACAATATGAAGGGCATCTCAATTTGGAAGAAGAGTTACAACAAGATTGGTTCTGCCCAGGATTATTAGCAGCCCCTAAATGACCTCTTTCTGGCTATAGGAAGAAGGGTTGCAGGGAGGTGGCCTCAGCACTCCCCCATTCAATAAAAAGGCAACCTGGATGCTTTGTGATGGCTCACCAAAAGGATTTCCAGAAAACAAGCTTCTACCTGCCCATATTGTTCCTTCTGATAGCCAGGTGCTGGACCTATAGACACTGGCCAATATTAACTGCATGGGAAGAAAAAGGTCCATTCTGCCAGGGTAAATGACATTTATTGGCTGCATGTCAGGTTTGAGAGGGGTGGGCCAAGAGAAGTCTACTTAATTAAGTACAATAACATCCAAAATCCACAAAACAGTGATACTTTTATTGGCCAACAAAAATGCACAAGATACATGTTGCAAGCTTTTGAAGCTTCACTGGCTTCTTCATCAAGCAAAGATGTTAAAAATCATACCGGAAGGGGAAATTATAATGATGTTGATCACAAGCCTCCATTTTGAAGGTCTTGCTGTTCTTGCTTCATGTGTTGCTAGAGGGACATTCATGCAGGCCAGACCCTCCTTCTTCTGGCCATGTGGGTACTCCATGAAATTTTTTAAAGATCTGTTAGCAAGACAAAAAGAGAGACTTCTCTTGAGATCCAAGCTGCCCCAGTCCTTTATGAAGCCACAAGTCCCTTTGTTAGATAGCACTGAATTTCTAAGGAAGCCCTCCATGTTTTTGCATCAGAAAAAAAATGTAGGTGCTGTTTTGGTAAAACATGCCAAATGTAGTCCAAATTTTTAAGAAAAATGTTTTACCTTTGTTAAATATACTTAATTAAGTAGCTGATTCTGGACAGATTTCCTAATTTTCCTCTCCTACATCTAATCATGTTGGCAGGGGAGGAATACTGATAAAGGGAGAAGCTATAGGTTAGGAGTTTAGCTCATGCTTTGATGTAGAATTGTCCAGCATCTTGATGCATCAGTTTCTCCAGGTAGAGCTAGCAAAGAATCCTGCTGAAACCCTGGACAGATGCTGCCCATCAGTTTTGACAGTACTAGGCAAGATGGACAAATGGTCTGATATGCAGTATAAGCAGCTATTTACATTTCTGTGTCTTTCTCCTGGTGTAGCATTTCATTTGTTTGTCAGCCACCTGCATTGCTTCTGATATCCTGAATTCCAGGATTCCCACTCTTGTGCTTGAACCTGCTGCTCTGCTTTCTGGAAGAGAAGGTTCTGGCAGTGTTAACCCACATGGAGACAAATGTTGGTAATGCTTTGAGTGAAGCTTGGCCCTAGCTTATTTTCAGTCTTACCCTTAGTATGGAAGAGGATAGATGTCTCTGATTGAAAGTGTGCCATGGTTAGAATGTGTACTTTTATGTCAAATGCATTAGCACATCTGTTATGGGAAAAGTTCATATACTTCTTTTTACTCACTACTCATGAGTATTGGTTTAGGTTTAGGATTTTGTACTAAATGTCTGTGATTTGGTTTCTTAAAGAGTATTTATGCCCTCTGGTGCTGATCAGCTGTAAGTGCATAAACCATGCTGTTAATTAAGAATTTTATAAGCCACATCGTACTCTAATCAGGTTTGTATGGAAGTTAAGTCTTACTGATCAAGTGGGATTTGCTTCCATCTAGATTTCTGTTTTATTGCGGCTCTGCCATACAGCCTTCACCACTTCAAAAAGCTCTTCCAAAGATCTTGGCTGCATCTGCACTGCAGAAATAATGTAGTTTGATGTTGCTTTAATTGCCATGGCTCCATCATATGGAATCCTGGTATTTATAGTTGTTGTGGCCCCAGAGCTCTCTGACAGCGAAAGCTAAATATCTCACAAAACTGCAAATCCTAGAATTCTACAGCATTGAGCCATGGCAGTTACAGCTGTGTCAAACTGCATAATTTCTGCAGTGCAGATGCAGCGCTAGATCCATTTCTGATTCATCTGTTTCTGCTAGTTTAACTAAGCTATCTCACCAACCTGTTGTATTTATTGTGAAATACAACCCTCATGTACACCATTCTGAGTTCACTAAGAGATGGATGAGGTATAGACACAATAGGCAGACAGATACATAAACCAAATACCTTATTTTCTGCCGTATAAGACTACTTTTAAACCTCCAAAATCTGGGGTTAAAGTGGGGGGGGGTCGTCTTATATGCCGGGTATAAGGAGGTTCATGATAGGTTTGCCTTAGTGTCATCATCAGTTGGAAATGACTTGAAGATGCACAGCAACAACAACAACAGTTTTGGAAGTCATACTCTTCCCAAACTCTATATTTTAACTGGAAAAGTGGGGGGTCGTCTTATACGCCCAGTCGTATTATACGCTGGAAAATACGGTACATTCTGAAACTGAGCACTGTTTGTTTTCACACTAGGATGTTTTAGTGCTATGCAGGGTACTTCCAGACAGATTACTTCTTGTGCTATCAGTTAGAAGGCATTTTGCAGCTATTTTGTCTTTTCCTCTTTAACAGTAAGAAAATGATGGAAGAAATGGTGGGTTACAAACGAAAGTCAACAACTTTTGGATCTTCCCTAAATGTTCATATAGAGGAGGCAAGATGACAGCACAATGCAAGCTTTGCTTTGTAATTGTTCCCAGTTGCTGCTTTTCTGCAGTTGTCGTTGTATGTAAAATTCCCACTAATGTACCACGTGGTAGGGATGCCATTTTGTCTATACACATCCAGAAACACCTGTCCATTCTTCAGCTTTCTGAAAGAAAAGAAAAGAAAGTATAGTCAGTTTGAGGGCCAGTGTGGCATAGTGTTTTGAGCCTTGGACTATGACTCCGGAGACCAGGGTTTGATTTCTACTTGGCCATGAAACCTGCTTAGCCTCAGGGGAAGGCAATGGCAAACCTCTTCTGGACAAATCTTGCCAAAAAAACCAACAACCCATGATAGGTTCACCTTAAGGTTGGAGACATACAACACACACACAGAGTAAATTTACTACTAGGCTGGCATCCTGGAAGTGATTTACACACTCATAGGGTGCCAGCCTATATTGTCCATGACATACTATGACACACATATAATTTTGACATACATATATGACATACATATTATTTGCAGATGACACCAAATTAGGAGGGGTAGCCAATACCCCAGAGGAGAGGATCAAAATTCAAAATGACCTGAAGAGATTAGAAAGCTGGGCCAAAACTAACAAAATGAACTTTAACAGGGAGAAATTTAAGGTACTGCACTTAGGCAGAAAAAAATGAAATGCATAGATAAAGGTTGGGGGACACCCGGCTTTAAAAAACTACGTGTGAAAGGGATCTAGGAGTCCTAATAGACCACAGGTTGCACATGAGTCAACAGTGTGATGCCGCAGCTAAAAAGGCCAATGCGATTCCAGGCTGCATCAATAGAAGTATAGTGTCTAGATCAAGGGAAGTAATAGTGCCACTCTGTTCTGCTTTGGTCAGGCTTCACCAGGAATACTGTGTCCAGTTCTGGGCACCACAATTCAAAAAAGGATGTTGACAAACTGGAGCGTGTCCAAAGGAGGGTGACCAAAATGGTGAAGGGACTGGAAACCATAAAGCCCTATGAGGAGAGACTTAGGGAGCTGGGGATGTTTGGCCTGGAGAAGAGAAGGTTAAGAGGTGATATGATAGCCCTATTGAGATGTTTTCAGGCTGTCATATTGTTTTCTGCTTCTCCAGAGAATACGACATTGGAGCAATGGATTCAAGTTACAGGAGAAGAGATTCCATCTCAACATTAGGAGGAACATCCTGACAGTAAGAGCTGTTCGACAAGTGGAAGACGCTCCTTCGGAGTGTGGTGGAGTCTCCTCCTTTGGAGGTCTTTAAACAGAGGCTGGATGGCCATCTGTCGGGGGGGGGTGCTTTGACTGAGAGTTCCTGCATGGCAGAATGGGGTTGGACTGGATGGCCCTTGGGGTCTCTTCCGACTCTAGGATTCTGTGATTCTATGCTAGCCTTCTGTGTGCAAGGCTTTCTTTTGGTGCCCCACGCATTGGTTTCAGTCCAAAAGCGGCAGGAGTCTGGATCATCTTATCTGCGGTTTGTGAGATCAAGGCCTGTGTGATTAACACAACTATTCCTGATCAGGCCTTACTGCGTTGCCGCGGCAACCTGGAGCCTGGCCATGAGAGAAAAGCCTTTTTTTAGTACACATTGCCTTTAACTACATTGCCTTGGTAACTTGCGAAGGATTACACCTCAGCCCAGACAACTGTAGAAGTTGCATTTATTTGCCTCTGTAAAGAAAGAAACCTATATACTGTATGTGCTACTTGAAATTTTAAAAAATATTCTCTTCTCCTTTCTCAACTCTGAGGCCTGTTAATTTGAGGAGCGCTCACTTGAACCGTTCTTGGCTGCATCCGCACTGCAGAAATAATGCAGTTTGACACAGGGTGACCAGATGTCCTAACTGCAAAGGAGGACAACGCACCACAAAATATAGGACAATCCAGAAAAAAATGGAGGACATAACCAAATAAAGGCTAAAAACACTCAGATGAATTCATGCTTCCCAGTCAAGCACAAAAGGGAGGACATTTTGAAATTCCTCCTGGACAAAAGGTAGAAAATGTAGGATGTGTCCTGGAAAAGGAGGGCATCTGGTCATCCTGGAATTGTGCAGCCTCCCGGGTGTTATGGGACTACAACTTCCAGTAGTCCTAGCTAGCATAGGTTATGTGGTGAGGAATGCTGGGAATTGCAATCCATTAGGGCTGCCATTGGTCCACCTCTACCTTAGCAGGCCTTCCTTCTGTTACTGTTCCTTACTGTTATGTCCTGGAAAAGGAGGACGGCTGGTCATCCTGAGTTTGACACCGCTTTACCTGCATTGGCTCAATGCTACAATATTCTGAGATTTGCAGTTTTGGGAGAAGTTTAGCTTTCTCTGTCAGGAAGAGCTCCGGTGCCACAACAAACTACATTTCCCAGAATGCCATAGCATCATACCATGGCAGTTAAAGCGGTATAAAGCTGCATTAATTTTTTATTAACTGTATTATACAGTATTCTGTATGGAAAACAGGCCCAGAAACCTGATTTCCAACTTATGGTGAACCTTGCCATTGCAAAGCTCAAACCATTTCACCAACTATAATTCATATAATATATATATATATATATATATATAGACACACATACACACACATTCGGGGTAGCCATATTGGCCATGAATGTTGAAAATACAACATTCAGTATCCACAAGCAGCAATACATCTGTCGGACCAACTCCATAGAATAAAATACATTATGCAAGTTTTTTTTTAATTTTTATTTATAAAATAACACAACACAATACAAACCTAACAACAAATACTACTCACATAACACAACACAACAACATAACAATTACAAAAACTACCTATTTCTAACTACTACACATAAAATGACTTCCCTCCTTTACCTGAAATATTCCATCATTTATAACTTAAACCTTTCAGATACTTCCTTTTTCCTCCTATTAAAAGCAAATTTTGCATACGTTGTTACATATTTAATAAACTAACGCATTTTACATTTCACAATTCTTCTTGATACACCGCTTTGTGGATCTTTATAATAGAACAGAACTATATTATTTATAACATTTTCTAAACCTTCTTTTACTCATTATTTATCAATCTCTTAAGGCAATCACACCATTTTCCCCCCATATTGTGCACAAGTAATTCGCTATCGGTTCCCAAAGCTTCTCATACTTGTTTCTGGATTGACCTTTC
>CM034708.1:13498274-13523238 GCA_020142125.1 Phrynosoma platyrhinos | reverse complement strand
GGCTTTTTCAGCGTCTAAAAATATCAAAGCTGCTTTTTTATCAGGTCTGTTGTTATGTAATTCAGTGATATCAATAATATTTCTTATATTTTCCTTCATGTGTCTGTTTGGTAAAAAGCCCACATTATGCAAGTTTTTGAAGTTTCATCAGGCAAATATGTTAAAGATCATACAGAGGGGAAATAGTGAGATGGTCTTAGTTAAGATGATATTGAGGGATTTAAATGCCAACTAGAGATCCTGCGTTAGCCTTACTAGCCATATGGGGTCTAGGAACAAACAAGACATAAAGGACAGGTTAATAAAATTTCCATTCTATTAGCAACATAAAAGTAACTTTTCTTGAGATCCGGCTGTCCCTCTCCTATGCCAAGGTAAATGCTCCTTCCTTAGGCAGAGAGCATTGAATTTCCTCAAGGAGTCTCTTAATTCTTAAATCTGGAAAAACTTTTAGATGCTGTTTAAGTTGTTGTTGTGTGCTTTCAAATAATTTTTGACTTATGGCAACCCTAAGGTGATCCTCTCCCTTGGCAAGATTTGTTCAGAGGTTTGCTTTTGCCTTCCCCTGAGGCTGAGAGAGTGTGACTTGCCCAAGTAAATGTTGGATTTTGTAGTATTTTGGAATTTGGGATAAAGGATACTCAATCTGTTACAAGTTTTATCTAGGGCCTTTGGATGAACAAAATAGCAAGCTAGCTAGGCCTTGGGTCTTATCCTAACAAAGCTGTTTATGATCTAGGAGACCCAAGTTCCAGTCCCAATAAAACTCAACAAGTGTCTTTGGGGCCAGTCACCATCTCTCAGCCTGACCCACCTCACATTGAGCATTGTTATTAGGGCAACATGCTGGGAAGAAGAGCCGTGAATGCCACCTTGAACTAACTGCAAAAAAGGAGGGGAAAGGGGTCTTTCAATACTCAATATGCCTTGATGAGCAAAGATAGACTAGCTGTGAGTTTGTGCAAATATGTGGGTTCCTCTGCAGCAAAACCATGTGTTGTTTTTCTGCATCGGTGTTCTGCCCAAAATAAATACTTTTGCACAGAGTTCAGTGAATCTTGTGCAAACTATATGCCTTATTCCCCCAAACAAAGGAAATGTGTATTTTTACACAAATGAATTGCCTGCAGAGAACTTGTCTGCTTAAAATGGTGCAGAAACACTTGTATTCTCAAGTGATACAGGAGGAAAACTGCTGAAGTGGTTTGTTCTTGAACTTAGATCCGAGATGCAGAAAAGAACCATCCTGGAGTGTCTTATGCATTGGGTGCATCTCAAACTATGATGTGAGGGACTAGCAGTATTTTCCCCTCCATTATGCCAGGGACAAGTACTGTACCACATTTGTGCCCATTGGCTACATCTGTTTCTCTCATTCCTGGAAACCCACCAAGGATCAGAAGCCAGTGGCTTTTGGGCCAGCACCAGTGCATTGACCGTAGCTTTGAATACCACTGTCACACATTAAAACTGCAGTTAAAACTGCAAGAGAGATTCATTTTATTTCATTTGTGTTCAACCTTTCTGGGGGCTAACGGTAAAATAAAAACAAGAACAAATTAAGTTAAAAATATAATTAGAAACAGAGCAATAAAAGAGATGCAACAGACCTCTTTCAGATATATCCCTGTTTAGATGCCAAAGGGCTGTCTGAATTAAAAGGTCTTTGCTTGCCTGCAGAAACTCAGAGACTTGTAATTACCTTGTAATTCTGTTTGCTCACCACACAGGCTAACTAGGCAGAAATCAAAATTGACAAGAAAGAAAATAAAATTCAATAATATCATTATAAGATTACAATACCATTTGGGAATGCATTTCTCCCATTTTTATCCCGTAGTGAAGTTAAGGCCTGACATTAGACTCAGAGCAGGGTGAGGGTCTGGAAACTGGATAAAGGGCTAGATGTAAATAATCCTGAATGTTCTGCAGTCTTTCCATGGACGCTGATAAGAGGTCAGTATACCAGTGATCTATGGATTACAACAGTCCATAGCACACCGGTGATCTATAGTGGTTCCCTTTCAGAATGCAAGGGAGATCCTGAATTAAAGATCCTGACCCTGACAGATCCGGTCTGCGTTTTGTATTTATCTAATTGGATGAAGAGCATGAAATCTTTCACAAAATCAGTCTACTAGTCATAGTTTTTTTGTGGGTTTTTCGGGCTGTGTGGCCATGTTCTAGAAGAGTTTCTTTCTGACATTTCGCCAGCATCTGTGGCTGGCATCTTCAGGGGGGATATTGTCACTTGTACATGTTTTAACGTCAACAGTGTTGATGTATACTTTTTTTCGAGTGATATGTAATATTTATTCATGTATTCAATCCATTATTTAGAACCTCATTCAAAGGCATTTTCCCTTGATAATAGGAGACTCATAGTAAGAGATGATAACAGGAGACTCAATCTGTACCCGTATAAAGAAAATAAGCAGTAATAGTTTCTGATGTGAAAACATTCTGTGAATATTAGATTAGACAGAATAAAGGTTAAGGATTTCTGGAAACCAAATAAGAAATTGGAATGTGTGTATGGGGGAGAGGGTTGTGTTGGTTTTGTGGTTAGTTTGTTGTTTTTGCATTATAAATATAGTCATACTGCAGAGACCAGAAGGCACTGCATATCCTAAGTGGAGGAATTTTTATAGAGGTGCTTAAAGTCCTGCAGTCTTGAGGGATGGCACTTTGCCTTTGCTGAATGATGCAGAACTAAAATCCAACATAGGCAGAAATAAACTTCTTATGAGGAACCTAGCAGCATACAGAAATTGACTTTTGTCCCTGCTGGCATGTTTCCTGGTTCTTGAGTGACAGCTTCTATTAACTTTATTAATGAATTCACAAGCATTGAGAACTGGGGTGGAGGCTACCGCAGAAGAGCTGTTTCCCAGAATGACCTTGCTTCATTGACGTCAAGTATGAAAATTGCACTGAGATGTCTCAAACTCTACATGCTTTGTAAAATCCCCAATCCGCAAAAAGCATGCAAATAGAAAATGGAGGGAGAAATAGCTTTGCTTTGCGTCCTTCCCTCTCTTCCTCGCTCCAGTACTTTTGCAGAATGTCAACATTTCTGGCAGAGAACTGTATGAGATGAGAAAGAAATGGAATAATGAATAATAAGAAGGGAATGTAACTAAGACATCATGCAAAATGTGCTTGGTGCAGATTGTGCCAAAACATAGTCCAATTTGCTTATTTTATAAAATCAACAGTCAGTTCCTATTTACATGAAATGTATTTTATGTATAGAGTTGGAGTTTCATTAGGGTAGATTTCAGCCATAACCAAAGGCCATGAGGATCATCAACAGGATTTTATGGGATTCGTATAAAGTTTGTTTAGGAGAAGGAAAAATGTTGAGGTGCATTGAAAGTCTCCCAAGAACCCATCTGATCTCCAAAACAATTAGCTTATTCTTGCCCTCATTATATGTTTCTTTGGAAGCTATGCAAAAAGTATGGTGACCAGACAGGTTGTTCAATTTCTTACCTGGGTCTAGAAAATGTTTATCTGTTCCTTTTTCTTCCTCACAGGCATGGATGGGAAGAAATGCAGCGTATGGATGTTCTTACCTCTTGTCTTGACACTGTTTACCTCAGCAGGATTGTGGATTGTGTAAGTGATCTTTGTAGTTTGATTTTAAAATGTTTTCTGGAAGGAGTAATTCCTTGACATAGTGTAACTCTAGGGCATAGTTCCAAATGAAATAATTAGAGGAATACAAATGTGGGTTTTTTCCTTTTAAAAAAAACTTTTATTTAAATGCACCTTTCCTTTTAGCAGACAGATGCTTCAACTCTTTAAAATACCTATAAGCAGAAAATTGATATACAGTCCACCCTTCCTATCCGTGGGGATCCGTTCCGGACACATACACACCAAGGATAAAGAAAAATACAGGATCTTGAATCCCATTGTCTTTAATGGTAGGCGTGACATGCGCACAGCTGCATGCATGCATCCCCATTGAAAGCAACAAAGCTTCCCATCCGCAGATGCTTAAATCTGCGGGTGGCAAGATATTGCCACCCGCGGATATTGAGAGTCCACTGTATACATATGTTGTATGAACACAGGACGTACAAGGAAAAGATCATTGTTTCAGTCAGCCAGTCATGCCCTCACTTAAATCTGTTGTTATTGTGTGTCTTCAAGTTGTTTCCAACTTATGGTGACCCTAAGGAGAACTTATCAAAGGGTTTTCTTGGCAAGATTTGTTCAGAGAGGGGTTGCCTTCCTTTGAGACTAAGGGCCTCGGCAGACGGCTTATTGAGCCCTCTCCGAGCCCAGGAAGAGGAGGAGCAGCCGCACGCGCGCTCTCCCTGAGGTCGTCCTCGGAGCCGCCGGCCCTCCGCACTGCCGGCGCTCCGGGGATGACCTCCCGCCGCAGCGACCGGACGCGCTGCGGTGGAAAAGACAGCGTCGGGCGCACTTTCCCTGTCTTGAGGAAGGAGCGCTGATTTAGCGCTCCTTCCAGGGACGCCGCCGGTGCGCCGAGGTGCAGAGGTTGCGGCCCCGCGGCGCGCCGGCCCAGGGTGTCTGGGAAGCTCTCGTCTGCTTCCCCCCTAGGAGAGTGTAACTTCCCTAAGCTCACCCAGTGAGTTTCCATGGCTAAGCAGGGATTTGAACTGTAGTCTCCAGCGTTATAGTGCTCAAACCACTATACCACACTGGCTCTTTCCTTACCTAGATACTCCATTCCTTTCCCCCCTCCATCTTATTTTCTCTTTCCCCCCATCCCCAAATAGTCAGCAGCATCCCATGGCTAGTCAGCATATTCACTACTTACCAAGCTATTTCAGTTATCCCGTCACAGGCCTTTTTTCTACTTTTGCAAATCTCAGGGCTCCCTAACATAGCCCCCTTTCATACTCTCCAACATTTCACAAATAACAATCTGGAAATATGTGGCCAAGCAATATCAAAGTGTTGACAAGATGGCAAAATTTATTGATGAAGAAGAACAAAGCAGCTAGGAGAGCTTGCAGGAAGAGACAGAATCTACTCTAGTTATAACTAAAATCTGTCAATAAATATGGGAGACAAAAGAATGGTCCACAGATTGGAAATGCTCAATATACCTTTCAGTCCCCAAGGGGAAACCAGGGATTGCAGTAACCAGAGGACCATTGCATAAATTTCCCAGGCAAGCAAAATAATAATCAAAATTCATCAACAAAGAGATCCTTACCATATATGGAGCAAGAAATGCCAGGTGTCCAACCTGGGTTCAAGAAAGGAAGAGGCATGAGGAATCATGTTGCAAATATATGTTGGATAATGGAGCACAGAGTGGAGACTGCAGTCATGGGCAGCTATGAAGGAACTAGATAGGTTCCTGAAGTGTAAAGATTTATAATTGAATACTAACACTAAGATTGCCCATACCATTGTATTTCCCATTTCTGTGTGTGGCTGTGAAAACTGGACATGGAAGAAAGCTGATAGGAAGGATATCAACTCATTTGAAATGCGGTGCTGGGGAGGAGTTCTACGGATGCTGTGGACTGCTACTAAAAAGACACGTAAATCAAGTCTGAACTCTTCCTGGAAGCCAAGTTGACTAAACTGAGACTGTTGTACTTTGCCATATCATGAGAAGACATGGCTCAGTAGAAAATACAGTAATGCTCGGTCAGGTAGAAAGTAGTAGGAAAAGAAGAAGATCCTTTTCCAGTTGCATAGACTCAGTCAAAGAAGCCAAGACCTTGAGTCTGCAAGACCTGAGCAGGCATGTTGATGATAGGGTTACTTGGAGGTCTCTTGTTCATAGGTCACCATAAGTTGAAGTTGACTTGATGGCAGTTAACAACAACATAATTATATAAATTAAGTAAATCTGCATAACCTATCCACCTTTGTTTTGTTTAATCTGTGATATTTATTTTGTGAAAAAGTTTTGCTATGGTTTGGCTAGCTATGGGAAAGAGCAGGGAGCCAAGCAGGAAATCTCAGCCTCATTCATCATCCATCGAAATTTCATGTGGACACTTCTGAAATTTCAAGAAATGTTGCCTACAGTTTCTCTGTAGCCATAAACCAGAGCCGTTGCCACCAAGAATAATTCCATACTGTGGAAGATGCAGCAATGATTTGACATTACGATGCAGCTTCATATTTTTTTGGCATAGCTTGGAGAAGTTGCATTATTGGACTGCAACTCTCAGAACTGAGGAATAGATGTTGTAATCCAATAAAGTAACTTTACCAAACTCAGGATTTTATAAGAAAGAAACTATTCAATTGCATTTATATCTTGTTTTTCTCCTAAATGAGACCAAAGCAGTTTACACTGTACATTTGAACAAATATAGTTATAACTTAAATCCCATCAGAATGAATAATGCTGAATCAGTGTGCTTAGTTGATTGCTGTCAAAGTTAAATGTTTAGAACTTGGAAAGAGAATGCCTCACAAATTCTACCTCTGCACTCCAGTGGCTATGGTGCCTTGGGAATAATGGGAGTCATAGTTCAACACATCTGATGAACACCAGGTTTAGGAAGGATATCCAAAGACATCAAATACTCTAGCAGCCGAAATAATTGTTGGTCCGATCTCTACAGTGACCCACTGCAGATGACTGGCGAGTGGGAATCAGGTGACATAAGGAGACAATTATCTGACACTTTAAAGCTGACTTTGATTTGGCAGCTTAATCTCAGATGCTTAGACTCATAGAACTGGAAGAGACCACAGTCCGACCCCCTGCCATGCAGTAATACACAATCAAAATCTGTAAGCAGATTTCCTGCTTGATGCTGTATTGAGCTGTCTTCTTGTCCCGCAGTGAACAACATTCTTGTCCTGATATTCCTGTACTTTGCTTCTTCCTATTCAGTTAAAATGATCTAAGGTTCATCCTTTCTATTTTGGCAGATATTTTATAGCGGTAGAAGACAACAAAATTATCCCATTAAATGTGGCAGACAGGTAAAATAATTACCAATCTATTTTCATATGGATACAGCCCTCATTATTCATTTTTTAAATGCTTTGCAGTATCCAGTTTATCAACATATTTTCCATTGGTACCTATGAATCATCATCATCATCATCATCATCATCATCATGATTATTACCACTACTACTACTACTAATGCTTTTGGTACTACTACTGCTGGTACTACTACTACTGGGTATTATCCAGGTTTACATACATGCATACACATTTTCAGATAATACCTGGGGAGCTCTTTCCATCTAGGGAGCCAAATTCCAATTTGGGAATAATTTCAGGGACAGCATTCTCATAGTGGGTGAGGTGAAGGGCATAAGGTAGGGCCAAATTAATATGGGATGGGTAACATGGAAATCATACATCTGACTCACCCTCTATTACTCTGGCCCTCCCCTGTGCCTTTTGCCCCACTGTTATAGTGCAACAATTTCCATGAGGCAAATCTTGTTAGTTTGTAAATGAGAGGTCTTGTGCCATTCAAAACCCTACCAGAATGCAAGTGAGAGCACAAATGTCATGGAAAAACATGCAATTTGGAGACTTGAGCTCTTACGCCGTATAATATATTTGCAAACTAGAGCTCTTGTTCCAGGCAAAATCTTCCAGTGCTGATTAATAAGTGCAGAAGATGTTCCATAGGCTAGTAATAAACTCTTCATTCCAGTTAGTATGCAAAGGGATCTGGCAGCACTTTTAAAACTACCAAAGATAGAAGTTGGTACCATGAGTTTTCATAGACTTGTGCCTACTTTCTCAATCGCCTTTCTCTCTCAAAGGTGCTGTAAGATCCCTTTGCATACTGATTTTCCACACTAACATGGTCATGTCTTTGAATTCATTCAAGTTAGCTTGTAGGTCCTCCTCCCTTGCTGTAAGCTAAACAACACAAGTATGAAGCAGTGGAAGAAGTTATAGAAGAAAAAACAGTGAAGAACAATTTGATTGTCAGGGGGGAATGCCATGAATTTCCGTCTGCTGCTAGCATTTTGCATATTGGAGCCTAAAGCAAGGTTGAGTCAGGTTTGACTAATCTACCAACTTTGTTCACTCTCTCATGCTGGCATGTGCATAAAACACACTCCTTTTGGAAAGAAGATGGCAGGGACTTGGAATTGCATCACTGTCAGGGAGATAAATTAGCTGCCATGTAAATGGGGGGTGTCCCTCATGGGATTTGGAATATCTGGGAGGATAAGATTGGGACATTTAAGTCAGAAGAAGCATTGGCCAATGAAGATTACCTGGGCTTCCCAAACTAAGAGATTTTGGTTATTTACTGTAATTAATTCTAGAATCTACCTGTGGATCGCAAAGTGTTCTATTCATCTTTGCTATAATGCACACTTCTTATTTCATACTGAATATACCTAAGCAATTCATAGTCAACATACAGAGTCAAGATCTATAGCATTAAATAATCAGTATTATTCTGATTTGTATTTGTTTGCTTTCTTTTTGCATTTGTAGGAAATCAAGTCCCCTAAAGCCACCATATATAAGGTAATATGATCATTTTCTATTCTTTCTTTCTTTTCAACAAGGCCCATTCTTACTGATGGACTTTTTACTGATTTATTTATCTCTGTTGCAGGCTTAGTAGAGTTACAATGATACACGTTATATTTTTGAAGTATTGCAGGTGATGCCCCTCCTGCAAGCTGTGTGTTTAGCCAAGTCATGAACATGGCAGCATTTCTAGGTAGGCGTTGCATGAAGAATGTCTGGCTTCTTTTTTGTCTTTTCTAAGTCACATTAGTGAATCACCAGATTCAGACCAGTAAATGTTGTTAAGGTTAGGCTTGTTCTAGGGATCTAATGAATGACGCTGCTACTTTGGCTTGGTTCTCACTGAGGTAGTAAACCTGCGCTTGGTCTGTATAACAGGAAACTGCACACTGGGAGTTCAAGTTTCTAACTTCTCCCTACCAAAAATAAAATTCCCTGCACATAGAAAATTAGTACATCAAAGGGAAGGCTAGGCTAGAAACCTTTACACTAACATGCCAGTTTTCTGTGTGCACGCTTTGTTTATTTGCTGTTTAGAAGCTGATTAACGCAAAACTCAGCTTATATAGTTTAAAACCATTCAGCATAGTGCAATCATTTAGGCCTGGGTTCAGCATCTAGCATCATGTGGAATGGGCTTGCCTGTCTGCCCAGCACAAAGTCAGGCTTCCATAGGAGACTGTTGTGAGCTGACCATTTAAAATTTTCTATAGTGCTCTTAAACAGCAAATATAAGCATTGTGAGTAATTGAAATTATACCTCCTTTGCCGCTCACCACAGCATGTAAGCCTGCTTGGGGGCATTATGGGAGGGCAATAATGTTGGAGGCTAATAATGCTTTGACAGAATTCTTCTTAAGCCTAGAGCTGACTCTAGCACATTTACTATAGCAGTGAGAACCAGATCTGCAAAATTTGAAAATATATAATGTGAAACATTTCAACCTCCATATTTTTTTTAAAAAATGTCAGTCTTTTTTTTAAAAAAATCATCTTATCTTGGCTGTTATTTTAATTTACTGTTTTCCACTGATTTAAAATCCTGCATGTGCGTGAAAATTACACCAATACGATTATGTATATATAATTATTATTGTGCACCATTTATATGTACAGGTTGAGTCTTCCCTTTTTGAAATGCTTGGGACCAGAATTGTTTTGGATTTTATTTTTAATTTGGAATACCAGTATTTTCATATAAGTACATAATGAGATATCTTGGCGATAGAACCCAAGTCTAAACACAAAATTAATTTATGTATCATATACACCTTATACACACAGCTTGAAGGTAATTTTATGCAACATTTTTAATAATTTTGCGCATGAAACAAAGGAGTTTACACACAGGGAGCCCCGTGCAGAAATGTACTTTAAAGAGAAAAAAACCTGCAAAAGCAGAAGCAATTTATCAACGGGATTTCTCTGTGTGATAAACTCCAGCGCTGTTAAAAGGAGGTTAATTCGAACGGAAATTAGATAAAAACTTCTTCTTTTTACATTTGGGATCTTCTGAAAGTAAAAAGAAGCAGTTTTTGTCTAATTTCCGTTCGGATTAACCTCCTTTTAACAGCGATGTCGTCTGAAAAAACACCCGCTTTTGCGGGTTTTGTTTAATTTAAAGCCCTGTTTCTACACGGGATTTCCCCCATGTGATAAACTCCATAGTTTGTGTATACTGAACCATCAGCAAGCAAAGATGTCACTATCTCAGCCACCCATTTAAAAAGTTTTGAGTTTTAGAGTATTTCGGAATTCCAGATAAGGGAGACTCAACCTATAACTTGTTTACAGTCGTCGTCCTGTTTGTAGGTTGCTATTCCTATATTGTAAATAGGAACTAAACTACAGAGGTCATACAGCCAGCTTGTAAATACCAGAGCTTGGAACTAATAGGTTACAAATAATGAAGTTAACGGCAGCATTCAGGGTTGATTGGTAATGAGAGGCTACGGAAGATGCCATATTGTCTAGTGACATTTTAAACCTGCCTTTAATAGGCATTTTTATAATCAGTTTTTACTGGAATTTGCAAGTAAATGCTATTCCTTTGTCACTCCTAAGGAGTTTTTGAATAACAAAAAATAAATGAAAGGTTAAAAACAATGCAACGTTGCAATTTGCAATCACTGCAATGGGTAACAGCAGCACATTATTTTTCAGGCACCATAACAAGACATGGGAACAGACTACTTTTAAAAAGTAGCTATCCAAACTCTGGTAAATACCCCCTGTGCTGAGTAAGAACTGCCTTTAGGCCAGGGGCAGGCTACCTGATGTATGGGATGATGATGATGATTGTTAGAAATTCGAAGACCCATGTGTTTACAATTTTAGAAGTAAGACTACATATACAGATTATCTTATGAAATGGGCCTCCAACTCTCATACACATCTACCCCTGATGTTGAGAAAATGTGTTTCCACAAATGTCTAATGTTAAGATTGCTTAGTTGGCTAGCTGCTTGGAGGGGGAATGAGTGGGCGATAGTAACTTTTGTGGGTTTAATTGCAAATTGTGTCTACAACTAAAGATGAGTTCTGGATCCAGCTTCAAGGTAATAAATGTTTATGATAATACAAAGCATACATAACACTACATTTTTTAAAAAGGAATCCAACAATAATAAAAACCTCAAGTAAGACATTTAGATTAAAAGGAAAGTGAAAACAAAGAAATTCCACAATCTTTCCATTGATCCAAAATTAAGAGGAGAGCACATCCTTCCAAAGGCTTTCGTGTAACTTTGAAGGACAAATAGATCCAGAACTGTTATTGACATGTTCAATAAACTGAGACCAAACGCTGAAACTGTATGCCATTCAGAACTCTAGATGGAGCTGTCAATTTTTTAACTGGAGAAAAATTCAGTACTCTGCCTCTCCATCTGTTCAAAGATAATAACTTCTGTGTAATTTGTGGCAATTTCTAAACATGCTGCTGCAATCATAGAACTAATTAATTTTTGCTTAAGATTATTAGTATTACTATTAATTGCCCCATCTAAACTCTTGATAATTTGAGTTCTGCATAATTTCACACAAAGTGTGGATGATTTCCTGTCTCCCATTCCACAAGAAACCCTGTTCTAACTTTGCTGTTTCTCTAAAAATGATTTTTAAAAGAAAAGAAAATGCTCCTTGAAGTTTTAAAAACAATGTCTTCATTTTATAAACCAAAACTAACAATAAAATTTTAAAATACTCAGAAACAACCTTCATACTGAAGCGGGTGGGGGGAGAGAAAAGGAGGAACTTTTGGCCTCCCCTCTCTTAGTGACTCTGAAGCAGTCCCTCTGGTTCAGTGATCTTGTGTATTCTTGCTCAGGGAAGGGAGAAGCGTAAAGTCCCCCTCCCATTGTGTTCTGTGCATTTGTGTGAATGAATGCATGTGCGTGAACAAACCCCTGCTGACACTGGATGTATCATCTAAGCCAAATAGTTTGTATGATCCTGCAGTTGGATCCTTAGTCTGACCCAGCTTGGTTTTCTTAATGTTAAGAATCACATTGATAACGATGAGCCTTTGACAGCTACTATTCTAGCATGGAGGAGTCTTCATATATATCAAAAGGGTGCTTTTTCTTTCACTTCTGTGTCACAAGAGGTGGTGAAGGTTGCTTTTCCTACTCAGTTGCTTCTCTTGGTGCTCAAAAGCTGAGGAGCTGGGATTTGTAGTTCTCTAGATACTGATTGGCTGTACAGGTATATCTGGGCTTGTTCCAGCTGCTATTGAGAATAGAGAAATGGAGATGCCTCTACCTCTAGGAGAAGGCTTCCTCATCTTTCCTCAGTGTTCAGATGAACCTCACTCTCTGCCTCAGCTAACCAGTGTCCGGAGAAATGGAGCTGAGCATAGCTGTTGTGCACTGGACTAGGAGTTTTGTGGCAGGAGGTGCTAGATACCTCCACCCACAAAGTCCAAACCCACAGTTAAACTGGTGTATTTCACATACAAGATGCTGACCAAGTCTTAGTGCTGCAAAAGTTCTGCCCCTTCCCCATGTGTGGAGGATCTAGAGGACTGGTAACAAGAATATGACAAAAGATAGCAGAGCAATGGGCTTGTTAACTTCTCTCACACTTTTGTGACTCCTATCTCATGGGGGTGAACTTCTCTGTGTGGCTCTGGTGTTTAGGGTAGCCACTTGCCAAGGAGAACAGTGTTCCTTTTGCAGAAGTCATTTTGCAAGTTGCTGAGTTGATCTTGTCAAAATTAGCTTCTCTTCACAACTATTAAGTGTCTAGGACCTGGCTTTCTTTGGATGTGATCATTCTCTTGGGGCAAGATATAGCACTAGACTGTTCCTGTAGCTAGCTGATCTAAACGATAAGTTTTGATGATAGAGAGTTGCTATCAAGTCTTAAGTGTTCTAAAGGCTGACTAAGAAATAAACCACATTACATCACCACAGAGAACAAATATTCTCCTTTATGCCATTCACACTGCAGATAAAAGGGGCCCTGCTGATCCAAACTGCTAGTGTCTCAACTACCTTAGCCAAGGGCATCAGAAGGGAAAGACAATAAAAACTGTGGGGCTGCTCAAGTTCTGCTCATACTGCCTAGCAGTAATGGCTGTTATGGCAAACCTGACTTTAGACTTCAGTTCAGATTTCAAACTGTCTTTACGATGGCATGCATGTGTCACCTTCTCTTTCCTTATTTCAGCACTTGTTGTGGCAGTCCTCCGTTTTATTCAGCTCAAGCCAAAGGTCCTGAATCCGTGGCTCAATGTTAGTGGCCTGGTGGCGTTATGCTTGGCCTCCTTTGGAATGACTTTACTGGGCAATTTCCAGGTATCTGGTTCTTTCTCCCTCTAGCTCTATGATTCTATGATTCTAAATAGTCTTTTTTACATCAGACCACTGAGTCCATGTACTTTTTAAAAATAATATACAAAAAGGTAGCATTCAAAATAATCATCAAATTTAGTTTTCTAAATATACATATTTACAATTGACTTCCCATGTTCGTCCAGTTTGTATAAACCTTTGTCACTTAAATTTTATTGCCTTCAGTTCAAAAGAAAGGTTTTACCAGTTCTTCTCTGTGTTAAAATATCTAACTTAATTGTTTTGATCATTCTGTCTCAAATCATACAACCAGCGTCTTGATACATTTAAATTTTCTACTGTAAGGGGCAGAATTCTAATTGAGAAGTGTCCTAGGAAGGGAAAAATTCCAGTAGCAACTGAGGCTAAAGCTATAGTTGGGGCCAAAGCAAAGCAAATGGGCTCAGATGTCATTGTTACCAATTTGGACATTTTCCCCACCAAGTGGACAAAATATAGTTCAAATCTATGATGTCTGCTTAGCTGTAAACCCAAATAGAGCAGCTCTTAGACATGCAGAGCACAGCTCAGTTCCATGCAGCTTACTGGTTGAAAAGCACAGTTCAGTTCTATTTAACAGCTTTCTGGACTGCAAAGCAGAGTTTAATTCCATGCAGCAGCTTCATAGCCTTTAAATACCTTTTTGTCTCTGATTAGAGTTTACAGAAGAAGTATGTAATCTGGATGGGGAACCCCTGCTAGCTGCATCTAGCCTATGGGAAGGATGTTCCCCATCCCTAATGTGTTGTAATGGCATTAGGTCCCTAGGGCCTCAGCTGGTGATCTTTCACATCACCTCCGATTGATCTTTTTGAGTAGAAATACAACGGATCAAGCTAGAGGCATTCTGCATGCAAAGTATGTGCTTTGGTCCACCAGTATTTCTTCTGGTATATATATATATATATATATATATATATATATATATATATGTCTTTATCAATATTTTAAAGCAACTTTCCTGTGATAATACTCAATATAGTGTGGAATGAGGTGAAACCATATGTTGCAGTTACTTGTTTTGTGTAAGCATTGCTATATATCCAGGGCACTTCTTTTGCCAAGGACCATAACAAAAGGCTATTTTTGCTAATTTTGGGAGATTTAAGTAACGGCTATGTCTGGAATGGGAATTATGCAGCTCTCTGTGTTTGGTTGGACTGCAAATCTCCATACTACTCATCATTAAGTATGCTGGCTGTGATCTGTGAGACTTGCAAGTCCAACAACATATAAAAGACTCATGATTTCTACTGTTCTGTTGTTTAAAAAAAACTTTGAAAGAAATGTCTTCCTTATGCATTCAGACAGAGGGAAATCAAACAAATAAGGCAACATTCTCAGTTTACCCCTGATTGCTTCCTTTTGTACAAAGAAAGGAGAAGAAGAGGAGGGAGTGTGTGATCACAAGGTTCACTGCTGCTTGTTTTTGTCATGAAAAAACCCCTCATAATGTTCTCTTGTGACAAAAGCACCTCTTTTGTCATTATGTTTGAACTGAGCTATTGTCTTCCTATTAGTAAGCAATTCTACAATCTGTTCCTAATACTTGTAAATCTTGAAACTATAAATGTTTTGAACATCTGTTTTCCCCCTGTCTTGCATCCTACTCTTAACTCCTCTCCTTCATCTAGTCTCTGAACTGCTGTGCAGTGCTGTTGTCCACTGCATGTAACTCTTCTGAGAGTGAAGACATTACATGTGCTATTAACATGGAACTTGGAACGAATTCCTCCTATGACTTAAAATTATCCCCAGCCTTTCTTCATTTGCCTGCAAGAGGGCAAGTCCTATAAATTGTATGGCTCAACATGGCTACCGAAAAACAAGAAATGGAGTGCAGCACTCAAATCTAGCCAACTTTTTTTGGTACATGAGACAGGATACCCCAAAAGCACCTCTTCCCATCCTTAGCAGAATGACATGTTAAATAGCTTTAAAAATTCTGCCCTTTTATGATGTCCAAAATCTGTAGTCTGAGGTGACTGCTCCATTATGCCTAACAACAAGAGCTAGCAACAAGATTTTATATAATGCCCACTGCCCAGTCAATTGCGCTTGCTTTGTACTTTCAAGGATGTTCCCTGCTAGTATTTGGAAGCTATTTTGAAGTGTCTTGAACATTGATCCCGCTGGTCTTATAATCTGCTTCATCCCTTTTTGCTGCAGGTGAAAATATTATTTGTTGGTGGAGCTGTAATTTGGAAACTACTGAGAAGACAGATGTCCCACTTTTTGTAGACACCAGTAGCTCTCTCACCATAGACAGTTTTGACTGAGCTACTGAATCAAGCTGGGGAATACAACTTGTACAACTTGTGAACTAGCTGCATTTAAGATCAAAATCAAGTAAATGTGGAAATGTGAACAGGGTTGCATAATAGCTTGACAGGACCACCAGCAGAATTTTGAGTACAGTCGAACAGAACCTATTTGGCTCAGGTGGAATTTTAGTGACCACTCAAGTTTAGCTCCCTGCAATATAACCAGAGGATTACTGTTCTTTCTGTGTGTGTGGCTGTATGACAGGTGCTGGTTGGCTAGAAAGATGTTTGGAAAACTGGAAATACCTCTCTTGATCAGTTGCCATAGCCAGGACTCACTTTTTTTGTTCACAGTGTCTCTAAATTAGAGGTAGACAATCATGGCACTCCAGATTGATTTGGCCCACAACTCCCATAGCACCAGTTAGCAAAACCAATGGTGAGGGGTTGTGAGAACTGCATTTCAAAACATCAGGGCCACAGTTGCCCACCCATGCCCTACATGTTGGACTTCTGGAAACTGGGCTGGCAAGGAAGGGGATGTTCTCATAGTGCTTTGTGTAAGGTTTTTCAGATCCACCTGATGCTATATTGGACTAGATAAAATCCATGGAGTCTTATCCAGGCACGATTTGTCAGCAAGCAAGGTGTTTCCACCATCGTTTGACATTTGTGTTGCAAAGTCTCCCTCCTGAACATTTCTGTACTCCTTTGTAGAGAAACATAGAATAATGGAATCAAAAGATATGATTGAGCTGAATGACAGCTAGCTGTACCCTCTTTACAAAGATAAGCCCTTAACCATTATCCAGCTGCAAGCTGAAACACCAGAACCAAGATGATGGTATGCCAAGTAGGAAGAACCTAGAGTTTTCTACGCAAGTCATGTTGCCTTTGCCTTGGGTATTACAAACTGCTTCTGAAATGCTTCCATTTTTCATAAATTGTTTGTGTCGCAGCCTGGTAGGAGAAAGATGAGATCTGTCAGGCATGCCCAGCTAACTTCATAGTTCTCTGGATTGTATTTAAGGTGCCTGCAGGTCACAGAATAAACAGAAGCAGTACTTGCATGGGCCAAAATGTGATGATCCTAGTGCCATAAAAACCCAACCTAGATACAATTGAACGCCAGAGCCCTAATGCTCCAGGCAGCTGAGGTAATTTTTTAAAACAGACTTAGGATAGTGATATCTCCATAAAAAGGAATATGAGACTCTGGGGCAGGACCTACAAATTTACAAGAGAGAAGTATGTTTGTGCTGGGGCATGCAGGACTTTCAGTACTCTCCATACCCACAGATCCTTAATCCAGTGATTGTGGTAAGGTCAATTTTATGTAGATTTATTCTTAGTAAATTCATGTAAGATTGGGCAACTGGAGGCCCATCAGACTTGTCAGCCCTGTGGCCTATTAGTGCTCACTGCCCTACAGGCTTGGAGTGCAGCAGATTGTAAGAAGGCAAAAGTGCCTTAGCAGTCTTTTTTGATCCACTTCAGAATGGGCAGAAATTGATCTGTTTGGAGTGCAGAGGAAGAGCAAAACTTGGGAAGTTATATTTTTGGTTTAGTGTTCACAAATCCCCCAGCTAACATGAAACAAACACATCCCATAACATTTCCAAATTATGGGATAAGGAGACCACTCTCCAAAAGATGAAGGCAAAGTCCTCCCGATTTCTCCCCTCTCTGAATCAGAAACGACTTGAAGGCACATAACAACAATGATAATACCAAGTTTGGCAGCAACCTCATCCCTAGACATCAGTGTGGATTCTGAAAAGAACAACATAAATCAGAATCAAGAAATTTGGGGCAAGTGGTTTGTTTTTCTATTGGTTGTATCAAGAAAGATCACCAGTTCTATTTTCTGTTTCAGCTTTCCAATGATGAAGAGATACATAATGTTGGCACTTCCCTGACCTTTGGTTTTGGCACCCTGGCCTGCTGGATTCAGTCAGCACTAACACTCAAAATAAACCTGAAGAATGAAGGAAGAAAAGCTGGGATTCCACGAGTTGTTTTATCAGCAGCAATCACCCTCTGTGTAGCCCTTTGTATCCTTTAATTCTGCACTTTGTATTCCCCATAAACACCAGCTGTTTGAAAGAAACCATAGTATGTTATTGTGATATAAGTGCTGCCACATGTGCTGTGAGCCAAAATCTTAGTCTTATCTTCAGAACAGAAAATTCACTCAAACTACTGTTTTTGAAACAAAAATTCATCTAAAATTGTAATTTCTATATTTAATTTAGGCACTTTTATGTGCAAAGCATTACATGTTGGTTTTCCAGTGTAATCTCCTGTGGTACCCTTATTGCTAAGTAAGTGTGTATAGAATATTTGTAATGTCCAGTTACTTGAAAACAATTTCCATTTAAATTAACAGACCTACTGTTTAGTAAACAGATACATGATTTTACTGGTAGGTTGAACTTAGTGGCTCTTAAAATCTGAGTAGGTGGGTAGGTAGGTATAGGATTACACTATTCAAATAACTGAATTAAAGATATTTTTGTTTATGAACCAAAGCAAAGCTGTATAATAAGAATACATTCTGAGTCTGAGCCTTAAATAACAGATCTGGATCTGTTTTCGTCAATTGAACCACCTATAGAACCTGTGTCTATAAATCTAAGTTGACTTGAGGCCTAGCAGATGCCTGATAGCTATATAAGCAGTCAGTATGTGAAACAGGGAACAAGGATGTGGCCACTTGGCTTGGTTGGCTAGGGGATTCTGGGATATGTAGTCCAAAGCCAGTATTTTCTAAGCCGTGTGTTTGACATCTTTCATACAAGTCTTTTGAGATAACTCAGAGGTCTTCACTGATCTCATCAAAGAGTGTCTATATATAGTGGGGTAGAGGTGGAAGTCTGCAGGCATGATCCTGTTTTCCTCCTGGTTAGATTATAAAAAGACCTTGTTTGTTTTTTCATATAATTATTTTCATATTTCATCTTGTGTGGAAAAACCTGGAGTATATGCATACGGTGGTGATTTTAGTGCTGAGCATGAAGTTTCTGAACACAATCAAGAATGATAGTTATTCAGTGTCATTTCCATATTAAACTTTTATAACACTCTCCTTTTCATGTACATAATTAATTTTCCTTCCATCTCTTTCGTCATTGGATGCCTTGAAGTCATTTCTGGCCTAGGATGACTTAAGGTGAACCTACCACAGTGCTTTCTTGGCAGAATTCGTTCAGAGGCTTCCTCAGCTTTCCAGTGAAGCTGAGAGTGTGTGACTTGCCCAAGGTCATCCAGTGGATTTCCTTGGTTGAGCAGAGATTTGAGCCCTGGTTTTCTAGTGTCCTAATCCAACACTCAAACCACTGCACCATGCTGGCTCCTGTATCTCTTACCATCTCATTTTGCTTACATTACATTGGAAATTTGCCATGGATATCCCTTTCACATGCTTTTCTTCCAGCTAATGCTCTTCTCAAAAGCTATGTACCTGAAGAGAGGTGAGGTTCTCATAAAATTGCACGAGCAAGTTTAGTCTGGTAAAAGCATCATTTGAAATGTCCTTACAGCAGCATGGAAAAAGTCTGATGAAATGTTGCTGGATCAGTATGTTGGGTTAATTAGTTATAGTTTTCACTAGTCTAAAGGGGTAGTTGTTTGAAATACCCATACTGGCCCGTTTGGCTACAAAGAGACATATATATTTTATATCTCAAAGAGAATACATGAGAAAAGGTAGAAGAATACATCTCCCTCTCCTGTTGATGCAAGAAATGAACCATATTGAGGGAAAAGCAGATCTGTGAGTAAGGCAGATGAAGGGGGTTGAATTCCATTCGTCGTTTTCTGTTAAAAGTAACTTCCCTTCACTCTATAGCCAAAAGTCAGGTTGGCCTTGCCTTTCAGGCACCTAATTTGGGTCTTAAGAGGCTTTCCAAACTCTAAGTCCACCTCAAAAAAGCCACAAAAATTCCACCCAAAATAAATGATGTAAAACAAGAGGCTAAATTAAAGCATTCACAGAATTTCCCTTTTCATGGTGCAAAATCTGGATTGCATGTTTACAGGGGATTATTTCCCCTCCCTGTACTGAGTTTACACAACCCTTTACCTTTACTGTACTGAGTTTACACACCCCTAACAAGAAAGTTATTCCATTCACACCTGTTCCCATTATTCTGTTTTTGTACTTGACCTTCCATGCATCTTTTCCTTGACCTTTCTTCAGATTTCATTTTGATGACTCAGAAGTTTCACATGCATGCAGCACGGATACAGTGGGGAATGGTGATGTGCTTCCTCTGCTACTTTGGCTCTTTTGCTGTGGAGTTCAGGCACTACCGGTTTGAGATCATCTGCTCTGAGTATCAAGAAAACTTCCTCAGTTTTTCAGAAAGTCTCTCTGAAGCATCTGAGTACCAAACAGATCAGGTGTAATACAACCTGTACCTTTTTCTTTGTCATGGTTTTGGGAGGCCTGCTGTCACATGCTTGAACCAGAGCTTGGAAAAGTTGCTTGCAGTCCAATTTTTTTCCCCAAGCTCTGGATTGAACTCAAGGCTTCATTTCTCACCTTTCTGTTTGTTTGTTTGTTTTTAAAGTACCAGTTCACTTTCCACACACACACAACACAAGCAAGTTGCCAAAAAGCTTTCCATTGGGCAGAGCTACTTTCTATCAGAGAGGGCTCTTGTCCTTCTTTTCTCAGAATGCATTTTCCAATACAACATGATAGCACTGGACTGAACATTTTCCCTGTTCTGATTACATAGCACTGCTTGGGAGAAATGGAGAAACACACAGTCTAATTACTTCATATTGCTGGTTGTGTTGTGGTATATATTGCAAGAAAGAGGTAGCAAAAGGAGACAAAGGGCATGCCTACTTGGGCCAAATGAACGTTCTCCTCCACTCTGTCTTCACTGTGCCCTGTTTTCATGATGTGGGGCCAAAGCCCTGATTCAAGTGTGGACTGTTCATGACATGAGCCCAGTTTTGCACCAAATCTATCCCATCCCTCCCTTAAACTAGATTTAAAAAAAACTTTCTCTCTGGATTTTCCAGCCAGCTGTCTACACATGTGTCCCAGTGTGCCATCTGGCGCTGGTGCCAGTGGTTCAACTCTGAGATCATATTGAGGGGCCCAGACACATGATCAACTCTGGCTCCCTCTTTTTTGATCTCAGAGGGAGTGACTTGGGCATCAGTGCCAGACACCACAACACAACTTGTGTTTAGACAGCTGCTCAGTGTTGCTTCAGAGTACAGAGGTAATGGGGAATTGGGAGCAGGGCCAGAATACTCCAGGAGCAACCTGGAATATTCTGGCCAGTGTAGACTGACCCAAAGACTTCTGCAGACTTATAATTGGATTGTGATATATAATATAAGTGGATTGTCAAAGCCTAGTGCAGTGAAGGCTGCTAGGAATTGCAGTCCAATAATATTTGGGGGGGGGTGTTGCAGACTGCCAGAAATAGTGCAAATTGAGTCCACTTTTAGGGTTAGGGTTAGTGCTAGGTAATCATGGGAATTGGTTTTTTTCCCCTGACACATTGAGCCTTCTCTGTCAGAGAGCTCTGGTGCCACAATAAAATACAGTTCCCATGATTCCCTAACCCTAAACCTAAAAGTGGACTCAATTTGCACTATTTCTGGCAGTCTACAACCCCCCTTAGAGGACCATAGTTCCCCATTTCTTTCCAGTTCCAATTCAGTGAAAAGTAGTGAAAGTCTTGTAAGTTCCTTGGTAAACCAGCAAATAATACAGTATTATAACAAGAGTACACTGGCACCACTTCCTCTATGGGCTGGTCTGCACAGCAGCTTCTCACACACCCAAGTGGAAATGCTGAACTACAGAAAATGCCCTAGAATGGGTGGGTGCCTTAGCATCCACAGTACACCAAGGAATCTGGCCACACAGTATGTTTATCTCTGCAGACTAGACTTTCTAGGATACAACTCAGAATGTCCTCTGTCTTGAAATCTGTGGCTGAACTGGGAGAGGTGGAAGATGTACTGTTTGGTGCCCATTTTCCCTGTTCCTTTTGTCCACCTGTCTCCCTTGCCTTTTTTGAAACAGCAGGTGTGGAAAGTATGGGTGCTGACAAAAGAACCAGGTTTTGTAAAAATGAGAGCAAGCCATGGCTGCATTTGTTCCCTCAGTAAGCCTTTGGTTTTAATAAGATTTCCAGGTTTCAGTTTGCTCTACCCTATTGTGTTTCCTCCCACCTTAAAAAATGTCAGGCAGCTTTTAAAAGCCCAGGAGCTCTGCTGGGAAACAAAACAAAAAAGCAATCCTTGAATCATTCTGCAGCACCATGGTGAGAGGGAGATGGCGCCTCTCACTCTTATCCCTAAACTCAGGGTTAGGATTGCTAGCTAGTGTTAGGACTTCTCTGCCTTTAAGAATTTCCTGCCTTGATATATAGTGGTGATATTTTGGAGGTGTGAAGCAGTGGACCAAGATTTTTCAATGAAAAGTCTACAGATCAGGCAGGTTTTAAGACACAATAGACCTGAAATCTTTTTATACACACCTAGTAAATGTAAGAGTCTAGCCTCATATTGCACGACCATCATATTGGCAACCCAGTGCCATATTGCGGAGCACTGTATTCAACTATGCTGTTATGTCAAAAAAAATGGACACATCTCTCATCACACCATGCAGCCAAATTTGCTGTGGAGAATGGATGCTTTAGAACAAAATTGGAGTGGGAAAGGTGACGGGGAGGCTGTAGGGAGGAAAGAGGAAAGGAAAAGACTCATTGGACAAGCTGAAGTCTGCTCATGTGGCATTGGATTTGGCCTAGAATTAGGCATTAGCTGGCCACATGTTTTGGATCACAGCTGATCTTTGCAGCCAAGCTTTATTGGCTGATAAAATAAACCAATAAAGTAAGCCTGGCCTGGCCTTCTCTTTTGCCTTGAACATCTGCCAGATGTGTAAAAATCTGCAACTGCAACTTTTTACAGCATAGAGATAATTCTCATAAGGATCTAATGCTGAAATGAGGAATATCTTGCCCTCCAGATGTTGTTGGACTTCAACTCCTATCATCCCTTACCAACATGGTCAATGGTGAGAAATGCTTGGAGTTAAAGTCCAGCAACGTCTGAAACACTTTGCCTATTCCTGTCGCACAATGTTTGCATTTCAAGTTGGTGCTAAGGAACAGATCAGTTGGCTTGTAAAAAAGCTGACTATGCTAGCAGAGTGGGATTTGCAACCTCAGTTACAGGAGCAGGCCTTTAGAATGAAAAGGAAAAACCCAACAGTATCCTGTACACCTTACTAATGAATAAGAAATCCATCTGATTGGGATTACACTGTCTGAAGCATCAATATTCTTTCAGTACTCCCTCTTAAACATCAGTATTCTTTCCAAAAATGCATATAATAAACTAATAACTAAGGTGGTGATGAGTCAAAATCTTCAATTGAAAGGTGGGGACAAAATAGTAATATTTGTAATAAACCAAGTCAGCACTGCTTAGTTCTTTTCTCCTGTGAGTGATGAGCACAGGGTCAAGTTGAACATTTCATGTTTACTTACTGGAGAGAGGAAAGTTGTCAAAATGGTAATATATTTGCTTTGGGCCAAAGTCTGCTGTTCAACATGGAATATTCGATGTTGGATTAATAACTGAAACAAAAATAATTTCAGATTGTAAAGTATGCAATTGTCTCAGTAGATAGAAAAATATGTATTGGAGTTAGTAAGAAAGCAGCCATAGGCAAACACAGTAAGTGTACTTTATTATCAACTTTGGCAAAGAGAGCATAGGAGAAACACACAAGTGTTGACACTCACAGACACACATAGCTCAAATAGGTTTTTGTTCAAATGTGTTTTTACTGTAAATAGTCCACTGTGAATTTTTTAAAAATATATGTTTATGTTGTATCATTTTATATTTTGAAAGTTTATTGTAAAGGGGGAAATTGCTGTTTGTGAAAGATTCCCCCTTGCAACATAATATGCAACCCAAGTTGAAATTTAAGCTTTTTGGTGATATATTGTGCATTTCTTAAAAGTATTTCTTATGGCACAGCTGACCAATGATTAATAACTGTTCACTGAAACATGACCACTAAATAAATTTCTTTTATGGCCAATATGCATATTATTACAGACGTACCTGTAGAGAGAGAGAGAGAAAGAGAGAAGAATTGTGCAGAGGATGCAGCCCTGGAACAGCAATAACGTCCTGATTAGAAGAGATGCAGATGATTCTTTTTAGCCTGCGTCTTCTCAAAGGCCTGCCTTAGGTAACAACAAAGAAAAATCCCAGCAAAAACTCCATGCCAAATTCATTGAAATTTCTCCACCCTTGTCCCTCTTCAAAAACTGAGACCAACATCTGGCTTAAATAACTGTGTTTTACAAAGCTTTCAAAAGGTGCTTGGGCTTGGCATTTACTAAGTTTGCTGTGGGGCAAGGGCATTGGGTACAGCTTTAGGAGTGGTTGTGTGGCTTGAATCTCACACTTCATGTCACTCAGAGGATGCTCTTAATGGGATATGAAGCCATTGTTAAGTCACCTTTGGTCCTCCAGATGTTTAGGCTTACAACTCCCATCAGCTTCACCCAGTGTAGACAGTGTTAAAGGATTGTGGGAGTTTGTAATTCAAAAATTCTGGAGGGACCAAGAGTCGCTACCTCTACTGTCAGGTATGTTTAGGTGTACACTTATTGTTGAGATACAAACAAAGGAGCAATAGATGTAGACAGATGCTGGACAAATGTTCTCCAGGTCCAGTTTTCTTCTACACTAGAGACAGTCTCTGAATGTGAAAGGCTATGATTTCCCAAGCTCTCTTCCTGTTTTTGGGGCTTATCCACATTTAAGCTTTTGCAATGCAAATGCACCAATGCAGATATTCTCATTAACACATCCTCACTTAGCGGTTCTCACTGCTTTTGTTCAGATTTGTGTCTACGCATCTTTGTGAGTGCAGTTGCCCTCATGTAGTGTAGCACCAAATCCTTTTAGAGGAATTTTATTATTAGCTCAAATATTGCAAGAGGGGGCTGGCTACAAGAGCCCCACGAGATCGCCCTCCCGATGTTTATACCAAGAGACCAGGGGGTTCCAAGAAATGAAGCTGAGACTGATGTTAACAGCTAACAGTCTAGTTTATTGAAATGGGGAAATGCACTCACAGAACATGCACTCACACACGCACTCAAGGCTCAGGAAAATCAGGGTTGGAAATTGGAACAGAAGTGCAGGCATTACTAATGGTGATGCTTACCGAGATGTAGTCTCCCTCCGGGAAACAAATGGGATGCAGGATGGTGGGAGACAAGTCTTGCTCTGCAGCCTAGGGTTTGAGCAGACTTGCTGATAACTAGCTTCAGAGGTCAGAGTGACTTGGAGTCGTTTAGACCAAGAAGATAGCACACCGA
>CM034708.1:13453796-13464421 GCA_020142125.1 Phrynosoma platyrhinos | reverse complement strand
GGGAGGGTTAGAGTAAGAGCGCTGGGCGGGGTTTCAAAGGCGGCGAATGGAATGGCGCCTGGCAGGAGTCCGCGTGGTGTAGTGGTTCGAGCGTTGGACTACGATCCTGAAGACCAGGGTTCGAATCCCGGCTCGGCTCTCTCAGCCACATTTGTTGTTTTGTTCCTTCAAGTCTTTCCCTACTTAAGGCTATCCTATCATGGGGAATTCTTGGCAGGATTGGTTCAGAGGAGATTTGCCGTTCTTTTCCCCTGAGGAGGCTGAGAGCATGTGACCTCCCCAAGGTCGCCCAGAGGGTTTCATGGCCGAGCTTGGAATCAAACCCTGGTCTCCAAAGTCCACAATATGGCTCTCGGTACATAATAATGTACAGAGATCTTGTAGCACCTTTGAGACTTCTTTCTTTCAGTTAGGGGGGTTGCAGACTGCCAGAAATAGTGCAAATTGAGCCCACTTTTAGGGTTAGGGTTAGGGAATCATGGGAACTGTATTTTATTGTGGCACCAGAGTTCTCTTGGCAGAGAAAGCTCAATGTCTCAGAAAAAAAAACAACAACAATTCCTACGATTCCCTAGCACTAACCCTAACCCTAAAAGTGGACTCAAATTGCACTATTTCTGGCAGTCTGCAACCCCTCTTAGTCTCAAAGGTGCTACAAGATCTCTGCATATTTATTCTACAGACTAATACGGCTATATATCTTTGAATTGTACAGCACATAAGGATAGGCATAATAATGGTAATAGTGTGTGTTTTTGTTGTGTGCCTTCAGGTTGTTTCTATCTTATGTAACTTAAGGCTATCATGAAAACATAGCAAGGATTAGCCTTGTTAGCCGTGTGGCCTACTACAATAACATCCAAAATCCACCAAACAGGGATACTTTTGTTGGGCCAACCGAAATGAACAAAGTACCTTATGCAAGCTTTTGAAGCTCCACTGGCTTCTCCATCAGATAAAAGGTGTTTAAAATCATACAGGAGGAACAAAAATTATATTAGAGGCCTGCATTTTGGAGATGCTGCTGCTCTTAGTTCAAGGGTTGTTGGAGGGATGTTGTAGGCCAGCTCCTCCTCCTCCTCCTGGTCATATGAGTACAGTACTTTAGGAGGAAAACTTTAAATTCCATTAGCAAGACAAAGGGAGATGCTGCTCTTGAGATCCAAGTTGCCTCAGTCCTTGGCCTGAGAGGATAGCAATGGCAAACCCTCTCTGAAGAAACTTGCCAGGAGAATCCCATGTTTGTTTCACCTTAGGGTTGTCATAAATCAGAAACAACTTCAAGACATATAACAATTTGGCTGCCTCCTTGCCATATAAGGATGATAGGATTGGACTCCCTATTGTGCCATGTGCAAACCAAGCATTAACTTCTGACATGGAGGACTTGCATGCATTCATCCTAGACAATGAGGGAATCAAAATAGTTAACAACTTCCCATATTTAAGATCAAACATTGATCAGAATGGAGACTGCAGTCAAAAAGTCTGAAGAAGCCTAGGAATGGCAAGGGCAGCCATGAAAGAGCTAGAAAAGATCCCAAAGAGTAAAGATACACAACTGAGCACTAAAGGTATCCTCCAAGCCATTACATTCCCCATCACCATGTGTGGATGTGAGGGTTGGATAGTTAAGAAAGCGGATAAGAAGAAAATCAACTCATTTGAAATGTGCTGGAGAAGAGTGCTGAGGATCAAACACATGGGTCCTTGAACAGATCAAGCTTGAACTCTACCTGGAAGCCAAGATGATCAAACTGAGGCTGCCATAATTTGGATTTTTTTTTAACCTGTCCTTGAACAATCCTCACTTTAGTGCCCAGAGTTATATCTCTATACTTTAGGATCTTGTCAAGTTCTTTCATAACTACCCTTTCCAATCCCAGTCTTCTTTAATTTCTTGACTGCAGTATTTGATCCAAGGTGTGGGAACTCTTTGACATCTAATTTCCTACCTCTGAATATAACCTACAGTGGACCCTTGGTATCTGCTGGAGTTTGGTTCCATGACTCCCATGGATACCAAAATCCTGGATGTTTAAGTCTCATTATATATAGTGAGTTAGTAAAATGGTGTTCCTTATACAAACTGGCAAAATCAAGGTTTGCTTTTTGGATTTTTAAAAACATTTTCAAGCAATGGATGGTTGAATCTGTGGGTGCAAAATCTGTGGATACAGAGGGCCAACTGTATCCTGACAGTCTCTCATTTAAGTACTAACCAGGGCTGGCCCTGCTTGGCTTCCAAGAACAGGTGGTATTTGGTGCCTTTAGGATATTTAGGCCCATAATTATTGATTCTTAAAGACCTCTGAAGACGGGCAAGAATACAACTAAGGATGTTTGGGTTCAACAGTTCAACAACCATCACTTGGTGATCCTTGGCTAGTTGTGTGTCCCTTCAGGTTAATCCAGGGGTAGGCAACCTTTCCCCTTTAAGGGCCGAAGGACTTCAGCTCCCAGAATCCCAGGAGCTATTGGCCAACGTGGGACTATTGGCCAACATGGCTGAGGCTTCTGGGAGCTGAAGTCCCTCGGCTCTTAAAGGGGAAAGGTTGCCTACCCCTGGGTTAATCTTTCTGGCTAGTAAGGCTGCAGTAAGGAGTGAGATAAAACTACCGGTACATTGAACTGTGAAAGTATCACCTGACTTTTTCTATTCTGCAAATAAAGTAAAGAGATGTTGTCTGTCTTTGCGTGTAGCTGGCTGTATGTTTTCTCATTGAGATGTCTTTGTTTTCTACAAATTGGACTGCCCACCCTGCACTTGGAAGAACCACTAGTATGACACACCAGTGGAATATTGGTGGCTTACCAGTAGTTAAAATAAGAAACAGTTATCTTATTTCAGAATGTTGCAGGCTTAGTTAACCCATCATTGTCCAGTAACCTTTAGTCTTTGGCCATCTTTCCCTGAACAGATCTACCATTGCAATAGTTATCAAAAAAGTAGGTGTATTAGCCTTGCAGCATGGAAGGGAAGTGGAAGAAGAACAAAAAGGAATGTGGCAGAAGCTTTAAAACTTGATGGTTTTTATTTTAGCATGAGCTTTCCTGGATATAAACCCACAGAACCTCATGCTAAAATAAAAACCAGTTTATCTTAAAGGTGAATTTCTTTTTTCCTTCTTTTCATATTGTACCATTGTCATTTTAATTACAGTACCGGATGCTTATTGTAGGCTGGATGAGTAATACAGAAGGATCCAAGTAGATTTGGACCTGTGTCTGTTTATACTGTCTAAATCTGCTGGAAACTGGAAATCTCTGATTTCATATCTGTGAACTTGATGGTCGTCTAAGGCAACATTTTAGGCTTTTATCTGGTGTGTGGAAATAAGACTGACCTACCTTTTATAGTTGCCAGAAATTGTATAAGTATGCAGGTAGAGCATCATGAGGACAAGCGAAATACTTCTTAGCGATATTTCAATTGTCTTGGAGTTTTATGTGTCCACAGTGTTTCAAACGATTTTAGCAGTCGTGAGGTGTGTTTGGCCATTTTTTTTTTATTTCTCTCAGTGGCTTCTTGTTTCAGGAATATTAAAAGCTGACAGCTATTCTTATCTATTGTTACAAAATGTATGTTGCTCCAAAAGAAGTGTGTTCAAGTAAGGCAGTTCTCTTTGCCCAGATTAAATCCTTAATGCTTGAGAGAATATGAGCTGAACTGTCTTAAATAAGAATAGCCTGCAGTTGCTTGATAAGTAACAGTTCAATCATGTTCACTTCTAAAAAAGTCCCACTGAAATCAACTGATCTAATATATGTGTTTGATGTTATGTAGCTCAGAGTGTAATATCAGCATTGTCCTGTATGCATATATTTTAAATTGTATAAATTTGCAAACTTTATCATAATATGAGAACTGACAAAAAACTTGGGAGCTAGAAAAATATCCCTTAGTTTAGCAATAACACAAAATATGTCTTTATTGTAAACTTGTTTATCTTCTTGCTCATATTAAGAAACATTTTGTTAGCATTGGGTTTATATTATTTTGAGTCTGATAGTGCCCCTCCCCCAATTTAGGAACTTGATAATCATCGTCAGACATGAATTCAGTGATACTCATGTAAACATTGCTGAAAATAAATATGTCTACACTACAATTGGGAGCATGTTAAAGAAAGCAAAGCAGTATCTTGATATTAATGCTTGTGTGTGTGTGTCTACCTTCAAGCTGCCTGTCAAGCTGTGGTGACCACATGAATTTCATAGGGTTTTCTTAGGGAAGGAATACTCAAAGGTGGTTTTCTGCTTTAAAAAAAAAAAATTGTAATTTTTTTCTTTTTTACTGTTTGTGGCTGGAATCACAAATATGACAAGTTCTCCTTGTTGTGTTTTTGTGGAACATTGTGAATAGGGGCATTCCAGCTTAATGTTTTTGAGTTGTTGTAATTGCCTTATGAGTACAGGAAAAGTCAATCTCTGCACTTAATAAGTAATGCTTTAAAAGGTGTAATTCAATTAGGTATTTGTTTTTCTTCTGCAGCAAAATGTTCATTGGAGGCCTGAGCTGGGATACAAGCAAAAAAGATTTGACAGAATATTTGTCTCGTTTTGGAGAGGTGGTGGATTGCACAATTAAAACTGATCCTGTCACAGGGAGATCAAGAGGTTTTGGGTTTGTGCTTTTCAAAGATGCTGCTAGTGTTGAAAAGGTATGTATCCATAGTCGTAAAGAATAGCTCCAAAATTTTATGTGGATTTCTTTTCCTTTGGTGCTAAATTTGCATTCAATGTCTTCTTAGGTCTTGGAATTGAAAGAACACAAATTGGATGGCAAACTAATAGATCCCAAAAGGGCGAAAGCTCTGAAGGGAAAGGAACCACCCAAAAAAGTGTTTGTAGGTGGATTGAGTCCAGACACATCTGAAGAGCAAATAAAAGAATATTTTGGTGGTTTTGGAGAGGTATAATTATTTGTTGAATAGTTTCCTTGGTGTAGCATCATTTGTAGGGTTTACAGTTGAGAGTAGGGCTTGCTCACTTAAAACTGATATGGCTGCTTGGAATTAATCTTACTGGCCTTGACTGTTTTCCCAATGCAGAAGATTTGTGTGTTTTCTAAAACAGAGAATAAGGAATTGTGGTAGAAAAGAGATAAAAGAATGATACGCTTAAATGGGAGCAATGTAAGGGTACATTGAGTAAATGACATTTTAATTCTATTGCATTCAGTTAACTTTATATTTTCAAGTTGTGCAGAAATATTCATTAATAATGATCACCATTATTGTGCATGCGCTTGAGAGGTGCAAATTTTATTTAAAAAAATAGGTTCTTATCCCAATGAGTGTAGTCTAAATTGCATTCATTGCAACCCAGGAAGGGACAGATGAGCAGAGAAAGAAGCAAACAAAAGGAAAGAAAAGCAAGGGTATGGGGCGGTATGCATTACAAGTTTACTTTGGTTGATGATTAACGGGTTATATGTGCATGGAAAGGGGTTGAATGTGGATGAGGAGGTCATACCACATAGAAGTCTGAGGCAGAATTTCAGGTAAATAATGGTATTGTGGAGTGGTATGGGTGTTAGAGGGAGTAGCTGGAAGAATAAAACTATAGATGGTCTTCAGTGGGTAACAAGAACAGAAAAGGTGATGGCTAGAGGCAAGGAGTTGTGTTGAATCAGCATATTCTTCCAATTTTTAAATGTGGATTTCAGATTGAAAATATTGAGCTTCCCATGGACACAAAGACAAATGAAAGGAGGGGTTTCTGTTTCATCACATATTCTGATGAAGAACCAGTGAAGAAATTGTTGGAAAGCAGATACCATCAAATTGGTTCTGGCAAGGTATTGCTGTTTGGTTTTAAGTGTGTTTGACATTGTCTTGATTTTTCATGTGAAAGCAGTGATAATTAAGAATTGAATTTTTTCATATACTTTATATTCAGGTTCAGTGCTCTGTTTTCTTCTAGTGTGAGATCAAAGTAGCACAGCCCAAAGATGTATATAGGCAACAACAGCAGCAACAGAAGGGAGGCAGAGGTGCTTCATCTGGTGGGCGTGGTGGTTCCAGAGGACGTGGCAGAGGTAAGTGAGTGAAACTGGAAACCTGTCTCTTGACTGTTGTGATTTATGACTGTAAACAAATTGAAGCAGGGGAGTTACAACTTGAATGAGGTGTTCTTGAGTTTAAAACAGATATGGGTATCAGTGCTAAGGAGATGACAGACCATATTAGCGGGCTATGTATTGTTTTTGCAGAACACCAGATGTAACATTATATAGACTTAGCAATCTGTAGTAGTCAAATGAGAACCAAATTGGAAAATCTAGTAGTAAAGCAAAGATCTTTATTCAAGATAGCAGTTTCTGATTGGCTGTGTTTGCTTTATTTCAGGTCAAGGCCAAAGTTGGAACCAAGGGTATAATAACTATTATGATCAAGGATATGGAAGTTATAACAGTCCTTACAGTGATCAAAGCTATAGCAGCTATGGTGGATATGATTATTCTGGGTACAACTACCCAAGTTACGGCTATGGACAGGGATATGCTGACTACAGTGGTAAGATATGTTTTGACTTGACTTGATTCGACAAACTTTTTGCCATTATACTTACTCCCTAGAGACTACTGAGGCCTGCTTGTGGGTGGATGGGTGCTGGTGATTTTTCTTAACCTGAAATTAATTGGAAGTAAAAATGACGATTGTGTAAGAAATTCTGTATGCCAACACATATTCCTTTATGTATTTAAATATAAGAGATGCACATATTATACCTTGTAATAAGCATTTCCCTGTGGTACTATAAGGCTGCAAATTTTATCTGTTAACAGGACAGCAAAGCACATATGGAAAGGCATCCCGAGGTGGCGGTAATCACCAAAACAACTACCAGCCATATTAAAGAAATAACATGGAGATAAAACAGGTGTGTATTAAGTGAAAACATCATCTGTCATATCTAATCTAATTTAAAAATCAATAGACAAATGTATAAAAACCACTTCCTTGTATAGTTTGATTTTGTTAAAAGTTAAATGTGCATTTAAAATGTGTGTTAAAAATTCTTTGCTTTAAGTGTCTATAGATCTTTAACTCTGTAAAAGGTGGTTCGTCGTCCTTAGTACTTCAGAGAAACATAAGAGTTTTTCTGCTTACATTGTGTGCCAGGTGGTGTAGAGGAATAATTAAACTTAATAGAAGTATTAACCAACAGGTAAAGTACTGAAATGGGTACAACTTAAGCAAAACAAGATTGTTGTCTTCTAACTCTGACATTATACCTTGTTTGTACCCGCCAGCGGGAACTTCATTGCAGGCCGTGTGTCACCCTGACCACGTCTATCTCTGGGGGTCGCACGTTGCAGGCAGAGCGCAAGGCATACACCAGAAAACGCTGTCCTGTGGTATGGTCTCTTCCAACTTCATGTACCAGCGTAAAGATTAAAGTGGAAAACTTCAGACTTTGGCTTCTTTTTAAAAATCTTCTTTGAAGATTTAAGTGTCTTAACTTAAAATGATTTTTTACAGGAGTTAAAGTGCATAAATGCCTTTACAGCTTAATCATTTTTGGTCTTCTGTTTAGTGTTGTATATCAATTGTGGAACCTCATTTTAAGTGTTCGTTCTTTAAGATTTAATGCTTGCTTTTTTCTTTTATAGCTATTAGTGAAATCTACAAACCAAAACGAACTATTAAATCTGGAAACATTAAAGATCATATGCAAATAGCAGTTTTAATCATCTGCCTAACAATTTTTCTTGGTTATTGCATTTTTCTTTCTTTCCCAGTAGCAGTTGTAGCCATGAAAGGCTCCTCCACAGCTTGGTTTCTAGTAAACCAAGAACAACTTTGCTGAGTTTCATAGCTCCATCGTTTGAGCTGAACTGGTTTATCTGGGCATGTAAAGTAATTGGGTCATTAAAAATATTTCATGTTGACACATATGCATATGATCTTTAACAGTGAAGCGAGGAATAAATAGAGGACTTAAAGCATTCATGAAAATGGACCTTTTAAAAATGCTTGTATATGTTGCATAGGTCTCATAATGATTTTGTCTTGGTTTTTAGGTAGAGACGCTACGGCAAAGCCATCTTGCAAAGCATCAGGAGTGACTGGAGGGTGGTCTTCATGACATGAGATTATTTTGTAAAAGACTTTTAGTGTAAGACACAAGAGTGTCCAACTGTATATAGTGGCCGGCTAGTTTTCTTTATGGTTTTTACTCTTTTGTCCTTTTGTCATCTGTGTTATGATGCCAGTGTGGTTTTTGTGTTTATACAATTTTTATTTGTATAATTTTCTTGTTGAATGACTCAAATAAAACCTTACCTTCTGTGATTGTTGCATTCTGAATTTTGGAAATACTGGATTTTGGGAATGTGTCACTACAGTGTAGGGTTTTTAAATAGATCTGTGTGCCAGAGGAAGTTTGCATCAAGTTTATGTCTCACCTTGAGTTAAAAAAATACAGTACATGGATTAGATAGAAATCTTGGCTTCACGTTTTTTAAAAAACCATGTCATAAACTGCATAACACAATTAGGTTAAACAGCTTCAGGCTAATTTCACAAAAGATGTAGTTAGGTCCTGATGGTGTGATAAAGGCTGCTTGAATGTTGGAACATAGCTTTAGATAAGTGATACGGTGCACATTGTTGAAAATGTTGGCTGGAGAGATCCTAGTTCTATAGCAAAGAAAGGCAGGGGTTGGAGGAGGGGTCACATTGCCCCCCTCTCCCAAGAATATTGGGGAGCCACACCTGGAAAAAATGTGCCTCCAACACCCCAGGAGGTAATAGGGGGCAGTTTCACCAAGATGTTGATGCTCTACTTTTCAACAAATTAATCTAGAACTCAACTCTAGGTTATTCCCTGTTGAATAAAAATTCCTATTGGACTAGAAATTGTCCTCCCATCCACATGAGGCAGTGAGGCATATCTTGTACTTTAAAAAAATCTTTAAATTGTCAAAGCATTTTGGAGAGACCCCAAGGCCACAAAAGTGGTCTGGGAGCTAGACTTTTTCTACCCATTCTAGAGTGAGGGTGAGAGCATGTAGATTGAATGCATGTATTTTGAGAAGCTGTTATGGACATCAGGATGTGCCAATGAAGACGAGAGGAGAAAATGTTTGAATTTAAAAGCTGCCCACAAAAACAGCATGTAAGGGAGAAGGTTCTAGCTTGCCTTCTCTCAGTTGAATGCATGGATGGGATCAATGCTTGTGTATAATGTTAATTGAATGTGATCTACCAGTATTTTATACTATATTAAACTGCTGGCTGTATGCAGTTGTTTAGTAAAAGAAAAAGTCTTGCTAGTAAAAAAATTCCTCATCTGAAGTTGTGTGTCTTAGTTGTGGTTTTATGGAGGCAATAGCAGGGTGGGGTCTAGTTGTATTCTTAAGAAATTTATAGTCTGTTTTGAGAAATGCCTAACTGAAATGTAGAATGTGGGCAACAAAATCTTAAAACAAATAAAAACGAACTTTCAAAATTACAGCTGCACAGTTGACTACTGTGTGAGAGGGCAATAGGCTTGGCCTTAACTATGAACCAACCTGCATACCTACCTGATGTATCTATGGCACTTTTCTCCCAGAGAGAGACCCAAGGCGGCTCGTAGGAGAAAATCAATTAAAATCTACCAGTGCGGTTTCAAAAACAAAGTCATAACTAAGGGCCTTTACAGACTGGCAGAACTAATGCAGCTTGAGTCCACTTTAACTGCCCTGGGTCAGTGCTAGGGAATCATGGGAACTGTAGTTTATTGTGGCACCAGAGCTCTGATAGAAAAGGCTCAATGTCTCAGAAAAAAACTACAATTCCCATGATTCCCAAGCACTGAGCCAGGGCAGTTAAAGTGGTCTCAAGCTGCATTAGTTCTGCCAGTCTGTAAAGGCCCTAAGACAATATAAAATTATTTGAAAACATAGAAAAGTTAAAAATTAAAACAAGCTAATAAAAAGCCTCCCTGGTGCAGTTACATATTGAAAGCCAGAATAATGTCCTCCTCCCCAATTTTTCAGCAATATTTACATTTCGCAAGTCTAACAGTAACAGAAGAACTATAAAGATTGGAAGAATGTTGAAAAGGGATGTTGTGTTTACCATAAAATCACAGAGGCTCTTTTTTGACAATCAATTAGGACTGTTGTATAATTTGTTTTTTGAGTTGTTGGCATAAGGAATCCTATATAAGTGCAGTACTTCAAAACTGCTTTTAACTACTGCTTAATTCAAAGCTTGAAACACTCAATTAAATCAATCCAGAAACAGTTGCTTTTTAAAAGGTTGCTTTGTTCAGGATCAGAATGAAAACCTGTGACCTGCCAGAAAATAATAGTTGGCAATTACCATGCCTTTGCTATTATTGCCTGTACTGACTAAGGCTAATCCAACAATATCTGGATGGGCTTAAATTTGCCCACTGCTTGTTTGACCTCCTCTCACTGAGAATAGGCTGAGTTTCCTTATTTCACCATTTTAGGCATGAACAGATTGCAAGAAGTAATCCAGCTTGAGACCACTTTAACTGTCCTGGGTTAGTGCTAGGGAATTATGGGAACTGCAGTTTATTGTGGCAGCAGAGCTCTTAACAGAGGAGGCTTAATACCTCAGAAAAAAACTACAATTCCCATGATTCCCTAGCACTGAGCC
>CM034708.1:13426364-13452175 GCA_020142125.1 Phrynosoma platyrhinos | reverse complement strand
AGGCTCAATGTCTCAGAAAAAACTACAATTCCCATGATCCCCTAGCATCGAGCCAGGACAGTTCAGGTGGTCTCAAGCTGGATTATTTCTGGCAGTCTGTAAAGGCCCTAGGATACACTGGATAATACATGCCCATAGAAAAAGATGGGAGGATAGTTGCCCATAGGAAAGCTAGGGAAATCCTTGGCCATAGGGAAACACTTGCGAATACTGCATATGGACAAGTATGGTTTCCCTGTGGGCATGTACTGTCATTTGTTTTAGTACACCTCCTTGTTTTGTGGATTTTGGATGTTGTTGTACTTTGTTCTGTGACCACCTGTGTTATACAGTGGGTTCTTGATATCTGCTGGGGTTTGATAACAAAACCCTCAAAGTCCCTTTAAATATAATGGTAAAGTAAAATGATGTATCTTTTATAAAATGGCAAAATCAAGATTTGCTTTTGGGAATTTATATATTTTTTGGAATATTTTCAATCCATGGATGCTTGAATCCATGGATATGGAGAGCCAGTTGTATATGCGTGTGTGCGTACTGTGTGTTTATATATAGATAGATAGATTTCAAAGATATAGCCATGTTAGTCTGTAGAATCAGCATGTAGAGAGAGATCTTGTAGTATCTTTGAGACTAACTGAAAGAAACAAGTTGGCAGCATAAGCTTTCATAGACTTCAGTCTACTTCAGATGCTTTCGGTTAAGAAGTAGACTTAAGTCTACGAAAGCTCATGCTGCCAACTTATTTCTTTAGTTAGTCTCAAAGGTGCTAAAAGAGCTGTCTACATGTGTGTGTGTATATATATATATATATATATATATATATATATATATATATATTCCATCCTGGAAAAGGAGGATGTCTGGTCACCCTGGCCCAAAGGCAACTGTCTTGTGTCCCTCAGAGTGATCAGATGTCCTCACCACAAAGGAGGACAAGGCACTGCAAAATGTAGAACACCCAAGAAAAATGTAAAACCTTACAAAATAAAAACTAGAAATCAATATAAATGTGAATCCATTCTTCACAGTCATGTTCAAAATGGAGGACATTTTGAAATTCCTCCTGACAGAAGGTTGAAATGTAGGATATGTCCTAGAAAAGGAGGACGTCTGGTCACCCTCTATATGGGTCACTAAGACATGGATGGAAGGGGAAGGCAAGAAGAGCACTTGGTGTTTACATTCAGAATCCACAAAACAGTGATACCTTTATTGGGCCAACCAAACTGCACAAAATACATGTCACAAGCTTATGAAGGTATCACTGTTTTGTACATTTTTGGATGCTGTTGCACTTTGCTCTGTGACCAACAGGAAACTTGGTTGCTAAGGGGTGGGTAGAAGGGGAAGGCAAGGAGAGTGCCTGGTGTTTACATCCAAAATCCACAAAACAGTGATGGTTTTATGGGGCCGACTAGAATGCAGAAAATCCATTATGCAAGCTTTCGAAGCTACACTGGTTTCTTTATCAGACAGAGGTGTTAAAAATCGTACAGGAGGGGAAAAATATGGCAATGTTAGTCACAGGTCTGCATTTTGTCAAGATGTTGTTGGTGTTCTCAGTTCAGGTTCAGGCCTGCCTGTGTGAATATCCCTCTGTACCCCCTTGTGACAATAATTATGTTGATGTTTGTCACAAATTTATGACAGTGTTATTCATGGACCTACATTTTGTGAAGATTCACTGGTGTTATTGTGGCAATTGGCATTGGTAAACCCCTTCTATAGAGAAGTGCTAAGAAAATCCCATGATAGAGTCGCCATAAGTTGGAAACGACTTGAAGGCACACAGTATCAACATACGGCCACCACTGCTGCCTTTGTGTATGTTTTCTTGTGTTTACATCAGTCAGTCCCATTGGGCATCACTGCAGAGTATCTAGGAGATTGAGATTGGCGGCAGTGATGTGTGTGCAACTACGCACGTATTGCTTTCTGCAAAAGCCTACTCCAAACTGCTGTAGCTTCACTACTTGCGCATCATCACCATTGCCTCTGTCTTGTCTTCCCCCTGCATTTATGTTAGAATGGCTGTGCTGGTGGTAGTCCTTAGGAGGTTGCCTTACAGCAGGGCAGACAATGGTCATTATGTTTCTCTTAAGTGACTGTGTGGCTTTCGAGTCAGACTGAACTCTGCAGCCTTTGGGAAACATTTCCAGGGGTAGTCATGCTGTCTATATAGCAAAGTACAGTAACATTCAAAATCCACAAGATAGTGATGCCTTTATGGGGTCAGCCAAAATGCCAAGATATGTTGCAATTTTTCAAAGATATTATTTTTTGGATCTTGGATGCTATTGTACTTTGCAATATGACCAACGATTACCTTTGCTATATGGCCAAAACGGTGGTACCTTTATTGGACCAACCAAAATGCACAAAATACATGTTGCAAACTTTACTGTTTTGTGGATTTTGAATATTATTGTACTTTTGTATATGGCCAACAATGTATTTTGCTGTATGGCTAAAAGAGTAATACCTTTATTGGGGCAACCAAAACACACAAAATACATGTCACAAGCTTCAAAAGTTTGCAGCATGTATTTGTGCATTTTGCTTGCAGCATGTATTTCTGCAATCACTGTTTTGTGGATTTTGGATGTTATTGTACTCTGCAACCTTCAGAGTTTGATAAAAAGAGGTATTGCATATGTTTAGTTTGTTTGGATAGATTTTTGATAATGAGATTGGAAGTTTGGGCCTACATTAGCTTAATTAATTGCTGCCTTTGTGCATGCTTTGAGTGGTGTGGCCTCTGTTTCCTCTTTATTCATTTTGTATATTGTAGGGTGGTTGAAGGAGAACATTAAGGGGTAATTTCATAAAATTGTTCTGTTGCAAGGTGAAGTTTTATCTCCACTGAATAGGTAGAGGAGCAATTTAGATCTTGGCAAGAACCCGATTTTTTTTGCTTGCGTTATTTTGTGAAGCAATGTGCATGCTGCTGGTGTAAATTGGCTTGACGAGGGGAAACCCGCACCAGTAGAGCAAGCAGCACTTCAGAAGCACTGTTTCTTCTTCTTAAATTTAGAATACAGATATTAAAGCTGCTTTTTGGGGGTTTTTTTTTGGTTTTTTTTTTTTTTTTTTGTATTGCAGTTATGTCTCCTGGCTGTATGCAAAGCATTGGTTACTGACAGAAGTAAATAAGGACAGCCTCAGAATGTTTTTGGGTTGGGCAAACAGGGGAATAATAATCCTTAGGACCTTTGTGCTTTAAATGCAGTTCAGTTGATAGACAAAGGCCTAGACTTCATACAGGTAATGGTGTTCTGAATGCTTTATAAAGTAATATTTAAAACAGAGAGGGTCTGGAAATACATTCAGCAGAGCCATATGTAGTTATCATACAGCTGTAGAATTGACCCTGTGAATGAAAAAAACCCAACAATGCTTTCAAAGCAGTCTTGAGGGGGTGAGAGAAAGCAGGCAGGGCAGCAGTTGTGAATTGTGAGAAAGAATATGTTAACTGGCTTCTGACTGTCAAACTTAGCAGATGGCTAGCTGGATATACCCAGCTGTTTTTGGTTACATGACATAAGTGTTGTTTATTTTATGTAAACTTTAAGATAGATGTTGTGCAACAGATGGCTACAAATTCTTACATTGTTTTGAGAAGGATTTTTTGGCAGTAAAGTAGAGAGTATACTGTATTCAGTTTTCAGATGAACTTATTTTCTTTAACCTTTTGTTCTGTCATTAAATCTACTTTTCTTATCACAATGGCACTGTATTAGTAGTTGCACGGGATATTTTTTAGTAATGTTCTTTTATTATTCAATAATTAAGAAATTATTGTTGAAAATAAAATTAAAACTTGTTGCTGTGAGGATGTCTGCGGGAAGATGGAAGCTAGAGCCATAGAATCATAGAGTTGAAAGAGGGCTCATGGACCATCTAGTTCAGCTGCTTGTTCAATGCAGGATCTCCAGTTAAAGCATCCCCAGCAGGTAGCTGTCCAGCCTCTCTTTGAAGATGTCCAGAGTGGACCCCATTATCTCTCTAGGCAATTGATTCCATTGTTGATCTGCTCTTACTGTCAGGAAGTTCCTTCTAATGTTCAGTCAAAATCTACTGTACTGTAACTTCAAACCGTAAGACCTGGTCCTACCTTCTAGGGCACCAGAGAGAACAAGCCTGTCTCCTCCTCTCTGTGACAGCCCTTGAGGTATTTAAAGAGTACAATCATCTCAGTCTTCTCTTCACTAAGCTGAATATGTCCATCTTCTTCAACTTTTCCTCATATATGTTGTTCTGTGTACCTCTTATCCTTGTTACCCTTCTCTGAACTTTCTTCAGTTCTCTGTATCATTTAAAATGAGGCACCCAGAACTGAATGCTGTACTACAGGTAAGGCCTGACCAGTGCAAAATGTAGTGGGACTATTACTTTCTTTAACTTGAAAGCTATGCTTCTATTAATACAGGCCAAGGTAACATTCACTTTTCTGCTGTAGCATCACACTTGTTTAGCTGTCCAGTGACAAGCAAAATTATTATTTTAAGGCTTTTGAACCTTGATTACGATGATTATGTGGTGTACAAGCATAAGAAGTTTCCTCAAATGCATATTGTTGTTGTTGTGCCTTCAAGTCATTTCCATTATGGCGACCCTATCATGGGGTTTTCTGGGGATGAGTAGATGTGAGTCACCCAAGGTCATCCAGTGAGTTTTCATGACTGGGTGGAGAATCAAACCCAGATCTCCAGAGTCCTAGTCCTGTGCTCAAACTGCTACACTACACTGGCTTTTCAAATGCATATTCCAGATAAAACAATATTAAGGTTAATTTAGGGAATCAGCTTGTCAAGTGCTTTTTGTGTTTTGAATATAAGCCACCAGTTCTAGTGACATTAATTCAAAGCATTGTAAGTCAGAGTGCAAATTATTGTAATATATTCTAGACCTTGTCCAGGGTTCTTGTTAGGAACATGGAGGTGATTGATTAAGTTGCAAGAGTCTGGAACTTCAAATTTAGGAAGCTGTTTGCCAATACTGGCCCACACTAAGACAGGTTTTGCCCTAGTTTCTGAACAATATTTTATTTAGAAAGCAAGCTTTTCTTACAATATGAGGAAAAGATATGCTTCATATTTCTGTCTTTTTTCTTTGTTTCTAAAATATTGTACCATCCTGAAACATTTTTAATAGGTAGAAATCACCTTTCTCTGTGCTGTATTTGTAATGAAAAGTTTTGTTCTTGCATAATATCATGTGATATGTTGTTTTTTACAAAGTAATCTAAGGATATAGCTATACTGCAGGTAATCCTGATTGTATATTTATTTGATGTGGTACAATATACATATTTGAACATTATTTTAACGTGCCTATTGACAACTGTGTACAGAGCTTTCTTGAGCCAAGAGAACTGTTTTCTAAGAATATGTGGGCTTTGGATTCTGGTGTTTATCCCCTTTTTAAAAAATGTTTGGGTATTGGGTGTATCTCCATTCTGGAAGGAAGGAAGGGAGGGTGCTGAGTTGAAATAGTGCAAGTGTGGAAGATAAAGACCTTGCTTCTTGGGGAAGAGGTGGTCCGGTGTGTGGTTATTTCACACCATTAAAAACCATATACCGTATTTTCCGGCGTATAAGACGACCTGGTGTATAAGACGACCCCCCCATTTTCCCAGTCAAAATACAGAGTTTTAGCACCTCTATCCTCCTTATCCTTATACCCGCCATATAAGATGACCCCCCCACATTAACCACAGATTTTGCAGGTTAAAAAGTAGTCTTATACGCAGGAAAATAAGGTAGTTCTAATATGGCTGTATGTTATGTTAAAAACTGGAAAAGTGTAGATTAAGCAAACCACATACTAATATCTTAAATATGCACCCAGTCCACGATAAACAAGCACATATCTGTATTCCAAGAACTCTTGATTTCCCTTTGTGGCCCTTTGTGTTCGTGTGTGTGGTTAAGTCTTTTCTAGAATAGTGTTGCAGGTAGTTCCATGTATAGTTAGCTACGCAAGTGCACACAGGTAGTGTGCTGTTGGCTTCCAGACTTGAAACTGTTTAGAATATATACATGTACTGATACTCTTGCTCAGATTGTAGTTTAGTCAAAGATAAGTACTGTATCATTAGTCATCCTTTCCATTTGCCTTTATTTGAAGAAAAATTCTGAAATTATGCTGGTTTTCCTTTGTGGTGTAGCTGTTATAAACCTAAATTGGATTAACAATCATGGCTTCCTAAATTGACTATTACAACTTGTGATGAGTGAGAACATTTGTCACTTGTCAAGCATGTGTTCAATGAAGCTTTCTGGTGTGAGTTATATTACCTTCTACACTATATACAGTAGTTTCTTCTTTTAAAATCAAGAATTAAAGGTATAATTTTGCTCCTTGGCATAAATTTATTTTCTAGAGATAACTGTTTCCATAAACTGCTGCAAAAGATAGCTTCAGGAAGATTGCAGGTCCCGTTTCTCTTGCTGTTCTCAACTAGCAATTGACACTTTTTTTGGTTCTTAAATGTAGAAGTTAAATTTGGCCCAGATATTGGTTACTTCTAGGAGAAGTGCCTAGCAGTGGCATGTTATATCATATGGTATTGCAGGCAAAGCTCTACTGCATAAGCTGCATTCTTAAGATAAGGAACTTGTTCACTGCTTTCTGGGTAAAGGCAAAGCTTGCTAAATGAGGCCAGTGTATGTTCTTTCTGGGGAGGGATGAAGCAACTTCCTCCCCTATTTTCATCTCAGAATAATTTAGAATTAGTTGGACACTGGCTTGTTTGGGAACTTTTGAAGCTTGTATAATTTGCTTTGTGATCATTATTGCTTCATCCTACCACTGCGATGCAGGGAGTGGCTGAACATGTTCTGCTTTTTGGAAATTGCTGCTAAGTTGCATATTTGATATAGCAAAGTTCTGTCTTGATGAATATTTGTGTTATCTGATGGGAAAATCCATTGAAATAAACAAAACTAGTTCATACAGGAATTAAATTATTTTAGAACATACTATAGAAAATTGCATAATTTGTGACTGTTCACCAATAAATTTATCCATTCAGATACTTCTAGAATCTGAATGCCAATACTAGCATTCTTGATATTTGGTATAAGACTTTGTTGACTTGTTGTATTTTTCTGAAAACCCTGGTTATATTTGAAGTGAGCTTTACAGGATCCCCTTCACCTTGTTGCAGTAGAATGAATGCACTTTTAGACATGATATGTAAGCATAGTCAGCCAGTTGTGTTGCTGAGGAGGGTGTAACCTTGTGGTAGTTAACAGAGCAAGGGAATGAGTCAGGTTTTGCTGCCACTGCAGTATTCTGGTTTGGAGGGGGTAAACATGTTGGATCCTCCTAAATGTTTTGAATTACAGCAAGGGTAGGCAACCTTTTTGAGCCGGGGGCCGGGTTGCTGTCCCTCAGACAATTGGGGGGCTGAAGCACCATAAATAAATAAATAAATAAATAAATAAATAAATAAAAAATATATATTTTAAAAAATTTAAAAACTATGCATGCACACTCTCTCAGCCCCAGAAAAGCCATGGCAAAACCCCTGTGGAGATTTTGCCAAGAAAACCCCAAGAACAAGTAATAACAACAATAATCAATATAATTATGGCGGCAGGGGGCGGCGGTGGCAGGACCGGCCTGGGGCTGGGCCAAAAGCCTCAGGGGGCCACATCCGGCCCCCCGGGCCTTAGGTTGCCTACCCCTGAATTACAGGTTCCATAAAACACATTCTGCCTCAGCAGTGATTAGGGATTATAGAAGTTACCATTCAAACACATTGGAAAACACTGAGTTTGCCTGTCCTTTCTCTAGTCAATATCAATTCTGATTAGTTTTAATGTTCAGATAAATGAAATTATGTGTTATTTGCTCCCTTTTGAAATAACCTTCCAGACATCTGAATGGCTGGATAGATAGGTTAATTTGGTGTGGGTGGTTATGGTACTCTTGGAGGATTTTCTAATGGTTGTTCATATGGTTGTGCCAGTGTTTTGGAAAAACATGTTAATTTTCTCTTCACCTTATAACAGTGATCCCCAAACTCTGGCCTTCCAGGTATTTTGGACTTTGGCTCTCAGAATCCAAGACCATTGGGCAAGTGGGCTGAGGCTTCTGGGAGCTGAAGTCCAAAACACCTGATTGACCAAAGTTTGGGAATCACTGCCTTATAATACTGCACACAATAATGTAAATAGCTTCTCTCTCTTGGGTTTGCTATTAGATCATGGAATATATGTCATACATTTGGTTTTGTGCAGTCTGGGTCACAGAGCAGGATTGTAGAGTTGGACTGTTTGGCTTTAAAAGTTTTCCTAATTGTAAATTTGAAGTCATACATTTTTGGAATACATCGCTAGATTGTCCCTAATGACTGATATACTGATGTTTATAGTTTGGATATTCTATACTTTTAAAGTTCTATAGACTTACCACTCATTTCTTTTTCTTCAGGAAAATGTTCATTGGAGGCCTTAGCTGGGACACAACGAAGAAAGATCTTAAGGACTACTTCACTAAATTTGGTGAAGTTGTAGACTGCACCCTAAAGCTAGACCCTATTACAGGGCGGTCAAGAGGCTTTGGCTTTGTATTGTTCAAGGAATCCGAGAGTGTTGACAAGGTATGTTCATTTTCAAAGCATTCTGTTACTCTTGAAAAAAATATAAAATCATGGAGAATACTTCTTGCATAATATCCATCTGAAAATTGCTTAAGATGCTTTTGTTTGCAAGGTATGTTATGTCCTTAAATATGTAACTGCTTGCAGGTCATGGATCAGAAAGAACATAAATTGAATGGCAAAGTGATTGATCCTAAAAGAGCCAAAGCAATGAAAACAAAAGAACCAGTTAAAAAGATTTTTGTTGGGGGTTTGTCTCCAGATACACCTGAAGAGAAAATAAGGGAATACTTTGGAGGATTTGGTGAGGTAAGTCAACTGTTCACTCTGATTATGTAATATTGTCATTTAAAGATTTTTAAAAAAAATAATTAGACAATTTTGTCTGATTATAATATTGCAGAAGAATACCTGTTTCAGGTTGTGCACCTAAAAATATTTATTTCTTTTAAATAATCTTTATGGTTTTAACGTTTAACCTACTGTGTAGCCTGTTCAACCACTTCATTTTCATATGTAATCTGTCATTATTCCACCCATCTTCTGATACAGTAAAAATATAATCTGTTTCTTGGTGATGTCAGGTAATCAAACCCAGCCACCTTGTCTTTTGATTTTTTTAATCCTTTGTCTGTAAACATCTTTACATTCTTCCTTGTTTGCTCCAGTACCTTAGGCTGTTTGGCAGTCTGTTGCCTCTCCATACCTATAATCACCTTCTATCCTGTTCTTAGTTTGAGGTTACAGTCACTCAGATCATCACCATCTTTAAAGGATGACTTGTCACAAATCAGATGCTACTTAGCACATACTGCTCCCCCCCCCCCAAACAAGTCAGTTTAAAAGCTGATCTGTGATCTTTTAGGTCCAAAACACACTGCAGAAATAATCCAGTTTGAGACCTCTTTAATTGCCCTGGCTCAGTGCTTGGGAATCCTTGGAATTGTAGTTTGCTGTGGCAACAGAGCTCTCTAACAGAGAAAGCTAAATATCTCACAAAACTACAATTCCCAGAATTCCCTAACATTGAGCCAGGGCAATTAAAGTAGTGTCAGACTGGATTATTTCTGCAGTGTATTTTCTACCTTTGATGTTATGCTTATGCTAATGATAATTAGTTTGCAGAGCTTTGCAGTACTTCCACTCCACTGAAAGCAGTGGGTTGTGGAGAGCACTGTTTATTATATCTGTACAGATGTCTACTGTGACTCAGACAGAAAAGTTTGGACTAACTGTAAAGGTAGTAATTTCCTTAAAACAAATCAGTGGAAATTCTCATGTGAGTAAATTTCTGTCTTGTCAAGAGAATATGAGTTTTGCTAAATATTCAGTGTTCTCCCGCAATAGTGGTAATTTGGTAGCTGTAGTTTAAATATTCATAAAGTTCAACCCCTGAATCTGTGGGACCGGTATCCATGATTTCACTTACCTGCAATTTATGACTGCTGCTGCCATTGCCAGCCAACGTCTTTCCTTGCCAGCCCCCTCATCCTCTCATCCTGTGACTTGTGAGGATGGAAGAGGGAGCTTGCTGTCCAGGGAGAGAGGGAGGGAAGGGCTGGGTAGTAGAACTCCCTCCCTCCTCCTGGCCTGGGGTTTGCTATTATCCACGGTTTTGCATATCCATATAAAGTCCAGGAACACATCGGACATGGATGTGGAAGTCATACTGTATTTTCTAAACATTAAAATGGTATTTTTCCTCATAGAAATGTCTCCTTTAATACATTATATCTGGGCATAGTGCTGATTTTGTAAAAAAGTGATCCCAGTCTCTTATCCACTCTGTTGTATGCATGTATTTCTTAATTAGGTTGAATCAATAGAGCTTCCCATGGACAATAAAACCAACAAACGCCGTGGATTTTGCTTCATTACCTTCAAAGATGAAGATCCAGTGAAGAAAATAATGGAGAAAAAGTACCACAATGTTGGTCTAAGTAAAGTAAGTTTCAGGTTATGATTCCATTTTAGAGAATCCTGCTTGTGCTCAACTGGTAACAGCTAGTGCCATAACAGTTACGGCATTTTAAAAAAGGAATACTAGTTGTTCCCAGCTGGTTATAGCTAGTGGTATGAAGACTTGAAATGTAGGCCCAAAAAAAAAAATAAAAAAAAAAAATACAAATGGTAATACCTATAGGTAAATGCCAAGGAGGAAAATACACTTGTAAAAGGTGTGGATACACCTGTGCATTTAAAACTCTTCTGTTATTAGTGAATAAATTGTCTGGAATAAATTACTTATGAATAGCTAATTCAGTCATCTTGTATACTGCTATTTATGTACTTCAAATGGAACACTTACACATATGGTACCAAAAATTTGGAGATCAGCCAGGTGTTAAAGAAATAATAATATATAATGAAGAGAATAATCTTAAAACACACCTGTAAAATGGTGATTGAAGAGGGAATATATCATAAAATGGGTTGGGTGAAGCTGTGTACTGCAGTGTTTTGTTAAAGACTGTACAGATGCTGCATATTATTGAGTCCACTTTTGAAGTTTTATCTCAGTTGCAGGATACTTTTAAAATGCTAGTTAAATGAAGCAGTAGCTAGATAATTTACTCGAAACTTGATAATAATTATACTTGTCCCTCACTATTCATGGTCTTGCCTTTTGTGTCCCGCGCAGGAGAGCACCCCTATTGAAAGCAATGGGTCTCCAATATTGGCAGTTTTCCCAATTTACTGGGGGGTCTGGAACAGATCCCCTGAGAATTGGGAGGGGCGACTGTACTGGCACTGCTGAATGCTTGGTTTAAAACTAATTATGAGCTAGTTGCATTTTTCCTACTGTAAATAGTTTTAGGATTGTTTCCAAATCACATGATGTTTACATAGTAGTGCTATTTCTTATTACTTCTGAAGCGTTAATGTCCTCAGATATTGAATGTAGAATAGTTGCTTATTAGCACTTTGTGGAAACATGAAACTGCCTGTATAAATTACCTGTCATTCTTTCAGTGTGAAATAAAAGTAGCGATGTCAAAAGAACAGTATCAGCAGCAACAACAGTGGGGAACTCGAGGGGGATTTGCTGGAAGGGCCCGTGGCAGAGGAGGAGGTAAGTTTCATTATGACTGGCATGTTGATAATAAACATCAAAATCTGCTGAGGAAAGGCTCTCACAGATGTGTATATATCTTAATATTTCATCAATCTTGTATTTCTCAATTCTTAAAAATAGTGCCAAATTACTTGCAAACTTACTTGATCTTATCCTAGCTTGTTTCTTGGTGAGGCAGACCTTAATCTGTATGCCACTATTAAAGACAAGGCTTTTAAAATCATAAGAGTACACTGGACTGGAGTGATTATTGTCAGTGGGTAATCAGTTAACATATTCCATGAGTTGGCACAATGAAACCTAGCTGCTATTGAGCCATTAAATTAATTGATCTATCAACCTCAAAATTAAGTACATTTAGGGCCTAAGCAGACTGCCAGAAATAGTGCACATTAAATAGAGGCACTGCCCTGGCTCAGTGCTAGGGAATCATGGGAACTGTAATTTATTGTGGCACCAGAGCTCTCTCACAGAGAAGGCTCAATGTTCCAGAAAAAAGTACAGTTCCCATGATTCCCTAGCACTGAGCCAGGGCAGCGCCTCAATTTAATGTGCACTATTTCTGGCAGTCTGCTTAGGCCTTTACTTGTCTTATTAATTTCAAGTGAACTTGCTTTCAACTAAGTGTGCTGAATAGTACTATACTAACCTGTAGATTGTCTTGTTTCAGATGCTCTTCTAAGTATTTCTATTGATTCTGTTACAGGCCCTAGTCAGAGCTGGAACCCAGGATACAGTAATTATTGGAATCAGGGATATGGCAACTATGGATACAACAGTCAAGGGTATGGTGGCTATGGAGGTTATGACTACACAGGCTACAACAACTATTATGGATATGGGGATTATAGCAGTAAGTATAGGGCAGTATGTGTTGATATTTAAAATACAAATAAATGTGGTGGGTTTCAGTGGTGATATTCCATCATTGTCTAGGGCAGGGTTTCTCAAACAAGGTTCCCTGGAACCCTTGGCTTCTATGAGAAAGTATAATACAGTAATTTTTGTGCAGGGGTTCTTTGAGAGCTGAAAATTATATAGACGGTTCTTATAGGGTGAAAAAGTTGAGAAAAGCTGATCTGGGGTATCCTTTTTACTTTCTTTTGGTGAAAGGCACAGTTCATAATATCTTAACAGAAAATTCTAGCTCTGTTATTGGCAGAAGGAATTTGTTTAAGCAATCTGAAAGGCTGACTGCTTCATTAATAATGTTCTAATTGCATTTTTGGTGAACATTAAGCCATAATCTACTTAGACAGTTACATTTTTTGCAATATTTCTGTGCCAGGCCGCTTCTGCAATTTTTTTTTTATCTGTATCCCTCATTTTGTTCCTATATTATTATTTGTGCGTTTGTAGTATACTGCACAAAGAGCAGCCAAGGTACATTGAAGGGACAAGAGATGGGAGAAACAAGCTGGCTCAAGCAGAAAGCTGGTGCACCTACTTGCAAGTAAATTTACTTTGAAGTTGGGGAGTTGCAAGCAGTGTTCTTCACAATGTCTGTGTAGACATTTTCAGAGACACTATTAGAAATCAAGACTCTTTAATGCCTGTGATATAATGCTAATCAGGCATAGCAAGAGGGTTGTATTGCAGTCACCTGTGAATGAAACACAGTATCATTCTTGCTTTGAATAAACTGACCATGATGGTGGCATGATTAGACAGTTAATCCTGCTCTTGATTTTTGAAGGGTCTTTTGATGCTATGGGTTAGTCTTAATAAAGTTCACATAATAAACTTCTGCCCTGGCTGTATATTTCTGGCTATATACTTTAAATGGTTGTTCTTATCCTTTGTGCTGTGCTATGAGACTGAAATGCTCCTTATTGCTTCCAGCTTTGGTGAGATGCATTTTTTGCAGTACCACCTTTTAACTTACTGCCTTTGTTGATTTAGTTTGAGAATCTTAGCTGTAGAGGTCTTTAATTATTTTGTTAAGTCTATGAAGAATGTAGCATGCTGCAAAATTATATATTCATGCTAATTAATCTTGAATTGATGAATTTAAAGTAAAGCTTTGTTCTTCAGGGTCTATGTTTGTTTCTAGTATGGTGTAACGAACCTGCTTTAGATATTTGAATTTTTAATGAAATAAATGGATGATTATTGGTGGAATCTTTAATCCTTGATCCTAATGCCTTTCTTTTTGTTGTTTAGATCAGCAGAGTGGTTATGGGAAGATATCTCGGCGAGGAGGTCATCAAAATAGCTACAAACCGTACTAAATTATTCCATTTGCAGCCTATCCCAAACAGGTATGCTCTAGATTTGTAAGCTGAATTCTGACATTATAATTAATAGTAGTTTTCCAATACATTGTGTAAGATACTGTAATGATTGATGTTTTAAAATTTCACAGCACCCAGAAGTGCTTACCGTAATGTAACGTAATGACTTTGAAGATAAGTAACACAGGTGCTCTTAAGCTTTTGCCTTTTGCCCTATAAATTAACAAGTCAGTAAAATTAACAGGTAAAGTACTGCTAATGGGTACAAATTAAGGAATTGCAGCGAAACAGTATTGCCTACTAACTCTGACATTATACCTTGTTTGTACCCGCCAGCGGGAACTTCCTTGCAGGCCCTGTGTCGCGCTGACTTCCCGATTCTCACAGGCCCGCTCAATGCGGACAGGGTACGAGATGCTCACGCTCTCGAATGCTGCCGTTTGGTATGGTCTCTTCCAACATCCTGTATCAGCATTATAATAAAATGGATACTTCAAGCTTTGCCTTCACTTATTTCTTTGCTTGTAAAACAAACTACTTGTAATGTAATTTTAATGCATTTTTTACAGGCCCAGTAATGGTTAAATACGTCAGCTTACTGAATAATTTTAACTGTTTGTTCTTCTAAGGATACAGCTTGTCTCTGGATTTTCCAGTCTTAATTTTATATTTTATTAATCTATTTTAATGCTTGCTTTTCCCATTTTTATAGACGTTGTAGCAGTAATTGCAAGATGTTCTTGAGCTGAAGTCCTGTTGTGTCAAGTCCTCTGACATTTCAATATATACTTATTTATAGTAGACATTTAACCTTTTCTTTTTATTGCATTTCTCTTAATGGACAAGTAGCACTGTTTAGCTGGCCAGTATAAGTCTTTTAACAGAAGTGTTGGGCCAAAAATAGCCACTTGCCAAATTAGCACTACTTGGTGGTGGTTGAGTATTAATGGTTTGGGGAGATACTTGATGGCATTTGATGAATAAAAAAGTATTTCTTGAGTAATTTCAGAGATGTGGAAAGATCCTTTTCAAACAGTGATGCACATGTGGATTTCCAGCTCATGGACTCTCCTGTTCAGCCTTAATATAAGAAAGCATACTTGATTAATGTTGATACAGTATTTATATAGTGGGACATAGGGGTATCTAAACACTGTAACTTTGGTTACAATTAATGTCTTCACAAATTGACTTCTCTTTCTTTTTCTCTAGGTGGACAAGCAGTATTGTCATTTGAAGATTCATTTTGAGGTGGCTCATGCTGCCTGCTAATAGCAGTTCAAACTAATTTTTTTGTATCAAGTCCCTGAATTGGAAGTAAGATGTTGGTCCTTCTGAAGTTTGATTGCGTTCTCATTACATCAGAATTGTTTTCACCGTCTTATTTTTTTAATTGCTACGCTTAAGAATCAATTTGATTTATGCCCCACACCCATTTTGTTCCCAGTATTGTAGAGCAAGTCTTGTGTTTAAAGCCCAGTGTGACAGTGTCATGATGTAGTAGTGTCTTACTGGTTTTTTAATAAATCTTTTTGTATAAATGTGCATTAGCTTTCTTTTTCTCAAGAATGGAATTGTTAGAAAATCTGAAATGTACCATTCTCTGTATATCAGCTATTAAGCTGTTTGTGTATCTACCTAGTAGAAAATGAGCGGGAAATATTAGCAGCTGTGCACATCACTGTTCAGTGACCAGTTGGCACAGAGGGGTATGTTCTAGCAAAATGTAACTTGCCAAAGTTATTAATTTTTCTTCTAACAGTAGAAGATAAGAAATACTAAATGCATATGGATTGTTCAGTAGAACTTAATGTCTGCTTTGCTACCTGCCTTCAAAGAGGATACAGTAAGGTTCAGAAACTATACATATACTGCAGTCTGCACACGAGTCCTGGTTTACAGAAAACTAAACTTGAAAATTAAAAGTTGGATCTCTATTTCCAGATTTTATTTAAAAAAAATCTTGTTTAATGATACCAACTGTTAGATCTTTCCTCTAGCAGACTTTTAATTTTTTAATGTACGGCTGAGGGCTCTTAATGAAACTCAGTGTAGTACCAAGTATTATGTACCATGTTCGTGTTGGTTCTCCTAAACACAAGGTAACTTCTGTATTACAGTTTGTCATTCCGAATTAACACTGCTTATGGTTCCTGGTTATAACTCAGACCAACTACAAGTTTGTTTTCCACCCCCACCCCCCACCTTCATATTTGAAGGCTAGAAACACTTTCAACAATTAGATGTCAGATAGTGGAATAGAAAAATTCTATGTTCATATTTGGACAGCTCTACAGCAGTGCTTACCAGCAAAGTGTGGGTTGCTGATGTCAGCCATGTAATGTGATGGCAGATGGTACATAACTATAAAAATTCTTTGATTTTAATATATCAGATAGTTATATCAACAGATATATGGAAAAGAGGCTGTTCTGTAACCAGCTGAGCTGTTGAATTAAATAGGGCAATACTTACAAATTATCAATATCTGTTACATTATGATTATATTGATACTTCCTGCTAGTAACTGGGTGAATCTTCCCAAATCTTGCAATAAAAAGTATACATAATATTTTCTACATAGCACCACACATGAAACATATCAGTGCAAAATCTGCTGCTGCCTCACAACATTACTTTCCCCTTTAATAAATTACTTTTTCATACTTAGCCTCAAATATAAAAGCTAAGAATTGCCAATTTTTGTAGAATTTTGTAGCTTTAACACACAAGGATACAAAGGGCAGATAGATGTAGCTGGGAAGTGGAGAGAAAATATCTAAATTCTATCCTGGCACCAAAGCAAGAAAGTGGGTTCCATTCAAAATGCATGCTCCTGAAGTTTTGCATTAAAAGTTCAGATCAGGACTTTTGCTCATTGGTTTTTATGTAAGATCTAATGGACTGTCACTTTGCATGAAATTAATAAAATTTGGGGGTGGGAGAACTCATTCCTTTCTTACCAGCAGAAGGCAAACAGTATATATGTAAGTATATATTGGTTGTTACTTACATTTATTGTATATAAAAATAAGTCTAAACAGAAATGTTTTGAATATAGAACATTTTTACAGCATGTTCAGTGTGTTGTGTTTAACTGCTTACATTCCTTATGTTGGAATAACACCTGTGGCCAGAAGAACAATGAAAACTATAATGATAAGGAGAATCACTACAATAATTATGACCATTTTTGTGTTTTTCCACCACATCTTCCTTGAAATCTTTGTAGTAGTTTTTTGGAAACCATGAGCCTGAAATCAGATGGGAAAATGTGATAGTTACTAAAGAGATACAAAAAATAAGGTGAAGCGCTTTTAAAAAGATATGTGGAAGCTACTTTGTCAGAGAATTTGATTTCTACACTAAACTGGTAATTAGGTTAGAAAAATGAAACAGGCCCCCCCCCCCAGGCCATGCTTCAAAGAAGTGATTTTATCAACTGAGCCTCACCATTGGGCTGATGGGGGAGTAGGAGAAAGAGAAATTGAGGCAGGGAGGCCTGGAATATTTGCTGTCCTTTTGGAAAGTATAGAGGAAATTGTTTAATTAATGCCTTTAGCCATCTTTTCAGTTTCTCCAAAGCAGTGAAGGCCTTGGTCATTGCTTTTTCTCTGTAATATTTGGAAATGGAAATATTAAGGTTTTGGGTCCTCTGAACTGGTCTGCTGCCCAGTTTGATAGTGATATCTGTTGCCTCACTTTTGGCAAATGGGCCATGCTCTTCCTCTGCGGGCTAGTTGTACTCGTCTTAGGATCTGAAACCTTTCTACTAAAGAATATTCTGCAGAGAGTGAATGTAGAATTACCACTGTTTCAAGATCTTCGCTTCGGTCAGCCAGTTCCGACAGTCGCTCTTCTCTTTTCAAGACCTTTTCAATATTTTGAGTCATGACATTTTTCACGTCATCCACTTGAACTTGAAGTGTAGAAATAGCAATATCTTCATGTTTCTCATTATGCTCCATCTGTTCATGATACAGTTCATATTATTCATTAAACATCATTTGCCAATTCCCCTTCTGGATATTTTTTACTTATTCATTTATATCCCACCTTTCTCTTGAATCAGGGATTCAAGGCAGCTAACAACAAATTTAAAACAGTACAAGTTAAAAATAATACAAAAACATTAAAATGTAGATACAAAGCTTTTCAGTTAAGATCGATGCTAATGTTTCTTAAAAACTGTGCTGATGAATTAAATGTAGAGTATTTGAAAGTGAATACTAAATTATTTCCTTATTTCCATAAGACCTTTCTATATTTTATTCATAGGTTTCTGTCCTGCTTTTCAGTCACAAGAATTCCTAGAGCAACTCACAAATCAAACTACTGCAATTATAATACTGTCAATAATAAAGCAAAAGACTAGTAAAACCAGGCACAGGATTAGAAGAGTATTTAGGAGGTGTTAATCAGTTCTCTATGTAATAATGGTAGTGGTGGTGGTGGTGAGTATCTTCAAGTCATTTCTGAGTTACAGTAATCCTAAGGCTTTCTTGGCATGATCCTTGGGACTTTCTTGGCAGGATTTGTTCAGAGCAGGTTTGCCATTGCTTTCTCCCAAGGCTGAGAGCATGTGACCTGCCTAAGGTCAGTGGGTTTCTTGTTATTTCAAGTTTCCAAACTACTTTCCCAAAATATTCAAAGCAGTTTGTAAGATTCAACAGAAACCCCAATAAGTGTAAAAGCAGTGTAAAACTGCAAAATCCCTAAAGACAAAGAACTATTATGTATCATCTTAGGGTTCAGAGAGGTAATTCAGTTTTCCACCATTAGAATTGTAAAGAAACAGCTTGGGAGTAGAATAATCACAACAGAAAGGGGGGAAAATGTTTTGTTTTTTTAAAAAAATGTTTTTAAAATGTATTTTATCTTGAGTCCCTTTTGGGACAAAGGTGACATACAAATGAAAAAATAAATAAAAATAAGAACTAAAAGCCTGCTAAAACATGACAGTTGAAAAATATAAAAAAAAACCTAAGGAAATAAAGCACATTTTGAAAGCAACCAGCCTCCCCCAAAGCCTGCTGAAATGAAGCCTTCATCTCCCTAGAGAGGGATAGCAAGGAGGATACCAGTCTATCATCTTTCTAGGCAGTTCCAGAGTCTGGAGTAGCTACCAAGAAGGCCTTTTCCTATGTTCCCACCAGATGTACCTGTAAAGATGATGGGATAGAGGAAGCCTTCCCCATAAACTCTCAAAACATTGGCTCAAATGGAAGAATATGATCCTTCTGATAACTTTGACTTGAGCAGTATAGAGCATAAGCAGTATAGAGCATAAGCAGCCTAGAAACCATCTACCACCACACTGATGGCAAAGGGATTTTGGAATAGGGACTCAAGATACTGCCTGCAGCAAGTAAGGAAAATGCAGAAGAGTTTTTCAGGTAGCTAGGTCCCAAACTTTATAGAGTTCTGTCAGTTCAAACCAAGTTGATAGTTATGCCACTGATGCTCAAATCAATAAAAACAGACAATTAGGCAATCATGTAATTTTGGATTTATATCTATATATTATGTTTGAGGGTAGCCAGGAACGCTTGTACCTAGAAAATGATGGCATTATCCCCCTGATCTAAATTAATCATGTCCCACTTGGAAATACATAGGATTGGAGCTCAGGTTAGTCATGAACAACCTGCTTCACTGATTTTTCTGTCTGCTATAAGAAGATTAAATTTGGTTCCATGCCAATATATTTAGGCAAAATTTGCTTTAAAAGCTAAAATTTATCTGATAGTGCTATATTAGACGAGTGTGAATCAGGTAGTCCTCCAGATGTTGCATTGTAATTCCCATATACTTCACCATTGGCTATCCTGGGTAGGTTTGATGGGACTTAAAGAGTTCAACAAACGGAGGTCTGCATGTTAAACTCTTATATTTAATGGTAGTGTCATAAAAGCCTTACTTCCCATGTTCTGGATGGGGTAGAGGGATTCTAAAAGAGTTCTGCATTTAAATAGGCTGGTACTAGTCATGCTTTTCTTATAACTTTAAAATGATGTTAATGTGCCCAATATTTCAATTTATTTGTTGCTCTTTTTAAATGTTATATTTTCAGAGACAGCTGTGTTGATTCACTGTAAATAAAAGATCGGTTATCTAAGGAAGTGGGCTGCAGTCAATGAAAACTATACTGAAATAATTTAGTTACTCTTTAAGGTGTCATGAGACGCCTGTTTCTATATTTTAAAATGTTTGTATTCTTACAATACAGATTATTGTAGTTATGTGCCTTCATGTAGTTTTGGACTTTTGGCAACCCTAAAGCGAACCTATTACGGGGTTTTCTTGGTAAGATATGCTTAGAGGAGGTTTGCCTTTGCTTTCCTGAGGCTGAGAGTGTGTTACTTACCCATGGTCAACAGAAGGTTTCCATGGCTTGAGCAGGCATTCAAACCCAGATATCCAAAATCATTGTCTTAACACTCAAACTACTATACTACACTGGCTCTAGGAATACAGTATATAAATATTCCTAGGAAATAAGCTATATTCTTTTCATCATTTGCTCTGTTTTATATTTTATCAGGTGGCCAGCAGAGGGCTCTCCAGCATCATTATCTTTGATTTGAAATCCCCTTTTTTCCCCATGCTGGTTCAATCTTTTTTTCTTTCTGGAAAAAACTTCATTTAGGAGGAAAGATGGAATGCTTTTTGATTAGCAGTATTAAAGATCCTTATTCTTCTGCATAGTGGTTTGAGTGTTTGACTAAGAGTCTGGAGACCAGGGTTCGATTCCCTGCTCGGCCATGAAATCCACTGGGTGACCATGGGCATGTCATATGCTCTCAGCCTCAGGAGAAGGCAGTGGCGAGCATCTGAATAAATTTTGCAAAGAATGCCCCATGATAGGGTTGCCATAGATCAAAAACAACTTGAAGGCACGGAACAACAACAATGGAAAGAGTCTGCATATTTACCTGTCAGCAAGGCTTCCCCCCTAGTTTTTTACAGTGGGACCTAATTCTGTACACTATTTGTAAGAACACTAATATGGGATAGAAAATATAAGTGAGCGCTTTCACAATCAGATGCACATTATAACCAATGTGTAGAGTTTACATTCAAATTATAAGTATAGGAAATGCAAAAAGACATTAAGTAGAATTTTCTTTGAATAACCAGAACAGCTTTAGCCCTCAGTTTCCATCATGACAGACTCATTAGGAAATCCCATGAGGAGCAAAACAGGAATAAAGATAAGTAAGCATGAATTAATTGGACAGTGTATTTGAAATTCAACAAGAGAGTTGATAAAATGGTGTTAAAAACATTTTTTCCTTTTTTTTCTTGGTTGCCTTCAAAATGTTACCAGTAATTGTATACATGTAGAAAAATTATTAGCAATTCAGACATTTCTCAAGTATCATACCTTGCAAAGGAAAAGACAGAAATGGGGAAAGAACTGAATTATCTCTGTGAATTATCTCTGCTTTGCTCTCGGGCCACAACAAATGACAATTCCCAGAATTCCATAGCATGGAACCATGTCTAGAGTGGTGCATAGAGTTATACCAGAAAGAATTTGTGAAAATGTTGGACTTCTCTCCCCTTGTGTGGGTAGAAGTGGGCTTTGATTCTGCACGGATACCTTTGGGTTAAAATCTTGGCATATATAATTGCTGTGTTACTACAGTCGTCCCTCCTGATTTGCGGGGATCCCTTCCAGCAAATTGGAAAAACCACAAATATCCAAGCCCCATTGGATATAATGGCCACACGTGCCATTTTGTCTCTCCTGGCTTCCTGTCCGTGGAAATTCAAGACCACAAACGGGAAATCCGCAAACTAGGAGGGATGACTGTATTCAAAACTGATTTGGAAACATAAAATTTCAAATAACTGTCCAAAGAATTTTTCTGCAGAGTTCTGGACATTTTCCCTTGTACAACAGCTTTCCAAATTACACAGCAAGCTGTTTTTGAAATGTGATGGTCTCAAAAAAGTTATCTTGTGGCATGATGGTCAAAAAAAGTTTTGAAAAAACTGGAACTGTATGTTATTGGATATATGGATTGAGTATCTCTTATCCAAAATGTTTGGGACCAGATGTATTTTGGAACTGGGATTCCAACCCCCCCCCCCCATATTTTGGAATACCTGTACTGTATTTGTGAGGATGGGGGGATGTAAGGCTGGAAAGAGTCTCCAGCCTTGCTTCTGTCTCTAGCCTCACAAATACAATACAGGTACTCTTCCTGTACAGTGTATTATTAAATTTGAAATATTGCAAAATCGAAGCCTTGGAGGCATCATGTCGACACTCAAAAAGTATTGGATTTTGGAGCATTTTGGATTTCCACATAAAGAATGCATGACCTGTACTTAAAATAGGGAGCTTTTAAAACTGCAGCTGTTAGGAACAGATAAACATTGACTCAATATATGTGGAAGTGAATGAAATCCTATTTCCACACGTTGCCTATTTCTGATGTGAGAACTCTGATGAATTTTTTTCCTTTAAACTTAGCACATTATAGAGCTTAATTGCCCTTATACTGAAAAGGATTTCTCACATCTGTTTTCTGCCCCAATCCTTTTCTTTTCCATTTGCATTTTATTGTTCCATTTTGTACTAATGTATTTTGTTGTTGTATGCCTTCAAATTGGTTTTGACTTATGGTGACCCTAATGTGACCCTATCACGGGGCTTTCTTAGCAAGATTTGTTCAGAGGGAGTTTGCCTTTGCCTTCCTCTGAAGCCTAGAGAGTGTGACTTGCCCAAGGTCACCTAATCGGTGGCTTTTGATGGCTGGCGGGGGATTTGAACCCTGGTCTTCAGATTTGTAGTTCAGTGCTTGAACCACTACACCACAGTGGCTCATCCTCATGTAACATAACTAACATAATATAATTAAATATAATCATCAATCTCAGGAGTACACTAAAAAGTACAATAAAGTAGGGTAGTTGATATAATTCAACATGATTTCTTAATTTCTCTCAATAATTCTTGGGAATAAGTAGCAACAGAGCATTAGAGAAGATAACTAATTCCTTTTATAAGCACCTGGTTCTGTTGATGGTGATTCCATCCAAAGCCATTTATTGATTTCTATATCATTCAAGATTTCATATGTATCAGCTACAAAACCCCATTTTATACAGCTAATAGATTACCGTTCTTCACAAAATACATATTTACAGGAAATATATAACTGTACAACACTGTAGAAATGAGCACCTTACTTCATTTTTCAGATTCATGAAAACAGTGAATAGTTTCCAGTCTAAGCTGAATTTAGCACTTGGATCCTATTCAAATTATGACTTAAATTTCATCCCTTTTAACGAGTACTAAGTGGAAGTAATGGGCAGAGCAATCCTGGTATCCAGATCAGTTGGCTGGTGGGAAATAGGATATGGTTAATGGATGAGTGAAGGTGCCCCCAGTTAGGTTGAGCTCCATGGGAGTAAATCAGTAAGTCCCAAAATGTGTTTGGTAGGACTGAGAAAGGAGAATTGAAGCTGCTGGATCCAAAGCCCATCCATTTCCCTGAGAGTCCTCCTGCCCTTTAGAATTGCTTTCTTAGCCTGGATGAAAACCAGACTTTAATAAAGCTTGTACTGAAATTGCAGATACAGTCTTTACAGTCTTGTTAACGTCAGACAACACTGGTTATTTTGACTGAAAACTTCATTGGTTTCAATTAATTGTAACTGCAGTGAATATAAAAATATCATTTTACCTAAAGCGACTTTAGAAGATCCAGGCGCAGAATTAAAGTACTAAAAATATGTTTTTCTCTGTTCTTTGGAAGATGTCTGTCAGTTTGGATGACGCAGTGGAAAACAATGATTTAGCCTTCTACTGTAGTTAACATTTTACCACAGTTAACAAACAGTCTTTCTAGAGAAGCGTTTCAAATAGAATCGTCTTTCTTGATAAGCTATTCAAACGTTAAACTCAAAATGCAAAAAAATCCCAACCTGGTTTACTGCCCATCATATTTAAATGTTTATAAGATCTATAAAGCATTCTTACCCCACCCCTGCAGACTGATCATCTGCTTCTTTAGTAATATTTTATTAATGGCTGTTGCTATTACATACCATGAATTTTCCTAATGTCTCCTGAAAACCTGCACTGAACTCAAGAAGACTGAGAAGAAATGTATTTGTGGTATCTAGACGTTACTGTCAATCATCCTGTAAATCTAAAAATACCATAAATCGATTTAACATGCATTTCCACAAGCATAATTATCAACATAATTAAGACACTTGAGATGCACCAATATGAATATAGACTTGAATCAAGAATTTGGTTAACTTCTGTTTGGCATAGAGTTACCTATGGATTCCTGTTTGAATAGAGTTAACAGTAATATGCATGAAAGACGTAAGTTAATTCAGCAGGTTTGGGCTACAGTTCAGCATGAGGTGGCTTAAATCCCATTCATATGACCAATATGTGTCTGTATCTTAACACATGGGCATCATATGTTCTTCACATGTATAATCTTACATTGAGAATTTGGCTAAAGGCCGAGGCTGTGTGTGAAACACTGTGTACCTACTTCCCAATGCCATTTTGTGTTTGATTATTGGGGGAGGGTTGTTTGAGGATAGATTTCTCCTGGTAACTACATACATTCCACCATAAACTAGGACTGTATGGCTGTGAGAAAATGCTTGTATTCAGAGGTAACATGAAATAGCAGTTTACTCTCTGAGTGCATACTGTGTGAGCACTGGATATACATGCTCCCTTTTTCTTACTACTTTGCATTTGAAGTTGCTGAGATGTTTCATTTTCTGTTTATCAACAAATCAATTTGCTGCAGTTTCCAAATATGGTAAACTGGCTTAGATAAACCAGAATTCCAAACAGTGGCTTGATCACAGATGTCTTCTGTGAGCAAACTGTGGGTTGTCCTTGTAAGAATATGTTTTGTCTCGAACATCATGCAAAAGCTTTCAATTTCCCTTCTTCAAGTACATGCTAAGTAGAGGAGGGGATTTTAGAGTAAGGTTTGTAGTTGTGTTCTTGCATATAACAGGAGGTAGTGTTTTATCTGAATAAATAGTGTAATAGTAGTATGGAGAGGGATACAAATAAGTTGTCATTTGTAAAAGACAGCTGAATATTACTGTGAACTTTTTGTCTAACTTTAAGGTGAGTTTTATAAGCATATAATAAATATTTTTTGCAAAATTGGAAAAAGCAGTAAGTATTGCAAAAACAACTCCTGACAAACTTGCCCAGTTTAGATGAGCCCATCATTAGAAGACATACAGGAACAAAGTATGAGTTAAAAATCCTACCTGTTCAAACAGTTCAAAAGGCATTGAAAAGCTTAATTAACATGGTATCTGTGGCCCATAAGCATGTAATTCCACAAATGAGATACACAAAACTTGTAGGAAATATAAATTGTAAAAACAATAATATTTGTTTTCCCATTAAAAACAGTGAACAAACCACAGAAGGATGAAAATTAGAGATTTTTTAAAAAAATTAACGTGTCCGCTTAAGTTAAACATGGTCTTTTTACTGCTAAAATTACAATTACTACACTTCATACTGCAGTTCAAGAAACACCTGTAGAAATCTGGAAAATAGTGCTAACAAACATACCAATATTAAAGTGCCAATTCTTAGCATGCTTCTGAGAAAATGTGGATGGGAAGGAGTTATTGCTTGTGTTCTCTGTACCTCCTTTAAAAAATGTAGATTGTGGGGGGGGGGGGAGTGCATGCCCATGACTTTAGGTTGTTTACCAACTTATGGTGACCTCATTAATTTCATAGGGTTTTCTTAATCAAGGAATACTCAAAACTATTCCAGTCCCTTCCTCTGAAATATAGCCTACAGCACCTGATATTCAAATACAGTGGTACCTCTACTTACGAAATTAATTCGTTCCAG
>CM034708.1:13408490-13426264 GCA_020142125.1 Phrynosoma platyrhinos | reverse complement strand
TTTTTCGTTAGTAGAAGCATTCGTAAGTAGAGGTACCACTGTACTATCCAGAGCTGATCCACCTTAGTTTCCAAGATCAGATGGGATCTGGTGTCTAAGATACTGTTACATTGCAAAAATGATATTATTATTATTATTATTATTATTATTATTATTATTATTATTATTATCAAAGTTCATTTCTAAAGTGCTGTCAATGTACACAGTGCTGTACAAAGATATAATCAAAGCATAAAATAGAAATAAAAACCTGCCAAAGACGTACAATCTAAAAATACAAAACAATAGGTAAAATAAAATAAAAGTGATTTAAAAGCAGGGAACAATTAAAACAATTAAACAGCAACATTCACTGTCAGCCCAAATAACAGAAAGAATAAATGTATATCCTCCTCATCCTCCTCATCTATAATTAGTTAATTTGAACCATGTTAGGAAGCCCACACTGTTAACAACTGACTTACCTTCCTATTTTTTTAAGGTTTTCTATATTGGCCGCAGCTTCCTAAAAATAAGTTGTAAACATTTAGTGCTTTTTCAAGAATTTTAATAAAACCATAAACATGGCCATTACTTCTACATCATATCAGTCCTTTTTGATTTGAATGGATTATTAGCTTGCTTTTCAGCTCAATTCAAGAAGTCGGTTTTCATTCCAAAAGTATTCGGGCCCCAATTCCTAAATGGCTTTAGGCTTGGATATTTTTAAGAAGAATGAATATAATGACAGACTGAAGTCATTAATAAATGAGCAGAGCTATGATGCTGCTCTGACTCTCAGAGCATCCTATAACTGATCCTATAGCATCCTATAACTATAGTATAACACATGGCTTCAGCATGCCATCATATTCGTCGGTGTTAAAGGTGACCTTCCAAACTTTCCTGCTCACATAGTGGTGCCCTACACATTGCATTCAATATCAGTGCCCTTCCTATAGGTTCTTTAGCTGATTGAGACTTGAGTGACATTTCTATTTACATAAGATTAGATTGGATAGTAGTTTTCTGTGGGTTTTCTGGGCTCTGTGGCTGTGTTCTGGAAGAATTTATTCCCGATGTTTTGCCTGTATCTGTGGCTGGCATCTTCAGAGGGAAAAGCTTTTGACTTTACATTGGACATCTCTATGAGGAGAAACTGTTCCAAGACACCCGGAGACTGGAAGAACTTCAGACCAGGAGAGCACATCTACTCTATTCATTAGCCTTTCTGCTGTGATGCAGAGACACAGAAACCATATCACATTTTCTCAGAGCAAAAAGAACTTTAAAATCCCCACAGGCCAACCGTATCTACAACCGAATGGAAGTTGCAGTATTACAGGAGAGAATACATATCACCCACAAAGAACTGGCTAACACAAAGAACTGGATGGTTTGATTTTGAGTTCCTGCATGGTAGGGGGTTGGACTGGATGACCCTTGTGGTCTCTTCCAACTCTACAGACAAGGAGCTGTTATCCTTCCACCTCAGCATCAATCAAAAGATGAATACCCAAGAGATGCCAGCCAGAGATGCAGGCAAAACGTCAAGAATAAATTATTCCAGAACGTGGCCACGTAACCCAGAAAAGCCACAGAAAACTACGGATGCTAGCCATGAAAGCCTTCAACTTCAGATTGGATGGTCTTTCAGAAACTTTTATTAATATACAATTAAACAAATCCATGCTGAAAATGATCTGTTATCGCACAGAGGTTATGCATGGTTTGAAAAAACAAATAGGAATATGCTTTGCTTCTTGTCATAATATTAGAATTCTGGGTCATCCAATGAATCTGAATGGCAGGAGATTCAAAGCACACAAAAGAAAGTGCTTTTTCACACAGTGGACAGTTGAATGATGGAATCCACCATTGCAAGATGTATGTATGGCTGCCAACTTAGATGCTTTTAAAGAGACCTAGGCTGCTACCACACTGCAGAATTAATGCCATGCAACACTGCTTTCAACTCTCATGGCTCCATCCTGAGATTTATAGTTTGCTGTGGCACCAGATCTCTCTGACAGAGAAGGCTCAATGTCTCACAAAACTACAAATCCCAGAATTCCATAGCATGGAGCCACGACAGTTAATGTGGTGCCAAACCACATTAATTCTACAGTGTGGCAGCAGCCCTAGACAAAATTCATTGGGAATAAGGTTATCAGTAAGTACTAGTTATGATGGCTATATTGTTAACCTCCAGAATCAGAGGCGGCATAGTGCTGAAAAGTTCCAGAATCCCCTGCGGATACCAAAATCTAGATGCTCAAGTCCCATTAAATACAATAGTATCATAAAATGGTGGTAAAATCAAGGTTAATACAATGGTATAGTAAAATGGTGGCAAAATCGAGGTTTGCTTTTGGAATTTTTGTGTGTGAATATTTTCAAGCCATGGATGGTTGAATGCGTGGATATGGAGAGCTGACTGTAGTTTGTAATGTTGTGCACCTTCAAGCCATATCTGACTTATGACAACCCTAGGTCAAGTTTCTTCAAAGGGTTTTTTGCTATTACTATCCTCTGAAGCTGAGAGATTGTGACTTGCTCAAGGTCACCCAGCGGGATTCAAATCCTGCATTCCAGAGTCATAGGGCCTGTACAGACTGCCAGAAATAATCCAGTTTGAGACCACTTTAACTGTCCTAACTCAATGCTAGGGAATAATGGGAATTGTAGGTTTTTTTCTGAGACATTGAGCCTTCTCTGTCAGAGAGCTCTGGTGCCACAATAAACTACAGTTCCCATGATTCCCTAGTATTGAGCCAGGACAGTTAAAGTGGTCTCAAACTGGATTATTTCGGGCAGTCTGTTCAGGCCCATAGTCAAACCATTACACCACGTTTCTAAGAAATGACAACTGCATTTTAAAATTTAAATTCATTTGAATTTGAACCTGTCAACACCGCCCTGGAATATAACATATGTAAAAATGACTGCGTTTAATGACAATGTCTGAGAACCAATTCTGTGGACTCAGTCTCCGATGCAGAGACAATGTGTAGAAATTTTTGAAAAATAAAGTCGACAATAAGATGTCCTAACAGTAAAGGAGGACAAGGCACCACAAAATGTAGAACATTGAATGGAAAATGGAGGACATGGCCAAATAAATATATAAATAACTCAAGATCAGGGTTCAGTTCCCAGCTAGGCCTTGAAATCCATTGGGTGATCTTGGGCAAGTCGCACTTTCTCAGCTTCAGAGGATGGCAATAGTCCTTGGGAGAAACATGCCAAAAAAACCCCAAACCCATCATAAGGGCAAGTCGCCTTAGGGTTGTCATAAATCAAAAATGACTTGGAGGCACAGAGCAACGACAAAGTCATGCTCAAAATGGAGGACTTTTTGGAATTCTTCCTAGACAGAAGAAGGTTTGAAATGTAGAATGTGTCCTGGAAAAGGAGGACTTCTGGTCACCCTGAGATAAATAGGTGCTGGATTATTATTAAGCGAGAGTCGCTATATTATATGTTGATAACTAACAGTGTTATCTTGAAGCAGAACACAAGTAAAAAGTCTTTTCTTTCTGTCTCCTTTTTTCCCTCAGCTTGAGTTTCCTAACTGTCTCTAACTGCCTTGGAATGTTCCTGTCATGAGTTGCTCCTCATCCTCATTCAAAAAGGGTTTCTGGCCTTATAAAATGTCCCACATTTTCTTAACCGCTTTATGGCGGCGAACAGAACAAGAAGAAGTCCCTGTTTGAAGGGTATATTGTTGTGTTCCTTCAAGTCAATGTTGTTGTGTTCCTTCAAGTCATTTCCAACTTAATGGTGGCCTTAACCTGGTTTTCTTGTCCAGGTTTGTTCAGAGGAAGGGCCGCCATTGCCTTCCTCTGAGGCTGAGAGACCGTGGCTTCAACCGCACTGCAGAAATAATCCACTTTGACACCGCTTTAGCTGCCCTGGTTCAATGCTAAGGAATTCTGGGAATTGTAGTTTTGTGAGACATTTAGCTTTCTCTGTCAAGGAGGCTCTGGTGCCACAACAAACTACAAGAGTTCCACAGTATTGAGCCAAGGCAGTTAAAAAGATGTCAATGGTCCAAAACACATTGCAAAAATAATCCAGTTTGAGACTGCTTTAACTGCCCTGAATCAATGCTAGGGAATCCTGGGAATTGTGGTTTATTGTGGCACCAGAACTCTCTGACAAAGAACACTAAATGTCTCAGAAAACTACAGTTCCCAGAATTCCTTAGCATTGAGCCAGCAGTCTCAAACTGGATTATTTCTGCAGTGTGTTTTGAACCTCTGTCATTGTTATCTTCATTTGGACTGTGTGTGTATCTCTAAAATGGAAGGACAAAAGTCTGTGTCCCAAAACACACTGCAGAAATAATCCAGTTTGAGACCACTTTAACTGCTCTGGCTCAGTGCTAGGGAACCCTGGGAGTTGTATTTCAGCGGATCAAACTGGATTATTTCTGCAGTCTGTTTTAGACCATAGTGGATTATTTCTACAATGTAGATGCAGCCTTTGACTTTCCCAAGGTCACCCTGTGGGCTTTCATGGCCATCCAAGGATTTGAACCCTGGTCTCCCAGACTCCAAGTTAAACCACTGTCTCTCAATAGATATATTCAAGTTTATTCTACATCAGCCGACCAGGCTTTTGCATACAACCGTAAAATAATCCAATACCATATTAAAACATAATTAAGCTGGGACAGTTAAATTGGTAATAAAACATATAAAATAAGACTGAGGAAAGGAAAGCAGGAAAGGGCTCAGGCACTGTTGCTAAAATTCCTGAAATTTAAAAAATATATATCAGAAAATGAGAGATGGATTTTTTAAGGCATGGCTGGTAAGATTCCTGAAGTTAAAGAGGAGAGCAAGTAAGGAGAAAGCTCTATGGCCATTGTTAGGGTTTGGAATCAGGCGCCATTAGATACCCTTCAGCGACTTTACATCAAAAATGCCGCTCTTCTTCATTAAGATTATTCAGCTTTTCCCAATCAGTATGACCAAAAGACAACTTCTATATGGACACTTTTATCTATTCTGGTGGATCTTAAACTTCATTCTCTGGTTGCCATAAATAAAATAAAATAAAATAAATTAAAATGTCTGCAGATTTTGGTTCTCCAAATAATGCATATTACCATTGCTCACAAGGTGGCAGTATCTACATTCAGAAAAGATACTTGTTTTGCATATGGGGAATTATTTGAATTCCACCAATGCCTAGAACTATGTGTGTTTTTCTCTCTTCTTTTCTTTTCTGTTGGGAAATACATGTTAACTTTCCTTTAAATTGACAGATGTTTTTAAAAAGTCTTGGTCTTATTTCTTAAACAGTTCCCAAAGTGGTCCAGGGCAAACCTAAAACTATCCTTCGTATGTTTTATTTTTGGCACCCTGCTTCTCAAGCAATGATGACTTTTCTAATGCATTATTTTTAATTCCCATTTAATGACATCTTTTAATTTTGGGGTTGGCCAGTTGGACACTAGTCTCCAGTGTGGTCATACTTTCTAATCCAATGCTGGGGGTTGTCTCTATGATCCTATGGACCTTATCACATGGAGGCAAATTGCTTAAATCCTGTGCAGAAATGGGATTTAAAAATCCACACACACCCCACACAAAAGCAGGTTGTTTTTCAGACATATTTGTGTAAAGGAGAAATAACGTGACATTAACTCGAACAGAAAGTCGCCAAAACCTGCTCCTTTTTATTTTCAGAAGTTCCCGAAAGTAAAAAAGAGTGGGTTTTGTCGGCTTTCTGTTTAGATTATTTTCACGTTATTTCTCTTTCACGCAAATGTCATCTGAAAAACAACCTGCAATTGTGGGTTTTGTCTACTTTCTGTTCGGGTTAACCCTGAACATCATGTGAAGAACAACCCGCAAAAGTGGGTTGTTTTCACTTTAAATCTAGTTTCTACACAGGATTCATCCCATGTGATAAACTCCTATGATGCAGAATTGTTCGCTCACCAATCCACTTGTTAGGAAAAGGCATTGTTAATCTTATATTTTTCAGATATCATGATCCATCTATGCTTGAGTACATGTGTTGCTTCTTATTGCTAGAAAATGGTGCCGTCCTTATCATGGAGTTTGAATGTCCTTAATTGTGACTGGATTGTTTGTGTAGTAAAATACATGTTTAGACCCTAGACGACTGTAAGGAGAACAGCATGGCCACTGAACCTTCAGGGTCTGGCCATCTGTACTATGTTTATTGATGATTTAATATATTTGTATACTGCCTTCCTGGTTGACAATAAGCCTCCACAGCTGCTAGCAATAACTAAACAAATTATCCAACAGTAAATACATAAAGAGAGCCAATCAGGTATAATGGTTTGAGTGTTGGACTATGACCAAGACAGGATTCAATTCCATGCTTGGCTATGGAAATTCACTGGGTGACCAGGAATGAATCGTATACTCTCAGCCCCAGAAAAACCTGTGATAGGGTCACCTTAGGGCTGCCATAAGCTGGGAATGACTTGAAGGCACACAACAACCACATAATACAGAAAGATGATGCTCTCTACCCTGAAGCAGCCCATACATAAATAAAGCTTGACAAGAGAAGTCCTACAGCCAGTGTGGCATAGTGGTTTGATGGCTGGACTACAACTCTGGAGACCAGGGTTTGATTCCCAGCTCAGCCATGAAACCTACTGGGTGACCTTTGGCAATTCACATGCTCTCAGCCTCGAGGGAAGGCAATGGCAAACCTCCTCTGAACAAATTTTGCCAAGAAAACCCCATGATAGGTTTGCCTTAGGATTGCCGTAAGTTGGAACTGACTTGAAGGCACACAACACAACACACATTTACTTTCTTGCACAGGTGGTAAGCCTGAATATGTGGTTCATTTTCCTTTATCTGACACTTTGTCACTAGAGATGCTTCATTGCTGTGGTTGCCCCTCATGTCATTGAGTTCAATGTATAGGCTTCAGTCCTTCATGGAACTCGCATATTGCTGCTTAATTTCATCATCTGTCAAATATTGTGTAAGTGTCTTGTCTAATATCATTCTCATTAGTGTTTCATGCATTATTACCTAGCTATTTGTTTTCTAATGAATATCTCATTAGTTTAGTATTGTAGAATTTTACCCTAGATTTCTTTATTCTTTCGATATATTGTGAGGATACTCTTGCATGGAAGAGCAAGGCATTTCCAAGACTCTACATAAGATGATAAGTGTTCCATAACCAGATGCTGATCATTTCTGTATTTTCTTCACACTCATGGGAATTTATATATTTTAAAGAAAAGTCCCAAGGCTCTAGGCTTCAGAGTTTGCTCTCTCACTGATATATCAGGAAGATGGAGGTAAAGTCATGACATAAGGTGATTCTGAAAGTAGGAATGGTGCAGCACCGAAATACATATTGTTGGCATGATTACAAAATAAATTGTGCTAGTTTGCCATCTGGATCCCATAGCTAAGAGCTAATATGCAATGTCGGTCATGCGAGGCAATTACATATTGATATAAGTAAAATGTCATGCATAACTACACTGTGGAAAAAAAATTGATTCATACAGCAACACGTCAGTGATTGTTTCTAGAAATCTCTCAGCATTGTTTGGCCCATAGAAAGTGCCCACAAACAGAAAAGTAAATGTGGTTTTTAGCAATATCATTTCCCTTTTATTATTTCTTACTTTCCTTTTCCAAAATGCACTAGAGGGGCAGGGGAGCTCCTTGAAATAGTATGGGGCTTGACATAGGAGGTTGGGTTGTGACAACTTTGTGGATTATGATTTAAGTCCATTGAATAGATTGAATAGATCAGTTACATACTCAGTGTTATTATTACTGTTACTATTGTTCCCATTCTGCAGGTAACAAAGTGGGGTTAGGATCTATGACAATCTACCCAATGCAAACCATATATAGGTTGAGATTTGAACTGTGGACAGCAAGATTTGACTAGATCCAATTTTCACAAGGTAAAAAAAATATCTGTGGCATTCTTTACAAATGCACAAAGAATTCCAAAGCTGAAGCAACGATAAATATATGGTTCATATATACAGTCAGCCCTCCTTATCCATGCTATTTAATATTTATATGAAGCCGCTGGGAGAGATCATCCGGAGACATGGAGCGCAGTATATATTTCTCCATGTCTCGGTCTTCAGCTTCGATTTCAGATGCTGTCTCCCCTCTCAATGATTGTCTTAAGGCAGTAATGGACTGGATAAGGAAAAAGAGATTGAGACTGAATCCGACAAAACGGAGGTACTAACAGTTATGGGCCCGAAACCAGGCTTGGGAATACAACTTCCAGTTCTGGATGGAGTCACACTCTCCTCTAAGGACTGTGTTCGCAGTATGGGGGTGCTTTTGGATCCATCGCTCCAGATTCCTAATCAGGTAAATGCAACGGTCAGGAGTGCCTGTTATCAGCTTCGGCTGATATGCCAGCTGCAGCCTTTTCTGGAAACTAAGGATCTTGAAAGTGTGGTATACGCGCTGGTAGCCTCACGTCTTGACTTCTGTAATGCACTCCATATGGGACTACCCTTGTGCTTGACTCAGAAACTTCAATTAGTTCAGAATATGGCAGCCAGGTTGGTTTCTGGTACTTCCAGAAGAGAGCATATTACACCTGTGCTAAAATCTCTCCACTGGCTGCCCATTATTTCTGGGCACAGTACAAGGTGTTGGTTATGACCTTTAAAGCCCTACATGACTTGGGTCCAAGCTATCTCCGGGACCACCTCCTTCTGTATGACTCACCCCATGCACTTCGGTCCTCTGGGAGGTATTTGTTACAACCTATGAAAATGAGGCTGTCAACAACCTCCCAGAGGGCCTCCTCTGCCACTGCTCCCAGATTATGGAACGGCCTGCCGAAAAAGATCCGTCTTATTATCACCCTGGACAGCTTCAAAAAGGCAGTCAAGATGGATCTCTTCCGGCAGGCCTTTCCTGAATAATTATCCTGGCCCAAAGAGTCAACTTTTCCCCCCTTCAGTGCTGCTATTGATTGTGCCATATTGTTGTTGATGCTTAGTTTTATACTTTGCTTTAAGTAATGTTTTAAAATTGTTTTAGTTTAATATCTTTTTAAGGGAAGGGTGGTTTTGGGATTGGATGTATTTACTGGTGTTTTTACTGTTGCAAGCTGCCCCGATTCAATAGAAATAATAATAATAATAATAATAATAATAATAATAATAATAATAATAATAATTCTTCCATGGATCCAATCATCAACAGCTTGAAAACATTCCAAAAAAAGTATAAATTCCAAATAGCAAACCTTGATTTTCCATTTTATATGAGGGACACCATTTTGCTATGTCATTGCATTTGATGGGACTTGAGCATTCAAGGATTTTGTTATCCACGGGGCTTTTGGAACCAAATCCCACTGGATAACAAGGACCCACTGTGTAGAAAACCATATATATATATATATATATATATATATATATATATATATACAGAGAGAGAGAGAGAGAGAGAGAGAGAGAGAGAGAGAGTTCACATCGATATATTATCCATACATAAATATATATTCATCTTGTGCATCACAGATTTATGAGAAAACACCATATTATCACGTCTGCAGTCTAGCACAGAATTTTGTTTCCCAGATACATAGAAGTGCAAATGCATCTCACATCCCACCTAATAATTCAATCTGTTGCTTACCAAACTGTCAGGAAATACTGACCAAAGACTGATATATGATGATTGCATCCCCAACAGAAAAAGAGATAGGCAGATCATTAATGCGGATGGAGTTGCTTGTGTCATGTTCACTTCATTACATTGAACTGTCTGGCTCAATAGAGCAGCTGTTCCTTACTGTTTTGTCTACTTTGCACATGACAATAACTAAAGCCAAAAGCTAGAACATCAGCAGTCTAGGGACAAAACAAATATACTTCAACATATTACACTGTTGGTGGCTGTAAAGGGGGGTTGGAAGGGGGAGAAGAGTGTTTGCTGATTCAGCTGCATTGACTCTGTCCAGGAATCTCTGTACATTTATCAGGGAACTGCTGATATTTTTCCTTCCCCTTTTCACTCTAGAGAATTTGGGCAATTAAATGCCAATATTGATATGTCTTGACCTTTATAAGCTGCTGCTAATCTTATTGATCATACTTTTTTTTGTTACATGACTCCAGTTCTAATGCTACAGAGGATGATGTGATTATACTAGATGAACATCTCATTTCTTAGTTTTATTGGTATTAAAAAAAAGAGGGGCTGAATGATTGCGTTTTGCATAATAGGCTGCCAAATTAAACCTGACAACAGTGATTGCTTTAAAATTAAATATGCAACAAGTACATTAGATTAAGTTTTCTATCAATGTGGTAGAATAGTTTCTGTGGGGTGGCTTAATATTTTGTGAATTACATACAGTGTACCATCAAAATAATCGATAATATTTCTATATAATATTGGAAATACTATTTCCAAAAGGCCGCCTACAAACAAACACCTTAAACAAGACCGTAATGCAGATTGATTTAGAAATATAATATAGGATTTGCTTGGATGGATACCAAAGCTTCATTTAGTTTAGCATTTTTCCATTGCCAATAGATAATTATATTTACCCCCAGCACTGCAGCAGCTTCATAAGATTTTTTTCCTGGCATTTAGTAGTCATTTTACCAGGGGAGGAAGATCTATTGCATCCCAGATGTTGCTGAACTACCACTTCCAACATCTCTGACAACTGGAGATGCTGGTGGGACTGATGGAAGGTACAGCCAACAATATGTGGAAAGCACAAAACATTCTTGCATCAAAGAAATGTTAAACAAATGTTAAATGTTAAATTCAGTCAATGATGCCATTTGTTGTTATGTGCCTTCAAGTCGTTTCTGACTTCTGGTGATCCTAAGGCCCTATCATGAGGTTTTCTTTTCAAGGTTTGTTCAGAGGAGGTTTGCCATTGCCATTAGCACTTGCATGGATGACTTCTTTTTCTGGATCAAAAAGTGCATTGCGTGGAGGGGAGGATTTGCATTGGGGAGCAGCAGGCAGACCTAATTTAATGTGGTATAGAGAGATGGGTTAATACACAGAGAAAGTGGTTTCCTAATGCATTACAACATGTGTGCACACAGACACCTTTTTCAACATGCCTCTCTTTTGATCATCTCAATGATACATGCCTTAATTTGCTAGTGTACATTTACTGGCTAGTGTACAAAAGCTTCCGACTTTTGAAAAATGGTCGCAAAGAGAGTTAAATGAGCTGGGCTAAACTCAGGCTGCATTTGGATGGCAGATTTGGCGACAAAAGCCATGCGATAGGACCTGGATGCAGCCCGAATTTGACTTGAATTTGGGAGAGGTAAGTCGCATTTTTATGCTCGTGCGATAATCTCCTTAAGCACCCCCTAAGTGGTTTACATTGTGTAAGCTAATGTTTATATTGTTTACATTGTGTTTACATTGTGTAAGCTAAAAACCAAGCTGGTTATTCATTTTAGTGACCTGGGAAGGATGCAAGGCTGAGCTGAGCTTGAGCCCTGGCTGGTATTGAACTCACAACCTTGTGGTTAGTGAGTGAATGGCTGCAGTACAGGCATTTAACCACTGCGCCACCAGGGCAAATAATTTACCCCCACACATACTGTGCCTCTGCACATTATTATTATTTTTTGCTGTCCATCAAAGGAGCGGACATATGCATTATCACTTCCGTTGTCATCTGCGATTTCTGGCCAACAAAGAAGCATTGGAGTACTGCAAGGCTCTTGTTGCAAGCAGCTTTAAATATGGTTTTTGACTTAAAAATGTAGTGTTTCCCTTTTCTCTCAGAACAGTAAAACATATAAAGCCTACATTAGTATTTAGATAAGTGACCCATGAACTATCAGTCCCCCTCCTCTCCTGAGAGGTTAACATTACACTTTTCTCCAAACACCTATTGTTTAGATCCTATTTGGTTATTGTATGCTGCAAAGTTTCCTGAAAACTGAGGCTGTACCATTTTTTATGCTTTTAACTGAACTGGTTTTTTTTTTTAAATATTGTATTTTAATATTTTTTAAATATTGAATCCCAGTTTTGGGAAAAGGGTGGAATATACAAAAGTATAATAATAAATAATAATAATCTTGTAATCCAAAGTCCCCTCTCTTCTCCCACACCTTGAAATCTTGATCAACCAAGGCAGTTTTTAAAATATAATCAGCCCTTCCTCCCACCAAACCATGGGCCAGCATGCAGGTGGGAAATGCCCTCCCAGTTTCAGTATGTGTTGGGAAAAAGCAAATATTTCTTTCTTCTTGAAAGTGAGCCAGTGTATCAGGAGGTTTGCGGGTAGAGAGTCAATAAATGGGGGAAGGAGGAAGACGATATCACTGGGAGAGCTCCAGCCCCCTCTGCCCTCCCTGTCAATGCAAGTTAGCTGAAGGACTATTTGCAATTTTCTTCCATAGGTTCTTTAAAAGTTTAAATGCCCATTGACTTTGGGAGTGGGGTATAGAAAGTGGAAATTGAATAAGTTTCAAATGACCAATTTCAGTCTGCAAAAAATTAATAAAAATGCTGTAAAATGCCAAGGAGAATAGGAAAACCCTATATGCACCTAAACCCACAGGACTTTGTTAGCAGTAATGCCCATCTTCCTGCCCATCTGCTACCATGTGAGGGCATGAGAGTCAGATAGTCACACATCTGATAATGTGCACCCTTGTATTATCTACGGATACTGTGGTAAAAGTTACAAAGACATTTTCTGCAGATTTTGAGGAACCCCCCTCCCCCCTGCAAGAAAGCCCAAACACCTGCAATTTTAATGTGGGGGCATCACATTCCATTCACATACAATTCACATGATTTCATCATGTAGACAGACCCATAGTTTTTTTACCAAGAAGTAATATTCGCACAGGAACATTTTGGGTGACAAAGCCTTCAGTTTTTGGCACACTTACAGATTGTGTCAGAGCAGGGACCCTTGTTAATGTTATCAAAGGCAATAATAGCCTTTTTGGTGGAGGAAGAGGGGGAACATGTGCAATGAAGCTTTATTATTTAGCAAATTATCCAGCAGAGCTAGACACAATAACCATAGTAGTGTGTTTAACTATTATGAAAGTGTCAGGATGATGAATTCACTGTAACAATATCGCACCAGTGGTAGGATGTGCAACTGACTATATCTCAATCCATCATTTCCAACACAATCTTAAAAGCCACAGATGGACAGCTTTAGGGGGCAGAGCATGGAGGAGGGGAAGTGAAGAAGAGAGCTTGCACATAATTGCTGGTATTGCCCCAAGGGCAAACAACCAATGGTTCAAGAAGCAAAGTTCCTAGTAATGGATTTAACCTCCAGGTTAAGGATTGTCAGCAAGATACTTGAGGAAAGCTGGGGAGGTTGGATGAAGAGCAGCAGGAGCAAATCCCATTAAAAGAAATGTTAGAAAAATCTTAATCTAAGTACAGCTGTTCTCTACTGTGAAGAGATTCGAACGTTGTAGGAACAAAAAATGTCGCAGGGCAGACTGAAGTCAGCCCATGCTAGTGAATTAAAAGCACATTGTGGTAAAGTAGTTCATAATAAAAAGAATAAATGAACAAACTACTAGTAATTTTTTTTAAAAAACTATACCAGTTATTACAGCCAGCATGGTGTAGTGGTTTAAATGTTGGATTAGGACTCTGGAGAGCAGGGTTCAAATTCCCACTAATCCATGGAAACCTACTGGGTGACTTTGGGCAAAATCACATTCTCTCAGCTTCAGAGGGAGGCAAAGGCAAGCCCTCTTGAACAAATCTTGCCAAGAAAACCCTGTGACAGGTACACCTTTGAGTCACCAGAAGTCAGAAAGGAACTGAAGGCACACAACAACACAAAATGCTAGTTACTGTTCCAATAATGTAGGAGCCACAACATCAGACAGCTCAAAAAAAGCTATTCTGCAAATGCAAGCTTTATTTAAGCAGCTGCCTCTTGATTATGGAATTTCTTTCTATGGAAAAATAACCAAAGTCCTAAACTGATATTAACTAGGGTACTGTATGGGACAATTTACCCCAAAAGGACCAGGAGATGGGAAGAAAATTGACTGAAAACAATTAACCTTCCTGCTAATTCTCTCATGCATGCCATCCCTTCTGGGGCATTTTTGCAAAATTTAATTTCCATGTAGGAAATGTTGGCAATGAGTGTGATATGGGAGAGATTACGAATGAAATCAGTGAGTAGTGGAAAGATTAAACCATTCCCTTTCTTCTAGCTAACCCCCTCATCCTATCCTCTGCATTAAAATTCTCCCCTGCAACCAAGAACCTCTTGTCAGGAAATGACATGGTTGTGACCACAAGATGGAGCTGTAAACTTAGTAATGAAAGTAGTTAAGCTCCAGTGACAGGTGTGTGTGAATCAACACTTGAGAGTATGCACACCTGAGATGCCTGATGTAACAGGCATTGTTAACTGCCTATAAAAAGGAGATAGGAATTATCTCCAGTGTTGGTTTGTTGTGGATGGTGGAGCAGTTTGTTGGTTAGGAGAAAGATTTATGAGTATTAGAGATGGCTGTCCTATACTCTGTGTATATATTGTAAATATACTGCAAATAAAGATTAAAGCCTTCAAGTTGAGTGAAGGCTGGCCTTGTTACTGTCTTTATTTGGCAAGCCAGAGCTCAAGGCAGTGTGCTGGGGTGAAGGATTTTTTCCTTCTCAGCCTAAAGTCTGTTGCAGACGTCTCTCTGGAAACCTTCTCCTTGGCGTTCTGTTGATGTGGAACAACTCTGCAGGTGGTCGTGGTGGACACAGCATGCCTTTCTACATCTCAACACCTCTGCATATTGTACACTATGTAGCAAACATCTTATAATACAGTTGGCCCTCTGTATCCTGCATCCGCAGATTCTACCATCCACAGCTTGAAAATATTCCCCAAAAATTATTTCAAAAAGCAAACTTTAATTTCACCATTTTATATAAGGGACATTTTATTATGCCATTGTATATAATGGGACTTGAGTATTCACTGATTATGGTATCCATGGGGTAGTGGTACTCAAATCAAATTACAGTGGATACCAAGGGCCCACTGTGTGTTGTTTCTGCCTTAAGAGTGATTGGGAGAAAGCTGGGTTTTACTCATTGGAACCGAATTCAAATTTTGCTGCTGCTACTGATTTTAGTATAACATGTATAGTATAACATGTATTTTGAAAATATTTTGGAATCTTGTGATTTTTAAAAAGGATCTTAACAGTTTGGTGTTGTTTAGAAAACGAAACAAAATCCTCTCCCTTTCTTAGAGCCTAGAGGAAATAGTGTGAAAGCCAGTATGGGCCTTTGCAGACTGCAAGAAATAGTGCAAATTGAGTCCACTTTAAGGGTTAGGATTAGGGTTGGGAATCATGGGAACTGTATTTTATTGTGGCACTAGAGCTCTCTGACAGAGAAGGCTCAATGTCTCAGAAAAAAAAACAATTCCCATAATTCCCTAGCACTAACCCTAACCCTTAAAGTGGACTCAATTTGCACTATTTCTGGCAGTCTGCAAAGGCCCTAAGTAAACCAATTTACCTCAGCCTTGTTTGCAAGTTATTACTCACACTGTTCAAGTGGAGGCTTCTTTCTCCCATTGGCCATTGAATGTATTGTATTTATTCTTTCCATAATACCATGTTTTTTTTTTGTATGTGTGTGTTGTGTGCCTTCATGTCATTTCTGACTTATAGCAACCCTAAGGCAAACATATCATAGGACTTTCTTGTCAAGATTTATTTTGAGAAGGTTTTGCCATTGCCTGCCCCTGAAGCTGAGAGCATATGACTTGTCCAAGGTCACCCAGTGGATTTCATGGCTGACCAAGGAATCGAACCCTGGTCTCCAGAGTCATAGCCCAATGTTCAAACCATTATGCCACAGTATAAAAACAATTGCTTTCCTGCTTTAAGATCTGGGATTTTCTTCTTTCTCTGTCTCTTCCAAATGTTCATACATATGCATGAACTGGTATGTGGGTGACCTACTGGTGGGTAATTTGAATTTAAGGAATGTGGAACATCACTATGGTTCTGTTTAAAACAGCTATAAGCAGAAGCAAAGTAGGTTAGGCTGTCACAACTGATTCTCTCTGACAGCTTCATGTTCATTCCATAGTATAGTACACTTTTTTGTTTTTATGTACCTTGGTCTAAAGGAAGGCTAGTTATATAATTGCATGAATTATAAACATTGTCATAAAGAACTCTCTGTCTTAGGCTAGCTGAAAACTTAATATGATGAGTTGACACTAATTATAGTTTACCAAGCAAACAGGCCCTTACAGTTTCTCTTTATGAGAAGTTGAAGGTTGAAAGAGCTTGTATCTAACGATTCTGGAGATTATTAGGCAGTATTTGGGATAAAAAGTGCAGTTCTATATAGGCCTACTTGGAAATCATCCCCATTAAGGTGGGAGAAGAAGTGCACTTTGGATCTCAGCCTCAGGTTGACATACTACTTACCTGGATGGCTGAATGGCTGAACTACCTAGTGGCTTTTGGGACATTTGGCTGGCCTACGTTCAAATTTTTCATTTAAGCAAAGTAGGTCTCTAGCTCTTGTAGAATCTGAGCTATTGGGCAAAATATGTGTAACCACTCTACTCCCTGCTTCTCTCATGAGAAATAGGTCCATTTCAACTTTCAAGTGCAACTTGAGATGAAACAGGGAGTAGGAGTGCATTGTGATAGTACAAGATGAAGCAAGGGAGGAAGCTGGAGGGAAAGGAGAGAAAAGTGGTGCAATGGTGCAGTGCAAGAAAGGAAGAAAGGCATTGTGAGGGTGCAAGATGAGGCAAGTCAGGCAACAGGGGGAAAGGGAGAATGAGACGGTTGAGAGAAGGAGAGAAATGAGGGTGCAGTGGCAAGGAGCAAGAGAAGTAGACATATGATATTATTTAATGTTCAACTATAAACCTGCCTTTGTACTATCTTCCTTGAGTAATCATTCCAAATCTTTGCTATTTTATGCTAGTACTATGGTGTCATCTGCATAGCCAAGATTGTTTCTGTTCCTTCTGTTGATATTTGGATGTGGTGTGCAGAATCCAGCAGAGTACAGAGTACAGCAGAATATAGTAAAGAACAGCTTCCTTCATCAGCCTTTCCCATGCTAAAAGCATGCAGACACTTCTTGTAGTTCTAAAGTAATAATAATAATAATAATAATAATAATATTTATTTCTATCCCACTCTTTGGGAACCCAATCAGGGCGGCTAACAACAATTAAAAATACATAATATCCAAAACAATCCCTCCTCCCCTTAAAACAGCATTAAATCAAAAAGATTAAAACAATAAATCCAACAATATAAAATTTAAAAAGACATTTAAAAGAAAAGAAAAATACATATAACAAGGCACAGCTTAACCAGCAGCAATGATCTTCATCCATCGAGATGGGGCCACGTGAAGATTACCGCGGTGGGGGAACCTGAGGCTGGATAATTAGTCTGGAAAGGCCTGCCGGAAGAGATCCATCTTGACAGCTCTTTTAAAGCCGTCTAATGATGTTAACTGATGGATCTCATCCGGCAGGCTGTTCCAGAGCTTGGGAGCGACAACTGAAAAAGCCCTCTGGGCGGTAGCTGCAAGCCTCGATTTTTGAGGCTGCAGCAGATTCCTCCCAGAGGACTGGAGAGCATGGGGAGGATTGTATGGGAGGAGGCGATCCCTAAGATAGCTTGGACCCAAGCCATTTAAGGCTTTAAAGGTGATAACCAACACCTTGTACCAGGCCCGGAAGCTGATAGGCAGTCTGTGGAGGGACCTCAAAACCGGAGTAATGTGGTCCCTCCTAGATGTTCC
>CM034708.1:13373725-13385863 GCA_020142125.1 Phrynosoma platyrhinos | reverse complement strand
TCTTCCGGCAGGCCTACCCAGAATAAATTATCTGTCCTGATTTCCCCCTGTCAGACACTTTTGCTTACTCGTGCCTCGTCCCAGGGTGTTTATTGTTTAATTTGTTTTTAAAATTGTTTATTGTTTAATTAGTTTTAATTAAGACTCGTATTTAATGTATTTTTAATGGGGGGTTAATTGTATCTGTTTGTATTATTTTGTAGGGGATGTTTTATGTACTCGATTTTAGATGTAAGCTGCCTTGATGGCTATGGCTAAAGGCCATAAATAAATAAATAAATAAATTATTATTATTATTATTATTAAGGAAAATTGACAAGATGAAAAGATCATTTGAAATGTAGTGCTGGAGAAGAGTTCTATGGATACCATGGATAAACAAACAAAAACAGGTTTGGGAGTTGTACTATTAAAAGTAATTTTTCTAAGCTCTACTCTTGAGTAGCAAATGGGTTATAAAGATCTCAATGATAACGGTCTCTATAACTTCATCAGAATTATCTGCATAACCAGTTCCAGATTCAGAGTGTGGTAGCATGTTCTTCTTCTCTCCAAGAGATATTTCATTCATTCTCTTTCTCTTCCTCTCTCATCCTAACTCCATTCTCCCTAGCAGATACATGAAGTGTGACACCTACCAAGATCATCCACGAAGAACGATCTGGTTCACTGAGCCTCAGGTGAAACAAGAATTCAGTGGGTCTCATCAGAAAGAGAAAAGAAACAACAACCATCCTAGACTTCAGAACAAATTGGAATGGAATGAGACCTTTTTAAAAAAGTGTTGTGTTTTAAAGCTACATTTTAATTATCCAAAGAGTTTTGTAGGCAACAATGGGAGGAATTTATGACACTTGCCTGCTGATGATAATGATTTTCTTTCTTCTGATCCAAGCATTGCCTAATGAGATGTTATCAATCCTTGAAGGTCAGCCTGTAAAACTGTACTATCTTGTAAGATTTAAGCACAAGGAAATAAGCCTTCTTATGGGCTTTTGGATTGATTACCATCTCTGTACTTTGGCAAAGTCAGAGTAGATTCTTGTTTTTACATTTAGCACAGATGTCAGCCATTGTTCTTCTAGAGAGAAAAATTCTATTTCTGATGAATGGTCAGCTGGTGAATTTGGAAAGGTTATCACCCACTAAGCAGTATCTTGATGTACGCTTTCCATGATTTCCATTGAAAGATGCGGCATGATGTTGTACTCCATGTTGCTGATGATAGATCACCACCACTAATGAGGGAATGTTGTCAACTGTAATGCCATTTAGGATGGGTGACTGGTTGTACACATTTTCTCTGTCTATATTACTAGAACACAATGGTGATGACTGCTGATCCTGAATTTTTAACTGCCTGACTCTGTTTTTTTCTTTTTTAAAGAGGATTTTTGATTTTGAAAGTAATTGAAAACCCACTAGGTATGAACTAATACTGGTATATGTAGATTGCAGACTTGTGAGATCTACTTAAGGTTTGGGAGATCTAATTTACTGTGACCAATGCATGGTACAAAATATATAAAGGTATAAGGTAAAGGTATTCCCCGTTGACAAGGTTGTCAAGTCATGTCTGACTATAGGGGACAGTGCTCATCTCCATTACTAAGCCGAAGAGCCAGCGTTGTCCGAGGACTACTCTGTGATCATGTGGCCAGCAGACTCAGATAAATACATATATTGACACTAAATGATTGTGAGAGCCAGCATGGTGTAATGGTTTGAGCATTGGACTATGACTCTGGAAACCAGGGTTGGAATCCCAGCTCAGCCATGGATTAGACTTGGAAGAAGACATGAAAATCAGAGGAAGGAACTCAAGATATGCAGATGACACCATACTACTAGCCAAAAAAATAGAAAAGGAAAGGAAAGGAAAAAAAGAAATAGAAAAAGAAAAAGAAAGTCTTAGAATGACTATTGAAGAAAAGCAATTTATTTATTTATACTGGCATGGTTCATACAAAGTTCAATAAAAGAAAATTTTTACTGTCTGAGTTTCTTTTCTGGCTATTATAATTTGTTTCATTTCATAATTTTTACTAAAAATTTTTTTGTTGTAGAGAGGAAGAACGGTGTTAAAAATGATCTGCACAGGGTGTTAAATATACTAGGCATGCCACTGGATTACTGACAGTTTTAGCATAGATAGCAAATTATCTGTGTGCATAAATGTTGGCACCATAAGATTTAATGTGCTTAAAAATAGCAAGTGATTTGGCTTGAATTGTTTAAAGAAACTTTGAGAAGTTGATTGTTCTCATGGGTTTCAATATGCCATAGTAGATGAAGAAATTATGTAAATATAGAAAGAAGAAACAATATTTAAGAGCATTGCTAAAAATTAAATATTAATTTGAATGCAAATTACTGCTAAAAGATTATTATTAAAAACATACATATTATTATTCAGTGCTAATCTACATAAAGAGGAATCTTTACAAATCACATGGGAGAAGTCTGTGTATATCCACTCCTAAAAATGAGTAGAGCATTGCTTGTTCACATCCATCATAGAATGCTATCTTTACCAATATAAAATAAAAGTGTCATAACTGATTATATGGTTGAAATGCAACACAGGAAAGATTTTATAGGACTAATGCACATTGGAAGCAGAGATTGAAACATTATTTTAAATAATAATAATAATAATAATAATAATAATAATAATAATAATTTATTACTCACTAATTTTTATTCCTTCAAAGTAACCAATTGAAGTTACATTTGCAACATTACTTGTTGCTTACTATTTAAACAGTAATGCATTGTAGTGTGTTATCCATACATTATAGCTACTTTTTACATCATTTTTACATGCACACAAACACATACACACAGATATACAAATTATTTGCTGGCTGAAAATCTCCTCCAGAGGGGTTATTTCCCCCCATGTGTCCTGTGCTGGCTAACAGTTCAGAAACACATGCTTCAGTAAAGTCAGAAAGCTTTATTCAGAAAACTGTGGATTGCAGCATAATGATATTGTCAGAACTGAAGCACTTTTCAGTTACACAGTATTTTAAAACAATTCAAACATTTTTGTGCACTCACACCCCTTTCTTCATCCCAGGACTATTTCCTTCTTTCCACCAAGCAAACTGATCTTGTCAGCTCACAGTCCATATTATCTCTGCTCACATCTGCTTATTACCCAGCTCCAAAAAAGATAAACAAACTTTCCACCCAGCATCCCATCATCTAGTATTGCAAAGCATCTGCAGAATATATGGCTAGGAAGTGTGGCAGGAACTATGATCCTGACACCATGTCCTTCTACCTCCTTAGCTTCTTGTGCAATTGAATTCATAGCAACTGATACAGAAGAACCTACATCTATTACTGTACTACATAATTAACTGTGTGAGCATTTATAGAATCAGAGTTTGGGAAAAGGTTGCTTTGTTTTACTACAGTTTCCAGAATTCCCTAGCCCTAGCCAGCATTGCTACTGGCCATACTGGGTGGGGATTCAGAGAGCTGAAGTCCAAAAAATATTTTCCCTCCAAGCTCTGGAGGGAAACATACTAGCAAAGATGCCCCCTGTGTTCATGCTTCTTTGGCTCTGAACTGGTGTTATTATTTTGTAAAGGTTGTGTCGTTGTGCAGGAGGTTGGATCTTCTTGCTTTTCAGCAGGGAAGCAGCTTGACCAAATAGCTTCAAATCCTCCTCAGTTTTAAGAATTCCCAAGACTTAAAATTTAGAGATGCTGGAGAGAGAGTGGGTAGGGGATAAGAATTTAGAATTAAAACTGATGAGTGACTCATTGACTGTTTGTAGACTTCCAGACAAGAGGCTGAAGCAATCCAGCAAACTTCTCTTTGTGCTGGCTTTATTGTCAGAGTTGGCTTTGGTTTGGTAGCCAAAGTATTAACTAGACAGCTTTGATTCTTCACAGCATTTTCAGATGAATAATTCAGCCCCATTAAATAATTCAAGGAAGGACCTTCTCAATAGATACACTTCTTGCTCTGTTCTCACTCCAATCACCTGCCATCACTTTTGGGAGAGCGAAGAAAGTTTCTCCTTTTGAAACTCTCTTTCTGTTTTTGATCTTGCATTCTTCTTTCTGATCTGTTGCCATTGTTTTGGGAAGAAAAAATAATAATTGCAAACGTAGCAGATTTAGGGGGAAAAAACTGCCTTTTTTCTTAGCTACCTTTCCTATTGTATTAACAAGATTTATTTACCAGGTTTAACAAACATAGTAATGAATGTCCCCAGAAAACACAAACAAATGAGATTTTTGAAAAATGCGGCACAGCTGTCTCAGTGCAGCATGGCTAGAAAAAAAAAAAAGAGATCAAGCAATGGTGAGAGGATCTCAAAGGGAATAATCTGATTCAACCTTTAAAGTTCATATAGAAACACACAGGGCAATGAGAAGCAAAGATCAAAGCTAGAAAACATATTTAATCTTTGAGGATGGTCTGTTAACCAGAAAGAAAGGTCAGCTTGCAAAAGAGGAAAACCCTCAGGGGTTTCAAAGATGTCACCTGTTCACAATTTCATAAAAGGCTGAAGAAAGGAACCAGTGACAGTTATTTAAGCGTCTCAGGTTTTTAAAGAATATTAGCACAATATATTTTCCAAGGCAGAGGTTAGGCCTTTGGTTTTTGACATGTTTTGGACTTTATCCAGAAATCCCAGGCAACATGGACAGTGGTCAGATATTTTAAGAGCTGGTCCAAAACATCAGGGCAACAGAAGGCTGAGAATCACAGCTCCAAGCAATATATGCACAGTTCCAAGCAATATACTGTATATAAATGGCCTATTCTATGCAGTCATTTTCTAGAGGTACAGTCAAGCCTCCACATTTGCAGCTTCAACTTGCATATTTGATTATGTGTGGATTTGGTTAATATGTTCTTTCTAGGAATCTCTAGATCTTCCAATGTGACTCTGTGACCAACTTTCACCAGAACTTGTGCTGGAGCACCTAGAGATTCCTAGATAGAATACTTCTCTACGATTTTGTGGGTCCTCCAGCACATTTCTGTGGTCAACGTCCAGTGGATGCTGACCATAGAGTTGTGCTGGAGGACCTAGACATTCCTAGAAAGGTCTTTTCTCAGGTTAAAAATATAGGTTTTTAAAAAAGAATTTTTTTCCACTTTCATGGGGTTCTTGTATTTCTAATCCCAGCAAATGTGGAGGGCCACTCTATGTCTATTAACAAATGCATGTTGAAGGTCTATATTTGTTAGTCCTATGGGGAAGTTATATGTCTTTTTCAGGCTCTCAGATTCTGAAACTCCAAATGGAGAAAGGCTAGGTTATTACCCTGTCTGCTGGCAGACATTTTAATCTCAGGCAGGCCTTGGGTGTATAAACTTGCCTACTTTTGAAGGAAGTCTAACTAGTTGGGTACTGGCTTCATTTATTATGCTTTATTCTTTTAACTCCATTTGTTTTTATGTCACAGCTCCAGTTTTGTTTTTTAATCTGTATTTTTATCATTGTTAGCCACCCTGAACACCTTATTTGGCCTGAAAAGCAAGATATTAGATAAATATAATGTCCTATTTATCCTATGTATGGGTATTTGGCAGGCCTGGTAGTCAGACAAGAATACTTTGAGTTCCTAAATTTCTGGCATTGTAATAAAATTTAGTCATGCGTAGGAACATAGGATCCGCACTGGGAAAAATTCCTTTTCTGGACTATTCTCCCATAATCCCTCATATTGGGTAGGGGTTTATGAAAGTTGTAGTCCATAAAAGTAACATCCCAAGCTCTTCAGAGGAAGGTCACACTACTTGTCCATTAATACCAGCAATGAGGGCCAGCGTGGCACAGTGGTTTGAGTATTGGACTGTGACTCTGGAGAATAGAGTTTGATTCCCAGCTCAGCCATGAAAACCACTGGGTGATCTTGGGCAAGTCACACTCTCTCAGTCTCAGGGTATGTCAATGGCAAAACCCCATGATAGGTTTGCCTTAGGTTCACCATAAGTTAGAAATGACTTGAAGGCACATAACAGCAAAGTCTTAGTGTGCAAACATTTGGTTGTTGAGGAATAGCACTTCTTTCCAGAGCTGGGTACCTGGCTTCTAGGCAGGATGAACCCCATCACTTCTTGTTGTATACACAAAGGACTTAGTGATAGCAAGCTTATTCAGCAATATATTATTATTCCCAAACAATATGTGCTAGAGTCTCACAATAGAACTCAAATCTCATCCAACACAGGGCTTGTCTGATTGTCAGAAGAGGACAGAATGTACAGGCCTGTGACAGATTGTGTATCTTGATGAAATGCTACTGTCATAATTTGGGTAGGAAATGACTGTGATTATGACAATGATTAATAATAATAATACTTAAGTGTCTGCCTGTCAAGGCCTCATTAGCCAACTCTTGCCTTTGTTGTGAACTGAAGGCCCATCTCCTGCTGCATTATTTAAAGCAGACTTCCAAGAAAACCAAGCAGGACTGGTTGCTAGACAGTTTTTTTTTTTTTGTGTGGTGTGTCATCTACTGGTCCTTTTGTAACGGTAATGAAGACTTTGTCTGGCTCCCTGTGGTTAGCAAATTGGTCAGGAAAAAAAAACATACAAAGGAGATGCAAGGAAAAGGAATAAGCTTAAAAATGGTACTGAAAAATAACTGGGAACTTTGATGAAACAGTCCACTATCGAATGGTTTCCAGTGGAATTCCTTCTTGGTTCAATGAAGGACATTGTTGTGTGCCTTGAAGTTGTTTCTGACTTATGGTGACCCTATCATGTGGTTTCTTGGCAAGATATGTTCAGAGGGGGTTTGCCATTGCCTTCCTCTGAGGCTGAGAGTATGTGACTTGCCCAAGGCCACCCAGTGGGTTTCATGGCTATGCTGCTCCAGCTTGAACAACAGGAGCACACACTGGTGGGATATGAGTTGCACACAGTCCACTTCCACAACATAACTATGCTGGTATAATTTTACTAACAGTACTAGGTAGGATCTCAGGTTGCATGCATGAATTCGTACATGTTTTGAGTAAGGCAACTTGAGACCTTGAAAGTATTGTATCTTAAACAAATTGGAGTTGATAACTCACATCCACACAGTACTATCTAAAGGGGAAATTTATTGAACAGATAAGTGTCAACATATATACAATAGTTGCATTGGAGAATAGGAAATTTTTTGGTAGTAAATAGCAAAGAGTATGTGCATGATACAAATAACTACCTAACAGAGCATAGTTGCTTTAGAATGGGGAAATACTCAAATGGACAAACTTTCAAGGCTGAGTTACGGCTTGAGTTAAGCAATTTGAAGTCTGGGGGTTGCCAAGAGGAGGAAGTGAAAGAAGGAGGTTCAAAAAGTAAGAACAATGTAGTACTTTCTCTAATTCACACACATACACACCAGTGAAAGGAGAGGGGCAGATCTGGGGAGCTGCAATGTGCAGGGAAAATACTCATTGAAAAAGACCTTTTAGGGAGGACAAAAGTTACCTTTCCTTGGTCTCTTTGGGAAAATGCTGGAGAGCACTGCATTCCAGACTAGAACAGTGCAAAGAAAAGGAGGGCAAGCTAACTAAAATAATTCATCCCAGAGCCAAGACTGAAAGAGAAGGAGCAAAGAAGATTTGTTGTTGCTGTTGTTGTTAACTGCCTTCACACTGATCTCAACCCATTGCGACCCTATGGATGCAACATCTCCAGGACCCCCTGTCCTCAGGGTCTCCATATTTAGGAAACAACTTGAAGACACAGCAACAAAACTTTTTGTTAAGTACTGAATACATTTCTCAGGTGGACACCTTTTTGTCTGAGAGGACCCTTAAGCTTCAAGCTTTAGGGGAACTTCCTGACATCAAGCTTTTTGTGCTTGAGATCAACCATGGAAACCACCCTGGACAAGTCACACTCTTTCAGTCTCAAAGGAAGGCAAAGGCAAAGGCAAGCCACCTCTGAACGACTCTTACCAATAAAACCCTGTGGTTGGTTTGGATTAGCATTACCATAAATCAGAAATGACTTGAGGGCACACAACAACAACTCCAATATGAGGTATATCAAGGGATCATATGCTCTGGCTCCTATATAATTTGATGTGGGGGCAGTTAACTCAGTGATGCCTGGTTTTAATTTTCTTCCTTCCTGTTGAAGTCAATGGGAGTGAAGTTTCTTGGACCAGGTCCAGAAGTGATTTCGACTGCATCATTGGTTAGGGATATGGTTGATGGGTCATGATGTAAGTCCCACTCATGACTCCAATCCATTTTAGTCGCTCCACTGCCATATCTTCACAATGGCAGAATTGCTAGACTAGTGGAAGCATCTAAGTTGGCAGTTTGTTTTGCAGTCTACCAATAAACCAGGGTTTCTGTCATAGCCATTTGGAGCCCTAGTTGATCCAACAACAGCCCCTTGACTGAAAATGTTATCCCTTGATAACTGGATAGAATCTTTCCAACATGGTTCTCCTAAGAAGTGCACATTCAGATGAAGGCCCGGATATCCTTGATGGGGTCTTCCCTTCTGGCCTGCCCTAATTTATTTTTGAGATTAGTGTGACCCTGGTGTATCACTATATCAAGGAACAGAGGAAAGAAATATTAAAGTGGCTCTTCCATTTTGTTTCTTCATTTGAAAGTTATCTTCAAAGGCATGTTTTGAAGTCTGAGTGATACTCACATTTATTCAAATTAATCTACTCAAAGGCACATGATTAATCATGTAATTTTTTAAAAAAAGCTGTTGACAGTATCTACTTGTAAAAAAGAACAATTACTCCAGTGAGGATTTTACATGTGTTAGAAATGGAAAAGTTCATATTGCATAACATTTTTGTTTATTTATTTAGGGGATTGATAGCCCACTTTTCTCCTAAAATGAGATTCATGACAACATGAGGGACCCTTGCTGGATGAATAATTAATTTTATGTTTCTGAAGCAAGTAATAATATCTACAATAATCTTCTTCTTTTCAATATGTCCTTCTAGGGAAATTATTCTAGAATTATTCTATTCTCTTTATCTTTTTACTATGCCCTCATTCTTCTGTCCTGATATAAGGTTTTGCACAGAGAGGTATGTGGGTAGAACCAAGTAAGGTTTTACCAGAGACCAATAACATTGGTGTTTTTTCCTCTTGAATTACTCATTGCCATTTGCATCACTGTCTGAACAGATCTTTATGGCCTGTCTGTAGTGTCTCTTTTCTGAGTAGCTAATTTAGAAGCTATCAATGTGTCAGAATGGTTCAAATTATTTCTTTCTGCACATATTACCTACCTGAGAGGGGTAGTAAGATGTTTAATTAGCTAATGCCTATAAAGTGCTTTAAAGCTGTAAAGTGCTATCAAAATCGGTATTATAATATTAGAGAAAATTAGAGAATGAATGTTATTTCTCAGCTAGAGTGGCTTATTCAGTCATAGATATTTGTACAGAGAAAGGAGAACATCCACAGTCATAATCTGTTAGAATCCATGCTGATTCTGCCAGGATTGGGATTTGTCAAAGAGGGTTTTGTGCTGTTTTGCAATGTTATATTTGGTGGGGGATAATTGATTGTCTGCTTTTTGCTATTATTGTAGGACCAGGTGGTTGATATTTGTCTTATATAACCTTGGGGATGTGGGTGCTTTGCTTTGGAGATTATTGCACCACAGTTAAGCTGAATTAAAAAGAGACTTACCTCACCCGAACTGAAGTAAAATTCGGCCTGCATCTGGATGCTATTGCATGGATTTTGCCTCCCAAACTGCCATCCGGATGCAGCCTGACTTAGAAAAATGGCTGCCAGAGTGGGTTAAGTCAACCTGGCTGAATTTGGGCTGCATCCAGATGGTGGTTTTTGGGGCAAAATCCATGCAATAGCGTTCGGATGCAGCCCAAATTTTACTTCAATTCGGGTGAGGTAAGTCTCTTTTTAATTTGGCTTGGCTGTAGTGTGATAATCTCTTTAGTTAGTTTGAGCTAGAGTGTGGAATGTATAGGAGGTCTGGGATGGTGAGCGCATAGCTTGGTAGTGCCTTGACTGGGCTTGGGGGTGCTTAGATCATGGGAATTTGTTGGTTGGAATGTATTATTTGTGCCAATTTGTGAAGGATGGAGTCTTGGATTTGGGGGACTCTAACATAGTGTTTGGTCCAACCATGGGCAGTTCCAAGTTAAACACTCAATTGGTGAACTTCTGGCTTTGTGACTTCAATAAAGTTATTTGTTTCGGTTTACCATACAAGACTCGTTGATTGCTTTCAAGAGATTTCCAGGAATGCTTTTAATCTCTGAAAGGATAGAATCCTCTGTGTCTCTTGGACTGGTGAATATAAACTTCAATATTTGCCACTGAGACAACAAATTTGGTGGCAGTGGCAGTGGGGCATACCCTCAAGACTCTTGAGGGTTCTGGGGAGGGGAGAAACTTGATCCATGGACCTGTACAAGTTGCTAACCCAGAGGCTAGGGGATTCTGAAGTTCCTGAGGTTCTCACCTCTCCCCCAACTCCCTCCTATCTCTATCTTTCTGAAGTGATGCTTCAGCAGCAGTGACACTTATTTCTGGCATAGACTAACTGGTAGCCCCAGCTTGATCTCATTTTCTCAACGTGTCACAGATAGCATCATTCCATCATGTGTCATTTATTTTCTGTAATACTGTGCCAAGGCTGGCTGCTGCTCTGCAGACAGAGCAGAGCTTCATTAGCAGGAAGAATAATTGGGAACAATGACTTTTATTCTTGGGGAAGTAGCTCTGCTTATAGCAGGCTTAGAAGGGAGATTAGGTAGCAGAGAGACACTCCACAAAACAGCCATGGGAAGTGCTCTCCTAGTCTTGGCCACCCAAAAGAGCTGTCCCAAAAGAAACACATCCTGCTCTCTAAAGACAGACACATATATTTTCCAGCATTCCCAAACAGCCCACGTGGGGTACCTTCACGGGGAAATACATTAGGGAACCTAGACTCAAATCTAGGACCACTGTTATCCAGTCCCCAATGCTCATACCCAAAGCTTAGAAAACTTATTATTATTATTTTTTTTGGACAACAGCTCCTAGTGGAGGATTCTAGGATTTGGATTACTGTCTCAAATTGTATTTATTTATGTATTCATTCATTCATTGTCTCAGTCCTATCTCTTTAACTTGTATGCTGAAAATATCATATGAAAAGCAGGACTAGACTCAGAGGAAGAATGCATGAAAATTGGAGGAAGAAATAGCAACAATCTAAGATATGCAGATGATATAGCAACAATCTACTAGCAGAAATGATTGGAATGATTACTGAAAAACGTCAAGGAAGGCACTTGAATCTGAGCTTTGGACCTGCGTTGTATGGACAGGGCACCGTGAGGGTGAGGGAAACCAGTTTAAAAGGCCTATGTGGATATGCCCTAAGGCTGCATCTACATTGCAGAAATAATCCAGATTGACACCATTTTAACTGCCATGGCTCAATGCTATTGAATTCTGGGAACTGTAGTTTATTGTGGCACCTGACAGAGAAGGTGAAAAATGTCTGGCAAAGTACAATCCCCAGTGTAACCATGGTGTCTAGGGAATTTTATTTAGTTCAATTAAATGCCTGAGTTACAAGCAGCTCGGGATACTGTCTCAATTGCTTACAGAAGTGCAGAGGCAAAGAAGTGCAGAGGCAGAATTCTTTTATTAACTATATTTTATTAAAGAAATTAAATGCACACATACACAGAATTCTCTCTATCTCTCTCTCACAAACACACAAAAGGGACTAAGGATCAAAGGGATGAGGTTAAGATAGAAAAGAGGCTTCACAAGTGGTTATAAGGCCTCTACAGACAGGCCCTTTGGGCAGGGATGGGGAGGGCAGCCGCATGCTGGCTGCCTCAACCCCTCCCCAAAGACGTCCTGATGCCACGCGCCGTTACGCAGCCTTTTGACACACTGCGCTGGAAGGGGTGCCAAAGAGCTGTGCACCGGCTCTTAGGGCACCCTTTTGCCGGCTCTGAAAGGAGCAGCATTTTGCTGCTCTTTTCCAGGCTGGCAAAAGGGAGGATTGGGGCTGATCTGTCTGGTAGCCTCAGCCCCGATCCTCCATTTCCCGGGGCAGCCCAGGGCTGACCTTCTGCATCCCCCCCCCTAGTTACCAGTCCAAATTTGCAGATGACACCAAATTAGGAGGAGTAGCTAATACCCCAG
>CM034708.1:13320763-13332821 GCA_020142125.1 Phrynosoma platyrhinos | reverse complement strand
TAGAGATTATCATGGTGTGCCAGTGATAACTCTCGCTAATTCTCCACAAAAAGCAGATTAAAATTCCCCTAATTTGATAGGAATCAGTTTCAGAAACATCCTTTATAGCAGTGCTACTCCAAGTAGTGATCCATGGACGGATACAGTATAATCTCTGCTGTGGCACAAAGGGAAAAAATTGTCTGCAACACCAGATAGCTTGAGAAGCTGTTCTTTACAGGCATTAAATAAGGAATATGTCTTGTAACGTAACATTTAGGGAAAGCATCTCCCTCACATATAGCAATGCATTTTCAATGCTTGCTCAGGTATATCATTTGCATATAAAATAGCAAACTTCTTGCAATGACCCAGAGGGAATTAATACTGAAAAGGTTTCCTGCTTTGGAAGTCATTGGATTTTTTTTTAAAAAGCACATTTTCCATTCTTAATGAAATCATGGTGTTTCTCTTCTCACTTATTTTACAGTCCAGAAGCCAGGCCCGTATTAGCTTGAAGCAATGCACCAAGCAGAAGGTATGTTTCTTATTTTCTCTATAAATCCTCATGCTTTGATTTTAACATGCTTTTAGGGTGACTTCCCAAATGTCATTTGATTGTATTGGAAATGTTTCTCCCAAACATTTTTATGTTACCTGGATTTATTGATAGATATGGAGAGAGAACAATCTAGTTCCACATAACTGTTATATACAATAGGCTCTTCTTATCCACAGGTTTGCCATCTGCAAACTTGAGCTTTCATGGATGGCAAACCTAATTGTTTTAAATGGATATATGTGCAGATGGCTGTTCCAGCAGCCACACACACATCACATGGCCATAGGAAAGAATGGGACTTTGAGGTCCTGCATTTTTTGTTATCCATGGAGATAAGAATAAGAAGGGATAAGAAGGGACGACTGTACAATAACATCCAAAATCCAGAGAACAGCGATACACTGATTTATTTTGACAACCAAAAATGCACAAAACACATGATGCAAGCTTTTGAATCTCCGCTGACCTATTCATCAAGCAAAGTTGTTAAAAATCATACAAGAGAGAAAAAATAAATAAAACATATGTCACAGGTCTGCTTTTTCTCAAAGTGTTGCTGTGTTGTTCTGTGGAGGGATATCTATACAAGCAAGACCCTCCTCCTTCTGGCCACATGGCACAGGGAACAAAGTATTCCAGATTCCAAGAGATAAAATCTGAATTCCATTAGCAATGCAAAAAGATTCAAGATGTCTCAGCTTCTTCTGAGGTCATAACCACCTTTGTTAGGCAGAGAACATTGAATCTCTCAAGGTTCAAAGATGGATAAGCGAGTGGAGCTTCGAAAGCTTGCATCTTGTATTTTTTACATTTTGATTGGTCAAATAAAGGTATTACTGTTTTGCGGATTTTGTTGTACTTTGCTGTATGGCCAACAGGGCTAATCCTCAATATGTTTCATAACTCTTATATAACTATGTAGATAATCCCATTTAGGATACCCCCCATGCTCTTTTATTACCTTGCTTTGGGGTGGTAGTGGTTATCTGTCATCCACACCCAGCAAGGAGAGTAACTTGGCCTTCTTTAAAACAGACAGCCCAATTCTGGTTTATCTTGGCACGTTATCTTGGCACCTGAAGCAGATGATCTCCAAATAAGCTATTTATGAAAACATAAAAGCAATAAAAGCCATTTGCTACACTTCATGGTCTAGTGTAGGGACCGGCAACCTATGGCCCGGGGGCTGGTTAAGGCCCCGGGCCCCGGACTTACCGGCCCAGGCCGAAGGTTGCCGCCGTCGGGGTGCGTTTTCGGCAGCACATGCCACGGCCGCCATTTTGGAAGTCAAAATGGTGGCCGCGACGCATTTGTGCATGCGCAATACTCTTGCGCATGCACAAACGCGTCACGGCCGCCATTTTGACTTACAAAATGGTGGCCGTGGCATGTGCTGTGGCGGCTATGGCTGCACGTGCTATGGTGGCAGCACGTGCGGGGGGGGGGGTCGCGCGCAGCGGCGGCGGAGACGCCATTCCCCCCCCCTCGGCCCAGCCGAGACCTGGGCTATGGGAGACTGGCCCAAGTCTCAAAAAGGTTGCCTGTCCCTGGTCTAGTGGTTTGAGTGTTGGATTATGACTCTGGAAACCAGGGTTTGATTCCCTGCACAGCTATAAAGCTCCTCAGCACCTTGGATTTAAAGTTTGACTTACATGCTCTCAGCCTCAGGGGAAGGCAATGGTAAACCTCCTCTGAACAAATCTTGCCAAGAAAACCCCATGATAGGCTTGATTTAGGGTCACCATAAGTCAGAAATGACATGAAGGTTAACAACAGCAGCAACAACAAGCACTTTCATGCTATATGACACTACCCAGATCAACCATTTGAGGCAGCTGCATTACTCTGCTTAATCTCAAGATAGGACCAGGGTGAGATGGATGTTTTTCTTTCTTTCCCTGTCTGCAATTTTTCTCCATGAATGCCTCCTCTGGCTACAATTAATTGCTTTTCCTCCCCAGATGAGTGCTGAAACTGGAAGTAAGCTGCAGAAAATCCAATTAAAAACACCCTGTGGGTGGCATTTTCAGAAGAGAACTGATGGACACAAGACAGGTTAAGCTTCCCACCCTTGTGGCCATTGATTCTTCTGAAAAAGTAACTGCATTTGTATACTAGCCAAAAGGTACACCACCAAAGCAAAGACAGGAAAAATTATTTTGGGGGACTGCAATGCCCAGCATTTGCTGTCAACATGACTAGTGACCATGCTTGATGGGGGATTTTGGGAGGATGGGTCTACAAAAGTAACTTTTGCGGCTCTGCTTAAAAGATGTTGAAGGAAATTATGCTTATATGTGCTTTTTAAAAAATCTTCATAATATGTTTCTTCTTCTGAGGCAGTATTAGTTCTGAGAGCCAGCATGGTGTGGTGATTTAAGTGTTGGACTTGGACTCCAGGAGACCAGAGTTTGAATCCCTGGTTGGTCATGGAAACCCGCTGGATTGCCTTGAACATGTTCAGTGAATGTGTCAAGATGGGAAGTAAGAATGGATCCCTTAGCTACAGCTTCTTCATTGTTTCACTATACTGGCCTATATGGCAGCTAGATGGTCTATGGGGCTAAGCAGACAGCTTATTGAGCCGTCTTGGGGGCAGGGAAGGGGAGGGGCAGCTGCATGATCGGTGCCCCAACCCCTTCCCGAGGTTGTCCTCGGAGCAGCCGGCCCTCCGCACAGCCGGCGCTCCGAGGATGACCTCCCACCACAGCGTTCGCACACGCTGCGGCAGAAAAGTCAACGAAGGTGCGCCGCAGCCTTTTGCGGCGCACCTTCGGCGACTTGTGAAAGGAGCGCTGATTTAGCGCTCCTTTCAGGGGCGGCAAAGCTGCACCGTGGGACCAAGGTGTGGGGATGCCTCGGTCCCACGGCGCAGCTTCCCAGGGTGGCCCATGGCCGCTCGTCTGCTTAGCCCCTCAGTTAGTGTAAAGGTGGTCTGCATATGTGTGATTTGCCCAAGGTAACATATGCACCTGTAGAGCTCTATTAAAGCATGAGATCAATCACATGTTTGCAGATAGAGTTCTGTGTAAGAATATTTGCAGATGCAAATGCTCTCTTCACAAAGACACTAAAAGCATGGTAGCTGTGGAACATGGCAACAGCACGCACCCCTTTGGTGTATATATTAGGCCAGGGGTAGGCAACCTTTCCCCTTTAAGGGCCGAGAGACTTCAGCTCCCAGAATCCCAGGAGCTATTGGCCAACATGGGACTATTGGCCAACATGGCTGAGGCTTCTGGGAGCTGAAGTCCCTCGGCCCTTAAAGGGGAAAGGTTGCCTACCCCTGTATTAGGCTAAGCAAGAAGCAGAAATGTTAAGAGGAGAGAGCTAGTGTGGCATAGTGGGTTGACAATGACTTTGGAGGCCAGGGTTCAATTCCTTCTTGGCCATGAAACCCACTAGACTAGGCAGTCTTGAGCAAGTCACATGCTCTCAGCCTCAGGGGAAGGCAATGACAAACCTCCCTTGAAGAAATCTGTCCAAGAAAACCCCATGATATGTTCACCTTAGGGTAATCATAAGTTGGAAATGACTTGAAGGTATAAAACACACAAACAAGTAGTAAGAGGTATCTTTGGGAACCTAGCAGTGGTGGTTTCCATGCCATTGAGTCTTCTCTGGGTTTTAGACTGAACTTAAAAGGAGCTATTTAAGGTGGTGATCCCTTTTCTCAAACCAGATTCAGCACATGAAGTCGTAGGCTTTCTCTGAAGAAGCTAGCCACAGATGCTGGCGAAATGTCAGAAAGAAACTCTTCTAGAACATGGCCACACAGCTCGAAAAACCCACAAAAACTACAGATTCAGCTCCTTGGATTTAAAGTTTGACTTAATATTTGGATATGATTCACTGCCCCATTGATGTAGAAGCCAGCAGTGTCCAGTGAGGCTAAGACTAAAAGGCACAGTCTCTATTGCTTTTTCCATGCATATATCCAATGCATGGAGAAAGTTTGAGTGAAGACCATTTCCATGCCTCCTGAATGAAGAAGTATTTGATCTTTTGTTAGAGAACTTGTCATACTCATTTGAGATAGTGGCAGCCCATGACACTGATTGTCTGAGCTGGCGTGATGACAAGGACTGTTCATCTGCTCAGGGAATTAAAGCAGTTTGCTGTCTGTCTTGTCAGGTTGCCAGTCTGTGATAAAGGTGGCTATTTTATTAATTAAAATATTCCAGTCCTGACATCCATGCTGCCAAAAGTGCAGGGTAAAGTGAGGTACAATAAATGAAAACAACTTTAAAACAAGTTAAAGAAGATTTAGTGACACTTCAGCAAACTGAAGCAAAATATTGTTTTTAGAAACAAATCATCATGTTAGAAACAGCATATTAACAAACCTGAATCCTTCAAAGCATGGGTTAACAACCATATTTTAAGCTGCTGATGAAATTAGGCTAAGGTTGGTGCTACCTTGCCTCTAAGGAAAGGCATCCCACAGTCCAGAAAGCCCTCTCCTGTATCTCCACGTTGTGTGTAGCTCTTAGTGATGGGACACAACTGCTGGAAGCTAACCGTAGAGTCACACTGGAGGACCTAGAGATTCCAAGAGAAACATGGTGAATGTTGACCATAGAGTTACACTGGAGGACCTAGTGCAGGGGTAGGCAACTTTTTTGAGACCTGGGCCAGTCCCCCGAAGTCCAGGTCTCCGCTGGGCCAAGGGGGGGGGGAATGGTGGCACGCGCACCCTCCGCCGCTGCGCACAACCCCTGTGCATGCTGCCGCCGCTGCTGCCGCTGCCACCTCCACAACAGCGCTCGCGGCCTCAGCTGCTGCGGCGCATGTAGCGGCTGCCATTTTGAAAATCAAAATGGCGGCCGTGATGCGTTTGCACATGCGCAGGAGTACTGCGCATGCGCAAACAAGTCACAGGCGCCATTTTGTTTTCCAAAATGGCGGTCGCAACTAGTTTGCGCATGTACAGTACTCCTGAGCATGGGCAAACGCGTCGCAGGTGCCATTTTGATTTTCAAAATGTCGTCCGCAGCGCGCACGGCCGCACAGAGGAGAAAACGTGCTGCGGCGGTGCGCAGCAACAGTGGCAGTGGCAGGGATCAGCCTGGGCCAGTAAGTCCGGCGACCTGGGCCGGAACTGGCCCGGGGGCCGTAGGTTGCCAGCCCCTGACCTAGAGATTCCTAGAAGGGTGTTCTTTCAGGTTAAATTTTTTTTCTTTGTGTTTTTCCCATTTTCATGGAGCTCTGTGCCCCTAACCCCAGCATGTATAGAGGGCCCACTGGACATGTCCAGCCATCTTGTACAATCCACACTGTACAATCCAACCATCCTGTGAACCTGTAACTACTTGTAAACTAACTGTAATCCTTCCTTAAATGTAAATAGGGATGTACTAAAACTCCTTTGAGTTTAACTGAACTAATTCATACTTCAAGAGCTAATACAAAAATTGGAATGCAATCATCCATCACTTTTTCACTTCTCCAAATCTGGCATTGATTTTTGACAAAATGTATGCAAACATACATATATGGGGGAAATATCATATGGGAAAGCATATTTCAAAGGCAAGTGCTTGTCAAATGCATATATCAGGGAAAACTGAAAACAAAAATGCAACCAAAGTTTCATCCAGTTTCCCCCTCCCAGATTTTCAATTTAAAGCACAAATGGGATGAAACAAACTTTTGATGTGATGCAATATAGATGTAGAAAGTTCAAGAGACAAATTTGTCCCTCTCTACTTGTAGCTTCTGGTGAGAACCAGCATACTTTAGCAGTTTGAACACTGTACTACACTGTACTTTGTACTACAACTGTGGAGACCAGGGGTTGAATCCCCTCTTGGTCATGAAAACCCATTGGGTGATCTTGGGCAAGTTATAGTCTCTCAGCCTCAGAGGAAAGCAAAGGCAACCCACTTCTGAACAAATTTTACCAAGAAAACCCAGTGATTGGTCCACCTTAGCATCGCCATAACTTGGAAATGACTTGAAGGCACAGAAGAACTGTCACAAGAGTGAGGTTTGTTGCCTAGCAGGTTAGTCCAAATTAGCAAAGCAACATGAGCAAAGGATAGGTGAAAAGGCAAGGTTTACTTCTGCAGCAGAAACAGGTACACATAATAATAATAATAATAATAATAATAATAATAATAATAATAATAATAATAATAATAATAATAATAATAATAATTAATAATAATAATAATAATAATAATAATTTATTTGTACCCCGCCTTTTGCTGTAGCAATCAAGGCGGCTTAGAGCTAAAACAAATACAAACCCCAACATAAACGTAATACCCCTGGCATGTGGTCTCCCTCTCTTTCTGCTGTCTTTTATCTTTCCTATCATTATTGTCTTTTCTAATGATTCATGTCTTTCCAGGATGTGACCAAAATATGACAGCATCACTTTAATCATCCTGGCTTCCAGGGAGAGTTCAGGCTTCATCTATTCAAGAATCCATTTGTTTGTCTTCTTGGCTGTCTGTAGTATACTTAGCTCTCTTCTCCATTACCACATCTCAAATGAGTTAATTTTCTTTCTGTCACCTTTTTTCACTGTCCACCTCTCACATCCATACATGGTGATGGGGCATACGATTCCTTGGATGATCCTGACTTTACTGTTCATAGTTACATCTTTGCTCTTTAGGATCTTGTCAATTTCTGTCATAGATGTTCTCCCCAATCCTAGTCTTCTTCTAATTTCTTGACTGCATTCTCCATTCTGATCAATGTTTGATCCAAAGTATAGGAACTCTTTGAACATTTCAATTTTCTTGTTATCTAGGTAGCATTAAGCCTACCTTGGCACTTTCCTCCTTGACCTTCTTCGGTATTTGTTTCAGGTCTTCGTTAGTTTCTGCTATTAGTACTTTGTCGTTTGCACAAATAGTGGATGCCTTCAGATAGAGTACAGTACTCTGACCAGTGGTGGAATGGAGCCAGGGCTCACAGGACTGAAGCCCCAGGATATTTTGATTACCAGGGGCAATAACATCATCTGCTCCATCCATAACCTCTTTTTCTTCTGGGTTAAGCTGTAATCTGGGTATTAGTTGGGAGGGGGGGGGGGAAACAGGTTTTCCAAGCAACAATATCTTTTTGTAAACCATCCTTGCTGTACTGCAAAGTGGGGCTTTTTGGGGGGTGGCTGGATCTTAAATGGGCAATGGAGAGCTATTAGCATTACAAAACACCTGTTTCTGCTAGAATTTTTTCCCCCAGCTGCTAGAAGGACTGTCACAATGACATGCTGCACTTCAGGGTTTTCCACTACATAGCTGGTTTTGACAGGCAGAAGATAGCCCTTTGTGAAGCAGGATAACATTGCATATCTAACAATCTGATGCCTTTTCATAGCACTCCACCTCACTCTACCTAATGCTAGAGTAGGTCCCAGGTAGTGCATGAAATATACTTCTAAATTATTAAAGCTCTTCCACATTATGCAAAAACTTCTGACCTTTAGCACATACTTAGTACAATGTACCCGAATTACTAGAAAATGCAAGTGTGTACATGTTGCATACATGTCCTTAACAGGAGCATGAAATATAAAACACAGGCACTAGTTAGCCTTGGGAAGGCACAGTGATCCACAGATCAGAAAAATTTATTCCTCAGAAATACTGATGCCTGTAATTATTGTGATGAATACAAAATAAAATGTATGTGACGTAAACTATCGTATTGTATTTTTCAATTCCTTTGCGTGCAATCAGGAACAAGTTCTTAATGTTCTCTTGGGCATTATGGCTGTCTGAGCCTTCTATAATCCTTTTATGCCAGCTCCTCAGCCCCTGAAGGTGTCTAGTTTAATCTGTGACTGTAATAGGATTTTCCATTTTGATTTTTAGTTGGAATGTGGTGCTCTCTGTAAGTGAATTGCATGAAAGTGTTTTTGATCTCTTTCAGAGTTGGTTTTTTTTTTTGAGCAGGTACATAATCAGTTAGTTGTCCATTAAGAACAATTTTGGGGATGTTTAGGCACGTCCGATTAAAATGACATGCTGCTTTCTGTTTGTGAAGAAAGTCACTAATGTCTTTCTGCTATTGATCAGAAGAGTGAATTCTATTTGCACTTGGAGTGGTCCCTCCCATCTTTGCCTTTGAAACTAAGTGTTAGCTCCTTGGGCATAAATCTATAGAGGAAAGACATCTCTGGATAAATCAATGGTAACACTGTTATGAGACCATTCCCACCAATCTTGCAACATTAGATTAAACAGATTGTGGGAAATAAGAAGTAGCTGAGAAATTCTGCAATTGACAGTGCACTGCTTCTTCAGCATTTAATCATAAGGCATTCAATAAGTAATTTTGGCTTGACCAAATGGGTCAGCTTTAGTAGAGGATTAGTATAGTTGCAACCTAATGCAATTTTACATAGGTTTATCAGCTGGAGGGGGAAATGAGGGCATTTCCTCACCCCAATAAAAAAATTCGCTTCTCCAAATGAAAATTTTCTCCAGCCCCCCCTACCCCATTTCTAGCATTTTAGAAAGTGAAACATTGAAAACCATTCACACCCTTGTATTTGCCATCATTAGGATTCCCTTGGTAACTTTGTGTCATTGTTGTTGCTGTTGGGAAGATCTATTCAGAAGAGGTTTTCCGTTGCCTTTCTGTAAGGCTGAGAGAGTGTGACTTGCCCGAGGTTGCCCAGTCACTTTCTATAGCTGAGTGGGGATTTGAATCCTGGTCTCCTGGAGTCCTAGTCCAGCACTCAAATAATTATACTGTGCTGGCAACTTTGTCCACCCCAGTCCTTTGCAAAAACTATTTCTTAGCACTCAGCTGAACTTTCAAGTTACCACACTGCAAGAAATTTGAGGACTGGTTGGGGAGGAATCTTATTGGGTGGGCAATACCCTCATTTCCCTCTCCTTTGTAGCTACACTTCTGCTCACCAGATACTGAATTCCCAGTACTTCTCTAGGATACGACACCCTGATTCCTGTTGCATGACATAGTGGTCCAAGTGGTGGACACAACTCTGGAGATCAGGATTCGATTTCCTCACTCAGTTATGAAACCAACTGGGTGACCTTGGCTAAGTCACACTCTCTCTGCCTCAGAGGCAGGTAATGAACAAATGTTTCCAAGAAAGCCCCATGCTGGCCTTAGGGTTATCACAAACCAGAAATGACTTGGAGGCACACAACAACATCAACAGAGGAGATTCACTGAATCAATTCTTCAATGGTGAGTGAACAAATAGGTAATTCTGACTCAGTGGGTCTGTTCCAGTTGGGATTGAGAACCAAATTGGTTGAGTGAACAATAGTTTTCAGGTCCAAATCTCCCACATCTGATAAGCGTTTGGATTTTTTTCCTCCATGGTACCGTAGTTTCTGGCGTATAAGACGACCCAGCGTATAAGACAACCCCCCATTTTTCCAATTAAAATATAGAGTTTGGGAAGAGTATGACTTCCAAAACTGTTGTTGTTGCTGTGCACCTTCAAGTCATTTCCAACTGATGATGACACTAAGGCAAACTGGGTATAAGGCAAAACCTTATACCCGGCGTATAAGACGACCCCCCCCCACTTTAACCCCAGATTTTGCAGGTTAAAAAGTAGTCTTATACGCCAGAAAATACGGTACTATGGAAGACAGTAGTTTGGAGTGTCAGTACATACCCTGTAGCTCATACTCTGTGTTTTCTGTGATGGCAGATGCTGGGATAGTTCTTTTGCTGGAATTTCATACATAATGACAATTATATAAGCATGATTTTGAAATCATTTAACATGTATGTGTTTAACATGCATTTGCAAAATCACATTTATGTGTTCAAAAGGCAGCACACACATTTGATGCGATGCTAGATTTTGGGTGCCATTAAAGATAGTTAAGTAAAAGAAAGATCTAACTAAGGAGAAAATTCTTCTGTTGAATCAATGAAATTTGTACAAAAGAACCATAATGATTATGATTTAGGTTTCTCATTTTCAGTAGCAAAAAGCCACCTCCTGGCCCCAAACATTGTAAGTTTGATTCTTTATTTCCTACAGGTTTCCAAAGTTCAGATTCCCATTTTGCTGCCACTTGAACTTGCAAGTTCCTCACCACTGAGTAAATAGTGCCTTGCAATTAAGTAGAGCCATTAGATGTGTTTAGCATTAAATGAAGAAGTAAGTGGATGCAATCTTTTTTGACAGTTTGCATTTTTGCCCATCCGCTTTCACTGTAATTATCTGAGAGTTTTCTAAATATTCATTAATTAAATGGTAGGCAGATGATGGTCATTACTCAGAAATATAAGTCCCGCTGGTACATTTTGTTAGCTCTCTGCATGATTAATATTTCTAGTATTACTAGGTCTTATGAAAATGGGGGAAAGAGCTGTTGATCACTGGTAGAAGACACAGCATGCAAAAGAGATTGAGTTGATTTGCCTGGCACCTTCAGTTAATATAGTGTCAAGTACCAAGTCTGAGAAAGACATCTGAGATTGTGTCAGCCAGAGATTGGAGAATGTCTTTTCTGCTGTGGGTCACATTCTGTTGCAGGTAATCTACCTAGGAGAGTCAATGTGGTATAGCAGTTTGTGTGTTGGACCAGGAGACCAGGGTTCAGATTTCTGTTTGCTCAGCCTCTGATGAAGGCAATGCAAACCACCTCTGAATAAATCTTGCCAAGAATCAGGGTGACCTGATATCATAACCGCAAAGGAGGACAAGACACCTCAAAATGTAGGACATGCAAAAAAGTAAGGCATTACAAAATAAAAGCTAAAAGTATTATAATATAATACAAGTATTAATTCATTTCATATGGTTTATCCACATCTATATTACATATGCTATACTTTATTGTAGGGGTAGGCAACCTTTCCCCTTTAAGGGCCAAGGGACTTCAGCTCCCAGAATCCCAGGAGCTATTGGCCAACATGGCTGAGGCTTCTGGGAGCTGAAGTCCCTCGGCCCTTAAAGGGGAAAGGTTGGCTATCCCTGCTTTATTGTATGCTCAGCCATATTTTTCTAATGAACTTATTTTCAGGCTTGTGGTGAAATTAAGGGGGTAAAATCCTTTCAACATTTGCATTGATGAGGCATCCTCCTTCCATTCCAACTGCCACTTCTATGGCCTCTGAAGGAGAGAAGAGACATCAGGGGAGAGATTGAGGACCACAGAGACCATCAGGGGGCTGTAGGAAGGAAGAGGCTTCTGTGTTAGCTGCTGCCTCTGCTTGCCTCAGTTGTCTAGCTCTTTACAGGACTGGAGCCCTGATTCATAGAATTATACAATCATAGAATCATAGAGTTGGAAGAGACCAAAAGGCCCATCCAGTCCAACCCCCTGCCATGCAGGAACTCAAAATCAATGCATCCCCGACAGATCGCCATCCAGCCTCTGTTTAAAACCTCCAAAGAAGGAGACTCCACCACTCTCTGAGGGAATGTGTTCCACTGTCGAACAGCTCTCACTGTCAGGAAGTTCCTCTTAATGTTGAGGTAGAATCTCTTTTTCTGTAGCTTGCACCCGTTGTTCTGGGTTCTGGAGCAGCAGAAAACAAGCCTGCTCCCTCCTCCAT
>CM034708.1:13287820-13320663 GCA_020142125.1 Phrynosoma platyrhinos | reverse complement strand
AGGGCAGTGGACTATTTGTAAGCCACTCTGGGAGCCTTTGCATCTGAAGAGTGGGGTATAAATACTCCAAATAAATAATAAAAATAAATAATACATTGGGAAAGGTTTCTCTCTCTCCTTCCCTATGACCATCAATTTTGATTTGTCCTCCCAGCTTCTTGCCAAAAGTCTGAGTAGGGGATACCTCCCACCTTTCTTCCAGAGTGCCATCTATCTTGACTTTTCGCCCTGATCCACCTCTCTGGCTGCTGCGCTGCACTTGAAATTAGTCCAAGGGCCACAGAAATGGACACTAGTCCTTATCTAGAGGTCTTGGTGCTGAGTTTGAATCTAAGACAGAGGGATCGCTGTTGAAAGGAGCTTGACAGAAACATTTTAAAGCACTGCATCAGCATTTTCTGTGCCAAAGTCAAACCACTTAAGGTTGATTTTATGGTATACTCATTTTGCAGCTGCCCTCCTGCAGACAACTTCACAGAAAGGCATTGGAGGTTGTTTGTAAATTGCACTTTCAATGTAGCCATCCTTACACATGAATGAGCATGGAATTGTTGGCATGGGTTTAATGTGAAAAGAGCAATGCTGCTCCAGAATCAAGACAAGATTCATTGTTGTTCCTTAATTTATCTGGACAACCTTCCAGTAGTGTAAGTGAGGGCTGGGAATGGGTTCTAAGCTACTAAAAAGCAGCTTGTAGCTACAAAAAAGTATGGGGAACTCTACTTGCACAAGGCTTCCACCACCTCTTCTTTTGTCTTGAGAATCCACCTTTTTTGTCTCATTTCCACCTTTTGTATAACATCCTAGTATTTGGTGCAGAATGAAAGTGTGTGTGTGTGTGTGTGTGTGTGTGTATAAGAGATAGAATAGGCAAATACCTTTGCAGATGCATACTTTTTTATTAGCAAATGCTCCATTTTTTGGAAAAATAACAATTGCACTGCTATCATAGCAATTTACATTAGTCATAGAAAATATTCTCATTGTTCTCATGTTGTGTCACCTCTATAGCTATACATTTTAATTCAGTTGCTTCAGTTGTCACAAAATGAGAATGGTTGGGGCATGTATATCCTCCTAGATTATATTAGACAGATAGTCTGTTCTAATGATTTGCTTGAAGAAACTCAACAGCCTGTGTTATATTATAGTTATCCTTTACTCCATGAGGACAAAACTGGCTGAATATGTTGCAAGTTGTAGTCCAACACATCTGGAGAAGGCTGAGTTAGTGCTCTGAAGTAAGACTAAGAAGATCCAAATTCAAATGTGTACCAAGCCATGATTCTCAGTGGAACCATCTTGGGCTACTCTTTTTTCCCAGCCTAGGATATCTCATAGCATTGCTGTGAAGATGAAAACTATGCACGATCCTCTTCCAAGGATTAGTGGGATATATTTAAAAAATAATAAAGGAACAAACTCATGTGAATGATCTGCTTGCAAAAATAGTTTTATGTCAAAGGATAGTCTGGTGTTTTTGTTTTTGTTTTGCTTGTTCAATGTCCCAAATGTTCATTACCTCTCATCCCCAAGCAGGATAGGGAAAACCCTGCTAGCTAGTAGTGTTGCCAATATTGTGCTAAAGCAAAGATGTGCAATTTTGTTTCCATTAACAGCTGCATCCTCTCAAGGGTAATCTGTCAGGATATGAATACAGATGGTGAGCAGTGCTGAAGCTAGCAGGGGATGGGACCTGAACATGGTTGTAATTTTCATCATCACTTTCATTTTCAATCATAGAGAAAATATAAACAAATTAAAAACAATAAAATGTATGAAATAACACCTCCTCCATTATAAATTATAGGGATTAATACATTAATTTGATTTACTATTTACTTTGATTTACCGTGCTATAAGTACATTTGGCCTTTTATGCAGGGCTCTCAGGGTGATATACAAGAAACTCAATTTAAACATTTTAAAACAATTTAAACCAGTAAGATTAATTTAAATAGATTAAAAACATATGAAACCATTTAATACATGAAAGGAAGAGAATTTAAAAACAATCAGGGAGCCTTATTGCATGACAAAAGAAAGCCAAGATGCAATGAGAGAAAAGCAGCTTTCTCCTTGCCTCTTTACATGGCATTGTAGCACTTCTGTTTTCCTTCCAGAGGGAGATGATCATAAAAGTGTGCCTTTTGTGAAATGCATTTTTTCCAGGCCAACAAAAGACATGCTTTTGTGACTGTCTCCCTCCCTCTGGAAGAGAATAGAAGTGCTTCAACAACATGTGGAGAGGCAAGGAGAAAGGTGCTTCTCTCTTGATGAGTCTTGGCTTTGTTTTGTAATGTGATAAGGCTCAGGTTAATTAACAACAGATATAGATGAAACCAATCAGGTTTATTAAAAAGACATGTTTGGACTTGGTGCTGGAATGACACCAATGTTGGTGCCAGTCAGGACTCTCATGGGAATATTCCATGACTGTGAAGTCGTAGGCTTTCATGGCCGGCATCCAAAGTTTTTTGTGGGTTTTCAGCTGTGTGGCCATGTTCTAGAAGAGTTCCTTTCTGACATTTCACCAGCATCTGTGGCTGGCATCTTCAGAGAATACTGGAATGGAAGAGAGTGGGTCTATATATACTATGAGACCCTGGGTAGGGAGGAGTGATATCCATGTAAACTGTGTATTGTTCTGAGTTGAATAGGTATTGTCTGCAATATCCTTGATTGCATATCCTCCTACCCTGAAGCCATGCCATTAAAAACAGAACAATACTTATTCAACACAGAACAATACACAGTTTACATGGATATCACTCCTCCCTACCCAGGGTCTCACAGTATATATAGATCCACTCTCTTCCATTCCAGTATTCTCTGAAGATGCCAGCCACAGATGCTGGTGAAACGTCAGAAAGGAACTCTTCTAGAACATGGCTACACAGCCCAAAAAAACCACAAAAAAACTATTCCATGACTATGTTATAGCATATGAGGCATTGTCTCACACTTTTCAGTGGTGTATTGCACCACTGGTGGGACATAGAGGAGGGCTTCACTAGCAAATTGTTACAATCACTTCTGAAAAGCAGATGAGCCCATCCCTTTCCTCTCTCTGTTGTTCTCATCTCTTTCCTCCTCTTCTCCCTGACCTAACAAGAAGGGGCAGATCGTTCTTACAAAGACCTTAACTGAGTTCTGTCAGAGAGCTTTTGAAATTACATTGAAGGCTGCATATGGCTCAGTGTAAGACAGCTTCCTATGTTCATCTATGGTTATTCTCTATAATCATAATGCTTGGAATTTTAAAAGGGTCATAAGATAAGATGTAAAAGTCTTTCCTGTACTTTCTTCCAGACTACCCCTTTCAGCTCTTTGACCAATGAGAAGTCTCTGTTTGACTGCAAACGGGTAAGTTGAATCTTTTCTCCACTTTAAAATTTCGTCTTCAAATGATGAAAATATGTTACTGAACTTCTGGGAGATGATACAGTAACTGTACGCAGAGCTATGCTGCTTCTATAATTAAATAATAGATCAGAAGGCATTGGAAACTTCCTGGCTGGTGGTTCAGACAAAGGTGAACTCTCTTTGGATTTGTCTTTATTTTGGCATTGAGATGCTTGTTCTGAGGCTGTTACTGAGGCTGTTACAGTTTCTATTTCAAGAAAGCTGGGGAGGGCAAATGCAATTTGGCAATGGAGTCAGTTTAATATTCAGTCCACCTACGTATTTTGCTAACACCATCCAGAGATTTTCTTTTCTTTTTATAGTGAAATAATGGCAACAGAGAGAGCAGATACAAATCATATGTTCAGATATTTATATTTGAGTGGGAATTATTTTGGTCATCGGGAAATCAGTGTTTGGCAGAAATGAAGCATATGGTTATATTTAGGATAGAAAATGGGTGGTAATAACACATTTTGAAGGCTTGTAAAGTGTATAAAGTTGTCCACTTCTAAGACAGCTCATTTCCTTGTTCACCCAACTTTTTAGCTGTGTAATAAGAAGGCAGCTGAAACTATAATTTCACACAGTTCCACATTTGCTGTTGCTGTATCTAGATGGATGGCTCCTAGCACTAAAAGTAAAAAACAACAACAATATACCAATGTATAACTATAGCTTTGCCATGGCTCCCTTTGCAACAGACACACTTGGATTCCACTTGAAGGGGATTTAAAAAACAACTCTGATGTACACTTGTCCCTCCACATTTGCGGCTTTGACTTTTGCAGATTTGATTATTCACAGATTTTATTAATACTGTATATTCTCTCTGGGAATATCTAGGTCCTCCAGCACAACTCTATGGTCAACTTTAACCAAAAGTTGCACTAAAGGACCTAGAGATTCCTAGAGAGAAGACTCCACTAGGCATTTGTAGCTCCTCCAGTGCAATTCTATTGTCAATGTCTGGCAGATGCTGACCACAGAGTTGCACTAGAGGACCTAGAGGTTCCTAGAGAGGTGTTCTCTCAGGTAAAAACATAGTGTTTTTGTTATTTGTAGTTTTTCCACATTCACAGAGGTCCTGTGCCCCAACCCCAGTGAATGTGGAGGGACGAGTGTACATCGGTATATGCTGAGTATCAGTGCACAATGTCTGTTGGTGAATGTTATGAAACTGCCCAGTTCTAAATCTTGCATATGTAAGTCCACTTACAGAGATGCAACTCTAATGCAAGATTCCAGTTGATGCCTGCAGTGCTCTCCCAGTCATTTGGTATATTTAGAACAGGCAACTGGAAATATCCCTTGACATCCTGCAGCAACTGCCTGTCTCAATGAGCCCAGAGACCAGGAGAATGCTACAGACACAATTTCTGAGCACTGCTTTGCAATGCCTCAGAAACCGTCTGGTTGGAGTCTTGCCAGGATGAAAATATAAGTTTTTGCAAGTAGGCTTTTAGGGTCACATTTGGTCATGAATGACCATAAAAATGACTCCCCAACAGTTAAGAGACTGTAAGTTCATCTTATAGTCTCCTAATTACTGAAAAGGATGCTAGTCCATATTTGTAAATCAAAGGAATGTAGTATTGGAACAGCACGTTTACTCATCCAAACAGAAACAGAGATTTACTACTATATTCTCTACTTGTTGTCTTGTGTCTGTTCTGCACCAGTCACCTAATATTACATTTGACAGAGAGATGCTAACAATACCAACTATCTGAGGGGCAGCATGAGAAAACACAAATATAGCACAAGTTTGGATAGTCAATGAGTGTACAGCAGCCTTTGTGAAATATTTTCCTGAATCTCCATAAAATATTCATAACTCTTTTATGAATTCAAACAAATTATTGGGTTGCATCTCTCTCTGTCTTCCCTCCCCTGTCTAGCAGGATATCAGAGGCACAGGTGTTTACATAAGAGTGCTCAGTGTGAGCTTTCTACCCTGTGGAATTGAAGGTTTGTGTTTAATTTTACACGGATGATATTTCATTCACCCAGACAGGCTAATCTTTGTGCAAGGAAAGACATTATTAGAATCATAGAGTGTATAATGGAATGCGGAAAGCATTTGGTGTCTCGTCTATTCCCTGCAAGCATTTCTTTTCTGGTTAAGCATATCCTTGAAACAATAATGTTAATGGTCCAATGTTTGCTTATTATTCAGTACTGATGCTTGATCTTTGACTACACTAGGCAGATGAAGTTTAATTCTGAATTCTGAGGGTGTAGTGCCTTAGGAGTGTCTTCTAGTAAAAGGAATTCAGTGGCAGAGAATATAGTATTCATGCTAGTTAGTATTATGGTTGCTTGCAGCTATGGAAGTTTTCCTGGGAAATGGTAATGGGAAAGTATTGTATTTCTCTGCCAAATATTCAGATCCCTGCGAAGCCCAAAGTGTTCCTTAAAGTCTCAATCACACAAGCACAACTTACATTTTTCCATCACCATTTTTTGATGCACAGCCACACAGTAGTCCCACCTTTACATGAAAACTTCTGCATCCATGGATTCTTTATTGATGGATTCAAGCATCCAAAGCTTGAAAATATTAAAAATATATATACAAAATCCAAAAAACAAGCCTTGATTTTGCCATTTTATATAAGGGATGCCATTTTACAATCTGTTGTATTTAATGGGACATGAACATACACAGATTTTGGTATCCAAAGGAGGTCCTGGAACCAAACTCCAGCAGATACCAAGGGTCCACTGTACAATAAACTGAAAAGCAATCACAAAGGAGAAGCACACTAAGAATTGCTTATACATGTTGATGTGTTTTGGTTGACTACTCTATTCATGCAGGGATTTCCAGTTTGGTTTCTCAGATTAGTTGCATTCCTTTAACCACCACCTTTCACTACTGTATAACTATGTAGGATCCTTGGCTTGGTCTAGACTGCGGATGGAAGTTGCATGTTGTTGGACTGAAATTCCTAGCAGCCCTAGAGTTTTATTGCATGACAAAAGTAAGCTGACATGCAGTGAGAGAGAAGCAGGATTCTTCATGTCCTTGAAACACTTCCATTCTCTTCCAGAGGGAGGCAGTTGTAAAAGCATATCTTTTGTAGTGCTGGGAAAATCCATTTGACAAAAGGCATGCTTTTATGACTGTCTGGAAAGAGAATGGAAGTGATATAGTCAAAAGAAATCAATATGGGGCTACTTCACTCTAGGAACAGTGTAGTAGAGGTGTAACGTCGATAGCCAATCGTATCAGAAGCATTATTATTCCTTTGTCAAATGACTCTACATGCTGATAATTCCCTGCTAAATCAGGTACAGATATCACACACACTGCCTATTATTCTTTGAAACAAGATCGCTGCTTGATTTTCTAGCCATTCTAACTGTACATCTTCAAAGCCTAGCTGTGCTTCCCCCTGTCCCACCAAAGGACCTGTCCAAATACAATTCCCAGCAGAGAGGTGGCTTTTGGGAAGTGAGTAAAGTTACCTTTCCATGTTGCCTTCTGTACAGCTTTCTCCCATTCTGCCCCCACCCCACCCATGCCTGGCACCTGTCTTTTCTTCATCATTATAGTTTCCAGACCCATACTTTCAATCTTTTCTGGTATTTCATCTCAGCTACCACTGCAGTGGCCTCAGAGAGAGAGGAGAGCAGTCAGCATCTTCTGGACTTAATCATTTTCTCCACTGCCATTCCCTTTTTCTTGTCTGTCATGTGTTTTTAGATCATAATCCTGATGGCAGGGAATGTTACATTGTAAACAGCTCATGTAAAGCACCATGTACACTGATGATGCTATATTAATCAATGAATCATGATGATGATTCCAGAGTGTATATGCATTAAATTTTCAGTTTATGTGTCACAGAAAAGAACATAAGAAGAATCCTACTTGTTCAAATCAAAGACCTATCTAGCCCAGCATTCTCTTGAGTTGCATAGTGGGAATTCTGCAGGTAGTGCAAGAGAGCAATAGCTTGCTTTCATTGTTGTTTCCCAGCAACTGGTTCTCAGACACATAGGGCCATGATTCTGGAGGCAGCATATAGCTATCATCACTAGTAGCCAATGTAGTCTTATCCTCTATGAATTTAGCTAATTCCCTCCTGAAGTTCTTCAGTCTATGGAACTGAATCTCATAGTTTAACTGCATAGTTGCTGGAAACTTATTAGTGATATATGCATGTATAAGTTACACTATGGTTGCAGTGTGAATTATTTGCCATGGAGCAACGTATGTATTCTGCTGACAGTGGCAGAAGCAGAGTTGGACATACAGCAGTGTTGTGCCTTGCAGTTTCACATTGCTCGTTGCATTGTACATTGCAGTTATACATACAGTGGCACCCAGTCATCAACATGAGTTGTGATTCTGCATGGGGTGGCGTAGTCCTGGTGTAGCTATGTTAAGGGGATGCTGGATTGCAGCCACAGTATGAAGAAGTACTTCTTAGCACCCATCCTGAATCTTCCATGTTTTAGCTTCATTGGATGACCCTAGGGTCCAGTATGATGACAGGGGAAGTCAAAATTCTTTCTCTGCTTTCTCTGCACTATGCACAATTTTGTATATCTTAAAAGCCTTTGAAATTTTAGAAGCCCTGCCAGTGACTGAAACCCTGAAACCTTTATAGAAGATTTATGGTTCCTACAATCACTGATAATAATATCTCCATGTAAGAAACTGTATGTATTAGAGGCTGCTGGTTAGCTGTTGGGGTGGCAAATCTAAACATCTTCCATCAGTTCAGTTAGGAGAGTCAGGAATGTACACTAACATTATTTAAAGGATAAACAACCTGGGTTCATTATATGTCCTCTTTCACAGCTGAACACATGCAAGCAGAAGAACCATCAAGGGAGCATACAGGGAAGCAGTCTGTCTGGTCTCATAGCAATAATACATAGAGCAGGAAGAGGTCAAAGAAAACTTAATGAAAGGGAAACAAAGAATGACCTAGAATAGGAAGGTCTGAATTTCCAGGATTGAAGGGGGTGGAATAAAATGCTTGCATGAAAGAATCTGGAGCAAGTCTGGCAAGCATTTGTGAAAGGAAAATTAAATTTTCATGTCTTATTAAGAAGAAAAAAAAAAGAGAGAGAGAGAGTTGGCAAGGCACAAAGGTTACATGGATGTGGAAAATAGACTCTTTTCTCTCAGAAGGGACCAGAGATGACAACAGAGGAGGAGGGGGAAAATAGTAGAAAATGATGCTATAGTGTCTTGAAGGAATATTTAAAAATAGGAAAATGGAAGAGTAACTTGAGAATGATATTAAGGACATCTAAAAGAAGTGAGATCCTGGAACGTATCCACCACTGGCAGGATTTTTTGTGAACATTTAGCATTTCTATATCTAAAATATAATACATGTAGCAGATTATGGTGGAGATCTGGGGAGGGGAGGAACAAAACAGAGGCAACAATGGCTTGTCTGAGAACCATAGTTGCTAGTTTGACTTGGCAACTCACTAAACTTAAGATTGCCATATTCTAGTTCCTCAAATCTGGACACTTAATTTGCTAATATGTAACTTAAGCAAATGAATTCTTGCACTTTCCACCACCACTGTGTTTCATCCTTGGCATTATTCTTATCGTAAATGCTGATCTGGAAGACCCAGGATAGTCTACGGGTTAGTGTACTGCATTTGCAACAGGGACATCCTAATTCAAATCTTTGTTTGAGTCATCTCTCAGCAATCCTTACAGGCTTGTTGTGATGACTAGTGCAGAAAGGGGAACCTTGTAAAGGAGCCATGTAAATGAACATTGGACTACAACTCTAGAGATTAAGGTTCTCTGTTTGGCCATGGAAACCCATTGGATGACCTTGGGTGAGTCACACACTCTCAGCCCCAGAAAACCCCATGATAGGTTTACCTTAGGGTTACCATAAGTTGGAAATAACTTGAAGGTACACAACAACCACAACAGACATCATACTTCTACTACTAGTGATATTTTGCCAGACACAAGTGTTTCCAGTGGTATTCTTGTCAGATCACTGTAGGGTCTTTGCTACATTTTTTTATCCAATAGCAGCCCTCCCTCCCCCCCCCCCATAGATTCATGAGATCTCACTTTTGGTTTCCCACTGAATTCCTTTGTGCAAGAATACAGAAATATGTGTTCTGACAAAGTGCAAAATTTTTAGGGGGAAATCAAAAGTGAATAACCAGTGGATGGGGGGAAAATTAAAAAATGGCCAATATACTCTTACCAGGAATTGTGTTAATTAGCTAATGTTACCTAATGTATTTTCCAAGAACCCTGGTGTTTCTGTTGAATGAGAGGAGAAAGTGTATCACTTAATTACAACTTAATTCAGGTCTTTTCTTTCCTCCACTCAAAATGCAGAAGGAATTATCTTGTTTTTTGTCACAGTATCTTCAATTCCTTAGTGTTTCCTTTCTTGACAACATTGCTTCCCCCAGACTGTTTGAAATTCCAGTCTGAATTTTGTCTTCATGCTGTCAACTTGTCACTTGTTGTATTCTGTCATTTGTTATGACAGACTTTTAAAGAATCTGGATTTGAAGCACCATTGTGCTGTACAAGTGCATGCAAAGATGATGATGAATAGCACTCTGGGATTAGTGGGTTTAGAAGAAGCTGTCATCTGAATGGTTTTGGGAAAATTGCCCCTGATTATCTGAAAATGCCAGTGAGGGGCCTGGATAGCAAAGCTTTGCATTTCATTTGAGATTATCATAGAACTGATACTACAGTCCCCTTCAATTGCAGATGCAATCATGCCCTGGAGGCTAAAACAGAAGCTGAAGAGAGGTGAGTGCCTACAAGAGAAGGACTCTTTCAATGCTAGCATCCCATCTGCAGGATGACCAGAGCTGGGGGGGGGGATCATTGACAAATTACTTGTAGCCAAATGTATTAATTCATTAGATATATTTCCGACACATACAGATTGCTGGAATAATGCTGAGGGGATTCCTACACTTTAACAAATTTGCGAAGGGGTGACTGTTTCTCCGCCCAATACAACAAGACAGGAGGGCATAGGAAAAGAAGGAACAGGATTCATGGATCTGAAGAAATACATCACATGGCCCTGTGCTGGCTGTCTTGTTGTCCTAAGCTTCCTTCTGCCGCATGGATTTTAGAATCAGAGGAATAGAGATGAAGAGAAACAAATGGTGAGGAAACAGAGGAATAGAATGGAGCATTGGGGACCTGTTTGCTGAACCGAAGTCTCTCAAGTCATGGCCATTTCAGGATGATAGGCCCTTTAAATCTGTTGTCCCCCAACAGCGTCAAATCCCAGGATGGGCTGCTGCTACTATTTACTGGTGCAGAGGGGAAGGAGGAAGCAATTCATATAATAAAAATGTGGCTACTCTGGGCTCCAAGGGGAAGGAAAGGGAGAGTGTACTCCATATGTGAGCACAGCTTCATTTCTTCCCCTTCTGAGCTGAGATCAGCAGCTTCTTCATTGTCTGAATTACCTCCCAACTCCTTTCTCTTTCCACTGGTCAGCAGAAGCAGCAACAACAACCATCTCAAGGATTTCATTGTTGTTGGCGTGAGGATGGGAGGAAATTAATTTGTTGGGGGGTGGTACAGTATTATGTCCTGCCTCCTTGATGTGAGATTGTGGCCTTTGTCTTGCAACTCCTAGTTTCTGGTGCTGTTCTTTGAGCAACAGAACAAAGCCAAAACATAGGGCCAGAAACAGAGAGATGATGTTGCAAGCATTTATACTTGGGTTCCTTCTTTGTTTCTTTGTCAAGTTACAAATTGGACCAGTGTAATGACACAGATTAATGAGTGCCTGTTCAAAAATGTACTGATTCCCATGAGTGTCGTGATGACAAATTACAACGCTGAGTTGTTGCATAGCTACTGAGTTATTAAAACCTGTTTGTACAACATTAGGTGATGAATAATATAGGCAAATAGCTGCTCCTGATTGGTATCTTAAGAGTTTTTTGAGGTGACCCATTGAATAGGCAGTCTCTTATATTGAAAGGTAATTTGAACCATACCCGTAGAGTTGTAGTTATCTAATTCTGATGGTAGAATGCTGATGCTCTTGTGTTGACCTACCCAATTAGGTGATTAATCATTATTTGCCCCAGCTAACAACCAATGGTTATTAAGGGTGGCCTTCTATGGAGTGTGTTATAGTCAGTTCCGCTTGTACGTCCTATGCTTACAATTTCATACTGAAGTACATTTTGCATCAAGAGTAATGAAAAGAAAGAGAAATAAAAATGAAGCAGGTTTGCATGATTATTTGGAAAGGATCCTGTAACTTCTTGGACTTCTGGTATTTGGGGATATTCCTCATCTTTGTAATGACAAGAGTTAAAATCATCATCATCATCATCATCATCCCCAACTAGAGTAGATGCACCAAATTAACAAGACTTACAAAATTGTTGTTTTACCAAGGTCCCATTCATTTAGTGGGTCTTATTTTAATTGGGACTAACAATTAGATTTAGCTCAATATACAATAGCCAACAAGTATGTTGTGCCCCTTATGGATTTGTAATCTAATGGGAGGAGTTAATTAGAACCCCCCCCAAAAAAGATAAAATAAAGAGTGAAAAAGTGGAGGAGACAGCGAAATTAGACACAGACCACCCCCCCCGAACAAATATTGCCAAGAAAATCCTGCGATAGGTTCACCATGTCAGAATCAACTTGAAGGCAAACAACAACAATAACATCAATAATGGAGCTCAAGACACTGTATAAGGTCTTTCTCTCTAATTTTATCTTCACAACAATCCTGTGAGGTTGGCTAGGCTGCAAGAGAAGAACTGGTCCACCTCATCCAGTAAGCTGCATGGCTGAGGGGGGGGGGATTTGAATCCAAATCTCCCAGCCCCAGTTTTAGGTTGAAATACTGGATATTTTTGTGCAAGTTTGGGACTGACCAGAAAACTGGCTTTCCTCACAGGAAAATTCCTCCTTGTGGCCTCTTTTGCATGGTACTTGGTGTGAAACAAATTTTAGTGACTATAGTTGCTTCTACTATTTTTGTTTCCTTTAAATAGTGAAACCATGAACATCAACCCAGGTCAGATGGGGCTATGTTTCCTTATCAGGTATAAATGACAAGGTTTAGACTATATTCCTGTGGATCTCCAGTCAGAAGTAAGCCCTTCAGAACATATGGACTTTCTTTTGACTAAAGAAATAATGATCATCAGTATCTAAGAAACAAAAAGAGCAAGAAGAATTTAGAGGAAGAATTAACAATCCTGCCTTTCAAAGATTTAATTTCAAACAAATAGATGGATAACCATAGCAAGATTAGGAAAGTTAAAAGAATGGCCTGTCTATCAGAAGGAGAAAAGAATTCCTGAATATCACCATTATAGATATAAAATATTTAGTACCAAAATACCAAATGTTAGTTGAATAACATAACATAAAGGACAAAACTACAGAATGGAAAAGCAAAGGAGATGAAACAAGACCTTGAAAAAAAATCAATAAATACAGGAAGAGTAGAAGCAGAAAACCCCTTAATATAATTGTGAGAAATAGCAATGGAAGGATAACAAGAAAAAGGAACACTACAGATAAAAAAAAGAAAGAAATTGGAATAGAAACACAAAAGCCACAAAGAAATAAATAGGAATAACAAGCAGAAGATAGAAAACTAGCAGGAAGAACAACAGAATATTAAGAGAAAGGATAACAGAATACTGGCATTAAATATTGATCTTGCATTGTGATATATGTTGACAAGAGTTTCATTCTGTACTCTACATAGGACAGATAAGCCAGTTTTTATGCAAAAGAAGCAATGGACACAAACCTAACATTAGAAATGGGCAACCTTCCAGGACACTCTGTCAGTGACGGAAAGCTGTGCCATTCATGAAGAGAGGAACTTCAAAGACAGATTTTAATGTGATTTTTTTTAAAAAAAGACTGCTTGCTATGACTTGAATAAGGATAAAGTCTTTAAAAAAAATCAAACTATATGTGTTACTCAGAGAGACAGCATGGTGTAGTGGTTTGAGTGTTGGACTATGTTGGACTATGACTTTGGAGACCAGGGTTCAAATCCCCACCCAGCCATGGAAACCCATTGAGTGACCTTGGTCAAGTCACACTCTCAGCCTCTGAGGAAGGCAAATGCAATCCCCCTCTGAAGAAATCTTGCCAAGAAAATGATAAGAACCATCATAACTTTGCCTTAAGGTTGACATAAGTTGGAAACAACTTGAAGGCACTAATGTGTCATTCAGTGATCAATGCATGGATGTCTGATTTATCAGTACTTCTCAACAATTATTTTGATTATTGAATGGCTGCCAATGAGGTAGTTATCACTGCCTGTATTTGCTGTATTTCCATTTCCTCTGACCTCATGGTTTACTATTCCTTCCACCCCAACCACCTGTGTAGATATACCTGCTAATAAGCATCTGGTGAAGTAGACTTTGTCTACAAAAGCTTATGCCAAAGAAAACTAGTCAGTAGGTGTTGAAAAACTCTTTGTTTTTTTGCTATAGTAGACCAAAGACAAGACCTTATGCTGGGCAGGCAAACTATAATGCTCTACTCATGCTGTTCGGGCTACTGTGTTGCTGTTATTGCTGTATGCCTTCAAGTCATTTTCAACGTATGGTGACCCTAAGGCAAACCTGTCATGGGGTTTTCTAGGTAAGATTTGTTAAGAGATGGTTTCCATGGTTAAGCAGGGATTTGAACCCTGGTCTTCTAGAGTTCCAGCTCAACACTCAAACTGCAACTTCACTCTGGTTGCTTTCTGCCACCTCCAAAAGACAGCTTTCCAGCACTGGATTGGACATTTTGGGGCTGGGAAGGACAGGGATGTCTCAGGAGCATCTGTCTGCAGTTACACAGCTGGGAGAAAAAGAGCAGCCATTGTCATCCCAGAGGGTGATGTATCCACTCTTCTTCCAGCTGCAAAGCTAGGGCTGGACACTCCCTGGCTGTCCCTCTTTGAGTTACAAAATGGCGGCCCCTAATTCATCCAGCTTCTAAATGGAAGTGGTGTGTGTGTGTGTATTCTGACATTACCATAAACAAACATTAACATTGGTTGCATCTTTTCTTCCCCAAACACACACCCAACCACTCACCTTTCATCTAAACTAATACATTTATTACTTCCTTAGGTTACTCACTTTCTGCTATTTTTGTATAGTTTATTCAAACTGATCTACCAGATTGTTCTTTCATTTCTGTCCACTTTACTTCTTGCAACTGCTTAGTCTTCCAAAGTACAGTTTAATTGTCTAGTCTTCTTCTTCTATGTCCCATAAATACACAGTAATGACCAATAACTGGTACCTTTGAGTTGGTGTCTTACTTCAGTAACTCCTTGTTTTACCTTTAATCCTTTCAGTTATATCTCATGTATGTTTATTGTCTAACATATAATTGAGTACGTTCTCCCAAATTTTCTCATTGTCCAAATTTGGTTTATCATTTATTTTTGTTGACAATATATCCATTTCCATCATTTCAAGTAATTTAAGAGTCCATTATTCCACTTGGGGGCACTTTTCTACTTTTCAATATTGTGCATATAGTAATCTTGCAGCTGTAAGCATGTAAAAGATTACTTTCCCATCTTTTTTTTTCTATTTCATTATCTAAATGGTTTAATAACATAATTTCTGGTTTGAGGTACAATTTGGTCTTTAGAATTTCATTGAGATTGTGATTAATTTGTTTCTAGTACTTTTTTGCCACAGCGCATGACCACCACATATGGAAGAATGTTCCCTTTGCTTTCATACATTTCCAGCCATTCGTATTACCTGTCACATACATCTTATGTAATTTTTTCTGGTGTTAAATACCACTATAGATTATTTTATAATAGTTTTCTCTTAATGTCTGATTTAAGGTGTAACTCAGTCTCAATTTTTTCCCCATTGAGCTAATTCAGTGTTTTTTCCACAGTTTTGAGACCATTTTATCATTGTTTCTTTAACAGTCTCTGCTTCTGTATGGTATTTCAGTAATATGTTATAAAATCTAGATAGCAGTGCTGGTTTTTCTAACTATATTGCTTTTCTATTCCTGTTTTATTGTTAGTTAATCCTCTTTGTTTTTCCCCAATGTAGTCGTTTCTATTAGTTGTCTGTATAGGAACCAGCTACATATTCAATTTTCTATTTTAAGTTGCTCATATGTTTTCAATATTAGGTCATTATTTTTATTTTATAACACATTGCTATACTTTAACCAATCACCCACTCCATGGGTCTATTGTATATGGTGCCTCATGTGGCAAAACACACATTGGTAGTTTTGGGCAGATTCTGTCTATATTTTTTTCCAGACTCTCAGGAGTGTTGTTCTTATATAATTGTTATGGAAATCTCGATTAACCTTTTTTTTATTGTTGTAAAAGAGAAATGTGTGCCAACCAATTCTAAGCTGAGTACTTTCAGGCTTAAGTAGTTTCCTTTTCCTAAGCATTATCTGATCTTTTATCCAGGTCAGACAGCTTGCCTCAAAATATAGTCTTAAATTAGGTAAAGCAAAGCCTCCCCTTTCTTTCATATCTTCTAATGTTTTAGCTTTTATTCTAGGTTTTTTGCCTGCCCATATATAGTTCAATATGTCCTTTTGCCATTCTTTAAAGATATTGTTGTTTTTAATTGTGGGTACTATTTGAAAGAGAAATATTAAGTTAGGCAGGATGTTCATTTTTATCAGGGCTCCTCTTCCTAATAGAGAGAGCTTTAGAGTTTTCCAATTTTGCAAGTCTCTTTTAATTTCTCCCCAGATTTTTTTATAATTGTTATTGAATAAATCTGAGTTCTTATTTGTTAAGATTACTCCTTAGTATTTCACTTCATTGCTTATAATGAATCTTGATTTTTCTTTAAGAGTCTTTCTTTTTCATTCATGTTTTTTGTTATTATATTCATTTTTCTTTGTTTAGTTTTAAACCTGATATTTCTGTAAACCATTTCAATTGATTTAATAGGTTTTGTATACTATTTATTGGATCTTCCATCGAGATAACAATGTTGTCCACAAAAGCTCGGATTTTAGATTGTGCTCCTTTAATCTTAACTCCCTGGATCCCTTTATCTTCTTTTATATTTTTTATTAAGGTTTCCAAGACTAATATAAATAGTAATGGAGAGAGAGGGCATCCTTGCTTCATGCCTTTGTTGATTTTTTATTGGTTTTGTCTTCTCTCCATTTATGATAATCCTGGTTGTTTGTGTTGAGTAGATTGCTTTAATCCACTTTAAAAATCTGTGTCCAATTCTTATTTTCTTTAGCACCTCTATAATCAAGAACCAATTAACATTATCGAAGGCCTTTTTAATGACAAAGTGTGTGCACCACTTCTATAAAGTTGGCAGTGTTGTGATAGTCAGTGACATCCCTAGGGGGATGCTGGGAGTGTGGACCACACCGGGTGACATCATCAGAAGAATCAACACTGGGCAGCAGTGTGATGTCCCAAGGCCCCAAAAAGAAAGGGCATCTGACTCCCCTTTGAGGGGATGAGGATGGGGTGAAGCCATGGGCCTTTCTGTTTGCTCCCCCCTCCTTCCCTGCTCAATCTGTTTGGATTCTTTCAGCTATTGTCCTTGGGAGAGGGTTGTTTGCTTTGATTTCCTCAAGGATGGAGATCTTTTGTCATTAAAAAAAAACTGCTGTTGCTCATGGGAGCATCCCATCTTTGCTGTCTCAGCTGGGAGGATGGCATTGGCAGGATGTTAGGATCCCTGGGAGGAGATCCTCATTCCTGTCTGCATCCCCATCCCAAGAGGTCCATGGAGGTGATATCAGGAATTACCACACTGGGTGACACTGGATGCCACTGGTGATGATGTTAGAAGCATTGCTCAGGAAGGTACTTAATACCTTCTTACACAATGAATGTAAAAGCACATCCACTTGCGTAACGCTAGGTTGTGCAAATGTATGTCAGTCACATCATTCCAGCCTGATACAGTTAAAGGTAAAGCCAAAGGTATTCCCTGTTGACAAGGTTATCAAGTCATGTTTGACCATGGGGGCAGCACTCATCTGCATTACTAAGCCGAAGAGCCAGCATTGTCGGAGGCTACTCTGTGATCATGTGGTCAGCATGATTGCACAGAACACTGTTTACTTTCCCACCAAAGTGGTACCTATTTATCTACTTGTACCCCTTGGGAAATTTCATATGACAAGACTTTTCTGTGCATTTGCAGAATGAAAGCAAGGACCAAGCCTCAGCTCCAGATCTGATTTTCAAAAGACATGATTGAGTGTAATCAGGTCTAAAAAGAAAGAGAAAAGTTTGAGAAATGGTTACTGATAGGAACAATATTCTTGGTCAGTGCTGTGTTCTAATATTTCAGCTGCTTGCATGGATCCATATGCTCTTCTAGGCTTTAAACCAGTTTGATGGGGAAATGTGTTTGTGTGTGCTGAATTGTAATTAATTGACACAAGAACTTTTGCAGTTTGCACATTTCCTATTCTAAAGTTGTTTATTTCTTCACATAGCTAATTAGGAAAATTAAAAATGGGGTATGTATTGGCAAAGGGTTGCCAGCCTGACGGCCAACAAATGAATGATTTAATTACTGAACTGCAAATATATAATAAAGGATGAAGCATCTTAGACATACAAACAATGAGCTTCTCATTAATTAGGCAGTAAGAAATGTTGTAGGAGTGGGAAATGGGGTAGGGGAGGTGGAAGGAATTTAAATGCTCATAATTGCTTGATCTTCTGTCTGGCCTGAAGCAAAGCAAAACCCAGGCGAATCATTCTTTTGCAAAATGGAGCCAGAGGAGATGGGAATAGCAGTGAAAGCCAATAATTTGTCTAGGCAAAAATGAAACAAAAATAAAACACTAGGCTGAGCTGGATTTGTTTCCCATCCCATTTAATTTAGGTTGTTGGCTATGTCTGGTTAGGATCTTGACAGTAGCAGCTAGTGATGTCAGCAGAATGGTAAATCTGCTCTGGGTTTTAGTCCAAGCTTTAAAGGACCTATCCAAACTCCCGCACCTATAATGTTCAGCATCTTAAATCATTCCTTTGAAGTTCAGACTAAGCCCCATAGCAAATTCACCTCCCCACTGATATGGAAGCCATCACCTGCCATTGGATTTTGAAAGTAGTAGAACATTAAGAATTTGAGAATGAATCTAACTAAAAGTCCTGAGATTTTGGAAAAACTGGGGGAGGGGGAATGAGACAGAGGTGAGGGCAGAAAAACATAGCAAAAAACATAGGCCGGAATTCACAATTGCAGTTACAGAAGTGTAACCTAGAATTATTCATCTGTATGTGATTTGTAGTCATGATTCCTAAGTAGTCATGATTATGGTAACAGTGTAGGGAATATGTAGGGCTCATAAATCCTGCATTATGGGGCAACAGCTGCTGTGAACAATGGAAGCGTGTTTTCCTTTCAAACTGGATGCACCAGATTGACATTTCCACCTCCTTCCTGCAAGCAATCTCTGGTGCAAGGAGCTTTTGTAACAGGGATTCTGCTTCTGGTTGTCGCATGGAGATGCTGGAGGGAAGGGGGTGGAAGCATCACCGGGTGACCTTGGCCAAGTCACACTCTGTCAGCCTCAGAGGAATGCAAAGGCAACCCCCTCTGAATAAATCTTACCAAGATAACACTGTGATAAGTTTGTGCTAGGGTCTCCATAAGTCAGAAATGATTTGAGGGCACACAACAACAACAACAACATCAACAGCCTATAGTCTGAGCAGGAAGGACACTTATCTTGCCCTCTGGACCACAGACGGTTCAGTGTCTAATCTCACTTCAGATGTCTGGGAATCCTGGAAAACCGACACATACAAATGCAGGAAGGGCTTTTGATAGAAGATAGTTGTTGCTGTTGTATGCCTTCAATTGGTTTCTGACTTATAGTAACCCTAAGGCAACACTATCACAGGGTTTTCTTGGCACGGTTTGTTCTGAGGGAGTTTGCCATTGCCTTCCTGTAAGGCTGACAGGGTGTGACTTGCCCAAGACCACCCAGTGAGTTTCCATGGCTAAGCAAGGATTCGAACTCCCATCTCCAGGCTCAAAAAGTGGAGAAATGTGTTTTCAGATGTAAGCCTTAGATTTTTTGAGTTAAAATCTGTTGTTAATACTACCTGCTGAAATCAATGGGACTTCAAGTCCCATTCATTTCAGCAGGTCTTCTTTAGGAAGAACTCATTTCCCATTTAGCCCAATATAAAAAAAGGAGGAAGAGGAGATTGGTGGTTGCAATCTGATACATGTTTACTTGGGAGTTAAAACCTATTGAACTCAGCAGGACTCATTTGTGAATAAACATACACAGGATTACACTGTAGTATTTCAACTGGATTTGACAACAACCTGTCTCACTGCTGAGAATGAAAAGTAATCGTTCTCATGGGCAAACACTTCAGAAATTACCAGGTCCGAATCTGGCAGGTTAATGTAAAGTTTCATTAAAGCATCTCAGAGCAGAAATGGAAACATCAGAAATGACAATAGGAGCTTCAGAAATAATCTCCTAATGAAAAGCTTGGTAACAAGAGGTTTCTGCCCCTCCAAACAGACAGTGGTAAGATGCTACAATGGTTCATTGTGCGCATCCAGCAAATTTCCCCAGTACACCCTGAAAACAATTATGTGTAGCAGAGGGAAGCCCATATGTTGACATTTTATTGAATTTTCAATTTCAGTCCATTTGTGCTGCTATGGATGAGAGTGTATTACCATGAGCTGCAGCATTAAGACAACACAAACCCTGTGACATGGGGGACTACAGAAATATTACATTTGTTAACTAGGGTACAGGAGCACATGAAATTTGGTTCCATTCAGTTGCTGCTCTTATTCCCTGGTTGGAGCTCTTTCAAGCAGCTGCTGTCATTTTCTTGATGGACCTGAAAATTCTCCCCTTTACAATCTTACGAATGTTAAATACGGTATTTCACTGCTATGAAAAGAGATAACAGAATTTTGACAGCACGCTTTATGGCTGGTGGAGGAATTAAACTTCAACATCAGTGGGTTTAATTACGACTGCCATTTTGCACAGCATATTGTCAATAAGGACAACTCTCTCACATAGTTTCCCTAAATCTCTTGGTGTATACTCTGTGAAATTATTGCTCACAAACCACATTAATCATGCTAAAAGAAATGTAAAAATTTGTCTGGAGAAGGCAATTTGAAGACTGTGGTTTCCAGACTTTGTGAAAGAGAAGTAGACTATTTAACATTCATTAGATTTGTGAAATGCATTTGACAATGGAGATGCAAAAAAGGGTCATAATTTATAAAGAGCCAACAGTGAATTTTGTTAAGCTGTTGCTGATTCCCCTATATCTCCCATGATACCAGTTTCCAAACTATAAAAAACAGGTCTCTCTTTTCCTATCACAGTAATATCTGGAAGTTTCTTGTCTGGCTTCAGTCCCATTACAAAACTAATCTATATGTATAGACGAATAGCCAAAATGTGGATTGTTGATCCAGAAAGAGTGATATGCAACAGCTGGTAGCAGTTGGTTGATTCAGTGAGATGGTCAATCCATTCTGGGTTTCCCGCTAAAAAGGTTTCCAAATTTTAAAGGTCATCCAAAGTGCTGAATGCATTCAGGGAATAGGGTCTAGAATCTTGGATAGATTTTTTAAAGTTTAGATGAATACCCAGATTTGATTTGAGACTTCACTGACAAGGGAAGCCAACACCTACCACTGGCAAATGCTTCTGCAGTCTGCAGTGTTGAAGGACCCATGGACCCCCCATGGATATCAAAATTCATGAATGCTCAAGTCCCATTGTATACAATGGTGGAGTAAAATGGTGTCCCTTATACAAAATGGCAAAACCAAGGGCCCAAAACAGATGGGCAAATGGCTACAATTCAGGCCAATTTGAGGATGCGATGAGCAGATGATGCATGCTTTGGATCAACTGGAAACCACACCAAGACCAACTAAGGCAGCCAAAATCCCAGCCACAAAAGGAGCAGAAAAAAACCTGATCCTTGCCAGTGGTCCATTCCAGACTGTGGCCTTGGGACCACAGCATCCGCTTGCTGCAGTCCCAGGCTGAATGGGCTTGTGAAGTCGAAGGCTTTCATGGCTGGCATCCATAGTTTTTGTGGTTTTTTCGGGCTGTGTGGCCATGTTCTAGAAGAGTTTCTTTCTGACTTTTCACCAGCATCTATGGCTGGCATCTTCCAAGAGTACTGGATATGGAAGAGAGTGGGTATACATATACTGTGAGACCCTGGGTACGGAGGAGTGATCACTTCTCCCTACACAGGGTCTCACAGTATATATATGTGTGTGTGTGTGTGTGTGTGTGTGTATATATATATATATATATATATATATATATATATATACTCACTCTCTTCCATTCCAGTATTCTCTAAAGATGCCAGCCACAGATGCTGGTGAAATGTCAGAAAGAAACTCTTCTAGAACATGACCACACAGCCCGAAAAAACCCACAAAAAACTATGAATGGGGCTTGCTTGTGGCTGGAGCAGCCAGAGGCCTCTCCAAGTCACTGGTCTGCTTCAGCCCAAGGTTTGCTTTTGGGGATTTACATATTTTTTGAATATTTTCAAGCCATGGATAGTTGACTCCATGGATAAAGAATCTGTGGATATGGAGGGCTGATTGTACTTTTTAATAGGTGCCCATGCTACCAAGGGTGGAGACGCACTGTAGAAATAAAGTAGATTGACACCAATTTAACTGCCATGATTCTATCCTATGGAATCCTGGGTTTTGTAGTTTTGTGAAGCACAGAGCTCTCTGACAGACCAGGCTGAATATCAAAGTACAAATCCCAGGATTCCATAGGATAGAAGAGATTATTACACACCAAATCTGTGCTGGGATAGACACATCAACAGGTCTTATTGCACTGCCCTGTGCCAAGGCGGTAGGCAGCCCATATCCAATCTGGGCTTCTCCAGCAGCTTTTCAAGAGTAGGAAAATCCACTGCCTGGTTGTATATGGGCTGCCTACTGCCCGGGCACAGGTTGAATATGGGCTGCCTACTGCCCTGGTAAAGGGCAGTGCAATAAGATCCGTCATTGACGGTTACAACTTGCATCTATCCCACCATGGATTTGGCGTGAGATAATAGAGTCACAGCAGTTAAAGTTAAACTTTTGTTTCTGCACTGTGGAAATCAGGTTAGTTTGTTTCTGCATAGCAAATACATTAAATTTGGTGCAATGGTAGTGGCAACAACAAACAGTACCCACAGTTTTATGTTTTTCCCCTGACATATGTAAAAATCATAGAGCATTTGAATGCTGTAGAAGATTCAAAATGGGCAGGCTTCCAAGCACCACAAAGAAGAAAGAACATTTTAAAAAAGCAATAATTCAAATTTTTGCTAGTCCCTTAACACCCAATTTCAGCAACATGTGCATTTTTAAAGGTGTCAATAAGTGGATTACATAGGATAAATTAAGGCAGTCAGGCTTTAGTGTTTGTTTGTTTGTTTCTGCCTGTAAAGTGCTTAGCTCTGTTGGTAAACTGAACTGTGTCTCACTGTTATGGCTCATTTCCTCCGTCAAAACAGCGCTTCAGGCTCTTGCACAAAATATGTTTGTATAGCACTTATGAAAGGGATGGTGGTAGCCATTTGACTTTGCATTATGCCCTATTAGTTCCTCATTTATTATTATTGGAGTATCTCTAACCTTGACTACAAAATTCAAGCTGAAAGCTCCAGGGTATTCTGTAAAGCTGCCTGCCTGGAACTGTAGAATGGTCTTGCTTTCTTAGGCTGCATCCACACTGCAGAAATAATCCAGTTTAACACCACTTTAGCTGCCATGTCTCAGTGCTGTGGAATTCTGAGAATTTTAGTTAAAGAATTGTAGCTATGGAATTCTGGGAACTGACAAGAGAAATATTTACTAGAAATGTAATTTATTACAAATTTTTGTGTGTGATGGAAACCATAATCCAGAAGCTGTTTACAAGTATTCTTAGCCTTCCAAAAAGTTTTATGAGATTTTTAAGGCATGCTGAATACAGTATTTCTGTATTCTTGAGCTGTAGAAATGATCCACTGAATGCGCCCGTGAACATGTCTTTCATTTGGACTGCTGTTACTTAGCAAACCGTTGAAAATACCCTGCAGTTTGCCAGCCAAATTGCAATATGTTGCTGATCATAAAAAAGCAGTGCAATAAGTTTGCTTTGCATTCATTTGCATAATTTGCTGATTAAGCTATCTATTAAAGTCCTGACCTTTGCACTTTTATGGTGGTGCATATTGATGAGATCTCAGGCGCTGGAGAGAATATACGTCTTAGCAAGGAATTTATAGCCCCTGTATTTAAGAGATGTGGGATGCAATTCCAACCTCCCAGCAGCTTTTTTTTTTTTTTTAAAGATAATTTCCAAATGAAAGCTGGTTGATCTGATTGGCCACATGTCATGCATATTCATTTGGAACATTAATATCCTTGTGTCAACCACCAAGCAATTGTCTCAAATCTTTTGGCTATTGTTTGATGATTCCTATGTATAGTGGCAATAAGCATAGATATTTATGGGAGGTTTCTGTGAGCATCTGTACTAAAGTCGGGGCTTGATTAAAGGAGGAGGACATAGTTTGGCGGTAATGCACATGCTTTGCATACAAAAAAAGTTCTAAATTAAATCCTTGGCATTTCTATGTTGGGAGAAGGGCTGCTAGTCAGTGTTGAAAATATTGAGCTATAGGGATCAAAGAATTGATTCAGTGTAAGGCAGTATAAAGAGCCATCTGCCTAGGGTCTAATCTGCACTGCAGAAGTAATGCAGTTTGACACCACTTTAACTGCCATGGCTCCATGTCATGGAATTCTATGATGTGTAGTTTGTTGTGGCATCAGAGCTCTCTGACAGAGAAAGCTAAATATCTTACAAAACTACAAATCCTAGAATTCCATAGCATGGAGTTATGGCAGTTTAGACATGCTGACCCTCTTCTTGTCTGTGACGGAGAGCAGGTCAAAATGGCAGCAAGTTCTGGCACCCAGTGGGTGCACCCAAAATCTTGTTGGCTCAGCTGGAAATCAACAGATGTTGTTGGCATGGACAGCCAGGGACAACGACTACATTCACACTGCAGAACTAATGCAGTTTGACACCACTTTAAACTGCCATGGCCCAGTGCTATAGAATTCTGGGAATTGTAGTTTGTTGTGGCACCAGATCTCTGACAGAGAAGGCTAAATGTCTCACAGGACTATAGTCCCCCGAATTCCTTAGCTTAGAGCCATACCGGCTACAGTGGTGTCAGATTGCATTATTTATACAGGGTAGGTGCACCCCTAGTTAAGTATACCTATCTAAGGAACATCTCCTGGCCCAGCACCCCAAGTCCTCCTTAGCAACAACAAAAAAGACTTTCATATGTCGTTGGACTCCAACTCTCATAATTCATAGCTAGCATGCACAGTGGACAGGAGTAATGGGAGCTGCAATCCAGCAGGATCTGGAGAGCCATAGGTTGATTTAAAGAAAGAATAAATTGATTAGCTTGATTTAACCCACATCAAGTAAAGGAGGTCTGTTCATCTGAAGATCGAGGCGCAGGAGGATGACATGTCCATCTCTTTTCTGCTAGCAAGCAAAGCTGGAACAAACGTTGTGACAGAGGTAAGTTCTGCTTCTGATTGTCACAACCATGTTCACTGATGGGAGGGAAATGTCATCCTCCTTGATCCTCATTGTCTGCTGAACAGAACTCCAATGCTCTATGGAGTTTATCACACAGGGGAAAATTGGTAGCTTAAACAGCAATTAACCCGTCAAAATCATGCAATCAAGATTAAACACAACATTTTCACACACAAGAGCCATTATCCTGGGAATAACCAGGGAGTAACCAGGCAATAAACAGCAAAAAAATCATTCACAGGAAAATCCCATGAATGATTTGTTGCTCTTTATTGCCTGGTTATTCATGGGATAATGGCACTTTAATCACTTTTCATCACGACGTCATGTAAAAACCATTAATGCAATTTTGTGATTATCAGTAATAATAATAGTAAAATTTATTTATATCCCACCCCTCTGCAGGTGCAATCAGGGCAGCTTATGATAATAAAACATCACAAATATATAATCCCCAAAACCCCGCATCCCTTAAAACAGTATTAAACATCATAAAATTAAAACAATAACAAACAACAAACACTCAGTTGTACTATTAACAAAATTATAAAAGCAATATCACAGGATATTTGTACTTAATGTTTTAGTTTTGTGTGTGTGTGTGTGTGTGTGTGTACGCATGCGCATGGGCTGTGTGCCTCTAAGTTGTTTCCGACTTATGGCGACCCTAAGGAAAACCTATCGTGATTTTTTTTTGTGAGATTTGTTCAGAAGAGGTTTGCCATTACTGTCCTCTGAGGTTGAGAGCATGTGACTTGCTCAGGGTCACCCAGTGGATTTCATTTTAGTTGTATCCTTTTTAAATTATTGTAAGCCGGATTCCAATTTGGGAGAAAGGCAGGATATAAATCCAACAATAAATAAATAAATAAAGACTGATTAATCAGGATTGAATCATGTGTGAATCTGTGGCTCAACTGTCTTAAACAAGAATCAGAAACCCCAGGTTATATTTCAAGAGTTTGCAAAAGTTACTACTTTTCTGTATATCTTTCAGAATCTTCCAGTACTGCTGGAGACAGTGTAGGAATTATAATTACTCCCAAAAGAAACTTTCCTAAAGTCTGGGACTTCTTGCCCAATTTTCTAGAGCACCAATAGTGATATGTGGTAAAAGAGAATAAACAGGAAAGCTGGCAACCTGTCCTTCATTTCTAACTTTTCAGAACTTTCTTTAAAAAAACCCACACTGTTCAGTTAATCTCTATCTTGGAAATTTTAAAAAATCAATTGTATTAGTAGTTTTTACAGAAGAAATCCTTCACTATACAAAGACTGGAAGTAGATTTTTTGTGTGACATAAAGTCTTCACATACAAGATGTGTGCTCGTATCATTCAATATTATATGTGTCGTGGAAGTTGACAAAACAGATCCCCAGCAGAGAAAGCAATTAAAAATTAATGTGCTGAGAACTTAAAAATTTGCACTGCGTGAGACATCTCCTGTAGGCTATCTCCTGGAGAGAATGTTAACTAATGCCCTCCAGTGTTTGAGACATGAGCATCCCAGCAAGACTGGTTTTAAGGAATGCTGCAAGTCATTGGGAGGCAGATGGGAGATGGTTCACCATGAATTGGCTTTGATTGGCATCAGTCAGAAATGACATGCTGAGTACAGTTGGCCCTCCATTTTTGGGGGGGATCTGTTCTGGACACACACACACACTGTGAAAATGGAGACTCGCCAATATTCAAGCACCATAGACTTAAATGGGGGGCACCCCAGTGGGCACGCACCCATTGATTTTAACAGATGATGCCCCTCCATGAATATTCAAAACCAAGGACCTCAAGTCCATGAGAATGGAGGGCGACTGTAAACAGAAATACTAGGAAAGAATTATGTACTAAAGATATGGTAACTGCTATCATCAGTCAAGTAAGGACATTAACACATGATGAGTAAGGACATTACCAAAAATTTTACGCCCAATCATGTTAGTTAATAAAAATGGAAACATAACTGTTTAAGAGCAGCACATGATCCCATCTCTCCACAATAGCACAACAAGGGAGCTCCCCTCTGCACTTCTTCTTAACCCCACTTCCCTGCTCTATGCCCTACCCAGCATGCCTTTAATTTTTAATTTTAATTTTTAAAATTTTAACACAATTTTGGAGTTATGCTAATATGATCTAAGTTAAGAAAGAAAAGAAATAGAAAAATAAAATAAAGGAAATCAGTCTGCTTGGGGATTGGGAGAGGAAATGGGGACAGGGGAGAGGAGGAGACACTGACAACATGTGGCTGCCAATATTCTAAAACTTTTAGAATGTCTTTATATCTTTAATATATTTGCTCATTTGTACTGGCTATTTTATTTTATTCTGCAGTATATATGTGTGCGTGTGTTTTTTTAAATTGTATTTCAATATTATATTTTAGTATTTCATATTATTGGAATAGTTACAAGTGCTCTATTCTGTAGCTGTTTGGAAATTGCCATGTACATGTTTGGTGCTATATAAATAAATGTGGCTAATAATAATAATGGAACTGCTGTGGCAGTGACATTTCATACCTGTGTGGTAATGGAAAAGAAATGCAATTGGGAAATAATTGACAGGTGTCCCCCATCAATAAAAAGGGATGCTTTAAGCACACTGCGAAGACACAGCAGATATGAAGGCAGTATCATGCAATAAGTATCACCAAAAGCAATATTTTTTAAAACTATAATTGTGGTTTAAAGGCCATGTTTAGTAATCTCCTAAAATGCAGGGCTTGGAAGAGTTACTGGTTTGGTCTCCAGCTCCCAGATTCTTCCAGCAAGCAGATCTTGGGATGTGTTACAGAAACTATCCAGGGCGCTGAACCTATTATGTGTGTGAGATTGGGTTCAGAACCTTGGATATCCTTTAAAGTTTGAACTAAAACCCAGAGCAGGTTCAGCACCCACTGACACAGCTACTACGATTGTGATGCAGAGAGGCAGGTTATAAATAAAATTTATTATTATTATCATTACTATTATTATTACTACTACTACTACTGGAAAACTTCCTCCAACATCTTCACACAACATATATGCAAATATGCAGAAATTTAAGAGGTACATGAATTAAGTGATTTATCAGTTGATAAATTGGCACAGAAGTCAATTTTACTGAATGCCTGCTGAGATTTAAGGGCATGTGTATCTCTTTTATGAGGCTATTTTAGTCCTGCTGTGCACTGTAATAAGAAAAAAGGGAAAATATTAAAGTTGGCCTTTTTCTTTATTGAATTGTAACTTATCTTGTACTTCTTTCAGTATCTCAGTAAGGCATGCATTTTGAGGATTTGGTAATAAAGACATTCAGGCTGGGGATAGATGATAAATTTTAAGAATACTAAAACTGGCTTGAGAGATTCTTTTGTTTCTGATAGTCCCACTGTCATTTTTAATGAAAGTGATCTGCAGGCTTTTGAAATGAAGTGAAATCTTCTAAACCTGGTTTACCATAAGTAAAAATCACCAAATGAGCATATACACTGGGGACTTGGTATCTGCAGGGGGGTTGGATTCCAGGATCCCCCCGGATACCAAATCCATGTATGCTCAAGTCCCATTATATACAATGACATAGCAAAATGGTGTCCCTTATATGAAATAGCAAAATCAAGGTTTGCATTTTGGATTTAAAAACAAATGTTTTAAAGGCAGGGATGGTTGAATCCATGGATGCAGAATCCATGGATACAGAGGGCTGACTGTACAGCATAGGAACCTGCCTTGCACTGATTCCATCTTGGCCTCTATTAAGGATATAATACTAAAAGAACCTAATTGGCAACCTGGGTTTGACCACACCTCGTCCAGCATTTTATATGTATGCTGGTCATGAATGATTAATCCAAGTGCACCTTTCTCCTTTCCATCTAATTCCAAGGGAGCTGTTCCTGTCTTAATCCATTGCTTGGCATCTGTAAAGGACTGGATGAGGGCAAACAAACTTATGCTTAATCCATAGAATCATAGAATCATAAAGTTGGAAGAGACCACAAGGGCCATCCAGTCCAACCTCCTGCCATGCAGGAACTCTCAATCAAAGCATCCCTGACAGATGGCCATCCAGCCTCTGCTTAAAGACCTCCAAGGAACGAGACTCCACTACTCTCCGAGGGAATGTGTTCCACTATTGAACCTCCCTTACTGTCAGGAAGTTCCTCCTAATGTTGAGGTGGAGTCTCTTTTCCTGTAGCTTGCATCCATTGCTCTGGGTCCTCTTCTCTGGAGCAGCAGAAAACAATCTTGTTCCTTCCTCAATAATACACCCTTTCAAATACTTAAACAGGGCTATCATATCACCTCTTAACCATCTCTTCTCCAGGCTAAACATACCCAGTTCCCTAAGTCATTCCTCGTAGGGCATGGTTTCCAGACCCTTCACCAAAGAACCCTGGTGGCATAGTGGTTAAATGCCTGTCCTGCAGCCACTCACTCATAGACCACAAGGTTGCGAGTTCAATACTAGCCAGGGCTCAGGCTAGACTCAGGCCTGCATCCTTCTGAGGTTGCTAAAATGAGTACCCAACTGTTGTGGGGCAATGAGCTTACAGTTGCAAACCACTTAGACATCCCATAGCATGATATGAAGCGGTATATAAATGAAGCTGCTTTGCTTTTAGTCACCCTCCTCTGGACATGCTCCAGCTTCTCAACATCCTTTTTTAATTGTGGTGCCCAGAACTAGACACAGTATTCCAGGTGGGGCCTGACTAAAGCAGAATACAGTGGCACTATTACTTCGCTTGATCTATTTGATTACTTTGATTACACTCATAGACCACAAGGTTGCGAGTTCAATACCAGCCAGGGCTGAGGCTCGACTCAGGCCTGCATCCTTCCGAGGTCGCTAAAATGAGTACCCAACTGTTGGGGGGCAATCAGCTCACAGTTGTAAACCGCTTAGACATCCCATGCGCGATATGAAGCGGTATATAAATGAAGCTGCTTTGCTTTTGCTACTTCTATTGATGCAGCCTAAAATTGCATTGGCCTTTTTAGCTGCCGCACCACACTGTTGACTCATATTCAACTTGTGGTCAACTAGGATTCCTAAATCCCTTTCACACATAATCTTGTTAAGCCAGGTGTCCCCCATCCTATATCTATGCATTTCATTTTTCCTCCCTAAGTGCAGTACCTTACATTTCTCTGTGTAGAAATTCATTTTGTTAGCTTTAGTCCACCTTTCTAATCTATTGAGGTCATTTTGAATTTTGATCCTGTCTGCTTTGGTTAGTTGAAAGAGAGATCTGGGAATCTGGCTTGAGTCTGTATTTGATGGGGTTGCACTTCCCCAGAAAACACAGGATCACAGTTTGGGGGTGTTCCTGGATTCACAATTTACCCACTCCCAGTTTAATGATATTCTGCTCTGTGGCTGCACCCTCCAGTACAGGGTATACTGTTTCATAGTAAATAAATACATTATGTCGCAAAGGGTGAAGAATTTTCACTTGATACACAATGTGCTGAATATTGCTAGTTACTGGTATGCGTTTTAATGATGTATGTTTTAACTGTTTTCCCCCGATTGTTTAATTGTGTTTTTAATAATGTTATTTAATAATTGTAAGCTGCTTTGAGTCCCAATCTGGGAAAAGGCAGGACAGAAAGTAATAATAATAATAATAATATGCAGGTGAGAATGCACTAGAGAATGCCCGTGGATGATACAAATACACAAGAGTGGTACTGTTTTCATCTAATGAAGCACTGAAACACTGGGTGGTATGCTGTTTCCATCATTTATGGGGTTTCAAACCAATTTTCATTTCAGGCAAAAGAGCAAGAGTGTTTGGAATTCTGTGTTTCACAGGGCAAATTTACTTGAGCAAATATGCTTTAAGTTTGTAGATAAAATATGTGAGTTGGGATATATTTTGTCAGTCTATATGTGTTATCATAGACACAGATTCATTAGAAAGGCAAGACTGACTATTGTTCCGTGTGTTTATTTACCGGTTCTACCAACATTCATCTCCACCGTGAAAAAGTATTTTTTGTACAGCTAACAGATCATAGCTGCCATTTGAGACCAAGCCATTGCTCACAACAATATAGTGTTTCCATTTTCTCCCCAGCCACTATGAAGACATCAGCCAAGCTCAGAAGGAATAGAGAGGAGGTTGTACCTACTACCTAAGGAAATAGTAGCTTGTGGCTTCCATCTCAGTAAAGTTGTGCATCTGTTCTGGCAGTGGTGGCTGGTGGTTCCCCTGTCATGGGGACAGTGAATCTATATATAGAGGAGCTATTCTTCAATAGATTCAGCACTGTGGATAGTGGCATCCACATGGGAGCTTTAGTGAGGTCTTTACTGTCAGTCTGTTGAGCAGAAGATTCTCTTTTGTTTTGTGTGAAGAAACAGCCAAAGAAAATTTTATTGGAAGGATAATGGATATTCCAATATTGAAAATATAATATTGAAAATATTGGAAGGAAAGTAAAAGTTTGGTGTATTATTATTATTTCTCTCCTGAAATCCTCCCCCTGCCACATGCTTACTTTCCTTGTCAAGGTTTTGATTATTGCTCTTTTACTGACAGTAAATGCACATCAGTAACTGCTTTATCATTTTGACAGGAAGACATTTCTTCAGAAATAAGTTGCCCAGTGCCACTTAGAATAGCGACAGAAATGCATTGCCACTTAATTTGTTTTAGAGTTGGCAGTATAGCTGAGAGAGACTTGGCTGCCTCTGATGAATATTTTTCATTTTAGATGAAAGCATCAAGATAAATCCTCCCTGATGCAATCATCATGCTACAAAGTGCTGCAAAGGGGTGAGCTGAGGATTTCTAGGCAATGGTGTGAAAAGAGGAATTTACAATAAAGTCAGCCTTACAGCGTGGGGGCTGAGATTTGTGGAAAACATTGGAGGGAGAAAAAAGAGCAGCCTGAAATTTCACTAGGACAATGTATAATATATGTATTACACTTTTAAGACAGACACTGAAGATAGGGTGGGGACTGTTGATCTGGATTCACCCCTGCTGAGAACAGCCAGCATCCTGTTAGTAACATATGCATGTGTTAAGTTGTGCTATGCATGTGGGATGAATTATTCACCATAATGTAACAAATGTATTCTGCTGACAATAGCAGAAGGAAAGTTGTACACACAGCGATCATTGACATTTGTTGTGCAATCTTATTGTTTTGCATGGAGGTTCCATAGTATTGGTGTAGCATGCAGCAAGTGGATTTACATTCATCTCTGCATGTGGTTATTTACACTATACTGAAGGGATATTGGATTGTAGCCAACTTTTAAGGATTTTTTTGAGGTCAAAACCAGAAGGGATGAGAACTGCACTTCCAGTTTTTCTTGTTTTTTTAAAGAGAGGGACAGAAAAGGCTATACAGACACTAAAGGGAGGCCATGGACCTTGTGTTAGAGGAGAATCAATGCTCTTAGAAGCTTTCAGGAGTGATAATTCTCTCCTCTGAAGCCTTTATAGAATGTAAGTCTCAACTATACTTTGGACATATAATTGGAAAAGACAATTTGTTGTTGTTGTTAGCTGCTCTCAAGTTGGTTCTGACTCATGGTGACCCTGTGGATGTGACATCTCCAAGAATCCCTCTCTTCCACTGCAGTCTTGCCCAGATCCTGCAAGCCCTTACCCATAACCCCTCTGATTGAGGCTATCCATCTTGTTTGTGGTCTTCCTCTCTTTCTTCTACCCTCTTCCTTTCCTAGCATTATTGTTTTTTCTAGTGATCTGTGCCTTTTCATGATGTGGCCAAAGTACAATAGTCTCATGTGAAGTTGTAGGCTTTCATGGCTGGCATCAATAGTTTTTTGTGGGTT
>CM034708.1:13269288-13287720 GCA_020142125.1 Phrynosoma platyrhinos | reverse complement strand
GTGATGGTTGGAGTTCTTGTGCAGGTATCTGTCTGTATGTGTAGGTTTGCTGTATACTTGTGTGACCCAGACATTGGTTTGGTTTGCGGATGACTAGGACATCCAGGAATGGCAATGTTCCTTCCTTTTCTTTTTCCATAGTGAATTGGATGTTAGGGTGGATGTTCTTCAGGTGGTTCAGGAAGACAGCCAGATCTTCTTCTCCATGGCTCCAAATGGTGAAAGTGTCATCCATGTATCAGAACCAAGTTGTGGGCTTTTTTGGTGCTGTTTCCAGGGCTTGTTTTTCAAAGTGTTCCATGTAAAAGTTTGCTATCACTGGGCTTAGAGGGCTTCCCATTGCTACCCCATCTCTTTGTTCGTAGAATCCATTGTCCCACTGGAAATAGCTTGTGGTGAGGCAATGTTCGAACAGGGCTGTGATGTCCTATGGAAAAATTTGTTGGATGAGGGTCATGGTGTCCATTATGGGGACTTTGGTGAACAGGGAGACCAATCAAAGCTGATTAATATGTCTCCGGGTTTAAGTTCAAGGTTATTGATTTTTCTTATGAAGTGAGTTGAGTCCTTGATGTAATGGGAGGTTTGTCCTATATGGGTTTGTAATTGTGTGGCCAGAAACTTGGCCAAATCATATGTGGGGGATCTACTGGCACTCACTATGGGTCAGAGTGGAATGGAATCCTTGTGAATCTTGGGAAGTCCATACAGTCTTGGCAGGAGAGCCTCAGATTTGCACAAACTTTGTCTTGTGGTTGGCTGAATCGAGGAGTTTTTGAACAGGGTGTTTGTTTTCCTGGTAATTTTGTTGTTTGGGTCTTGTTTCAGTTTTTTGTATATTGTAGGATCCAGGAGTTGCCTGATTTTTTGTTTGTATTGTTCTGTTTCCATGATTACTGTGACATTGCCTTTGTCTGCTGGGAGAATGATGATTTCTGGGTCTGAGTTGAGGTCCTTGATGGCTTTTCTTTCTTTTCTGGTTATGTTGCTGGGAGGTGGTTTTGCCTTGCACAGAATCCTTGCTATTTCTCCTCTTATCTCTTCCGCTTCCTCCTCTGGGAGATGGTGGAGTGCAGATTCTACCTGGGCAATGATGCCTTCAACAGGGATTCTGGTGGTGGTTGCTGCAAAATTGCCTCCTTTGGCCAGGATGGATGTATCCTCTTATAAAGTTGCTGCTGTGTGAGATTGATGATCATCCGTGATGTATCCAATGAGGGTTTCAGCTGGTGCTTTTGGCATTTGTTGAATTTCTGTTTTTGTCTTTCTGTGTGGTCTGCCATATCTTTTTCCATTATGGAAAATGGTCTGATCTGTTCAAGAACCCATTTGTTTGTATTCTTGGCTGTCCACGGTATCCTAAGTACTCTTCTCCAGAAACACATTTCAAATGAGTTGATTTTTTTTTCTGTCTGCTTCCTTGTATCCAGCTCTCACATCCATACATGGCAATTGGGAATACAATGGCCTGGACGATTCTGACTTTAGTGCTCAGTTGTATGCCTTTGCCCTTCAATATCTTTTCCAGTTCTTTCATAGCTGCCCTTCCCATTCCTAGTCTTCTTCTTATTTCTTGACTGCAGTCTCCATTCTGGTCAATGTTTGATCCCTAGATATGGGAATTCTTTAAATATTTCAATTTCCTTGTCGTCTAGATTAAATTTGTGCATTTCTTCTGTGGTATTTTTTCCCCTTTATGTTTAGCATCAGACCACTTTCATCTTTGACCTTCCTTATTAACTGTTGCAATTCCTGAATGTCTTCTGCTAATAATATGGTGTCGTCCACATATCTTAGGCTGTTAATGTTGTTTCCTCCTATCTTAACTCCTCTTTTTTCTGATTCTAATTCTACTTTTCTTATGATGTTTTCAACATATAAGTTAAACAAGTAGGGTGATAGGATGCAGCCTTGCCTGAATCCTTTGCCTATTGGGAACCATTCTGTTCTGATAGTGGCCTCTTGTCCTTGGTACAGATTCCTATCAGATGTAGTGGCACCCCCATGTCTTTGAGTGCCTTCCATAGCTTTTTGTGAGCTATACAATCAAATGCTTTGCTGTAATCTATGAAGCAAATGATGATTCTTTTTTAGAATTCTTTGGCTCCATTAGTCATCATATGTTTGCAATGTGGTCCTTTCCTTTTCTGAATCATGCTTGCATCTCTGGAATTTCTCTCTCCATGTCTGGTTGGAATCTATGCTGCAGAATTTTGAGCATTGTTTTGCTTGCATGTGAGATTAATGCTCTTGTCCTATACTTGCTGCAGTCTTTTGTACCTCCTTTCTTGTGGATTGGTATGTATATTGAGTGTTTCCAGTCTGTTGGCCACCGCTTTGTTTCCATATTTGTTGACATATTCCAGTTAGCGCTGAAGTTGCATCTGCCTGTAGGCACTGTAGCAGTTCAATTGGGATATCATCTGTTCCTGGTGATTTATTTTTTCCTATTTCCTTTACTTCACATTCCACTTCACTTCTTAGAATTTGGGGTTCATCTTCATATGGTGTCTCATTCCAAATATCATTCATTCCCTCATCTCTTTTGTATAACTCTTCTGTGTATTGCCTCCAGCCCCTTTTTATTTCTTCTTGTTCCTGTATTATGATTTTTTCTCTCCATAGAGCATCCCTGCCCTCATTTTGAACTAAGCTTTAATTTCTCGGATTTTTTGATAGAGGTCTCTTGTTCTTCCCTTATTGTTGTTGTCTTCAATTTCTCTGCATTGGTCATTATAGTATTTCCTCTTATCCCTGCGTGCCAGACATTGGACAGTTGTGTTCATACTTCTAGCTTTGTTCCTGTCTCCCTTTGCTTTTGCTTTTCTTCTTTCTTTTATTGCATGAAGTGTTTCATCTGTCATCCATTGTTTCTTATCTTTCTTTTTGGCCACTGTTAGTGTTTTCTTGTATTTGTCCTTAATTACGTCTTTGACTATAATGCTCTGTAAAGTTGAAGGCAATCAGAAAGAAGACCATTTTGCTGATGGATTGGTAGCCACAACCCTGAGTCTGCCAGACTTGAGTAGTGCTGTTAATAAAAGAGTCAACTGAAGCACTCTCATTCATAGGGTTACCACAGTTGAAGCCAACTTGATGGCACTTAACAACAATATTTCCCAATAGGGGATTGTGGTTCACCCCAGCTTAAGATATGCCCTTGGAAAAGTAAAGTCTGGAGGGATAAGATTGCATTTGCCAACATATCCTGGGAAAGTTTCATTTTTGGGCTACAGCTCTCCTCCTACAGTCCTTGCTTGAATAATGTTTCCATGTTCTGAACATGGGTATCATACATCTTTCTTTGTGCTTCCTGTTTTTAGTTCTCTGCAAGGAAATGTGAGCTAACTCTAGGGAAATGCATTAGCTGGTGACGAGGTGCAATGTTATAAATGGATGTAAAAACAGAGTGTCTGTGTATGAGAGCCAGTGTGGTGTAGTAGTTTGAGCACTGGACTACAACTCTGGAGACCAAGGTTTGAATCCCGGCTTAGCCATGTAAACCCACCAAGTGACCTTGGGCAAGTCACACTCTCAGCCTCAGAGGATGGCAATGACAACCCTCCTATGAAGAAACTTGCAAAGAAAACCCTATGATAAGTTTGCCCTAGGGTTGTCATAAGTAAAAAATGACATGGAGGCACACAACAACAACAAAAACAACTGTGTACGCTTATTTTACAGAGGACAGTCTTCTTCTGGAAGGAGTCACACAAATGCTTCCCCATGAACTGGACTCTGCACAATCATGCATCACCCATATTATTATAACTGAATTGGCACACTCAAAATGGGCACGAGCTCAGTTCCTAAACTATAAGGGATTAAAGGTGACCGATTTGATAAGATCTTGGGGCAGGGATGCTCTAAAAATTCTTTTCAGACATCATGAATTTTTTTTGCCCTGTGAGCTTACTTGCTGAGTAACTCTTGGATATCTCCTCTCAGAACTCCTACATATTGCAGAGTAATTCTGAGAGTTAGGGAATAACCTGGTGTTAAGGCTATCTAAGTTGGTCCCAACATCAGTTGACACAAAATGAGAGTTAGCTCTAGAATATCCAGCAATCCTAACAGCTGTCAATGGCTGTGGGAGTCCAGTAATGGTGAACAACCTACCTGGTAACCTTTTTCACTATTAATTATAATCTTTTTTAGAGTTCCTTCAAAACATTAAGGAACTACCTGCTGCTATAAATGTAAGCAATACTAAAAGGCATGGTGCTAAATGAAATTTTCAGTACCTAAGGCATATCAGAAGCTTCTGCCATAATGCAGAATTAAAGCAGTTTGACACAGCTTTAACTGTTATTGCCCCAGCCTATAGAATCTTGGTATTTGTAATTTGTTGTGGCACCAGAGCTCTCTGACAGAAGGCTAAATATGTCACAGAACTATAACTCCCAGAATTCCATAGCATTGAGCCATGGCAGTTAGAGTGGTGTCAAACTGCATTAATTCTGCAGCCTTCATTAGAAGATATAATTGTACCACAATGAAGAATAACTCCATGCCTTTTGCAGTGAAACTGTAATGGTGGACTGACTACATTGATGCATTTTGTACTATGTACCTACAGATTATAGTATTCTAATATTTTTACAGAAAGAAACTAGAAGTAACTAATTTAGCAACTTTTGAACAATAATAAAGGATCCAATTACTTTTGCAAATATACAATGGACCCTTGGTATCCAATGGGTTTGATTGCAGGACCTGGTGGCACAGTGGTTAAATGCCTGTACTGCAGCCACTCACTCATAGACCACAAGGTTGCGAGTTCAATACTAGCCAGGGCTCAGGCTTGACTCAGGCCTGCATCCTTCTGAGGTTGCTAAAATGAGTACCCAGTTGTTGGGAGGGGCATTGAGCTTACAGCTGTAAACCGCTTAGACATCCCATAGCGCAATATGAAGCGGTATATAAATGAAGCTGCTTTGCTTTTTGCTTTGCCTCCTTTTCCATGAATATCAAAATCTGTGGATGCTCAAGCCCCATTAAATACAGTGGCACAGTAAAGTTGTATCCCATATATAAAATAGCAAAATCAAACTTTGCTTTTTGGAATGTATATTTTTTTGAAATATTTTCAAGCCATGGATGGTTGAATCCTTGGATAAAGAATCTGTGGATATGGATGGCCAACTGTAACCATAATGATTATGTAACTGCATTCAGAGGAGGTTTTGGAGCAATCAATATAACTAATCACTGTTTTAAAAGTATCCCACTTGGGGTAAGACAAAAATAACAGTCCACCATTGCCTCCTCATTTCTCTTGAAGAATGCTGAATCTTTGTTAGCAGCAATGGGAATGCATGCATGTATGTCCTTTGCACTGTCCATGTGCATGTTGCTGTGCTGTAAAAGAGGGAAAGGCAAAAACTGAATAAAACATTTGGTCCTTCTCAGTAGTGGCATCATACCATTCCCCCAAATCTTTGAGGTAGATCTGTATGGATGTGGTTGGCAATTTAATAGTGGATGCCCACTCTGAATTGCAGATGAGTCCTGATGGACATGTAAATTATTCTTTTGATGGAAATGCATGCAGTAGTGATGCTTTTCTGAACAGTGTATTGAGCCCCTCTCCTCTACCACACTGAGCCTTTCATTAACCTTTCCACATGGGTGGTAGGATTTATCTTAATTATCAGAACCACTTTTCTCTTCCACCCTATCTGTAGGGAAGAGATATGTGCTTGCCTGCAAATTGTCACAGATGTATTTTGTGCAGGAAAAATAGCAGAGGGCAAGCTGAGCCAGTTAGCCTGGGACTGCCGCAGAGAAATGCACCATCTTTAGGTTCATTCAGGTCTAGCAGTGTGGAGTGTGCATTATTTTATAGAATATCACAATGGCAGATTTTGGAGGTTGTTGCTAGAAAAACAGTGGTTCCATGGAGACAGAAATAATCCAGTGACTGGCCCTAAGCCCATTCAGTTAATGCATGATTATGTGGAGCTCTGCTAATGGGTCTTTCTGTACTGAAGTGTAAAAAAGATACTGCAGATTTTAGGAACTATGGTTAAAAAAATCTTTTCCGAGCCCAAGTTGCAACCTAGACTGGCTTTTAGGTGTGTATCTGCCAACTTACAATTTTAGACAGTGATAATCTTGTCTCAAATGAGAACAAATCAAGCCTGAATTCTCCCTAGAAGCCAAAATGACTAAACTGAGACTGTCATACTTTGGACATATCATGAGAAGACTCAATAGAAAAGACAATGATGCTTGGTAAGGTACAAGGCAGCAGGAAAAAGGAAGATCATATTACAGATGGATGGACTCAGTCAAGGCACATAGGAGAAGAAGACACAGGAGACTTACCATATGTAAATCATCAGGAAATTATCAGAAATCGTGGAAAACCTGTGATCAGCGTTCACATCCACACGTGCTTTTCCCGTGAGTAAAATGTCATGAAGCTGTCATCGCTCACTTGTTCTGTCAGTAAAACATCCTTGGAGCTGCCATTTGGCAATAATGGAAGTTCCCATCAGAAATTCAGTTCCTTAGTCTGTAAGACCTGAGCAGAGTGGTTGATAACAGGGTGACTTGGAAGTCTCTCATTCATAGGGTCACCATAAGTTGAAATTGACTTGATGGCAATTGACAACACTAATCTCAAAAAATGTTTCTGTGTTAACACTGGACATGAAATGCAGTTTGGAAAATTTGCTTTGGATGGAACTGCCACTAAATTTCTTTTAAAATTAATTTATCAGTTCCTCCTCCAGTGAAGCATCTGAGAATTTCTGGGGGCAAGACTAGTAATTTGTTCTCTGAGGGAATTCCACCACCCCCTTTCAGTGTTTTATAAAAAAAACAACATTGTTACAGTGCTGTATAAAGACAACAGTTATTATTTCACCCTGGAAGAAGAGTCATGCATACTTATATGGAGTTACAGCCACAGAAATTTGGAAGTCTGCCTTTTTCTCACTCTGTCTCCACAGGGGAATGCTATATTTTCGATCTGCAGCACAAACTGCTGGCCCTGTTTCAACACAGTTTGTACTTTGAGCTGGCAGAGAATGCCATTTGGCTGGGGCATAGCATAATACAACAGAAAAACAAAATGCTTTCCATTTCTTTTATTAGGTGGTGGGCAGCTTCCTCTTTGCCTCCAGTACCCATCACAGTTGGCAGACCCAATAAATCACTCAACAGCTTCCTTTGACAAGTGTTTTCTAGCATTCCTGCATACAATCAGAATTTGAAGAGCAACTTTTCTGAACTGCAGTGGCCACGCTGGCATGGGGATTTGAGGAGCTGCAATCCAAAAAAGGGAACTTTCCCTACCTTTGTGCATCGTAGCAGAGTTTTCTGCAAAATGAAAATGTGGCATGATCAGATGCATCTGGTGGCCTCATTGCATCTGGTGATGAAGCCATGTTGAGTTTTACAGAAACGGTTAATGGGAATTGGGCATGTGTTAATATCTGCCAGGGAGGGCTTTCTCACAGTCCCACCACTCTTGTAGGTTTGGTTGGTGAGGACTCTCTTTCTGCCAGCAGCTGAAGATGTCCTTATTTAGGCAGGCCTTTTGGATTTTAATTATGGAGTTGTAGTGTGTGTATAATGTGGTGTGCTGTATTTTAAAAATCTTTAGTCTTTAAATGAAATTACATTGTAAATATATAACAAATGTTTTAAGTGGATTGTTTTTTTTTATCATGTTTTTAATAGTATCATTACAATTGGCCCTCTGTATCCATTGATTCAACCATCCATAGCTTGAAAATATTGTTATTGTTGTATGCCTTCAAGTCATTTCCAACTTATGGTGACCCTAAGGCCAACCTATTATGGGGTTTTCTTGACAAAATTTGTGCAGAGGAAATTTGCCACTGCCTTCCCCTGAGGCTGAGATCATGTGACTTGCCCAATGTCACCCAGTGGGTTTGATGGCCAAGTGGAGAACTGAACCCTGATCTTCAGAGTCATAGTCCAATATGCAGACCACAGTGCCATGCTGGCTCTCCTCCTTGCCCCTTAAAAATGTCAAAAAGCAAACCTTGATTTTTCCATTTCATATAAGGAATACTATTTTACTATCCCATTGTTTATGGTGAGACTTGAGTATCTACAGATTCTGACATCCACGGGGGGTCCTGGAACCAAACCTCAGCAGATACCAAGGGCCCACTGTTCTTAATTCTCTTTTAATTTTTGTCATCCGTGTTTTAGCTGTTATTGTTTTTTGAACTATTGTAAGCCATCTTGGATCCCATTTATAGGAGAAAGACAGGATATAAGTGCAATAAATAAATACAGTCCATCTGGATTCACAGACTTGCCATTCGTGGTTTCGATTACTCACAAATGGCAAGCCTGCAACTCCCTCCTTCCCTTGCCTCCTTTTCTGTGATAGCCTCTCTTTGGCTGCGCTGGTCTTTCCTTGGCCACGTGGCTTTGTGGCATCCTGGCACAGCTTTGCCTTGGCCCCGGGGGGCCTGGAGGTGGCAGTGCCAGCCATACCTTGGCTTCAGAGGCCTGGAGGCAGCTGGCATGGCTTGCCTCAGCCCTGGAGGCCTGGAGGTGGCTGGCACAGCCTTGCCTTGGCCCCGCAGGCTTGGAGGTGGCCGGTGCAACATTGTCTCGGCCCCGGAGGCTTTGAGGTGCAGCCAGTGCAGCCATTTCTCTGCCACACCAGCCTTCCTGGGGGTGCAGGGAAAGGAGGAGGTAAGGAGGAAGGGACAGAGGGAGGAAAGGAAGGAAGGAGGGAGGGAAAGAAATACTCAAGTCCCATTGTCCCCCAATGACACTGCCATTGAGGACAGTTGGACTTGAATATTCATGGAATTTTGAATTTGTGGGGTGGGTGGGTCCAGAATGGATTCCCCACAAATCTGGAGGGATGACTGTAAATAAAATAAACAATCTGTCCATGGTGCTGAACCAATAGATATCTATGGCTGAGGAGCATGAGATGGAAGCTGCCACTGGACAAATATCGAGCAAATGCTGGACTGTACAGACCTTGGTTCTGATTCAGTATGCTCTTTCTATAAGCCCATCAAGATGCTTGGTATCATTGTGTTGCTCACCTGTGATTTGGAAACACAATTCAGTTTATCTGTCAGAGTGGGTTTTAAAACCAACATGAGAAAAATCTTGAGAAGGGCTTTCATCTGCCCCCCCCCCCCCCCCCCCATCTCACATACAAGCATAGAAGGGCAAAGTGGGAAGGAGCCATTTCTTGAGGAGTCGTTGTCCTATACTTTAAGGCAGGCATCCTTAGTCAAGTTCAATGAAGTCCCTCTGCCCCACCTAAGACAAAATTGTTGTATTCCACTTTTGCTCAGAGCTTGACAAAAATATGAAAGACCACTGCAAAGCCAGACACTGAAGATGGTAATAAACCTGACTGGAGGAAATGCCACCCAATGAAGGAATTATAGGGAAGAATGTGTCAAATGCAGCAATTATGTGCAGCTTTATCCTAAGAAGCTGTCTGAGGTTTTTTCCTGTGATGGTTTGTTCCAACGTAATTAGTAATCAGAAGGCTTCTCTGCGCAATTATCAAATAAAGCAGTGTATCTTTGATAGGCACTTCGGGCTGGAAGGATATTAACAGCTGAGTGGATAATTAATACAAATGAGGAATTGTGTATGAAGATCACAAAGCAGCAATGTCTGCTGGAACGCCTTTGGATGGTTGTAATGAACATCTTGTTTCTGCAAATATACAGTGTGGATTGGTGATGGTGGGGCAGTCTTTCTTATGGAAAATAGGAAAGGGTAAATCTGTAACTTTTAGTTCCCATCCATTTCTCACCCCCCCAACTTTAATTATTCCATCCTACTTTTATATAACTATATAAAGTGCTGCTTCTATATAGTCTTTTTTTGCATTAAAATTTGCAGGCATTTTTATGCACATGCTCTTATGATCTCACATATAAATGAATGACAGCCTTGTGGTGGAGTCTCCTTTTGAGGAATTTTAAAATAGAGGCTGGATGGCCATCTGTTGCTTTGATTGTGTATTACTGCATGACACGGAGTTGGGCTGGATGGCCATTGTGGATTGGGAAGCTGAATCATACTCTAACCTTGGCGTTAGGTTAGCATCCTCCCCTGAACCTGAGGCAGCAGAGTAGTTTGGAGGTGGGAGGCTAGAAGAGGTGTTGTGGTCTCCACGACTCTGTTCTTCAAGAGAGAGGAATACTGTCCCTCAGTATCTGCTGTCTGAGATGGTCTCCTTACTCTGCTTAATGGTAGGGCTGGCCCTGTTGCATCTCTTCCCACAATATACAGGCCCTCCCAATACATCCATGCCCACATACCTTCTGTCATTTTTGACAGCAGAAAATAATCTTTGGAGCAGACTTCTCATGAGGATTGCTCAATATCTTAACATATTATCTGCTTTTATTCCTTGGCCATTTCACCTTGTGATTTAGCACCATGACATTATGAAATGTAAGCTGGGCCTCTTTGGCCACCACCTGTCCATTTTCACTGACCTTTAAACTGTATTCCAGGAAAGAGTCTTTCATTGTAAACATCTACTGACATTTAACTGCCACCATCTACGCAATGGTCCATAAAACAAAACACAAAGCAAGCTTGCAACTGCATCACAACAGGTACAGATAGCTTTAGAGATCTGCTTCGATCGGGTGAATGACAGTCAAAGGGAAGGATGGAAGCAGCCTGTTCTCTAAATTACAGGCACTCTTTCATAACATTTCTTTATGTAACACTTGACAAAGGAATTCTTTCTTCTCTTCAGCTTTTCTTCTAGGTTGTGTGTGTGTGTGTGTGTGTGTGAGGGGTTGACAAGGGAAGAGGGAGTTGGGGGGCAGTTCTCTCATGATCTCCCCAGGTGCCACATGATAACTTCCTTTCACCTCAAAATTGGGACTCAAAGAAGGTCACAGTCTAAAAGAACAATACAGTTAAAACATTAAAAAATGAACATTAAAATAGAATTAAACTATTGTATTAGCACTATTAAAATAACTCAAACCTCAAGCTTTGTTTGTGATGGTGGTGGGACTGAGAGAAGGGCATCTTCTGATGATCTCAGAGCCCAGGTAGACTTATACAAGGTGATATGATCTGGCAGATAGTCTGGATATGAACTATATAGGGCTTGTGCTGTTTGGGGATTTAGAAGTAGTAGATATCTAGGGGACTGGAAATGTTTTTATGGAGATTATTGGGGAGAGCTTTTCAGCTGTTTCTCCACCCCTATTTTAGACAGTCCTGTGGTGCACTTGAACATTTTGCCAGGTTCACATTTGACTCCCAGGGTAGGTCCTCACTGCATTTTGTCTACCATACATTATAATAAATAATAAATAAAATGTATTTATACCCCCCCCCCGAGCACAATCAGGGCACTTTTTGGGCACTTGTTGTGTAGTTACAAAATGTACACAAAACAGTGGTGGAAATTTGCTTGTTAGTGAGTGTGGCAGCAATTTTTTTCAGGTTTAAAAGGAAATTTGTTCCAGGTTAATGGAAATTTGTTCCAGCTATCAGGTTAATGGGTGTGGCAGCAAATTTGTTCTAGGTTTAAAAGAGCTATTCAATGTGCAGAGCCTGAAATCTAAAATAAGTTCAGCACCTTGGATAGCCCCCTTTAAGTTCAAACTAAAATCTATTCTATAGCATACTCCCCACACTCTTAACACTGGGGAGGAACAGAATGGGCAGGAAAAAATGTTCCAACCTGCATTGTCTGGTGGGCTGTCCACACCGGTTGCTCCCAAGGTGGCCTGAATGTGCATGGCCTGGACTGCATGGTGCAGTGTCAAGCCACGCTGCTAGGTAATTTTTTTTGTTGCCTCCCCACCATGCATGCGCACCATCACACAAACACACCACCAGCGACTGCCTACTGCCTAAATGCCATCCCATTGGATGACCACCCCTTTGATCAGCCACACAGTCACACCTGCAATCCTCCACCAGTACAGGACATTGGAGCATCGGTGTGCCCAGTAAAAGCACAATTATGCCCACCCCCCCACATGCCCCCTTCACCTCCTCCACCCCATGCCCCCTCTTGGACTGTCTGGTTTGTGTATGTAGTACTTGTACCTTACACCTTTTTGCATTGCCTCCCTGACCGCTTGAGTACGCCAGCTCCATCCTTTTTTAAAGCACACCTGCATTGGGGTATTTATATGTAGCTTTAGGGTTAGGGTTAGGGTGGATCATTCCTTCATAACAATTTCAAGTCAGTGTGTTTATACGTAGGGTTGAAGGTGCACATTTTCCAGGATAAGTCAGAATATCCCTGGGATTTTTTGCTCGTTTATCCCTGGAGTGTGGCTTCAGTGCAGTTTCCACCCACTTTGGAGGCATGTGTCATCTAAACCCTCACCTTCAAAGTGTTTGGAAACCACTTTTTTTTTGGCTCATGTGTTTCACCCTATGGAAATCACCAACCACCACTGAACAAATTGTTTTAACCCAACTTATCCATAACTGAAAAGCAACCAAAGCTCCATCAGACTTGTTTCCTTATATAATGTTTATTGATCACCCCCTCCTGGGCAAGGGTTGAAGCTCAGATGTAGATCACAGGCATTGTGTGCAGAAGGTCATGGGTTCAATTCCTGATAGCTCCAGGCAGGGCTGGAAACTTTTCTGTCTGTGATGCTGGAGAGTTGTGGCTAGTCTGTGTGTAGAGACTCTTGACAGTCAACCAGATTGGCCCTGCTCCTACCATGAAAGTTCAGCGATGGCTTCTTTTCACCTAACTTGGGATGCTCTGGGGGCTTCAGGGGCTGTAAAAATGAGCAAAGCACAATTGCCCTACCTTTATTACCCACTATACTGGACTAGACGATGGACCAAGGATCTGAATAAGGCAGGTTCCTAGCAAAGGTACATGTAAATGGACTGAGATACATCAAGAATGGGAACACTTCTTTACACAGAGGGAGAGAATGTGCCTCCACTCATTCACATGTGACTCAGTATGCAAAGGGATCTTGTAGCATCTTGAAAGAAGCTTTCATAGACTTGAGTCGACTTACTTAAATGCATGGAATGAAGTACGTAAGGTACAGGCCTTTATAAGGAGGCTGTGTGTGAATAGCAATAGAAATGCAAAACATGTGGGTATGATGATGCAGTGACAACCAATGGTTGTTGGAGGACAAACGAAGAAAGATGTTGCCTAAAGGCAAAGTGAGTGGATAACCATAAGAATGGTGGTAGGTATTATTGGAATGTAGTATGATGCTGTCTGGGAACCAGAAAGGAGATGTGGTGAATTGTCCAAGTAAGATCTACCAATTTCTTTCTTTCTAAGATCCCTTGGCATACTGATCCAGACTAATACACCTATGTCTTTGAATTGTACCACAGATGTGACTCAGTAAGTGGAGCTAACACATCTTTTAACCCTTGCTCAATTCAGAGATGTTGAAAAGGCCTTGACATCTGTGCCATAAAAATTTATGGGCCAAAAATCCAGTGTGTTGAAAGTTTAAAATGTTTGTAAAAGTAGAGAAAGCTTGTGTAAGTATCTTCTGGGAAGACAAATGACAAATCTAGTAATAATACAAAGCTGCCTTTGATAATCACAGGTTTTACAGCCCCTTCCAGCAAGGAGTCAAAGGACTGATAAACTCTCCACATTTGTTCCAAGACAAACAAAAAGCCTTCCAATTAAACAACCAGCATAATTATAACACAAGAAGAATTGTGTCTATGCACACAGTCCCAAAGTCTTCACCATACTCAGTCTGTATGTGTGTATGCCTTGATTATGATAAGAAACAACACTAGAAACAGCAAATCCTACACAACAAATGATAAATACATTTTCTTTCCTTTTATTTTAAAATAGTTGTACAACAGAGCCCTAATTGCCAGTAATATATTCAAGTTTTTGTCTTCCAGATAAGGAGTTAAAGGAAGCCTATTTTTTCATATCACTGAAAACATTATCTGTGACTAATGGCCACTTGGTTTTCTGTAAGGCACTTTATATGTAAAATGCGGGAGTTATTAGATTATCATCCTCATTTAAGTACTTTATTATTGCCATTTCTTGGAAACAAGGTTGTATAATCATTTAATAGAAAAAGCAGATCACATCTCTACAAACTGCAGAAACTGCTATTTGTGTGTTTTGCAAATTAAGGCAATACATATAACACAAAACAAATGTTTCTTCTTATGTTTGTATCTGAGCTGTGCTTCCAGGCTTGCTATGTATCAGCTATGTATGTTGAAAATTAATGCCCTCTCATCATTATTAGGAGTTTAGCACAATTAACAAATGGGCTACCATGTCATTTCTTTGTTGTAAATAAAAACAATGAGCAATTAGTTCTTTTCATGGCGTTTCATAATTACCAGCATAACTTTTAACCAGTCATTAAGGGTCATTTTCAAACAAGTAGAAACTGTGCAAGAGTTATTTTGAGACTATGACATTTTCAACAAAGTACATCTTCTGAGTTGCTTCCCCACCCCATTGGAACAACTGTACAAACTCATGGAAAACTCTTTTGGACTACAAAGATGTTTTGCAATGCAACTTGGACTGCAACATATCTTCATGACCAGTGGTGAGATATGTTGGGACCCATAGGCCAATGCATCTGAAGGGTACCAGGTGGAAGAAAGGTTATTTGTGGGGAGATACATCCAAACAGAGCCAGTTCAATATGGGCTTTGGCAAAGATTTGCTTCACAGGTGTTGGACTACCACTTCCATGATCTTGAGTCATGGGCCATGCTGATGAGGGGTGATCAGAATAATAGTTTAATATATCTAGGAGCCACTAGGTTGTGGAAGGCTACTGTAGCCTGCATTGTAGAAATCAACAATGTCACAGTGTCATGTCTGATGTGACAACATCATTGGTTATCAGGATATAAAAGACTAATGAGACTAATCTAAACAAATAAGCAAACAATTTTGAAACAAGTACTGAAAATTTATCAGAAAAGAACGGAAATGGAAGATTTTGACTGAATAGTAGTAATTAACTGGGGCTAAATCCTGTCTTTAAAACAGTCTGCACATGGTTGTTGCTTCCTTTGCCCTGGCCTTGCATTTGCAGAATTTTCTCCATGCTCCTGTTGATACTGATATCACTGTTATATCAGCAAATAAATGTTGAACATAATTTCATGTCAGTTACAAATAACAACAGAACAGTAAATGCTACAGCATTTACTTATGATGAGACCAAGTGGGAATTACCATGTTCTATCATACAATTAAAAATCAATGAAAGGCCTGTCCAAATAAATCAGTCTTCACCTGCCTGTAGAGTCAGCAAGGTGAAGTGGTTTGAGTGTTGCATTATGACTCTGGAGACCAAGCTTCAATTCCTTGCTCAGCCATGGGAACCCACTGGGTGACCTTGGGCAAGTCACATGCTCTCAGCCTCAAGGGAAGGCAAGGGCAAACCTCCTTTGAACAAAATCTTGCCAAGAAAACCTCATGATAGGTTTCCCTTAGGGTTGTCATAAGTTGGAAACAACATGAAGACACACAACAACAGCCTGTCTGTAGAAAGAGAACAAGGAAGAACCTAACCAAACCTCCCAGGAAAGGATTTCCATAGCCTAGGATCAGCTTCCGAGAAGGCTCTTTCCTTTGTCCTCACCAAATGATGCTGCTGGTGAGATCAAGAAAAAGCCCTCCCCTGAAGAGCTTAAAACTTGGGATGGCTTGTATAGAAAGATAAGGTCTTTTAGATAGATGACAGTTGGAATTTACGTTCGCAGTTACAAATGTGTAACCTAGACTTATGTATCCAAAACTGGAGACATATTCACAATCCCTACATATTCAACAGTGCAGGGAACATGCAGGGATTGTAAAAAATTCCCCAACCCTAACTTATTAGATATCAGAAGCTGCAAGGGACAGGGCTCTGTTCTCCTGTTGATTGGGATGCATCAGACTGATGTTTCCACTCTTCTCCTGTGAGTGATCTCCGTTGCAATAGTTAGAGGCAAGATCTTTGTCAGAATTCATCCACACACTGGAGATAGCTTGGTTTGTGTGTGTGTGTGTGTGTGTGTGTGTGTAAATGTTAGTCTGCTACATCCTAATCATTGGGGAGCAGATCTCCATCAATTGCAGCAGCAGCTGCCCAATACTATTTAGTTAAGTATACCTAGTTAAATTAACTAAGTAGCTGATCTAGAATGCAGTAAACAATTCCAGGAATTACACACTGTTACCTATGCTGGCTAGCACTTGCAGTCCAACAACATCTGGAGCTCCACTTGATTCTTGCTTCTTATAGAACAATATCCATTCAGAATGCATAACCGATGAACTGGTCCAAGTATCAGGTGTCCAGGGCAACAGTCACATTTAGCAATCCAACATACAATCAGTGCGATACATTCCCTTGCACTCAGTAGAGCTCACTTCTGATTAAAAATGTGCTGTGGGCTGCTCTATGCATGTCTGCCCCTGTATATGAACTTAGTTCTGGTCCACTGCCTTACCTTCTTTCTATTATCCATAGACCATATTGCAGCTCAGCCTTTCTTCTTACCAGGATTTTCCTGTCTTTAGCTCTTGTAATTCTCACTGAGCCAAATCCCAGCCTTATTAGAGTCTGCACTGGCAACTGTTCCAAAAAGATTTATGTTAAGTTTGTGGAGGCTGCAGGGGTTCTTATTAAAGGAATTCCTAGTTAGTTCTTGGTGGTTTTTATTATTATTATTATTATTATCCTGTTTTAATAGTGTGTGCTGAAGGGGAAGGGGCATAATCTACCAGGGGACTGGATTATCTTCTATAATTGTCACTGAAGGACAAATACAGAGACTGTTGGGGGTGGATGGGGTGGAATATATATATAATCTTTCTCCCAGTCCAAAGTGTGTGTGTGTGTGTGTGTGTGTGTTGTTTCTTTATTTTCTTTGCACTCTTCTGCCTCTTTCTCTAGTTTTAGCATAATTGTTGTTGTTGTGTGTCTTCAAGTCATTTCCAACACAGGGTTTTCTTGGGATGAGAGTGTGTGACTTGCCCAAGGTCACTCAGTGGGTTTCCATGGCCAAGCAGGGAATCGAACCCTGGCCTCCAGAGTTATAATCCCAACACTCATACCATTACACCATGCTGGCTCTAGTTTTGGCATTATACCCTATTGTTGTCATTGGAGTTTATCACACAGGGTTTATCCCATGCAGAAATTGGATTTAAAATGAGAAAATCCCACAAAAGCTGGGATCATTTTCACACGATGTTGGGCATTAATAAGCACAGAAAGTGGACAAAGTGGATTCTCCTGAAAGTAAAAAGTAGCTGATTTTGTCCACTTTCTGTGCAGGTTATTTTTCAGTTATTGCTCAATGCCTCTGATGAGTCTGAAAACGATCCCACTTTTGCAGGATTTTTCTGGGATTTAAATCCCATTTCTGCATGGGATTTAGGCACTTAGCCTCCCGTGTGATAAACTCCATTGTTTGCCTTCAAGTCCTTTCTGACTTATGGAGACCTTAAGGCAAACCTTTCATAGGGTTTTCTTGGTAAGATTTGTTCAGAGGAGGTGTGCCATTGCCTTCTTTGGAGGCTGAGAAACTGTAAGCCGACCAAGGTCACCCAGCGGGTTTCCATGGTCAAGCGGAGATTTTGAATTTATGGATCTAGATGGATTCCTGATGGCTCTTGGGGACTTTTCTACTGCCTTGGCAGATGATCTGTCGAAGTCCTGGCTGATCTCTGGAATGGAGAAATGGCCAGGATGGTGAACACAATTGCTCCCAAGCATCCCCTCTCACAGAGTGGAATCAAACTGCAGCCCCTGGTTCTCCAGGGAGCTGGTGGTGATGAAAGAAGTGAGAAGGTAACTAGAGTGATGTTGGCAGAAAACTATGACTGTTTAACAGATAGGCCTCTATTTTATATCCTTTCACTTATAGCATCCTCCCCCTTTCCACATTCTGAAATCCATGATCTGGGCCGCCACTGTGGTTTTGAACTAGGCTGGCAAAAGGAGTGGAATTTCTTTTTGGCCTGGTTCTTTGTAAAAGACACAGTCTCGATGTGGTATCTGACTGCACTTGGGGCATGTGTCATCTAAATACTATGCCCTGAATGCAGGCAGAAACCAGTTTATTCAGGCTGTCTGTTTCAGGCCATTGTTAATCTGGGTCTAAAGATGCTATTTCCAACACAGCACTTTCTGGGGTAAACCAAGACACCTGGTATATAGTTGTGTTTTGGATTATTACTCCCTCAGAATTGCTAGGGGTTTCTGATAGTTGTAAAAAAAAGTTAATGGCTAGTATTCTGCTTGGGCTTTAACATCTTTGTAAATGGCCTTATGTGCACACAAAATTGAACTGAGTAGTTTTGCAATGTCCATATTCACCTAGGGGTTGCTATGATATTGCAACACATGGGCATCCACTACACAATAGGACTTTCCCTGATGCACATCCAGACATTGGACATTATCACACGTGGGCCAGAAA
>CM034708.1:13254530-13269188 GCA_020142125.1 Phrynosoma platyrhinos | reverse complement strand
TGTGGATTAACCAGCAGATTTCCCCCGTGTGATAACGTCCATAGACTAGGGAGTGCTGGAGCACAACAGGTGTGCCTAATGCACATCAGAAGTGCCTGATGCACATTGGAGCACTCTTGCCAGTGCCCAGACATGCATTTTTGCAATTCATTAGCAGGGTTTCATTGTGTTTCTGCAACATACGGTACTTACAGATTCATAAAATTATGAAATGTACACTGTGATGTAGGATCTTGGCCAGTATTTTCAGCAAGTAGTTGTGTGTCTGTTTTTCAGCAGAAAAATGGCATAATGTCTTAATGCAGTTCAGGATCATCTTATCTTCCTCCCAGGTGTCTTTTCTCCCTTTGTCCCAAGATATTCTTTAAAGGAGTAAGTTGTGAATTACAAATGCCTCTTTTTGTCTCAGGAAAGGAAGGCAATCTTTCACCCAACATGGACACTTACTGGGTTGTTCTCAAGGACCCATTACTCTTAATTATATTCTCTGTTCTGCAGAGACAATCTTGAACATCTCTTTTCAAGCGCTGAAAGAGATAAGTTGGTCTGTTCAAGTGTGAAACATTGTGTGAATGGAAGAACAGCCGCTTATGATTAGCACCCTGTCAGAAATAATCACCATGAAAAATAGTAGTGTAGGATATCAGCCAATGGAAAGACTAGCCTTAAAAGCAGGGGAAAGAGAGAACTGAAGAGGGGTTGATACTCCAAATTGTTTGAGTACAGTTGACTGTATAGAAGAGAGTATTCAGGGATCTGGCTGTTAGTCCAATCCACACTTGCATGCGCCTGAGACAAAGGTGGGACTCATGCTGCCTTCCAGAAATTATTGGACCACGTGTTCCAGCAGCCTTAGTCAGTATCACCAATGGTGAGATATTGAGTTGCCAGATAGAGACTATGGGGGGTTGCAGACTGCCAGAAATAGTGCAAATTGAGTCCACTTTTAGGGTTAGGGTTAGTGCTGGGGAATCATGGGAATTGTTTTTTTTTCTGTGACATTGAGCCTTCTTTGTCAGAGAGCTCTGGTGCCACAATAAAATACAGTGCCCATGATTCCCTAACCCTAGCCCTAACCCTAAAAGTGGACTCAATTTACACTATTTCTGGCAATCTGCAACCCCCCAATCTCAGGCCCTGAGATTTCCAACCACTTGTCCAACCACTTCTGTAGGGTAATTTACACATGCAAAAGACACCAACAGGATTCCAGGTAAAGAGTACAATTCTATGGTCTGAGATGGTTTGCTGGATGGAAATTGGGCAACAGTTCTTGTGCCGTTGTCATATCTTTGCTGCCCACAGTCTTGGCTCCATATTTGCTCCAAGAATTCCCCCAACACTTGGCAGTAGTGGTGTTGGGGAGGAATCATATCACAATCTGAATGATATTCTTGTGCTTTCCCACTTCTTACTACCTTCAGTTTCACCCCAGGCTAAAATAAGCTATGTATTGCTCAGAATGCCCTTGCTTAGAAAAGCAATGCTTCTTTGGAAAGATAATCATTAAATTGGGAACAAACTCTAATATAATTCAGCCTGGGGGAGACCAAGGAGCGGAGGTGTTGTGGCATCATCTTAGCAGCTTGGTCATAGCCTGAGGGTTCCTATTAATTGGTGAAATTTAACCCTTCTACTGGAGCATCATATTTTAAGTGTGCTGTAGTTGGGATCCTTGGACACCTAGATGAGGCAATAGCACTAAATAATTTGCTAAACATTTGTTAGCTTCTGAGTTGTGCTGTTTCATGGTAGGATGTGTGAGTGAATGTTTGAGGATTAAAGTGTGAACAGAAATATATTCATTTTAAATTCTTAGTGAATTAAATTCCTTTCTGTTTTCTAATACTCTCTCAGGTGCACTCCATAGGGAAAAGGGATAGCAATACACTTATTTGTTCCCTTGCCTTAAGAAAAATGCATTGTTTTGTGCTCCTCCTCCCATTTCTCCCAGTGACAGTTTTACCAGTTAGCTCTCTGCAAGGAGAAACAGGAAATACATTGGTGGTTTTATAAGACTTTTTAATTAACAAAAATTATGTGGAAAGAGTTCCTCAGCACCACAAGAGAAGGATAATTATCTCACAAAAGTACCACCTCAACTCATCTTTTCCTTCCTTCACTTCCCTCCACTATCTTTAGATCATCATCATAATAATCATCATCATCATCATCATGATTTGTTCCAAAAGAACTAGAAACATTACCTAAAAATAAATTTTGGATGTACATTTCTAGACAGCTTTTGTTGGAGCTCATACCTGGGTAACGTGCAGATGATGCAGGACAGGAGGTCATAGTGGACAAGTCTTCTGTTGAGCCTCTTTTTCCTACTCTATACCAGCCCCAAAGAAATGATCACATTCAAGCAAATGAAATAAAAAGGAGATAAAAATAGGAATGTTTCAGACAGGCCATTTTTTATTCTGTTAGAGAATTAGAGAGGACTTTCCTTCCCTCCCTTTGGAATGGAACAATACATTTTTCATAGAGTCAGTCATGCTTGAGAATAATTAAAGGAGATTTAATGATATTTCAACTTCTCCTCCTAACTCCACTACCCCAAAAATATACCACTATTGCTCTTCTCATTATTACCAGTAATAATAAGAGATATTTGTCAGCTAAACAAAGAGATATGCTTAGTGTTGTGTCCCACAAGCTTCAAAATTCATGGGGACGAACTCGTAGTAATATGTTCAGGAATAGTAATAGGTTCAGAACAAGGCTTGGGAAAATTCCTTCCTTCCTTCTTCCTTCTCTCTTTTCCTCCTCTTCCTTTTTCCTTTTTTGATTATAGCTACCCTGGCTATGCTGGGAGTTCTCCTAAAAAGAAGTCAGAGGCATTTTTATTTTGATTGTTATTTAACATGTTTCAGAGAAGTTTAGTGTATATACAGTACATGCTTCATATGCTTTCAGCGGTGGCTGGTAACCTCTGCAGCACATGTTTTTTTCCCCAGCACTTGCTATCAAAGTTCTAGGAAGACATGTGCTACAGACTTTGAACAGCTGCTGCAGTAGAGAGGGCATAAATACCCCAAAAGCACCATCTGATTTTGGAAGCTAAGCAAGGTCTACCTTGGTTAGTACTTGGATGGGAGGCTGGCAATGAATAGCAGATGCTGTAGGCTATATTTCAGAGGAAGAAACAGGCAAAACCACCTGAGTATTCCTTGTCTAGAACACTATGTAATTCATGGAGTCCCCATAAATCAATGGGCAACCCGAAGGCAAGTACACATACACTCACAGTAGATTGTGGTGGGATACTTCCATTAAGCTGTGCTCTAATGTCACATGTGCTCTAATGTCACAGCAGCATCTTTCAAAATGGGTCCAGGCTCTGGAAACAGACACTGGAAGTGAGTCCTTTTTAAAGGCCTAAGCAGACTGCCAGAAATAGTGCACATTAAATTGAGGCACTGCCCTGGCTCAGTGCTAGGGAGTCATGAGAACTGTATTTTTTTCTGAGACATTGAGCCTTCACTGTTAGAGAGCTCTGGTGCCACAATAAATTACAGTTCCCATGATTCCCTAGCACTGAGACAGGGCAGTGCCTCAATTTAATGTGCACTATTTCTGGCAGTCTGCTTAGGCCCTTAGTAAGCCTGGGGCTAGGAAAATGCTAGTTTTTGGAACTACAGGTCACAGAATCTGAGTCAGTAGGGGTAGTAGCCATGTTGTCTGATTCTAGTAGCTGTTGTCCAAAAAGATAACTTTTCCAACCTCTGAGTTAGAAGTAGGAGGCAGACAACAGAACTGTACTTGAGTTTTATGGAGATTATTTTCCTACAGTAGGGGGAGTCGTCTAAACACCATGCCTTCAAGTCAGCCTCAAAGTACCTCTTTTTGCTTATCTGAAAACCCCCGTAGTTTGCACTGAGTTAACCTATTGTAGGAGAGAAAAGGGCAGAATCTTGCTCTTCCCAATAGATTCAGGCAAAAGCAAACTGCTGCACTTTTCCCTAACTTGTCTGTTCTTCCTCAGTAATAACTTTTGCCATCTTGACCACACTCCAGTGTTGCTTGTCTATACGTGTTCTGCTTTTCATTTGTGAAATGTTGGAATGGATGCTTTTCCCACCCTCTTGTCCTAATGAAGCCTAGGTGGCGCAGTGATTAAATGCCTATACTGCAGCCACTCACTCACAAACCACAAGGTAGTGAGTTCCATACCAGCGAGGGGCTCAAAGTCAACTCAGCCTTGCATCCTTCCAAGGTTGCAAAAATGAGTACCCATCTTGTTGGGGGCAATTAGCTTACACATTGTAAACCACTTAGGAAGTGCTTAAGTGCGCCGATAAGCAGTATAGGATTGTAGGGGGGTTGCAGACTGCCAGAAATAGTGCAAATTGAGTCCACTTTTAGGGTTAGGGTTAGTGCTAGGGAATCATGGGAACTGTTTGTTTGTTTTTCTGAGACACTGAGCCTTCTCTGTCAGAGAGCTCTGGTGCCACAATAAAATACAGTTCCCATGATTCCCTAACCTTAACCCTAACCCTAAAAGTGGACTCAATTTGCACTATTTCTGGCAGTCTGCAACCCCCCATACTTGCTATTGCTATTTCTATGAAGAAGCTTGCAGTTTTCTAAACTTTGAACAATATTTTTTCTGCCTTGTTATTTGGCCTAATAAAGGTATTATCACAATATAGACTTTGGTATTTCATTTATAGTCAATGAAGCTATCTTTGTATTAGCATAATTTGGGCTGCTCATTGTCCTGCTAGAATTAAATTTGCTTAATTAAATTTAATTGCATATAGTTCTCTTGATTAGAACCACTGGGACAGAAGAATTGGTTCTTTCCTTTCTGAGTTTAGACAGACAATGAAGCCAGCCGCCTTCTCCCACTCCCCCTCTCTCTTTTCTTTTTCTTTGAAAAAATGCCTCCTCTATAGTAGTCCTCATTGCTGCCCCCCCCCCCGACATTTTCTCTGGTTCAAGACCCTTCCTGCTTGTGTGGATGGGGAGGGGGATAATTAAGCAGCTCAAAGCTTCTAATAGGTTTGCAATATGAAATTATAGCTGTAATTAACTGTAGCTAAAGGTTATCCATAATAGGAAATGAAACAGCAGGGTTCCCCCTCCCCTTCCTGGGGTGTAACAAAGATTAGCCCAATGGTCATTAATATACTGAATGCACATCTCAGATAAGTCTCATACACTAGCCAGAGAGCTCTCTCACACAGAGACCTTTGTAAATGTAACTGTTCTAAATCCAGATCCAGAAATAAAATATCGCTCCACCTTTAAACTGTCCTTTCTCCAATATACAAGAGGGGAAAGGTTGGAAAAATGGCCACCAAAATGAGTTAAGTGAGCCGGGATGAATTCATGCTGCATTCCGATGGTGTTTTATTTGAGAAAATCTGTGCAATAGCATCTGGATGCAGCCCCGATCCTTCCTTTTGCCACCCCTCAAAGAGCAACAAAATTCACTCCTTTTAGGGGCAGCAAAAGGCCACCCTAAGAGCCAGTGCCACAGCTCTTCTATGTCCTTTCGGCGCAACGTGTCTGCACGCTGTGCTGGAAGGGCATCCTGATGCCACGCGGCATGGGTATGGCCATGTGACATCAGGACGGCATTGGGGTGGAGTTGGGGCGGCCAGCGCGTGGCTGCCCACCCCACTCTACCCCCAGGCCAGCCCTTTGGGCCAGTCTGCAACAGGCCAAACTCATTCCTTTGCCCCAAGGGTGGCACAGTCAGACAGTGGCACCTGTCTACTGCACCCACTCCTTGGAGGAAGCTGAGTGAATCCTTGCATGATTTGGGCATGTATGACAGGTCCTATGCAGGTGTTCAGGCATGCCGAACTTCAGTCACCTTTGTACAGACAAAATCACAGACTGTATGCCACCCTATGACAGGTCCTGTGCAGGTGTGCAGGGATGCTGAACTTCAGTCACCTTTGTACACAGAGAGTGACAGACTGTATACCGGCCTATGATGTGTTCTGCGCAGGTGTGCAGGTGTGCAGAGATATGTTCCTGTGCATGTATGCATGTGTCTGAGAGAATAAAAAAAAATTAAAGCAGCTGCTTCTGGCCCATGCGGTTCCGTCTCCTTTTGCGGTGTCCTTGGGACCAATGGTGCAGTTGTTGAGGCTTCAATACAATCTCAGAAAAGCTGCATTGACTCCCTCCAATGCAGTTGCTTCATCCCCATTTAGGGCATCTTTGGGGCAGGCGGTGCAGTTGCTGCAGCTTAGAGAAAAGGCAGCTTCAGATCACTTTTTCCTTTGCATTTTGAACTCATTTTGCAGCCAGAGAAGTACGCTGGGGATAAAGGGGGAAATTGGGAGAGAGAGAGAAACAGACATTTCAAAAGGAGCTAGAAAAATTTAATAAAGACTGGGCTTTATTATTTACTTACATAAAGGAGGTGACAGAATAGTATAAGTACATGATTGCTGAATTATGAATTTAAATAAAATAGACTGAGGGGATAGAATGACAGAAAAGAATAATGATATTAAGACTAAGAATCAAAGAATGAGATGTTAAAAGGAAGTAGCAAAGTCAATACTCTTCAATAGAGATTGTAAGAAAGGAAGGAATCTAGTGGGTGAATGAATGTAAGAAGGAAGAGTGTAAGAAAAAGAGTAGTAAGAAGAAGGTGATAAGGATAGGTTTTTTTAAAGAAGGTAAGGGCCTCTACAGATGGCACTTTGAGCTGTCTTGGAGGCAGGGAAGGGGAGGGGCAGCCACATGCAGGGCACCCCAACCCCTCCTCGAGGATGTCATGATGTTGCATGCCATTAAGCATGGTGTGTGTCATCAAGACGTCCTTCCAGCGCAGCGTCTTGACGCACTATGCTGGAAGAGACACAGAAGAGCCGTGTGGCAGCTCTTGATGCGTCCCTTCTGCCGGTTCTGAAAGGAGCGGCATTTTAGCACTCCTTTCAGTGCCAGCAGAAGGGAGGATTGGGGCCGAGGCATGGAGCAGCCTCGGCCCCAATCCTCTGCTTCCCAGGGCAGCCCATGGCCGCCTGTCTGCATCCCCCCTAAAGTAAGTAGAAAAAACTGAGTGTAAGTGTAGATGGAGAAAGAGAGAGGATTTGAAGTGAGAATTGGAAAGAGAGAGGTAGAGATTGTGAGTGGGGAGACAAAGTGAAGGATAAAGTAGGAAGAACTTGAATGGGGATAGAGAAAGATAGAGAAGGACGGAGAGGCAGAGACAGAAAGAATGAATGGGGATAGAGGAGAAGTAATGGGTGAAGGAAAAATGAAAGAAGCTGAGAGAGGGAGGGAAAGAACATAGAGATTAGTGGATATGCTTAGTAATTTAGATTTTAGATTGAGAGGGTAGTTAGATAAATTAAGTTGATACTAATGAAGTAAATAAAAGAGTGTGGTAGGGAATAGATTAGTAGAGTTGACTGATGGTGGGATGATTTTAATATATAGTCAAATGGTTCATGTATGATGTATTCTTTATTTGTTCAATAAAAATTACTTTTTTTAAAAAAGGAGTTGAAAAAGTGGGATGGCAAAAGATTAACTGGGACTGTATGATTCATTTCCCCATCAAAACATATGCTTTTTAAAATATTTAAAAAATATTTTATCTCAAATTCTACATTGCTTTAAAATATGCATATCTCAGCACATTTGGTTGGGTGGTGTTAGAGGAGAGAACTGCTTTGTGAAGTTCAGGACTGATAGGCATTGCAATCCAACAGCGTATGGAAGGCCACATTTTGCTCACTTCTGCTTTAAGTGAAGATGACAGGGATTGAACTTGGTACTTTATTCATGCAAAGTGCAGAAATGTGTTCTGTTTTTCTCTGAGTACATGTTTTGAATGGCTTCTCAAGGAAAGCAAGAGTTTTATGGAAATTATTTCCTTACAGTAGGGGGAGTCAGTTGCCTAAAAATGCCTTCCCCTCTGTTGCCTTGCAGTATCATGTCATTCTGGGAATAAGAGTCAACATGCCTAGCATCATCATATCCAGAAAGAGATATATTTTGATGGAGAGAGATTTAAAACGAAAGGAAAACATCCAAAGTACAAACAACAGAAGAAGGCATGGCTTGCAGAAGCACAAAAGACATGGCAAATCCTCTGTCAAATTAATCCAGGAGAGGACTTTCCATGAAGTAACAGCAGTGAGGAACATGTGAAACTCCCTTAAGAAATTTTACTAATCTTATCAAAACATCTTTGTCGTCTGTACCCTCAAGGAGAACTTCTATATTCGCTTTAAATTCAATGTCAGGCAATATCAGCCAAACTTTAGTATATATGACAAAAACCACGCTGCCACTAATCATATATGCCCAACTGGGACTCAGGAGATGGATCAGGGGTTTAATACATTTCTCAGATTGATTAAGTAGCACTTGTTGTACTTGTTGGTGTGTTTTAAAAATATATAATATAGTTATAATAATACAGTATATTAGTGTTGTAAAAATCTATATATCCATCCATCTGTATTCATAATTTATGATTAATTATCCTATTCCTACAATATGTTAATTCTCCTCCACTAGACCTCCAATCAGTTAGTTGGAGGTTTGTGTTCAACATTCAGTTCTTGAATGTACATTAAAATTATGGCCAGTATTCTGTATCAACTACTTAGTTAAATATACTTAGGGGGGCATTCTGGACCGCCCTGGGAAGTAGCGGCCCTGATCTCCCTTTTGCTGCCCTGAAAAGAGCACCAAAATGCCGCTCCTTTCAGGGGCAGCAAAAGGGTGCCCGAAGAGTCAGTGTGTGGCTCTTCCTCGCCCGTTCTGGCGCAGCGTGTCAGGACACTGTGCTGGGAGGACATCCTGATGCTGTGCGCTATGCGTGATGGCGCGCGGCATCAGGACGACGTCAGCGTGGGGTTGGGGCGGCTGGCGTATGGCTACCCTGCCCCATCTCTGCCTCCAGACTGGCCCTTTGGGCCGGTCTGCAGAGGCCCTTAGTCTCTTCTGGCCCAATCCCCCCCAAAACCTGTCAGAAATGACATTCACTTGTGCTCTTGTTGCTGGTATAACAGACTTCCTTTTCCCCCTGCAGCTGATGGCCAGTAAAGTAAGTTGGGGGGACAGTTATGATTGTCACAGTAGTGTCACAACCACGAATAAGTAGCAATCACGAATACAAAACACTTGTTGTTGTTGTGTGCCTTCAATAATTTCTGACTTATGGCAACCCTAAAGTAACCCTATCATAGGTTTTTCTTGGCAGGTTTCTTTAGAGGGGGTTTGCCTTTGCCATCCTCTGAGGCCAAGCCAGTGTGACACACCCAGGATCACCCAGTAGGTTTCCATGTCTGAGCCAGGATTTGGATCCTGGACTCCAGAGTCATAGTCCAACAGGATGTTTAAATTGAGCTGATAGTCCCATGTTGATTATAAGTGCTAAGTCACAATTGTGACATTATTGCTGTGAGTGTACCCAAACCTACTTTACTGGGCACCAGCTGCCCAGTAAACTGGGTCCATTTTTCCAGCAATCAAACTACGGGTGAATGACATTTTCATCAGGTTGGAGAGAGTTTGAGTCAGGAAGGTTACTTGGCTGAGAATACTGACCTACATTTTTAATGCTGTAGTGATTTGTTTGAGAGACGAATCTGGGCCATTTCAGTTGGGTCAGCAGTTGCCTGGTGCTTGAACGTCTCTTTAAAAATGGTTGAGACTTTAAAAAACAACAACAGCTGGACAGAAAATGCTTTCCTAGGAATGGAAGATGGGGCACTGTGTCCACAAGAGCAGGATGCCTTGTGCTTATCGTTTCAACAATTGCATTGAATTTTGAACTGCTTAAGACAATGCCATTGTGAGTGGCCAGGCATTTAGACCAGAGGGCTCTCAAATGAGCATTTGTGCATCTGTAAAAATAGCTGCTTGCTTTTAAATGGCCACTTGCCTGGTCACCTAGGGAGGCTAAGAATTCTGGCCAGATGAATGGGCAAGTAGGTTTACAAGAGGGTATTCATTTCAGCCACAAAGGACTTATATGTCCAGGCACAAGTCAGTAATTTTTGTTAAATTGTTGGCAAGATCTAATGTTCCAGATGCTTTTTGGATTGTATCAGTGAATGGATGACCTAACCTTGTTAAAAAAAAAAAGACACACAGATTGGAAAAAGTTCCTATTCCAAACTACAAATCCCAGAATTCCTCTGCTACTGTGGACTTGGGTTTTAGTTCAAATAGGAACCATCCAAGGTGCTGAATCCTATCCCCCAAATAAGTCCTGGATACTTCCTTTAAAGTTCAGATGGATTTGCCATCCCAATGACATAAGTGTCTCAAGCCACCACTGGTGTTCACCTGCCATTTCCTCACCTGAATTGCATGCACATTCTAAAAAAGGTACAGCCAGCCCTCTGTATCCATGAATTCTGCATCTACATATTCAAACATCCATAGCTTGAACATATTAAAGAAAATAAATAATTTTAAAAGCAAATCTTGATTTTTTCATGTTATATAAGGGACATCATTTTAGTACTCTGGTAGTAGACTTGAAGATCCATGAATTTTGTATTCGGGGTAGGGTGGGGCTGGAACCAAACTCCAGAGGATACCAAGGGCTCACTGTATTAGCCATTTTGGGAAAAATACAGGCATTGTACAAACCCTTATATCCCCCTCCCCAGAGGTATTCATAACAGCACTGTAGGTGGCATTCAGATGAAGTAAACAGCTGGAGGGGGGAGGGTTGATCCCACCCATCCCATTGGGATTCTCCCACCAAAAATTGGATCCTCTGCACAACTATACTTGCCCCTCCATTTTTGCAAACTTCAAGTCCATGTCCCTAGCCTGTTTGCAGGGGCCAAATGGAGGGGGATAAAATGGAGTACCAGCCTGTGGGTGCCCACCCCCATTCAAGCCTATGGAGCTTGAATATTTGTGATTTTCCATTTTCATGGGGCGGTCTGGAACAAATCCCCTGCAAAAATGGAGAGGCAACTGGACTTTGAAAAGAAAACAAAGTAAAAGAAAAAAAATGCTGTGTAATTTCTGGCATCATATATACTTTGGCTTTTAAGTAAGCTACTATCTTTCACAGAAAGTCCATGTGGATGTTAAAATTTCACCCTATGGGGCTGTTGGTCTTGGGCATCTGTGGGTTACTTTGAGGTGGTCCACATTCAGACTATCTGAAAGACAGTGAAGAAAGTTGACCTGGAAAAAAAAATCAACTCACTTGAAAGATGGTGCTAGAGGAGAGTTCTACACATACCAAGGACCACTGAGAAGACAAGTAAATGGGTTGGAGAGGAAACCGAGCCCAAATTCTTGCTAGAAATGACTAAACTGAGGTTATCATACTTTGAACATATCATAAGATAATATCATTTATTAGGAAAGATGATAATGCTCAGAAAAGTTGAAGGCAGGAAAAGTAGGCAAAGAGGAAAATTACACTGCAGGTAGTTAGACTCAAGGAAACCACAACCTTGAGTCTGCAGGACATGAATAGAGCCATTCATAACAGGGTTTCTTGGAGGTCTCCCTTTTATATGGTTGCCATAAGTTGAAGTTGACCTGATGGCATATAAGAACAAAAACCCCTTCCACCTTCCATCTTGTTTTCCTATTGGCAGTGGGCAATTTATTTAATTTATTTAATTCATACCCCACCTTCCTCCCAATAAAGGACTCAAAGGGGCTTATAAACACTTAAAAAAAAGAATTAAAAAAAGAAGTAATAATATATGTTAAAAAACAAATTGAGACAAAAGAGATAAGGAATGATCCTAAGGGCCACTTCATTGGAGTGGAAGTAAAGTGGAATGGAGAAATTATGCTTATTATAGGAGTTTATGGACCAGAAGAAAACAAAGGTGCTTTTCCCCAAAAATTACAATTAGAGATTTCCTGGTACAAATAGGAAAATGTTCTAGTCATGGGTGATTTTAATGGAGTAGTAAACCCTTGTTTAGACAGAAAATCGGAAACTAAAATAAAATGAAATCAAGGTAAATTACCAAAATCTTTTTTCGAACTAATGGATAGTTATGCACTAAATGAAGCATAGAGATATTTGCACAACAACACTAAAGAGTATACATTCTATTCAAATAGACATTGCTTGTTTTCAAGAATAGATATGGTTTGGGTCCCTACAATATAGAATAAATTTATTAAATCTGTTGATATATTACCCCGAACAATATCAGACCACAACCCAGTTATCCTGACTTTGTATGAAAAGAGGAAATATAACATTTGGAGATTAAAATATGAGCTAATACAAGATCAAGATTTGGGGCATTGCAGACTGGCCTAAAGGGCTGGCCTGGAGGTGGAGTTGGGGTGGGGCAGCCACACGCCGGCTGCCCCAACCCCAGCCCAACACTGTCCTGATGCTGTGCACCCGTACGCAAGACGCGTGGCTTCAGGACGCCCTCCCGGCACAGCGTGTACACACACTACACCGAAAGGGTGTGGTAGAGCCGCAGCACTGGCTCTTAGGGCATCAAAAGGGAGGATCAGAGGCACAGCATGCGGTTTCTGTGGCCCTGATCCACTGCTAGCAGGGGCGGCCCAGAGCCACCCATCTGCATAGCCCCTTAATCATTAAAACAAAAGATACTATCAGACTATTTTTCAAAGAAAATATTACAAAAGATGTTAAGATGTCTTCTATCTGAGGTGCAGGTAAAGCGGTAATAAGAGGATTTTTCATCAATTAAGAGGCTTATCAGAAAAGAATCAGGAAGGAAAAAAGCCAAAAACTACAAAAACTATTAGCTCAAAAAGAGAGAGAAACACCAGGACATAAGAATATAGTAGAAGGGATAGAACTATAAAAAAAGAGTTAATTAGGAAGGACACAGAGGAGATAGGAAAAAGATTAAAGACACTGAAACAAAAAATTTTTGAACAAGTCAATAAGGTGGGTAGATGGTTGGCTGAAAGACTAAGGAAAGAAAAGGAGAGGAAAGCTATAACTAAAATTAAAGATGAAGAAAAAATAATAACACAACAAAATGAGATAAAGGGAGCATTCCATAAATTCTACCAAATACTGTATCACAACCAACCTGTAGAGATAAGAAAAATAAGGCAATATTTAAACAAGCAAGAATTTGAAACCCCAAATGAAGTTCAACTTAATAAGTTAAATGAAGATATTTCTATTACTGCGGTGAGAGATGCAATAAAAAAAATGCAAAGAAGGTAAGGCACCGGGCCCCGATGGATTTACTTCACTTTACTACAAAACTTTTATGGATGAATTGTGTGTTCCTTTACAACAGACTATGAATTCTATTCTTCAGGAAAGACTACTTCCATCATGGACAGAAGCTGACATAGTACTCATTCCAAAAGAAGGGAAAGAAGCAATGGACCCAAAAAATTATAGACCAATTTCGCTTTTAAATATTAATTATAAAATCTTCACAAACATATTAGCTAACAGATTTTAAAATTCCCTAAAGGGCTGGATAGATGAAGATCAAAGAGGCTTTTTGCTGCAATGCCAAATGAGAGAAAATTTAAGAGTGGTGCTGGATGAGTTAGAAAATCATGAAAGACATAATAAAAAAAATAGGACTAATATTTGTAGATTTAGAAAAAGCTTTCGATACAGTTAATTGGTCATTGTTATTTGAAATATTAGAAAAAATGGAATTAGTTTATAAATTTATTAAATGGATAAAAGAAATATGCAAAGAACAAAAAGCAAAGATTATTATAAATGGGGAACGTACAGAAACCATAGTGATCAGAAAAGGTACTAGACAAGGTTTTCCACTTTCTCTCCTTTTATTTTTGGTCATAATAGAAAAATTAATCAAAGAAATTAAAATGCAAGACCAAATTTGTGGAACCAGAATTAAGAAGAACAGTTATAAATTGAGAGCCTACACTGACGATTTGGTTATTTTCTTAGATAATCCATGGGAATGTGCAGACAAATTGATGGAAGTCTTTCAAGAATTTGGTGAGATATCTGGTTGCAAATTAAATAAAGGAAAATCAGAAATTCTATGCTGGAAATGCGAGGAAACACCTGGTACTTTGTACCATTGTTGGAGAACATGCACATTTATAAAAAGTTACTGCACATGGCGTTATATGTACTATTCTTCAGACAAAAATTCAGATTCACCCAGAATTTTATTTACTAAACATGTTGGAGGAAAAATTGGAAAAAAGTTTTGGTAAAATCCTCTTTTACTTGATCACCACAGTGAGAATGACATTGACACAAAAATGTAAATTAAAAAAAGTACCGAGTATAAAAGAATGGTTAATAAAATTATATGATGTGATTGAAATGGATGAATTGACACAAATTATGAGATTAGAACCAAGGAAGAAAGAAAAAGAAGAATGGAAACCAATATTAGGATACTAGCACTGTGTATGGGGGAAAATAGTGGTAATTAGCTTTTAGTATTTATTAAAGAAATTTAAAAGAGGAAGTAAAGCAAAAAGTTAACAGATAAACACTATGGAAAGGGAAATGGAGATGGAAACAGATGAGGACATTTGATAGAAATGAGTGTGAATTAGAAAACTAATATAAATATCAAGATAAATATAAATACTAATACAAATGGAACAAGGATATATGTAAGTTTTGAGATTTAAAAATTAAGATAGAGTCAAAGTGAGGAAGCTTCTCTATAGCTGGCAGTTGACAAGAAGGCCAAAAATACATGATGTAGTCAACCAGTATTAGTA
>CM034708.1:13235767-13246467 GCA_020142125.1 Phrynosoma platyrhinos | reverse complement strand
TTAGTGTTTGACCATCTGTACTGTATAAGGAGCTTTGGACCTGATAAGCTTTGGACCTGATATTTACAGCTGTTAGAAATGTTTCTTCTCCCAGAATACCTGAGAAATTTCTAGGCTCTGACTTACTTATTTGTGCTGTTCTTTCCCCACCCATGTTGCTGCAGTAGTTTCCTTTGAATGTAAGACCGGCTGGGGAGGACACACTTTTCTCCCCCTGTTGCCTTTTGGTGTAATTCAGCCCCTGCCATTATCTTTGACCCTAACATATGACCCTCTTTGCTACTCCTTTCTCTTGTGGCTTCCTCCTGTCATTCACTCTTGACCCAGAACAAGTCTCCCTCCCATTCTTCTGTCTGTAGACCTGGGCCAGCCAGACATAAGCAAGGCCTCTGCCTTTTCCTTCCTCCAGTAGGTTTATTATTACAGCTATCCCCCTTGAGTCCTTGGCCTCTTCTGGTCTTCCTTTAGGTAGCATCTACACTGTCAGGAAAATCCAGCTTTGTTTGAGTTACTCTGATCTGTAGCAACCACAGGCTTGTCTACACAGTCACCACACACTGAAGCAAGTTCAGGAGAACCATCTACACAGCTAACCCTTTTGAACTCACCATGGTCTGAAAAATTGCAGTATGCACAGCCATACGTCTGTGGTTGCTCCAGTTTTCCTCCCTCCACCCATGCATGTAGATGTACATATTTTTGAATGGTCTCCTGGCCCAACAACTATGTCGCTATGTAGTGGAGTCCACACATATGCCAATTTTTGGATTTTCTGCTCGAAACCAGGGTAAATCCCCATTTCCCCCCTCTGGATTAAAGCACCGCGGTGACAAAAAGGACTAGATTTGAGCCCAATTGCACTGTAGGGGAGACCGTTTTATTTGGCCCATGTAGACAGCCCTTTGTACCTTGCCCTCTTCCCCTTTTTGACTTGACAGAACATGGCCATCCATGAGCAGAGGCCACCAATGGGCAAGGATTTAGGTTAATTTTTACCAGCTTTCCCTAGAGTCTTAAAGAAATCATCACACAGCAATTGGACACATGTACTCTTGGTCTTCCTGGACCTTCCTGGACTCCCAAAATAAATTTCAAATTAATGTTTTTGTTCAACCGAAAAAAATGCTTCTATAGTCATGTGATTTGGCCCCTAAGTGCTGATTTGGGGCTCTTCCCACTCCACATTAAAAAGGGTCAAGAACATTGTTTTCAGTCCCCCCAAATGGTACTGGTGTTGCCTGCCTGGGATCAATGGAACCTAGAAAAAGATCTATGTACCTCTGCACATGCAACCTGTGCCTTTGACCAATTCATCTGAAGCTATTTGCTGTGGAGGATAACCATTTTATTTCCTCTATGATCAACATCTTTGTGCCCATCATCTATAATTGTTTCTTTCTTTCCTGATAACTCATAGGTGATCAACAGCTTATGGCTCATGGACTAACCTTGGTCCACAGATCCCTACTTTGAGTAGCATTGCTTTAACAATAATAATGGTAATAATAATGATTATTTCTTACCTGCCTCATAGCATGGATTGAGATGGGAAACAACAATTCAACAGTGAATGACATCAATCGAAACACTGATCAAAACATGCAACAGTTTAAAAGGACAAAGTAGATACACACATTTTAAGACAGTCCATATTTAAAATTCAACATCTGAATTCACAATTTAAAAATCATATGGATAATGCTGCCAGAAGAGACTGCTGTTTTAAATTTGGACAGCATATTCAGCTCTCAAATCTCTTCTGACAGGTCATTCCACAGTATAAGGGTGGCTAAAGAAAAAGTCCTCTGGCTGACAGTTGCCAACCTAATCCTGGTTGACCAATGGCCTCTGCAGACAGGCAGCTCTGGGGCACCTTGGGAGGGGCGGATTGGGGCTGTGGCAACCCCACACCATGGCCCCAATCCTCCCTTTTGCTGCCTCAAAAAGAGTGGTAAGATGCCGGTCCTTTTAGGGGTGGCAAAAGACCACCCTTAGAGCCGGTGCGCTGCTCTTCCTTGCCCTTTTCAGTGCAGCGTGTCAGAATGCTGCCCTGGGAGGATGCCCTGACACTGTGCATTGTGTGTAACGGCGTGCGGCATCAGGACGGCTTCAGCATGGAGTTGGGGCAGCTGGCGTGTGGCTGCCCTGCCCCAACTCTGCCTCCAGGCTGGCCCCTTTGGGCTGGACTGCAGAGTTTAGCCCATAAGTGTTGCCTCTGACAATGCTCAAGAGTTCACACACACACACCTCCCTGCCCATACACAAGCTACTGTGAGATTTGCCTCTAAATTAAAAGGAACTAGGGGAGCCTTACAGGGGTGGCAGCTGACATCATGGTCTGTGCTCCTCTAAAAGTCCCAAGACTTTGACCCTGCAGACCTTGGCTCCACTATATCACTAATGGACAGGAGGGAACAAGCTGTGTGTGTGGCATTCACTTCTGTGCATACTTACAAGAGTTCTTGTTGTCTGCTGCAAACTACATTGACCTTGCTTTGCTATAGCAAAATAATTTTTGTTTTCCTGGTTCTGCTCCTTGATGCTAGTTCCTTTACCTGTTCAAACAAGGAGGAGGAGGAACAAAGTGGCTTTGATATAGCCCATGCAGGCCTTCAACAGTTCCCTAGACAGCAGGTGCTTGTTGATTTATGTTCTACCTCTGATATTTCTCTCCCATCCCGAGGGCAGGTTGGATTTCAAGAGCAATCCTGGTTTGCCCGGGAATCCCCCCCCCACCCGCCTTTCTCTGTGATTCATGCTTCTTTGGCTGTTCTCTGATCTGATCCTCTTCCCCTCTGACAGCTGCTGGCTTCCTTCGGTTTGGCTTGGAGTTTGGTGGTTTGGTGCCTCCGGCAGTGCAGACTCCTGGTGGGCTGGGGGAAGGCGGACAAAGAAGTAAGCGGAACAAGCTGAATTGACAAGAAAGCCAAACAGACATTTTGCCTTTCATGAAAAATTTGGGTGAAAGAAGTGGCAGCAGAATCCTGTCTTTTCATGAGACCATCTGGAGCTACAAAGCTATCTTTGCTGTTTGCTCCTAGCAAGGAGGGCACACAGGCCAGGCGGTGTGGGTGAGGGAGCTCAGATGAAGAGTGCAGGCTTTCTAGTCAGATGGTCCCAAGTTCAAGCTCTGGAATTTCCAGTTCAAGGGAATCTAAGGTAAAAGAGTTGCAGAAAACCCTCTGCATGAGCAGCAATTGCAAAAGTTCTTTTTTTTTTTGGACTACAACTCCAAGAATCCCTTCATCAGGGATCATGCTGAGTGGGGAATTCTGTGTTTTGTAGTCCTAAAAATGTACTTTTCTAGATTCTGTGAGACCCTGGAGGATTGCTATCCATCCAAGTAAATGTCTTGAGCCATTAGCACAGTGCATCTCAAAATATCTGATGTGAAGGACAGTTTTTCCCCTATTGTGTCAGGGGACTAGTATTAGATTTGTGCCCATTGGCTACAATTGTTTCTTTCCTGAAGACTCAGTAGGGACCATAAGACATTGGCTTAGGGACTGGCACTGGTCCATAGATTACCACTTTGAGTAGCACTGATTTAGCAGAAAGATCAGTTCTCCCAGCTGTTCCTTGTGTCTCTGAGGTGGCAGCTATGGGGCTAATTGGAACCAGATAAGGACTTTCTGTTGCTAATCTCTCCTTTAGGAATTGATAATGTATGCATGTATGCATTTATTTATCAGGCCGTCACAGACCATTAAAATGACTTTATATTATACTGGCCAGAGTCCTGTGAATGACAATACACATGCTTTATACACATGTAGGCCCTGTATTGAACAGGACAGAAGGGGCTATCTTTGATCATCTTGTACCTTGTTCAAACCACACTTCAAGGTAGCTGTCAAGCCCCTGCTACGATAGAGGGTTAAGGGTAGTGTGATAGAACATAAGGCAATAGAGACTGGCTCTTGTCCAACTGCAGTTGACTACAAAGAGAGGCAGAAGAACAACGTCATTGTTCTACTTCCTCTCTCTGAAGTGAACTGCAGCAGGAATGAGAGGCAGTCCCCATGATGGGGATCCTGTCTGCACTGGACAGGATACTCTGGGGGTAGCCCAGAGTATCTTGGTCCTGGAGCCGCTTTGACCTCCCCATTATCTCAAGACCTCCAGTATGACAGTGGCAGCTGTTCATATACACATCTCACTCTGCCACCCAGCATGACCACCACTGCTGCATATTGCTTGCTCTGAACAAGGTGCCCAACATTGGTCACATGGCTGGATGCCTCATTCTGATACCAGAGTAAATTATGTGTAGCAGTGGTGGCCATGCTGGGCAGCACAGTGAAACATGTTTTAAACAGCTGACCCATGTCAGAATGGAGGGTTCCAGATCTTCTGGGAAGATCCAGTGCAAACACAGTTTTTAAAAACATGTTTCAAGAGGCTTGGTGTTCAATGGGATGGCCATTGTTATGGTCTGTTTGGACTTGGGGTTTGGGCCCTGAGTTGTCTGGACTCCCCACTGAGAAGACAAGGGGAGGCAGTTTCATTGCCCTCTGCAAACAGGACCCTGGTCACTTCTTTCCCCATCCACAAATGTTAAATGAATGTATGAGCAGATTAGCAGCTGCTGCAGGTGGCTTAACAACTGTTGGGGAAGAGTCAGAGAGCTGCTCATGTGGGGCAGTTACACTCCATTTTACCATCTATGACCACATGCAGTTTCTCTTACTTTGACTTCAGTGAATGCAATGGACCCTTGGTATCTGCTGGGGTTTGGATCCAGGACTCCATGTCAATTCCAAAATCCATGGATGATCAAGTCTCATTAAATCCAATGAGTTGTAAAATGGTGTCCCTTATATAAAATTGCAAAATCAAGGGTATTTTTGTGTTTTATATATCTATATATCTATATATATATCAGGCTGTGGATGCTTGAATCCATGGATATGGAGTGCTGACTGTATTTTAGAGGACACTAAACATACATGAACTTGAGCTGGGGTGTAGCAATGGGAATGAGGGACAAATAAGGGAACTGCCCCCCCCAATAAGAATTCTGCCTCCTGCAAAGAAATTTTCTTTCAGTCCCCAAAAGCTGAGCATTTAGAAATATAGTTTAGGAATCCAAAGAAAAGGATATGGTAGAATCCTGCAAAGCCCAGCGTTAACACTTCATGGACTACTCAAACATTGTATGTGTACATGGAAGCCTTTACACAGATGTACACTTTGATCGCTGTAGAACTCACCTTCATTATCCACTTCAACACATGTGCTGAAAACCATGCAGGTATTCAGTGCTACATCACAGAAAAGCAAATTTAATATTATTGGCTTTTGAAGGTAATGTATTTGAATAAATTTTGAGGTGGACAGTTTCTCTACAGCAGGCAATCTTTCCCCTTTAAGGGCCGAGGGACTTCAGCTCCCAGAATCCCAGGAGCTATTGGCCAACATGGGACTATTGGCCAACATGGCTGAGGCTTCTGGGAGCTGAAGTCCCTCGGCCCTTAAAGGGGAAAGGTTGCCTACCCCTGCTTTTGCAGAGGAATCCATCTCATTAGACTTTATTAAGTGAAATTTCACTGCGCAGGAAATCTGGTTCTTGATGTGTCCCATCAACACTGAACAGACTGAGCAAGAACATAGGTTACCTTGTCACCAGCTCCCCACCATGGTGAGGTGTGTTGTATTTCTCTTTAAATTATCTTCATTATTTCTAAATTTGAATTTCTTTGTATAAATTAGTACATAAAATGTTATTCTATCTCTGTCCCCTTATGTCCTGCCCCTATTTTTGAGATGCATTTTCTCTTTTTCTCTTCTTCTTCTTCTTCTTCTTCTTCTTCTTCTTCTTCTTCTTCTAGTTTGCTCTCCATATCCAAAGATTCAGCATCCATAGGTTCAACTATCCACAGCTTCGAATTAAAAAAAAAAATCCAAAAAGCAAACCTTGATTTTGCCATTTTATATAAGGGACACAATTTTACTACCACATTGTATATAATGGGACTTGAGCATCCACAGATTTTGGTATTCATGGAGAGCAGGGGGCAGGATTGGTACTGTATTATTACTATTGTTGTTCTTGTTTAAGATGGCTTACTTAAGGCAGACTATGACTGGAGACCAAGGTTCAATTCCCCACTCAGCCATGAAACCCACTGGGTGACCTTGGGCAAGTCATGCTTTTCAGCCTCAGGGGAAGCAATGGCAAACCTCCTTTACACAAACCTTGCTAAGAAAATCTTATGATAACTTCCCCTTTGGGTCACCTTGAGCTGGGAACAACCTGAAGGCAAACAACAACAGCAAGTTAAAGCAAGCATAATGAAAAATTCACACCACAAAAAAGTTACAAAGCAATTTAAAAAATCATGAAATTAAAACCTGTTAAAAGCAGAAGCCACCAAAACAACAACAAATAAAACTCCAGCACATTATACAAGCTCTGTTTTCCTCTTTAAAAAAAAAATCAAATCTCAAAGCCCAGCTGGAATAAAAAGGGGTTTACATGCTTGTGGAAAGATAGTAAGGTGGTGCATAAGTGACCTCTTTAGGGTACCAAACCCAGCCTGGGGCATGTGTAGAACATACTAGTATGAGTGCTGTAGGACCCATAGCATAAGAATTTAAATAATTCCTGCAAACTGAACTATGCATATCCTGAATTTATGGCATGTTGTTTCATAATAAGACATGATACTTGGACCTATTCTGGGAGCAACATCTAACCTATGCACTCAGTCTGGGGGCCTTTGTCATCTCTGGTTATTTCACAATGTGCCTTACATTGCCCCACTGGATTTCCTGCTGGCACTCTGAAACTGACTACAGGAAGCAGGGAAATTTCTATAAAATCTGCATTGCTTCCAGTGAGATTAGCTCTTCTATGTACAACACAAACACTTGGTCTTTGCTTATAACACTCCCCACAGTGTTGCCCTGTCCTAGCTTTCAGGTCTTAATTCTCATTATATCTTGGTTTTTTAACACCCATTCCTGAAACTCTACTGCAAGCAACCTTAAACTCTTTTCCCTTTCTTCCTAACTTTTCCTTAGAAAATACAGTTGCCCCTCCATATCCATGGATTTTTTTTTATCCATGGATCTAAACATCCATGGCTTGAAAATATCCAAAAGAATATATAAATGCCAAAAAGCAAACCTTGATTTTGCCATTTCATCATTTCACTATGCTATTGTATATAATGGGACTTGAGCATTTGCAGATTTTAGTATTCATAAGAGGTGCTGGAACCAAACCCCAGCAGGTACCAAGGTCTCACTGTATCACCCTGCACCTTTGCACAATGCCTCCTTAGTCTGATTCTTCTGCAAAACAGCCTTTGCATATTTGCTTAGTCCTCAGTCTCCAACTGAAATTAAGCCAGTGTCTGTCCGAAGATCATTTGGATGTAGACTCCTGTACTGGTTCCACTGGGCACAGCAGGACAAGGCATCAGGGATAGCTCCTTATGAACAACTGGTTCCAACAGTGTTGAGAACAAGCAGGGCTGGTCATACTGTGAGACAGACTCAGGTACTGAATCAGACACTGGGTGCTGAGCCAAGTGCAATGAGATGCTGAAGCAAAGAGCTGTAACTGTGTGCTGTACTTCCTAAGTGTGTCTGCTGCCTTCAGGAATAATGTGGAGGATCTTGCAGTGCCATTGTTGAAATTAAATTCAGCTGCTTGTGTGACCATCTCCTGCATCTGAAGTGAAGCAACATCCTATGCTTTGTCTAAAGCAGAAAAATGTCTTGGGCTAGACTTGGGGACCGCACTGAAGTCTTTTATGACTTGATGTCTAGAATGCCATCAGACTCATCTCTTCCTTGAGAAAGTGAAGAGTTGCAGAAGCACTTTTTTTTCAAGTCCCCAAAAAGTGGTGGCTAGTTGCTTCTATGTCAGTGGACTGTTCAATTGACATTGGATTTTAGGCTGAAATTTAAAGGAGCTATCCAAGTTGCTGAACCTGTTTCAGGTATAAAGTTCAATACCTCAGAGACCACCTTTAAAGTTTCATTGTATGGTTTACTTTCCCACTTCCTTTTAGTAGATTTTTATAGGTAGAAATCTAGGACACGCAAGAATATTATTATCTCCATCTATGTTTTGTTAGTTTTCTATTTGTAGGGAAGTTTGTAATTTTGCATACAGAACTGTTCAAATAAATGATTTGCCCTCCAATTTTTAGGTATATAGGCTATTCTATCATCACATTCTATTTGCTGTGTAGATCAAGCCTCTCTGTTATTCTGCTCTACATGTAGATTTAGCCTTTTTCATCTCTCTAACCTGGAATTTAAAGTAAATGGACACATTAAATGATCATATTTTTATAAAGCTCATTTGAAGATAGAACAAGAGTTTCCCCTGAAGTCATTTTTAGATTTTTCAGGAATTATTCAAGCTTCATTACAGTTTATTGCAGTGTCAGCAGAATACTTTGGATGGAATTACAGCAGACATCACAGCTTTAGCATTTAGTTTCATTATAATATTGTAGCAATTTTGAGAGTGCATAGGGACTGGAAGAGAAAAAAAGAGGACAAAGCAATCTTGAGATTAAAAACTCAGTCCATCACCTTTTATAGTATGAGCCAGGCTTCCATTTTTATTTTGAAATGTCCAATTAACTTCTTATATACTTGTAAAAACAGAAGATTTCTCCAGAGAGGTGTTGGTGGAAAGATTGATTCTTTATGCATGGAATTTTGATTCATCAGTGACTTTGATGCTGATGAGTTTCTCATTTTTATTATCTGGACCAGGAAAATGTGTGTGTGTGTGTGTGTGTGTACATACTATAAAATAGATAGTATTATGAGTAGGTAAGTGTGTCATGGGGCTGCAGGACACATGAATGCATGATGTGATTTGCATTCTAATTCTAAGCCTATTTCCTTGCATGCAAGTCCTATAAATGTGGAACTTTCTCCCCAAAATCTAGCTCTAAAGGGGAATTTACTAAGGTCCCAAACCTGGAAAAAATTCCATCTGCTCATCACTGTGACTTTATCCTGAGATGGCACATAGGATATTTGCTTACATTTTGTCCCAAGGAAGAATGATTAGGATCAAGATGCAAAGAGACACAAAAATGTGAGGAAAAAAACAAGAATCTCATGGCACTTGGCTTCAGGGTGAGTTATGGTTTGGGATTCTGCTGGACCTTACCCTAGCTAACAATTGAGCATGGTATTCTTCTGGACTGCCTCTCTGGGGTGTGACTCAAAGGACTGTTCTGCAATGTCCTTGGTCCTTCTGGAAGGATGTCATGAGGTGGTGATGCTGGAGGATTTATATTTAATCGGCTGTTGATCTGTGGGATCCTTGTCTTGCCTATCATGCCATTATTTAAAGTTTACATGAAACTTTGCTGGGAGAAACTGCTAGAGATTTGGGGTTCTGTTCTATCAACAATGTACTATCAACTGCTTTTCCTTTCCATCTGTATCTGACAAAGCCATTTTAGCTCCAAACCAGTGTTTGATGTCAGTGATGGACTAGCTGAGGGTGCACAAGTTGAACAAGTTGGAACTTAATCCAGACAAGAGAGAAGTGCTTCTGGTCAGTCAAAAGACTGAATTGGGAGTGAGATTCAACCTGTGATGGGGTTATATTCTTTCAAGATGCAGGTTTTGGTGTACTGCTATATTCAATCCTGGACATGGATTCACAGGAAGGAGGAAAAATGAATCATTAGAAAAGGCAATGATGCTAAGAAGGCAGTAGAAGGAGAGGAAGACCACATGCCAGATGGTTAGACTTGATCAGGGAGTAAATGGGCCAGGGCCTCCAGGACCTGAGCAGAGAGATTTGAAAACAGAGGCTCTTGCAGATGTCTCATTCACAGGGTCACCATGAGTCAAAATCAACTTGAGGGCAGTTAACAACAACAGCAACAACAACAACAACAACACTGCTTTTGCATTACTGAATCTACCACACCAGCAACATTCATTCCTGGAGATATCTTATCTGGCAATATTTTAAATTTAAACCATATTATCAAAAATAAAATGCAGCACTCTCATTAAGGACTTTATCACATTAGCTTCACAAGGTGTTCCAATTGTATTAGTCTAGAAAATGCAATCATACTGGGTTAGGAATGGTTGTTATTGTACAGCTCTTCCAAACCACCATGGTGCTGCTTCTGTCTCAACTTCTGTCTTCTGCATGCCAACCTCTGTAGCCCCATCTTCCTGTCCTATGCCCCTCCCAGCATGCCTTTTGGTCTGTATTTGCTTATTTTTATTGATATTTTTAGCACAATTGTGTAATCATGGCAATTATTCAGTAAAAAACAAAGAAAAGAAATTGTTAAAAGGAAAAAAACACATAACAAGCAACAAACAAAAAGCAAGGGGAAGAAGGAAGAGGGAGCGAGGAGCAGAATCATGCCCATTTGCAACACGTGACTACCCGCATATCAGAAATGCCTTGGGAGGAATTTATCATTCATGCATCAACAGTGGGAAAGCAGTGCAATTGGAAAGCATTGATAGGTTTTGCCTGTCAATGAAAAGGAGCACTCCAGCAACAGATGGATTACAGACTAGCTACTGAACAGACACAGCATTGTGTGATAAGGTACAGCCACAAATGGTACTATCCTGCTGTAATTCCATTTTTCAAGCCTTGTGTGATAAAGTCCTAAAATACCCTTCTTCAATAGCTTGCTTACAGCCAAACTACTGCCTATGTCAGGGGTCGGCAACCTACG
>CM034708.1:13221913-13232541 GCA_020142125.1 Phrynosoma platyrhinos | reverse complement strand
ACAGAACCCTGTAGCACCCCAATGGTCACTTCTCTCCAGGATGAAGAGAAGCCATTGTTGAGCAGTTCTCTAATAGAGAAGGCTAAATGTCTCACAAAACTACAGTCCCCAGAATTCCATAACATTAAGCCATGGCAGTCAAAGTGGTGCCAAACTGGATTATTTCTGCAGTGCGGATGCAGCCTGAGTCATGAAATGCTCAGACAATGACCTTGGGCCAGTCACTATTTTCCAGCTCAAGGCTTTTGTAATGATGAAACAAGGGCAAGAAAAAAAATCTGCACATGGCTTTGATAACAGAGAATGTAAGATATAAATTTCATCATTCATTGTCCTTTATTATCATTACCCCTCCCCATGCTTTCTGTTCCCTCGCTAATTCATTTTATGTTATTTTATAACTTTCTTGTTTGCGGTTTTAATCCTTCTAATTTAATTCTGTCTTATGGGGTGGGAGGGCTGACTAGAGGGATGGGGATACTCGAATGTATTTTATCCATTGTATTTTAATTGTTGTTGTAAGCCGCCCCGATTGCTTTGCAGAGGGGCGGGGTAGAAATAAATTTTATTATTATTATTATTATTATTATTATTATTATTATTATTATTATTATTATCATTATTAATATGATTATTGGCTGGAATTCTATATCAGCTCCTTAGTTAAGTACATGTATCTGAGTAACTTTTCCTGGCCCAAAGTGTGCCGATCACTGGCAGAATGGGTCCCTTTTCCCCATGAAGCTGTTGCCTGGTCAAGTAATTTGGGGGGAGGAGAAATTACAATCATGACAATAGTGTTACAATTATGACTAAGTGCTGATTGTGAATATGGAATAGTTATGAACAAATAGATCTAGGTAAATGTTCTTTATTCATCATTGCTACTTATAGCTGTGACACTACTGCCCTGGTTGTAACTCCCTCTGGCAACCAAGTTTACTGGGCATGGGAAGAAGCAGATCCATTCTGCTGTCATTCGGAGCATGGGTGAATGATGGACTTCTGGCCAGGATAGGCTACTTATTAGTAGTAGTAGTAGTAGTAGTAGTAGTAGTAGTAATAGTAATAATAATAGTCTATATTGTCTGTCAGCTACTTAGTAGTATACTTAACTATGTAGCTGATAAACAATACAAATGATGATTAGTTACTATTATAATTCAGAGTCTACTAGGTGTTATCAGTGTTTTGGACCAGCAATGATTCAAATTCTGTTCAAGAATCTAGAAATCAGTAAGTTACCATTGGATAAATGGCAAGTTCCAAGTTGTAGTATTACGTTTTGTGATGGACACTACTAGGAATATTTTTGTTGTTAGAAAAGAAAGCACTGGATTTGGCTTTGTGTGTGTGTGTCTGTTTTGACGCTCTGAGAATAAGAGGGGGGAAAACCCAACAAAATTTGGAGGTAGCACCCTTTGAAGCTCATCTTCCATCCTAAGAATTTTGATGATAACATAGATATTTGGGAATAGCACAGTCATAAAGGACTTTTTAAAGGAATGTGGCAATTACTTCAGCATATATAAATCTGTAGCACAAAAATACAAGACTTAGCTTCGTTTTAGCAGTGCCTAAGGAAGGCAATCTGTTCTGATTCTGAATGTCGTAACATTACTGAGGTGAATAGGTGTTTAGAGAACAGTTCCTATTCACTGTTAAAACCAACAACAGATTTACTGTTTACTACCAGTGCTGCATATTATTGCCTTTGTTCTGTCTTCTCTCCCTCTTTCTGCTCACATCAAAATACACTCTGGGAATAAATCTCCAAATTCTTGGGGAAATCCAATGAGGCTACTGATATGACCTCCCTGTGTGTTTTGACCTGGGCAGACTTTTCCTCCTCTCCAAAGATTCTCCTGAAATTTCTGCTTTAATGGCTCTTTGAAATCCCCTCCTGCTAGCTCACCACCTGCCAAAGGGTGTTGTGTTGACAGGAAGAAAAACGGCATATTCCTTCCAAGAAAGGTCTTCCAACCCATGGGGAGAAGATGGTTGATGCTTAAGCCAACACAGAGCTGGCAGGCTTTTTGTTCTGAAAAGCAGCGTGAGACATTTCTAAAATGAGATGTGTTGCAACAGAGCTGGGGAATCAAGATCTGTCTGAAGTTAAGACACCTGCTTTGGGCTTAGGGTTGCCAGATGGAAGACTAGAGAGAATTCCTCTGTCATCTATCTATCTATCTATCTATCTATCTATCTATCTATCTATCTATCTATTTAATATCCTGGGTTGTTGCTGCTGGGTCAGATTGTGTCTGATTTATGGGGACCCTAAGGCAAACTTATCATGGGGTTTTCTTGCAAGATTTGTTCAGAGGAGGTTGGCCATTGCTGTCCCTTAGGCTGAGAGCATGTGACTTGCCCAAGGTCACTCAGTGGGTTTCATGGGCAAGCAGGGAATTGAACCCTGGTCTCCAGAGTCATAATCCACCACTCAAACCACTATGCCACGCTGAGTGTAACCATTTAAAACAAATGCAACTAAAAATATTCATACAAAAGTTAAAAGACAATGAAACTGTTCTGTTAAAAAACCCACACAAATTTAAAACATTTAAAAACACATTTAAAAGATAATAAAATGATGCCTCCCACCCCCTTAAGTGTTCTATCTACTGCAATGAATTAAAAATGGCCTGCCTAAATAAAAAGGTTTTTGACTACTAGCAGAAAGACAACAGCATTATTATTATTATTATTATTATTATTATTACAGTTTATTTATATAGTGCTGTAGATTTACACAGCAGGGCACATCTACACTGTCAGGAAGCTCCAGTTTACTTTCAGGTTTACTGATCAGCAGCGATCACAGGTTTATCTACATGATCGCCACATACATCAAAGCAAGTTTGAGGGGACTGTCCACATAATATTTTTCCCTTTCAAAGTCACCCCGGTCCAATAAATCACAGTATGTTCATGTGATAAATCACAATATGTGTTTCTCCTCCCCTCATGCGTGTGAATGCACTCCTCTCCTTGGCACTTTGCTATGGAGTGCAGTCCACATGCATGCATGTATATCCATATTTTCCAGTCAAAACCAGGATAATTCCACACATTTTTCCCTCTACAGTCACCATGGCCAGTGATCATGGATCATGGGAAATATGGTACAAAAACATCTGGAGTGCTCCAGGCTGTAGAATACTAGTTGGATTGAGCTCATAAGTACTCTGTTTTGTAGCTGTATGCTACATCCTTTCCCGAGAAAACCCAGACGAACTAATATATTTTCTCCCAGATGGTCTCCCACTGAGATTCTGCTGAAGGCCAGGTCTTTTCAATTTCAGTAACATCATGTGCCTCCAAACAATTCACTGTGCTGCATATGTGGAAAGCACTTCTGTGTCCAGTATTTTGCTGCAGGCATAGGCAATAGCTCTCTTTCTCACTTAACTCTTGTTCATTTAACATAATTATATGAAACTCCCTTATGAAACTCCCTTATACTAGTTTTTTCAGATGTTCAGAATGCTTTTACTGGGTTCTGGACTGCATATGTACTGTTCTGAATGCAGGGATTTTCCCCTCAAGCACTATAAATCAAGAAGTTGTAAAGTCTGCTGGCTAGGCCTGTGGGGCTTATTTGGGGGCTGCAAATCTTGTCCCTTATAGCACTGACATGCCCCCCTTATTATATTGGCTGTCCACTATTGGAGGGTTGGAAAAACTTATTTTTTTTGTGTAAGCTGAATAAGATGCCAAACATTCCCTATTTGGGGGTGGAGGCTCTTCATAAGCAAACAGATGTTTTAATCATGGAATTTATTGAGGAGGGAACAAGCTTGTTTTCTGCTGCTCCAGAGACTAGGACCCGAAACAATGGATGCAAGCTGCAAGAAAAGAGATTCCACCTCAACATTAGGAGGAACTTCCTGACAGTAAGGGCGGTTCAACAGTGGAACACACTCCCTCGGAGAGTAGTGGAGTCTCCTTCCTTGGAGGTCGTTAAGCAGAGGCTGGATGGCCATCTGTCGGGGATGCTTTGATTGGGAGTTCCTGCATGGCAGGGGGTTGGACTGGATGGCCCTTGTGGTCCCTTCCAACTCTATGATTCTATGATTCTAAATGTGGACAATATGTTAATTTTTACATAGAAATGTATGGCTATATTAACCGAAATCAACACTGGCTGGAATCCTGTTGAGGACTTAGGTCTTTGTAACTGGACTTACTTCTGCAGGAATTAGAAATGGGCAGTTCTGTACCATCCAGAGGGTGCTGCTCCTTTAATACATAGATAAGCCATTAAAATGATCTATACACATTGGGACTGATGCACAACAGGAGAAATTCACATTGGCACCCAGTTGGCTTCTATGGCTGAGCTGGGAATTGAACCCTGGTCTCCAGAGTTGTAGTCCAGCACTCAAACCACTATGTTACTCTGACTGTCTTATGTGCATACTCATCACCTATTGTCTTTGATAAACAGGTTTTGCATGAAGCGTGTGTGTATATTTTTAAAAATCCAGACCTTTTTGATCAGCACTTATAGTAATACAACAAAAGAAGTATCTGTCCATCTGTACATACTGAAAACTGAAAGTCATTTTAAATGTGCTATTTTTGGCCTTCAAAAATGACTACAGACTGTTTCAAACCTTGCTCTCCCTGGTCTATCAGAGCTGGAATATGTCCGTACCTCTAGTTTCATAAATCTTCTCAGGAATCATCCCTCTTAATTGACCTTTCTGAAGGGTACAAGGACTTGGCCTCTCTCTTTGAGAGCACCTCACAAATGAACAGGAAGAGCAATCTGGGATGTACGCTTAGGAAAACAAAGCAACTCCTCCATTTTCATCTTATTACGAGGATGGTTCCAATTGAACTCACCCAATTTACCGCCCTTCTTCTAGTCAATACATGAGCTGTACATCACCCTCCCCATAAACGTGGGAACTATGTCTTGAATTTTTTCCCCTTACTTTTTTTCCAAAGGCCCTCCTAACCAGAGATAGCAAAAACTGTGGTAGGAAGAGAAAACATTATTATTCTTATTTCCCTTTGCAGACAACTCATCTTTCCCACCTCCCACTCAGTTTCGCTTGAACAAGTGCTCTGTCAATTACAGCATAAATTAGCCAGCAGGGCGATTTAGCAGATTAAGTACTGAGAACATAGCCTGCCCTTAAAAGCACTGTGTGTGAGAGATGGGAACATAGCCAGGTTCAATCTGCAGGCAAGGGCTGCCAGTTCAGTTTTTTTTAAAAAGATGCCCCAAATAAGGGGATCGTCTAGCAAAGTGTGTTTATTGTGCTGTGGTTTCATAGGCAACAGCCTACTTCCCCAAATTCTGCTGTCTATGAAACTTGATTTTGCAACTTCAGGGTCTCTCTTAATTTTAGCATAGCAGAAAGTCGCCGTTCCCATGTGGTGCTACATGTTTAAAATACTCCTCGTTCCAGTTGAATGTGATATGGCCACATGCAATTCACAGGAGTTTGGGTTTGTGCCTCCACAATTCCTTAAACTCATCAGAAAAAAAGTTTTGCTGTTTTTCTACTGGAGTATCCATTGAAATCCGCAGAAATGTGCGTTATCACACATGTGACTATCTGTTTCACATGGATTCAGATGGCTGCACATTTTTAGCAGAGGGATGGTGAATAGATGTAAATCCATGCAAATTTGCACAGGATAGTGAAGACAACTATCAATGTGAATTTGAGAAACTGTGCACCAATTTACATAGTACACTTATGTGTGGACTAGCTCTTAGATTCTTTTCCTGAATGCAACAGTTGTTTCACAGGGATAATCTAAGTAGGACTGCAGCATTTAACTGATCCATCCATCAGATTAATGTGTTAAAATGTAACAGCACAATCCTATGTAGAGAGATCTTGTAGCACCTTTGAGACTAAAGTGGACTCAATTTGCACTATTTCTGGCAGTCTGCAAAGGCCCTAACTGAAATAAAGAAGTTGGCAGCAATAGCTTTCATAGACTTAAGTCTACCTCCTCCCCCTCTCCCAGTTACCCCCTTTGTCTTCAACTTACTTTAACTGAAGCAAACTGAGTTCAAAATGCAAAAGTAGTTTGCACAGAGGGATGGAACAGATGAGCAGGAAAAAGCGGCTGGAACCTGCATTTTCCAGAAGTGGGTCAAAACCCCGCTGTCCGCACCGGCCACTCCCAAAGTGCCCGGAATGTGCATGGCCTGACAGCATGGCACAGTAACTTTTTTATCACCTCCATGCATGCGCACCATCACACAAACATGCCGTTGGTGACTGCTTGATGCTTAGATGCAATCCCATTGGATGGATGGCTCTTTGATTGGCCATAGAGTCGCACCTGTGATCCTCCACCAGTACAGGGTGTTGGAGCATCAGTATGTCCACGAAAACACTGGCAAAACACAATCATGTCCTCCCCATCAGGATTCTATGCTTCTCATCATATTAATCTGACCACCAAGGAGTGATGCATGTGGTTGGGGGAAATCAAAGAGAATGGCAGATGGGCACTGTAAATAGTAGATGGGACATTGAGGCAGGTTTAAGACAGGGATGAGAGTTTGCCTTCCGATGAAAGGAGATGGACCTGGAAGAACTAAACTTCAACGATCCCTTGATATGGACAACTGGGCCACTGGGGAGGGGGAAAAGTGGACTGGTCAGAGGGCTTTAAAGTACTGGCTTGGTGGGAAATACTCAGAGTTGTTTCTAAAAGGATTGCTGTGGTAAAGTGTCTTGATTCCGGAATAAAGCTATAGTGAATTTACACTTAAAATGTTTTCCTGGTTCTTCAAGTTGCTTGCTACCAAGCATGATACCCCCAACATGCCCCCTTCCCTTCCCTTCATCTCATGCCCTCTCTTGGACAGTCTGGTTTGTGTATGTTGTACTTATATCCATTGGAGGTGTCACACTTCCACTTTTTTGCATTGCCACCCTGACCATTTGGGTACTGCGGCACCGTCCTTTTTTAATGCACACCTGCACCAGTATATTTATATGCAGCTTTAGGGTTAGGGTTAAGATGGATTGCTGTTTCAGAACTGCTCTTTCGTTGGGGCATTTATATGAAGGGTCGAAGGTGTGCATTTTCTGGGCTAATGCAAACTATTCTGGCTTCTTTTTGCTCTGTTTTTTTTTAGTCCTGGAGTGTGGCTTCAATGCAGTTTCCACCCATTTTGGAAGTGTGTATTATCTAAACGCCCCACTTTCAAACTGGGTGGAAATCGCTTTCTTGGCCTGTCTCTTTCATCCCTTAGTTAACTTACCAGTGGGGAAAGAGGAGAAGGGAGCACAATCTTTTCCTTCTAAGTAGCCTCAGGCAAAAGCAAAACTGCTGCAGCCTCTCCTAGGTAACCTATTCTTCTTCATTAATAACGTTTGCCACCTTGACCACACACTGATGCTGCTTTTCCATGCGTACCCCAGTTTTTATCTGTAAAATGTTGCAGGGTATGTTAGACCTCTAGATCCTACTACTAGGATGTAGTAGGACACTAGGGACGTTTTCACACGGGGCTTTAAACGGAGTCATTCCTACCTCCGTCCGGCCCCACTCCGGCTCTGTGCAGGATAAGTTCACACGACGTCGCAGCAAGCCCCGCCCCATCCTGCGCCATCCCTGCGCCATCCCTGCCTCACTCCGGGGTCTTGCTGCGCGTGTTCACACGACGTCGCAGCAAGCCCCGCCCCATCTTGCGCAATCCCTGCGCCATCCCTGCCGCTAGCCGGCTTTAGCCCTGTTTTTGTAATTCCTTTTTTAAAAAGGAATTACAGGGGCTGCTGCCGGAGGCAATCAGGAGTCATTCCGGCGGCTGCTGTTTTCGCCGCCGGAATGGCTCTTGATTGCTTCCAGGGGGCTTCCAGGCGGCTTTAGAGCCGCCTGTGTGAAAACGTCCTAGGATGTGTATTACTGTTGCACCAGGTGTCACCAACTTATATTTCTTGCCTAAATGTGGAGCTTTTAGAATTCAATTTTTTTTTTTTTTGGCACAGCTTTCCAAACTTTCTGGGGGATTCCCCTCTCCCCTTACCACTCTTCATAAAGTACACATTCCCCTTATTTTCTTTCTGCTCCTTTCCCTTTGTGAAAATAGTTGTTTGGAGTTTATCTTAACTCTGTACCCATGCTGAGTTCCTCTCTCCCACTTCTTAGTACTATACAATATGGGAACAGCTAGAGTGGTTCACGATGTCATTTAGATTGAAGGCAGGAACAGGTGTAAACTGGCACTGAATGACCTGGATTTTGCATTAAGAGACTCAGTAATAAAATACAGATCTCAGGGTGTGTTTAAAACTGAGAGTAGGCCATGCCCAACATAAACATTACTCATGAGAATTCAGCATATAAACAGAGGTCTTTAACTAAGGCATTTGGCAAGTGTTCAAAGAGAGTAATTTTTAAAAGAACATTGCGGCAATCTCTTATTTAACTGAAGCAGCAGAGGGTGTTATATTTACTAACATAAAGCACACCATGTTCTTTTTCATCCCAATTCTGTTAGCTAAAAACAAAAACAAACCACCAACAACAACCCACACACAATAATAAAAGTAGTGACTTCACATCAATTTTCACTCCTAAGTTTATTGATTATGCCATTTTGTTTACAACCTTACACTGAATAAGGAAAGAAAAACACATTGTGGGCAGAATCTCTAGTTGTTCAAAGGCACAATATCTGTACGTGCTAAATTGCTACTTTTGTTATCTCAACAACATATTTCATCCAGCAGTGTGCAATGTGTGGCCCTCCAGAGGCTGTTAGATTGACAATCCCATAAGCCCTGATCAGCAGAGCTGATAGGTAAATGATTCTTGGAGTACAGCTGCACATATCCCAACCTTGCTTTAACTCATCAATGCAACATTTAGAACATGGTCTCAATTTAGATTATCTACAGTTTTCTATTGCAGAGTTTGGGAACTGTTGTACTATACCTCCCATCAGCCCTAGCCAGTATAACCAATGATGAAGGATGGTGTGGGTTGCAATCTAGCAACATTTGTTATTGTGTGCCTTCAAATGGTTTCCAACTTATGGCAATTCTAAGGCGAACCTATTGCAGGATTTTCTTGGCAAGTTTCTTCAGAGAGGGGTTGCCATTGCCATCCTCTAAGGCTGAGTACACACAGTCCTTGACATTTGCTATCTCAGTAGGCATTTCACAAGGTTCTGGGATTAAGTAAACTGTAGCAGCAGCAGTAGCTCTAAGTCACCTGTAGTCAGAATGTTTGAAAGCCTACCTTTTCCCATATAAAGCATCCTTTCACTCAGGTCAACCCCTCTGGTTTCCCCTGCTAGTGTTACAGTTCAGGGGAATGGTGACAAAAGGAGTGGGCCTTTTTAGTGATGGCATCCTCTGTCATTTGCACTAACAAAGTTCAACTGGTACAGCTATTCCCAACATTGAGTGGACCACACTGTACCTGCCTTTCTTATATGGATATTAAAGATAACCAATCTCATGGCTTTATTGCATGCTGTTTTAAATCGAATCAAGCCTCCTGGGCTGTAGCCGGGATGCGGGATGGAGGTGGGGATTATTGAAAGTTAAACTGCTGCTGAATCACCGGCCTCCATCAGTCTGGGTTCCAGCTGGGCTCAGCCAGTGCCTTTTACAAGCCGGAAAGCATGCCAGTTTCTAAAAAGTGCCAGCTGAGCTGGCTTGTACCTGGGCTGATGGTGGCTAGCGATTCAGCAGAGATTTAGCATGTGATAATCCCAGCCTCCATCCTGCCTCCTGGCTGCAGCCCGGAGGCTTGATTCAGTTTAAAACCCCAAGCAATAAGCTCCACAGCCTAAGACCTCCTTGATCCTGCACACATTTAGCTATTGCACTTCAAATGTTTTAGTATTTTACCATTTCAGTGTTGTACCATAAGTATATTGCTCCCAACTGCCTTGCACATCCATTGGATGAAAGTGCAGCATGCAGATTAATTAAATAAAGAATATTGTGTGACATTTTGAATTGAATGCAGACTTTTCCGGTGGTAAAGATAAAGTCAAGTAATAAAGATAAATCTGGAGTATTCAGAGGATGTGCTATTTTTAAAACACTGGGAGCTTAGCAAATGCCCATTGAGTCTTTAGGAAAACACAGAGTTACAAGGAAAAGCAGCAGAAGTTTCAAATGACATAAGTGATCTCTCCCAGCTTCTCTTGAGGACTGTTCCTGGAAAAGCAAGTAGCTGGAAATGCCTTTCTGAGCAACTATGATTGCCTGAGTTTGTAATCTTGAGAAATGGGCAAAAGGAGGCTGTGTGGTGACAGAGATGATAGAGTAAGGGCCTTATCACATGGGGGTCCAAAGCAGAAGGTATCCAAAGCTGATACGTATACTTCTCCCGTGTGTTTACACATATCCAAAGGCAATCCAAAGCTGAAACATATTTGTTTTCCGTGTGTTTACACATATCCAAAGGCAATCCAAAGCTGAAACGTATTTGTTTTCCGTGTGTTTACACATATCCAAAGGCAATCCAAAGCTGAAACGAATTTCCCCCCCTTGATCCGAAGTCAAAGGGGATCTTTTGACATTCGGATTTTTGGGGATGTACAAGCGAGGCGCGGGAGGGAGCCACCTCCTCCTCCTCCTCCTCCGAGGCCGGAGCCGCCTCCGCCGGTGCCTTTGGGCTGGCTG
>CM034708.1:13206178-13221813 GCA_020142125.1 Phrynosoma platyrhinos | reverse complement strand
CTGGAGGGCTGGCAAGTGCGGAGGGAGGGCGAGGTGTGGGAGGGAGCCGCCGCCTCCGCCTCCTCCGAGGCCGGAAACATTGCGCAATGGCCGTACCGCCACCTTCTCGAGGCCAGAAACATTGCGCTATGGCCACGCAGGCAAAACAGATTCCTTTCAGAATCTGTCTACTTCACTTAAACTTCGCTTATACTTCGCTTGCTGGCCAGCGTTTGATAAGGTCCTAAGAGTGCAACCCGCCTGATTAAATCCAAGCCTGGAAGAGTCAAGGGGAGTGATTGAACATTTCATTAACATCCACCATGTTCTTCCTGCATCTTGCATGGGATTTCAGAGCACTTAAATCCAGTTGGGAAAGAAGGAGTTGGGAATATATTTTTTTTCATCCATAATTTCATATCTTCCAACTTTCCTGATTTGGTAGGGGCAGTCCCAATTAATTCTCTTTTGCCCTCCATTTTCAGTAGAAGAGATAAAGGAAATGAAGTCCTACATGCTGTTGATGGTCCCCAAACTTTATTATCTTTCAGCCTTGTCACAAATTGGCCTTCTTCAGGGGCTATTACCAGAGATTTCAGGAGTTGCAGGTGGGAAAAGAGAGGAGAGGGCAGAATCTTGCCTTTCCCAGGAACCTCAGGCCAAAGCAAATGGCTGCAGATTCTGCAAGCATGTCTGTTATTCTTCATTCATTCAACCTTAATGAATCACTTAAAAGTACTGAACCTACTTCGAGGATTGTTCCTGATAGCTCCTTTAAAGTTCATACTAAAACTCAGAGCAGATTCACTGCTTCTCTGATGTGGAAGCCACCAGCTGTCATTGATGTGTATTCCTCTCTCTCAGTAGTGTCATTAGGGGTGTGTGGACCACCCTGAGTGACACCTCAAATGAGGGGTGACACCTGGTTGGTCCTACCTTCTTTGATGCCTTGGCTTGTTCAGATGAGATAGCCAAGGCCCTGGAGAAGGAAGGGGAGCACACGCCCCTCCTGTCCTCTCCCACTGCCTCACTTGCCCAGCTGCCCAGCTGGTCCCTGGCAGCCCTGGGTGGGCATCTGGGCAGGTGGAGGGGAGGGGAGACAGGTGAGTAAGACAACAGGAAGGGAGGGAGAGCAGGGCAGGGGAGGCTGCCACCCCCGCAATCTCCTTCCAGGAACCCACACCAGTTGATACCAATTCTAGGGACACCACTGGTCTCTCTCTCACACACCCTTTGATCCAGCTTCCCACTTCCCACCATCTTTTACATATGTATCCTGGCCAGTACAGAGTTACTTGCATTTCTCTATCAGAGCTTGGAAAAAGTTACTTTTTGGATTAAAATTTCCAGAATCCATCCACACACACTCTGGGCCTTGAGCTAGCTTGGAGGCTCTGCCATGCACATTCCAGCATTCTGGAAATATTTGAATTCCAGTAAGCAGTCATGCTCTCTTGTTTTCTGTGACAGAGGACAGATGTCTTTGGGATCAGAGGCAGGGATTAGGCCTCATGAACATTTGCAAACACTCTTGTTCTTTGTTGTTGTAATGCCCGAACCAACCACGTTGTATGCCTGTAAGTAATGCCTGAACCTTGTCAAGATTTGTTCAGAGAGGGTTTGCCTTGCCTTCCTCTGAGACTGAGAGACTGTGGTTTGTGTAAGATCACCTAGTAGGTGTTCATGGCTGAGCAGGGGTTTGAACCCTGATCTCCCAGGCTGCATCTGCACTGGAGAAATAATGCAGTTTGACCCTGTTTTAACTGCCATGGCTCCATCCAGCAGGATCTGGGTTTTGTTGTTTGTTGTAAATCCAGAGCTCTCTGACAGAGAAGGCTAAATATCTCCTGTACCTGTTTTGCAGCTCCTAAGCCTGGCCTTTTTGATCTGCAAATGATTGTAAATGCAGATGTTTGGAGTGCCTACGTGATGTGCTCGCCTTGAGCTTGTGGCGATGAAGGCTCTTTCCAGCCTAGGGCTCTGATAGATACCCAAAAGGGCCTTGATATCAGGACCAGTCATCATAACACTCCCAAACTACAAATCCCAAAATTACATAGCATTAAGCCATGGCAGTTAAAGTCATATCAAATTGCATCATTTCTGCAGTGCAGATGTAGCCTTAGAATCTTATTTCAACACTCAAATCATACCACCACACTAGCTCTCTACATTTCCACTATTTCCATTTATATGCTCACAGGCAGCATGGAAAACTTACTTGTTTGGACTCCAGCTCTCAGAATCTCCCAGCCAGTGGAAACGCTGTCTGGAGGATATGGAGAACTGTATTTCAAAAAAGGAGTGTTTCCAAGCTGTCTATATGCTTCCTTCATTAAAAGGTGTAGTTGATGATTTCTAGCTCGGTGAGCATGACATGCCTACATTTAGTCTACCCTAGTAATATTTCTTCTTTCTAGCCTGAAGCTACAAGAGCCATAAGTTCTGAATGAACTTGGCAGCTGGGAGAACAGAAGGTTCCAGGGTCCTGGAACAGTCCTGGATAGTGATAGATAGTGACTGAAATTGGATGAATCAGCAAGAGGCAACATTTCCTGTCAGAAGTGGGAGAAAGCAAGTCCTGGCAATGCCATACATGCTGCCAAACGATCCTTGCCCCAAATTTTATTAGCTGGAAAAAATGAGCTGAGACATGAGGCGTGATAATTCCATCTTCCTCACTTCTCCCCCAAATGATTTACTTACCAGGAAAAAGAGGAGGCAACTAGCTCTATAATTTTGCCTTTGGGTCTCTGGGGTGGAGTGCTAACTTCCATGTCCCAATAGGTTCTGTCCTCAGGCCAGGATTCTGCAGAAACAGATAGGGATCTGTGGCATCTGGTAGGATGGTGAATTCAGTCCATGTTTTCAGTTGCTCTGGCTTGACACTATAAAGAAGCTATGTAAGGTGCTGGCTGTATTTGGGGCTAGGATTCAGCACTTTGGATAGCTCCTTTAAACCTCAGATTACAACCTGAAACAAATTTACTTGTCCACTGACACACCTTAACTGATGTACTCTGACCTCCTTCATTTTGATTCCAGCTTTTGTGAGTTGCCAAGGGATTTATTTCTTCAACCTACTTTTGCATTACTAGGATGGGTTTACTTATTTTCTGCTTCCTCTACTTTTCTGCTTCCTCTAATTTTGCATTACTAGGACAGGTTGAATATCCCTTATCAGAAATGCTTGGAAATCAGAACTGTTCCATATTTCTTTCTTTTTTTTTTCATTTTGGATTACTTGTATTTGTATTTACCTGTATTATGGATTACCTATACATACCTGTATTTGGATTACCTGTATATAATGAACTATCTTGGGGATGATTGGTGATCACCACTTCCTAGGGATGCAGAAAATTCTCAGCCTTGTATTTATCTGAATCTCTCCTGCATTTTTGTTCCATCCTTTGTTCAAGATTATTGTAGGTTGTGAGACCTTTGAAGCTACTTTATATTAAATCTACTGGATTTGGTCTTCTGAATCCATTATGGTCTATTCCAAACAGCAATGGCCCTCAGAGGTCTTGGACAGAGCATTTTTACCAACACTGCCACATTTTCTCTTGTTTCCCTTGAATTAAATTGAGATTGTAAACTCCTTGGGACAGGGTCCTGTCCTCTTATACTCTTGTGAAATGACATGCATACTGATGGTGCAATATAGATAATAATAAAATGCTGGGGAACATCCATCTGCAAAATATGTGATTGCCACTGAGCTGTGGTTGTTAAGTTGTAGCAGTTGCCGAATAATTTTCCTTCCTAACTCTGTGGAGAAATGAATATGCAAGGACCATGTGCACAGCTGCTCCTTATACAGGATGCAGAAACACGCATATAATTCATTAGTTATATATCTATTCTGCTTTCCTTTGGTGAGCCCAAGGTAGAATAGATAGCTTTCCTTCTCTTTACTTCATCCTAACAGCAACCCTGTGAGGTAGATCAGGCTGAGAGAGAGTGGCCCAAGGTGAATTCCGTGGCTTAGGGCCTTTGCAGACTGCTAGAAATAGTGAAAATTGAGTCCACTTTAAGAGTTAGGGTTAGGGAATCATGGGAACTGTATTTTATTGTGGCACCAGAGCTCTCTGACAGAGAAGGCTCAATGTCTCAGAAAAAAAAACAATTCCCATGATTCCCTAGCACTAACCCTAACCCTTAAAGTGGACTCAATTTGCACTATTTCTGGCAGTCTGCAAAGGCATTTGAACCAGGATCTTTTAAATCCGATCCAATACTATAACCACTACACTACACTGGCTCTCAGGTTAACCACTGAAGCTTTAGTTAACCACCTTTACCTGGATGTAATTGCAACAAATAATCTAAGAATAATCTGTGCCATCATTTTTGCATGGGTTGGAAAACATTCTCAAAGTAAATAATCCTGAGTAAAATTAGTCTGCTGCTAGGAAAATGTAAACTTTGCCATGGAAGGTCTGCCCAAGTAGTATTTCCCACAGGAGAGAGCAATAGCAAAATCATCCAGCTGGTGAAATGTTTACTCCTCTTTCCAGTTTCACTTAGAATCTGAACTGCACTGCCCAAGTTCTAGTGAAAAGTGAAATAATAAATCAAGCAGGGTGCGCTTAAAACTCAACCCAAGTTGTTATGGCTGTTTATTTTTATAGAGTAGCATCGTTGCCACCTAGAAAGCCTATGACCCAAATTTACAAGGAAGGAGAAGTTTTGGGAATACTTGAAAATCTTAGCCCTGGTTGTTTGGATTACAGTAAAACACCAAGCCAAACTGGTGTTACTTAACTTGTGAGATTTTGTTACTGGCATAAATAGTAGCCAGACTTTTAGGCAACTGTTGTCAGCCTTTACAGACTGCCAGAAATAATGCAGTTTGAGTCCACTTTAATTGCCCTGGCTCAGTCCTAGGGAATCATGGGAACTGTAGTTTATGGTGGCACCAAAAGGCTCAATGTCTCAGAAAAAACAACAATTCCCATGATTCCCTAGCACTGAGCCAGGGTAGTTAAAGTGGACTCAAGCTGCATTATTTCTGGCAGTCTGTAAAGGCACCTCTTTTGTCTGTCAAAAGGATATGATGGGAGTCATGTCTACTGTGGCTTTAAAAGGGAGCTAATCATGCAAAGAAAGAAAGAAAAAGAAAGAAAGAAAGAAAAGTCAACAGAGGCCCTGGCATCCTCTGCATTAAAGGAGAAAATATCCCTTTGCCTACGTGAGCAAAAACAGGAGAGCCAAAGACTTCTGCTGTTAGCAACGTGGACATTCCAGCATTTCATAAATACATCAGCAGATCTGTTGCTTTTTGTACTCTCCTTGGGATCTGTTTTTGTACTCTCTGCAGCCTTGTACTTCCCAGTGTTTACACACAGATGTTCTGAAGAACATGTCATCCAGAGTTGATCAGGTTCATAATCCTCGTCTTACCAAGGCCACTAATTTGGAGGCTTAATCATTCCCAGTCAGTAGGTTCTGCTTACATGAAAAAATATATAATTTGTCAGCACCCTTGGCATTATATGGTTCATGTAAAATATAAGTGAGGGGGCATTTTGTCAGAAATTTTCTCAGTCAAGATCCTGCATTTGTTTATGGCAAGTTCTGGAGGTGCACGAGAACATCAGTTCTGACATCATTGGCTCCCAATTGGCTTTCTAGATCATAGAATCATGGAGTTGGAAGAGACCTCAAGGGCCATCCAGTCCAATGCCCTGCCATGCAGGAATATACAATCAAAGCACTCCCAACAGATGGCCACTCAGCTTCTGTTTTAAAACCCACCACACTCCAGTGCAGCATATTCCACTCTTGAACAGCTATTACTGTCAGGAATTTCTTCCTAATGTTTAGATGGAATCTCTTTTCCTGTAGTTTGGATCCACTGCTCAATGTCCTAATCTGTGAAGCAGCAGAAAACAAGCTTGCTTCATCTTCAATATGGCATCTCTTCAAATATTTAAACATGGCTATCATATCACCTCTTAACCTTCTCTTTTCCAGGCTAAATATACCCATCTCCCTAAGCTATTCCTCATAGGCAGGGGTCGGCAACCTACGGCCCGGGGGCCGGCCCCAGCCCCTCAAGGACTTTGGACCGGCCCTAGCCTGGACCTGCCGCCCGCCGCCCCCGCATGAGTCGCAGCTGCCATTTTGTTTTCAAAAATGGCGGCAGCAACGTGTTTGCACATGGGTCAGAGTACGGCACATGCGCAAACAAGTTGCAGCCGCCATTTTGGAAAACAAAATGGTGGCCGTGACTCGCTTGCGCATGCACAGTACGGCGGAAGTACTGTGCATACATGCGCGAGCATGCACGTTCATGCACAGTACTTCCGGCGTACTGCGCATGCATGAGTCAGCGTGCGCGCAGGGCGCCATTTCTCCCCCCTCAGCCCGCAGAAGAGCTCCAGACCAGCGGACTGGCCCCAGGTAGGTAAAAGTTGCCTACCCCTGCTCATAGGGCATGGTTTCCAAACCTTTCACCATTTTGGTTGTGCACATCTGGACATGCTTCACTGAGTGAGCATTTTGGGGGCAGTCAACCTATCTTCCAAAGTACTTTGCTTGGAAGTCTGACTGCCATTGTACCCACTCATGATATCCCTCTTTTTCTCATACTCTTCACAGTAACTAAAATAACACATAAATTAGAGTGAGACAAGGCATTTACAAGCAAATATAACATACATTTTCCCTGCCTCCCAGCTCTTGATTCTAACCATTTTCAATCTATTTGTCTGACATAGTATGGAAAGTTACTTGTTTAAGGTAATCCATTGAGTTACTTGTATCTTAGTACTGTCTTTATAATCTCAGTGGATCATGACACCAAATTTCTCAGCTGAAAATGAAATACACTTCAAATGTGGGGGGGGGGGCTGCTCTCTTGATCTGGACCAGCCAAAGATATTTTGGCACCTGAACCAAAGGGCAAGTTTGATTCTTAACTACAGTTAGTGAGGAACTGAGGATTAAGTTTAATTCTGAAGTGTAGAGAGGTGCTTTGGATTCTTGAATTCAGGGAAGTGGACTAGATCAGTCCAGTAGAGAATTCTAAGTATCTCACCAAACTTACAAATCCTAGGATTCCTTAGGATGGTTGTTGTTGTTGTTGTTGTTGTGTGCCTTCAAGTCATTTTGGACTTATGGCGACCCTAAGGCAACCCTATCATGGGGTTTTCTTGGCAAGATTTGTTCAGAGGGAGGTTGCCATTGCCATCCTCTGAGGTTAAGAAAGTGTGACTTGCCCAAGGTCACACAGTAGGTGTCCATAGATGACAGGGAGTTGAACCTTGGTTTCCAGAGTCTAGTGCTCAAACCATTACACCACATTGGCGTCATGCACCTTTTGCAAGCCATGACAATTAAAGTTGTATGAAACTGAATCACTGAATCATTCACAGGTAAAGGAACTATTATAGCACTATGATTCCACTTTAACTGCCTTGACTCCATCCTATGGATGTGACTTGTAGTTTGGTGAGGCCTAGGAGCTCTCTGGCCAAGAATTTTAAATGCCTTTCCCTAAGTTGCCAATCCCAGGATTTCATAGGATGAAAAGATACCAGTAAAAGTAGAATCATAGTGCTTTAATTCTGTAGTAGGAATTAGCACAAAGCCATTGTAGGATTTTGAGATTTACCCTGGAAACAATTGTTTCATTTTGCACCAGCTTATATTTCTGGTTGATTTTTTTTTAATGGCAGACATTGCCTATCTAGAATGTAGTCCAGACTATTTACTGGAGAGAAAGGAAGGCACCATGCACAGAGTTTCCTCCCAACGAAAACAAAAACACAACAAGCTCTGTCTCCAGCCCAAATTAACTACATTCTTTTTTTTCCCTGTAGCATATCAGTGTTGTCATTAGGAGAAGGAAAGAGGATGAAGAAGAGGGGAAAGCAGAGGGAAATATCTGGATAAATAAAAGATATCAGTGGGAATTGCTAAGTGTGGAGAAGTAAAAGATAAGATCCAAAGGGAAATGGGCAAATACTGATTAGAACTCAGGAGGGGTTGTTTCTTTCTGTTTGCTTTCTTTTAAAGATAAGAAGCATGAAATGGGCAGGAGAGTGTCTTTCTTTTCCTGGAGTGCATAGCTGGGACATGAAAAACAGCAATAACAATGTTGCTGAAGCTTGTTTAGGTAACATCGCAATTGGTGTGAAGGAAGACTGGCTCCTAGAGGGTCAACCAACCAGATAAATTGATAAAATTGCTGGTACAGGGAGTTAGAGAAGTGCCGTGACTAGCATGAAAGAAGCTTGTGTTCATTATAAGCAGAAAGATAGAGCCAGTCCTACCATTAGGCAGAATGAGACAACCACCTCCAGTTATAAAAGTTTGCAAAAGTTTGGGGGCTGCAATTCTCCAGTCACCCCCCTCTGTTGGGGGATAGAGACTGTTGCCTTCAGATGTGGGTGGAAGATGCTATCCCATCATAATGTTGAATTAAAATTTAATTGCCAGGTGCATTTACACTGTAGGAATAGTACAGTTTGACACTCCCTTAACTACCATGGCTCCACCCTATAGCATGCTGGGATTTGGTGTTCTGTGAGTCACCAGCACTCTTTGGCAGAAAAGGCTAAAGACCTTGTAAAAGTACAAATCCCAGGATTCCATGGGATGGAACTACAGCACTGAAAGTGGTATCAAACTGCATTATAGCTACATTGTAGGCACATCCCTAGATGATGGAGTAGAAGACACGCTTATCAAATTTTCATATGACAGCAAATTGTGGTCCCTTTTTGTTTAAGAATCTATGATTCTGTTTCATTTCTGTTTGTGGAATAGAGAAGGTGCCATCTTATCCTTAGGCTCAGGCAGCAAAATATTGTGTGCCAGCTCTGCTGAAACTATTTTTATGAAAGTCAGTTAATTTCACATTGCCTTCCTCTTTTGCCCTATGCCAGGGAGATGTTTCCATCTCAACAGATTTGCCAGATTGCAACGTCTTTCCTTTAGTAGAAGCAAACTGAAAATTGGGAGCCACTTTTGTTTAATGCACTTCTTTGGAGTGTGAGAAAAGAGGCTGAACTTTGGAAACATGGCAAATCAGCCATGTCTCCCAAAGCTCAGTAGCAGTAATAACATCCCCCTTCCAGATTTTCACTGTTAACCAGGACTTTATGAATATCTGACTTTTCCAAAGTGAAGTCACCTGCACCATAATTCCAGCCCCCCTCAATGTGCCAAACTCCCAATGTTGTCACACTACAACACCATCATCCCTCGGAGATTACGTGAGCTGTAGTCCAAATTAACTGGAGAGTGTCATTCTGGGGAAGAGGAGCCTATTGGATTGAACTGGGTCCCTATAAGCAATAACAAAAAATGCATTTTGCTGGTATAGGAAGGTGGATGAAGAGCTAGAAAGTTTCCTTTAGTCCTTTCTTATGAATAGTCCAAAACTGTTTGCAATGAATGTTCTCTTGCTTTCTACCAGCCTGACATGCTGTACCTTCTTTCCTGCCAACAAACACATCTTTTGTAAACACATTTGGGCTGAGAACTCAGCTTGTTTGTGTTAGAGGAATGGGAAGAAGAGGAGGGAGGTCTCCCAGGTCAAAATGCTCATAGTCAATGTGGGGAAAGAACTTGGGAGAAACCCTGCCAGATTCCTTTACATTTACATTCTCTACTTTTTGCCCTATCAGTCAATACAATGCAAGGGTAATAGTCCAAATAAATGGGAAAATTTGTTGTGGAGTGCTTTTCAGAGACATAGCCATGTTAGTTTATCTTGGCATAAAAAGAGATAAATCCTATGTAGCACTGTTGGGACTAACTGAGAAAATGTTAGTATAAACTTTGGTGGACTCCTGTCTACTGAATTTAGAAAGGGAACCTGAAGCCTATTACATGTTGTTAACTATAAACCCCATATTCCCTGGCTATTGGCCATGCTGATTCAGAAAATGGAAGTTGGAACCCAACCACATCCAGATGATTACTGGTTCCCCATTCTTTGTTTACACAGAGAAAACAGAAAGCTGAATTAGGCATCATCAGACTATTTGTTCATCTATCCCCAAATTGTCTATTCAGAAAAGGCATGGCTCTGAAGGGTGGTAGGAGCAGGGCTGGGTAAAGTTACCTTTTTGGAGAAAAATGTTTTGCTTCCCCATGGGTGCCTGCCTACCATTAGGTAAAGTGAAGCAACATGCACTGGTGGCAGATGCTGAGGGACAAGGACTAGTGGTGAGGTACTGGAAAATAAAGCAATTGCATAATGTAAGCAGCTTTGTGGTGCTTACCCTTACAGTAAGTGGAAGATCTCTCCCATTGCCACTGTTAAAGTAGGACTTTCATCTGTTCATGAAACTGACAGTGTGAGTTGAGTAGACCATCTTGTGTTCCACCTCAGGCAAGCAAGGAATATTGACTCTGACTCTGTACATGTTCAGAGACAGTTTCTTAATACAGTTGGATCTTCGTTTCTGTAGAGGATACATCCTGGACCACCACTACCACCATCCCTTGGATAGTATTATTTATTTATTTATAGCCTGCCCAATCACAAAAAAATCAATCATGAAAAAATCAGTATGCAAAAAGATCTTGTGGCACCTTTGAGACTAACAGAAAGAAAGAAAGAAAGAAAGAAAGAAAGAAAGAAAGAAAGAAAGAAAGAAAGAAAGAAAGAAGCTGATAGCATGAGCTTTCATGGACTTGAATCTACTTTCTCAGATGCATGGGGTAGAGTGAACAGTCCAGGGACAGACCTATATAAACAGTCTGTGTGTGAGAATGGCAATAGAAATGCAAAACTTTGTGGGTATAGAGATGAGGTGACAAGTTCAGTTTTAACAATGGTTGTTGGGAAACAAAGGCAGGAAGAAGGATGCCACCTAAAGCCAAAATGAGTTGATAAACCTATGAATGAATATTGGAATGTCATGTGGGAAGCAGAAAGGAGATGTGATGAGAGCCCTCAAGAGATGTCCAGAGATGTCCAGAAAGCCCTCATGAGGTGGTGTGTGTGTGTGTGTGTTAGCTGGTGTTATAATATATGTAGTGTGCCAGGAAACCATTGTCTCTGTTCAACCCACTGTCGATGGACTGGAATTTGTGAATATATCCAGCTATTTGCTATTCTCTCTGACACACTGCTTATATAGGTCTGTTCCTGGACTATCCACTCCACCCATGCATCTGATGAAGTGGACTAGTGGCGCAGTGGTTAAATGCCTGTACTGCAGCCACTCACTCATAAACCACAAGATTGCGAGTTCAATACCAGCCAGGGCTGAGGCTCAACTCAGGCCTGCATCCTTCCGAGGTCGCTAAAATGAGTACCCAGCTTTTTGGGGGGCAATCAGCTCACAGTTGTAAACTGCTTAGACATCCCATAGCGTGATATGAAGCGGTATATAAATGAAGCTGCTTTGCTTTGCTGCTTTTGGACTCAAGTCTATGAAAGCTCATGCTTCCAGCTTCTTTCTTTCAATTAGTCTCAAAGGTGTGACAAGACCCTTTTGCATATTGATTTTCTAGTACAGCTATATGTCTTTGAATTCTATCTCTGGAAGAGTTTTTTTTTCCCCCTTCTAGAGCCAGTGCATAATATTTGTGGAGTGGAGGGAATTAACATGAAAGAACAGAGAAGTTGAAGAAGAAATGTTATCCAGCTCATTTAAATCAGCAGGATGGCCAAAAAAGGATTCTTCATTCTCAGTTCAAAAGAAAGACCAGTCCCCCCCCCCCCCCCCCCCCCCCCCCCCCCCCCCGGCTATTCATAGTGGTGAAAGAGATCCTTTGAGAAGAAGCCATGCTGAGATAGTGCTTCTAGGTGAAAAAGAGAAGGAAAAGAATAAGAAAATTGACAGGATCTTTTTAAAAATGTGATTTGTGGTTGTCAGTTCAAACACCGTGTCCAACTGATATAGGTATGTGCTTCAATCCTGGAAATCCTGGAAAAATCTCAACTTTTCCACAGCATGGGAAAATATGTTCATGTGTGTGTGTGTGTGTGTGTGTGTGTGTGTGTGTGTGTGTGTGTATCCTCACCATAACAACAGCAATATGGCTGGCATTCAGTATTGCAGTTATAGATTTGTAACACATAATTATGGATCCGTAACTGCTCTGTATTCAGTAAAACTATGTAGTCTTACTGGAAACCTACATAAATACCACCAAAATCCACCTTACAAGCCAGCAGCCAGATCAAGAGAAGGAAGGACATTTCCATGCGCGCACACATACACCAGTGAGTGGGGTTGTGATAATCAGAGCAGAATCCCTTTTGCAAGTTCTTTTGCAAGTTTTTGTTGCAGTCTAGCTCACTAGCAGGTGTGGGTTGGAAATGTCACCTTCCTTGTGCCCTAATTGACAGCTGAACAGATCTCCTTTGCCCAGTATGGCTGCTAACTCTTAAGAAAGGCTGGGATGGAATGTCAGGCCAGGAGCCAATACTTAATTATGCCTTTGTAACCAAGTAGCCAATGTAGAATATAAGCATATGTCATTTATAATGTAAAATCTGGAATGATGCTGTGTGTTTGGTAAGCAGAGAAAAATGCGTAGGAAGGCTATGACTTGGGGAATTTTTACATTGGAGTAGGAACCATGTGGCCCTCCAGGTGTTGTTGAAATGCATCCAAGCATTCATCACCATTGGGCTTGCTGGGTTAGGGCAGCTGGAAGTTGAAGTTCAACCACATCAGGAGGACTGCATAATCCCCATTCTGGCTTTATATGGAAACTGAGAGAGGCAGTAGTTATTTGAAATACAAAATACTGAACGCGTTGTTTTCCCTTATGGTGTGTGTACACTTGTTTTTCGGCACCTGTGCTCTTGTCAACAGGTTTCAAAGCACTGCAAAACTGTGAACAGAGTTGATTGTGGAATGAGTCCACACCTTAGCTAAGGATGTCTCTGTTAACAGTAGTTTCACCTATAGCATCTGTTTTCAGCCCTACAGTTAAAGTGGTACAGGTTGAGTCTCTCTTATCCAGAATTCCAAAATCCAAAATATTCCTAAATCCAAAATTTTCCACATGGGTGGCTGAGATAGTGACACCTTTGCTTTGTGATGGTTCGATGTATACAACTTTTGCTTCATGCACAATATTATTAAAAATACTGTGTATAAAATTGCCTTCAGGCTATGTGTATAAGGTGCATATGAAACATAAATGAATTTCATGTTTAGACTCAGGTCTCATCTCCAAGATGTACGGTATATGTATATGTATATTATGTATATGCAAATATTCCAAAATTTGAAAAAAATAATAATCCAAACTCTAATACACTCTGGTCCCAAGCATTTCAGATAAGATTCATCCTGTAATATAATATCACTGTCTGGTTTCACTTTTGATTACTCACCTCACCAGGATTGGGTCTACCTCAGGCTGAGTGAGGTAGCTGCCTGAAGCATCAGCTTTTGGATGCCATGAAAGATAGCGAATTTTTAGCTTTTAAATTGTTACTATTGTATTTCATGATCAGGGATGAGAAGAAGTGCTTGTGGAAGCTTTTTTTGCCTGACATACAAAAATAATGTAGCTGGTTTCGGACTACTGAGTTGGATGGTTGGGTGGGTGCTGCCTGTTGTTCCATGACTACCTCTGGCAGCAAAATGTCTTGGGTCAGTCACTGTATTATCTTCATTTTGCACAGGAAGTAACAGCACTGGCTAAATAGTAGGAGCCTTCTGTTTTCTTCTTTCCTATGGAAGGCTCCTTCCATTTTGGAGTCTGAGAGCCACAATGTTATTCTGCTATAGATCAGCATAAAATGTTAGGCAGCTGTGTGTACGTGTGGACTGACACATTTCCCCCTGATTTAAGACCCACAACTTTATGTCAAAGAGCTTGAGCACACACCAATAGTCAAGGCTGCAAGAGACTATGGTACTTGAAATTCTTTCAGATTCCATAAACAGTAGTGCTTACAGACACATGTCTCATTTGCCCAATGAGTAAGTGCCTCCTATCAGAGTTTAGATCTTTGCACATGGATATATATTTATGTGACTAAATATAAAGATTATATTGGCAACATGTAAAACTTGTGATTTAATAACTCTCTATGATGTTTTTCAAAAGCAGAGACATATTAGGACATACAAGGCAAGGGTGAATTTTACATAATTGGCTAAACATATCCCTCGATATTTCTCAGCTGAAAATGGGACAGTTGTCACCAAGCAGCGTCAGAGTGTGGTCAAGATGGCAGATATTTTTAATAGAAGTCTAGGAGAGGCTGCAGCAGTTTACTTTTGTCTAAGCATACTGGGAAGGGCAAGATTCTGCCCCTTCTCTTCCATCACTGAGCTGAATATTACCGTAATTACTTCTGTAGTTTAAACTCAGTTTGCAGCAACTGAAAGAAACTGAGGACAAAAGGTTAAAGTGAGAGATGGAAAGAAACACGGTGACATTTTAAAAACAGCTGAAAACGTGTGATGTCAGATGAATATTCAGGATTGCCTCTGCCAAACTGGGACAGTTGGAAAGGATGGGATGTAGGCTCCCACATAGACTCTATCTATAGGAAAGTCACAGTCACATTTCACTTGACAATGTGGGCTGAAAGTTGGAGGGTATGGGTACACCACTAAGAACATAAGAATGCAAAAAGAGCCATGTTAAATCAGACCAAAGGCCTGTTTAGTACAGCATTTGACTTACACGGTGGTGAAACAGTTGTCTGTGGGATACCCACAAGCAGAATATTTGTGTGCAACAACACCCTCCTACTTATGTTCTTCAGCAAGTGTTACACATACTATTTGTGTAGTACTTAATGCTCATATATAGTCAACTTGAGTAATAGCCATCCAAACTGGTGGTGATCTCTAGATCTTTTGGTAGCACATTTCAGTTAAACTGTTTATTGTGTAAAGAAGTACTTGCTTTTAATTTCCCACCATTCAACATCAGTGAATGACCCTGGGTTCTCATATTATAAGAAAAGGGGGAAAAAAAGTTCTCACTATCCACTTTCCACTGTGCATCATTTTAATCTAGCAATGCAATTATTTGCTAATTTTCTTCTCAAAGGAAGCATGAGTAATTTTAGTAAATTTCTTCAAAAACTGCAGTTTTCAAAGACATTTCACTTGGGGGACTTAGGGCCTTTGCAGACTGCCAGAAATAGTGCAAATTGAGTCCACTTTTAGGGTTAGGGTTAGTGCTAGGGAGTCATGGGAATTTTTTTTTCCTGAGACATTGAGCCTTCTCTGTCAGAGAGCTCTTGTGCCACAATAAAATACAGTTCCCATGATTCCCTAACCCTAACCCTAACCCTAACCCTTAAAGTGGACTCAATTTGCACTATTTCTGGCAGTCTGCAAAGGCCCTTACTCTGTGCAAAATTCACCCATGGTTGTTTTGTGCGGAAAACAACATTTTCTGCACAGAAATATATCCCAAATTGCAAAGACTCTTGTCAGTCCTGGAGTCTTTTCATCAGGGTTGAGAAACACTTGAGAAATATGGTTTTTATCCCTTTTCCCAACAATTTCAAATATTCTCCCCTTCCCTGTTTTATACATTTCTAGCATGTCTCTCTTTATTTGCCCTTTTCCCTAAGCCAACAAGCCCCAATATTGTAATGTTGCCTTGTAACGGAGTTGTTCAGGCACCTTGATCTTGGGGACTGTCTACATCAGGGGTCGGCAACCTACGGCCCGCGGGCCAGATCCGGCCCAGAG
>CM034708.1:13188776-13206078 GCA_020142125.1 Phrynosoma platyrhinos | reverse complement strand
CAGCAACCCGGCCCAGGGCTGAAAAAGGTTGCCTACCCCTGGTCTACATGGACAACTTACCCCAAATTCCCCCTGGTCTTGCTGCATCCTGTTTACATGTTGTAGGGCCAAAACCCCAGATCAGGTATGGACTGTCTTCACAATACCCATACGTGACTCAGGGCATCCTCCCCCTGCCCTGCAATTAAATAACTCACTTTTTGTTGTGGGTTTTTAGCTTTCTCCATAGTGATGATGGGTGGCTGCCTTCCCACATGGTCCCTGTGAGCTGCCCAGTGCTGCCATTGTGGGCATGAGTTGCTCAGAGTGAGGTGCCCAATGTTGATAGCATGGCTGGGCACCTTCGTGTGACTTTAGGGACTGTGTGCGAATCCACCCATAGTTTGCTGTAAGAGCTGAAAACCCACAGGAGAAGATCAGGTATGGGAGAAATTCAGGACCAGTATTCTGGCAAGTGAAGACAAGGTTTTTGACATACTCATTGCAGAATTTCCCACTGGCAGTGTCCTTGCCATTATATATGGTAGCAGTTGATGTGTTGAAGGGGAGAAAAAAATCAACTTCTATCTAGGGATGAAGAGATCATTCCTCATGCAGAGTTTTGAACTTGATTTGATTTTCAGGTACTGCTCTGTGAAGTCCAGGGAAGTTTGCTGAGACAAGCTGTCAACCTGAGCGTGTTTTTGAAGATATGCAAAATGTTATATTTTTTTTATTACCAAATAACAATCCACCCCCACCATTTCTAAGGGTAAGAGGACTGTTTTTCAAAGATGTTGGTATATGTTCCAGATGGGCAAGTGACCTGATGCTTCTCATTTTTAGGAATTAATCACTGATTGTCATCTCAGCATCTGCTACAGACAAATGGAATTTTGTTATGTGCGGCCTATTTACATCTGATGGGCTGTATAATTGTGGGAAGAAAATCATCAGATGGTATCCATTAATGAAAAAATTAAAACAACCTCTTTTCTTTGATGAATAATGGCCATGATTATGCCTTGACAGATTTTTAGATGCAGAGGAGATTTTTATCACTTAAAATGTTGTAGCAATAAGGCCATTCAGCCCTTCTGTGTTTTGCCTCTTAGCTGATCATGGGAGGGATCAATATATAGTGAAGGTTTTGTAACTGGTTTAAAAAAATCCATCCTCTGTAATTGCAATGTTTTGCTATATGGGGCTGATCTAGGCACCACTAATAAGGGCAGCCTTGTAATAGTCAAGACCTCTGTGCTTAATGGATACTACAGCAGTGATAATCTAACTATGAATTTGAATAAATCATCAGTAAAGTGAGAACCAGTGTGGCATAATGGTTTGAGTGTTGGACTATGACTGGAGACTAGGATTCAATTCCCAGCTCAGCCACAAAAACCACAGGGTGATCTTGGGCAAGTCACATATTCTCAGCCTCAGAGTAAAGCAATAGCAAACCTCATCTGAACAAATCTTGCCAAGGAAACCTCAGGACAGGTTCGCCTTGGGGCGGCATGAGTTGGAAACACTTGAAGGTACACAACAACAACAAGGTGTATCAACAGCTAGGTAGCAAACGTGGTAGTAGCAAACATGACAGACACACTAGACCTTCTCCAGCCCTCAGAGCAAGGAATCTCAGGGTGAGAGCTTAAAAAGTGTGTGTGTGTTGCCAGGTTTTCAAAATAGTTTCCAAAATTCATATCATGTAGAATTGACAGGCAGGACGTAGTCTTTAATAATGTTGTGTTCTGTCAAAATACTAGATGAAAATATCAATTTCTATTAACTGAACTATCTATTTTCTTGGAAAATTAACATATTTTCGACAGTCATAAATTATACGATGCCACATTTCTTTCTTTACAAAGGATGCACACTGTAAAAGGAAGGATTCGGGGAGGGACTCTTGGTCAGTCTATATAAAAGGAAAAGCTTTCTAACCTTCAAATAACCCATCGCTTATTGTATTGTTAGCTTACAGTTGTAAACTGCTTAGAGACTGCATAGCGTGGTATGAAGTGGTATATAAATGAAGCTGCTATTGTTATAAAAGGCACATGTTTACCAGATTTCAAATAAGGGACGTCCCTTATAATAAGAATCACTGGTAAAACTAGTGTGTGTATTCATTAGACTTGGTGCTTTTTAGTTGAATGACACATTCGGTGCAACATGATGATGATGATGATCATCATCATCATCATCATCATCATCATCCTATTTACTTACATCTCTCCTTTCCCCCAAAACTGAGACTCAAGATGGCATACAGATTAAAACAACGGCAATGTAGCTGAAAAACATCAGAACAGAATTACATTACTCCCTTATCTTTTGGGACCAGAAATGTTTGGGACCAGAATTTTTTTGGGATTTTGGATGTATTTATTTATTTATTTAGGAATATTTGCATATACATAACGAGATATCTTGGAGATGGGACCAAACAGCAATTCAAGTAATTCCCTTTGCTACAGCAGATACTTTAGCAATTTGATTTAGGACTAAGGCACCCTGAACTGGTGCGTCCCAGGTGTGTTGGACTACAACCCCCACAAATCTCCAGTCTCAGTTGGTGTCCCATCATCCACACCATAATCCAATCACATTTTGGACTAATCATTTACCCTTTCTGCTATACCAGGGCTGGGAATGACTCAGCCCTCCAGTTGGTGTTGGACTCCAGATCCAAGCAGTCCTTCCCAGTGTAGCCAGTGATGAATAATGCTTTGAGTTGCAGGCCAAATACGTATGGTGCATAGCACAATTCCCAGCCCTGTGTTATAGGGTGCTTCTGGGCAAGGCATTTATCATGCAGTTTTAGGAAGAAAACAACAGAGGGGAAAGAACCAAGCAACTGTTCTTTGTTGTAGATTTGCTCTTCTGGGGAGATCCAAGTTCAAATCCCCACGCAGTTTGAAACCCACTTTGACATACTCTGCAATTATCCAGATTTGGCAGGGACAGTCCCAATTAATCTTGTCACCCCACTTTCCCAGCTGCCTTTAAAATGTTCCAGTTACTCTCTTCTTCTTCTGCTTTCCCAGCTTGCTTCATTTGCTGTAAACTGAATTCAAAGTGCAAAGTGCACCCAATTAACTCAGAGAAGAGAGGAGGGAACATAATCTTGTCCTTCCCTGTAGACTTAGGCAAACGTAAACTGCTGCAGTCTCCCCTAGCTTCTCTGGTTTTCCTCATCAAGGCTTTTTCACCTCTTGATCATACTCTGATGCTACTTGGCCACATGTGTTACGTTTTCATCTGCGAACTATTGGTGGGTATGCCTTGGTCAGTCATTTCTCACAGCAGGGTTGTTGTGAGGATAAAAATGAGAATAAGATTATATATGCTTCCTTTAGCTCCTCAGAGGAAAAGCAGGATATAGATATGTGAATAGTTTGGCAAAGGCTGCATCCGCACAGCAGAAATAATCCAATTTGACACCACTAATTGCCATAGCTCAGTGCCGTGGCATTCTGTGAATTGTAGTTTGTTATGGCACCTGAGCTCTCTAACAGAGAAGACTAAATGTATCACAAAACTACAATCCACAGAATTCCATAGCATTGAGCCTGGGCAGGTAAAGTGGTGTCAAACTGGGTTATTTCTGCAGTGTGGATGCAGCCCAAGAGAGTGAAATGCTTTGCTGGGACCATTTCATTTTCTTGGTGGTGCCTTCCACTTTTCTGTACTGGACTGGCTGATTATACAAAAACTCCAGGCTGATATTAACTGAAAAGTAGCACAATGCATTCAAGTCTTGCTGCTGGGGTTTTCAAACTCTGAAATCAAAAGAAAAATATAATGTGTGCCATTATATTGAGGGAAAAGGTATTCACTAGGAAATAAATGACCCAGATTTCAAAGAATGGTTCCTGCATAAATAAATGGCCACTGTTTGGGCAGTCAACAAAAGTGCAGCCTATTTGCCGCACATTTTGTTCTTGAAAAATTGCGGGTTTGTTTCTGAGAGAGAACAAAATATATCATTCTGTTGCTTGTACCAGCCCTGATTTGGTCACAGGGAGACAAAAGGTTGTCACAAAGCAAAAACAGGTGACTCTGTTGGCTTTTTGTGTCAACTGTGAAACAAAACACATGTCTTCTTGAGTCATATTTAAAAATTTGGTCTTAAATATGAGATTTCCTTGCTGTGCACCATTAAATGGTTGAATCACTAAACTAAGGTTGCTAAATTAAAATGAGTAATCATGGAATGCAATTCAATACATTACGAATCATTCTACAGTTCAGTTGAACCAGAGCACTGGAACTGAAAATCGTAGATTTATAGCTCAGCCTCTACCTAAGACTACTGTACTTGTTGTTTTCTTAAAAGGTGTTATAATTTAAGATACGCACAAATCCTCAAACATTTCACAAAGGAAAACCCAGACACATGGAACCAAGCAATGCCAGAGTATGGTCAAGATAGCAAATATTATTAATGCAGCAGTTTGCTTTTGCCTAAGCCTACTGTGAAGGGCACGATTCTGCCTCCTCCTCTCCTCTTCCCCCTTCTGAATTAAATGAATGCAAATTATATTTGCACTTTGAACACTATTTGCACCAATGGAAATAAGCTGAGGACCAAGGGAGAGTGTGGGAGGGAGAGGGAGAAACTGGGACATTTTAAAAGCTGCCGAAAAAGTAAGGGGATAGATTAACAGTGACCTTGTCCAATCGAGACAGTTGGAGGATATGTAACAAGAAGCTACAGTTTCCCTACTGTGAGGCTGGGCTGATATTTTGCAAAGTCTGGGACAGGCTATAATCACTCAGTAACTTCATATGTTGCCAGATGATCAGAATATAACAGGACGAGGTTGCTCTTGTACCATTAAAAGAAGCTTGACTAGCAAACAAGAAAATAATCTAGTCATGATATGAAAGTAAAGAGGCCTGTAATGCCTGCTTTTAAAGGGAAAAGGTTTTTAAAATAAAGAAGGTCACTCTTAGGGTGAGGAAGAGCCATTCTGCGCATTGGCACCTTTGTTTTGTTTATTGTACATTCCCTGATAGGCAGAACCTACATTGAAATGAGTCCTAGGTTTAGGTCTAGTGTCTTTCTAAATCATAGCAAATTATTGTTCTTAGGTTTAAACTGCTAGAAATATAGGTTTCCAATAATGTCCATTTTGCCAGTGGAAATAGAAGACTGTGAAAAAGTTATTTGCAATGTTATCTGCCCATGCAAAGTTCCGGTGGCTTCTCTGGAAATGTTCCATGGCCAACATGCTGTCTTTTACATTGCCTGGTGTTTTCTAAGAAAGCCAACTTGTGATGGGTTCCAATTTATACATTGACCTTGTTGTATATGGTGGTTGCTGCTGCCCTGGTAATATTACAGATATTATCATAGTGGAGTGTTCTTGGCAGTAACCCCAGTTCCATTAGGGGCACATTCAAACTACACAAATATAGCACAATATTCCACTTCAACTGCCATGCCTACATCTTATGGAATCCAGAGATATATAGTGTGGTGAAGCACTAGAACTCTGCCTGAGAATTATAAATCCCATTCTCTAAACTGTCAATCCCAGTATTCCATGAGGAATTGCCACGGCAGTTAAAGTGGAAAAATAGTGCAATAATTCTGCAGTGTGAATGGGCCCCAAGTTTGATGATGCTAGGACAGAAAATAGCCTTTGATTCAGGCTGCTGCCACACTGCAGACTTAATTCAGTTTGACACCACCTTAACTGTCATGGCTATATGCTATGGAATCCTGGGAGTTGTTTTGTTGTGGCATTAGAGTTCTCCAACAGAGAAGCCCTTCCATTTTTGTGGACTTCAAATCTGCATCCCGCACCTATCCATGGTCAGGAAATGGAGGAGCACATAAAGGGGCATGCATTCAAGCCAATGAGACTTGAATATCAGTGAGTTTTCATTTTCGTAGGAGTGGGGTGGGTCTGGAACGGATCCCCTGTGAAAATGGAGGGACAACTGTATGTCACAAAATTACAAATCCCAGAATTCCTTAGCACTGAGCCATAGCAATTAAAGCAGTATCAGACTCCAGTCATTTTGCAGCGTAGATGCAGACTTAATCACTTCTTATGATTGTAACACCCATATTGTTATCAAAAATGGTAGTCAATCCATCCTACTTTCCTAAATGGAAGGGAATTCCAGAGACTGAATAAAAGAGTACTCATAATTTATGACATTTTTGTAATTTTAGGTAGAAACATAGAAGCAGAACCTATTGGAAACAAGTATACTCCTAAAAGGAGGAAGCACAGTTGCTAATCCTCTGTTGGATTTCTATATACCAATACGTGAAGTGTCCATTCATCCCACTCGACAAAGACTTCATCGTATTTAGCAAATTCCACCAGCTAGAATCTTACTAAACCCTCTCTATGTGAATACTGCATCCCTAAATGTAAGTTGCTTTCCTTTCAGCCTCATAGCCACTGTCATTCTTAAAATCCCACCCTACAAGTATATAGCCCATTGGAAGAAATATTTCCCATGAAGTAGCTTACACTCTTACTGAGAAAATGCACACGGAGCTTTCGTGAGCATTCAGCAACCCTTAGCACCACAAGGATAGTCATTTACAATATGCTACTCAATTTGCTTTGTTGAAACAGTCAGAAGGAAATGCTTTAACAGTAAATGCACCATCAAAAATATTCAAGTCTACAGGTATTAGCATGTGTGGATAGAAGAGCAGAGTAGCTGGTTTAATATGTTAATATGTTCACCTGTCAGATTTTGTTTGTAAGACCAAATCTGGGCAATATGAAATGAACTGCATATAATCCACGTAGGTTGTTATGAATTAGCACAAATCTATATGCACATTATAATTTAACCTCACCCTTCATCCAGACTACCATTGGCTTTGGAAGTGGTGAGGTGGGAAGGGAGAAAGAGATTATAAAGATTGTCTTTCTTGTGATTTGAAGCTAGGGATGTGAAGACATATAAAACTTTCCCAAGCTCTAAGTAAAGCAAACATGGCAAGTGATGTGCAACTGTCCCTGGTACATCACTTCCCCATTTTGTCCCATCTTAAAACCAGTGACATACCCTCACTTGGTGTCACCCAGTGTGTGTGTGGAGGGGAGCAGGGCTTCTAGGGGCAGGACTTCTGGCATGTGCACCAGAAATTTGTGTGCATGGCCCTGCGGCAGCCTAGAAAGCCCTGCGGGGGCCAGGAGAAGAGGCCCCGCAAGCTCACAGCAGCCCAGAAAGCCCAGAAAGCCCTGCGGTGGCCCAGAAAGTACCATAGCAGCTGGGAGAGTGGGTCCTGTGCACCCCCAGTGGCCCAGAAAGCACCGCTGGGAGAGTGGCCCCATTGTTTTGGAGGTGTTTGTTTAATGTGAGTTCCTACAGTTGCCACCTTGAATGGGTAGTGATGTACCAAGGATAGCTTCCATAAAGGTAAAGGTATTCCCTGTTGACAAGGTTGTCAAGTCCTGTCCAACTGTAGGGGGCAGTGCTCATATCTGTTACTAAGCCATAGAGCCAGCGCTATCAGAGACTACTCTGTGCTCATGTGGCCAGCATGATTGCCCAAAATGCTGTTTACCTTCCCACCAAAGTGGTACCTATTTATCTACTTGTGTTTGCATGCTTTTGAACTGCTAGGTTGGCAGAAGCTGGGGCAGGTTTTCATAAGTAGGGACCATATCTGGTAAATAGAGGTTAGATGTTTGGAGGGTATGCCACTGGAATATGAAAGAGGTAAACCACAAGATTTCATAGCACATCAGTTGCCATGTGTGTGTTTATTTTAAATCCTGTGCTGTGAAAAAGGAGAGAAATAACATAAAGCAAAATAAAACTCTGCCTCTTATAAAATATGTCTGTGTCTAAGCAATGCCATTTCATAGAATCATAGAATTATAGAGTGTAATGGTTGTTTGGAAAAGGGAATTTCAGCAGGTGTTGCTTGCTAAGCAACAGATAACAAGCAATACCTGTTGAAATTCCCTCTTCTACATAACCATTTAAAGGCACAAGATCCCTCTCCAGTTTTCAGTCATAGAATCATAGAGATGGAAGGGACCTAAACTAACATTTCCAGCAGGTAGCTGTCTACTATTTTTGAAGATGTCCTTAGAAGAAGACCCTGCCACCTCTCTAGGCAACTATTTCCACTGCCAAACACTCTTATTGTTAAGAAGTTCTTTCTAATGTTCAGTCAAAATTTACTCTCCTGTAAGTTAAAATCATTAGACTGGGTCCTACTCTCTGGGGCAATCTGACAACCCTCACTCCAGATCAATTCCCATTGTGTTCATACATGTGAGATGATGACAATGTAGGCAAGGCCCTTTCCAAAGTTGTTACGTGTGGAAATGGTCCTGTGTGAGTAGATCCTGAGACAGTGAGCAACGCTGAGTTTGGGTAGCAGCTCTCTTAGCAATGACTAATTCATCTTGCTTCCACAGGAACGCGTAACTTGGTTGGTATTCAGGCATTTATAAAACAAAGAGAAGATTCAGCCAAACTTTGCTGGCACACAGGTTTAGCTTCTAGATTTATTTTGGCTTTTTTGTTCCCAACTTGACTGCAGATCTTTGAAGTGCAGGAAAATAATACCGATCTGGCCTCAGAAGGGAGAAGCTAAGGGTTTAGATGACAGATTTATTTTGGCTGACAGTGGAGCTGGCTTTTGGTTTTGCTTTGTCTTCTAAACTTCTAAACAGGGTTCTGATGCTTTTCTTTTTCAAATAGTACTTATGGTTTACAATGGATCTCCTCTGGATTTCTGTCCTTATTTTGAAGGCATTACCCAAGGTGCCACAAATGCCTAAATATCCTAAAGGCACCAGATCCTGTCTGATCTTAGAAGCTAGGCAGGGTCAATCCTGGTTAGTCCTTGGATAGGAGATCACCAATTAATACCAGGTGATGTGGGCTATTAAGCTGATCGCACCAGCACCTGTAACATTCCCATAGAGTCCGTGGAATGTAACAATATAGGAATGGGTGTTACTACATTAGACTATTGATAACAGGATAGTAACTTTATGAGAATACATATTATCGCACTGCATTTACTGTTGTACCGGTACCAGCGCTAAAGTAGTTCCTCAGCCGTCCCTCATTGGCGCATGCTCACTGTTGCAAAACCCCCTATGTCTGCATTGGAAAGAATGCTACCAAGAGGTTTAGGTAGCGAGCATTCATTGTTTTTCTTGTAAACACAACAAAATTCAATCTACAAAAATGGGGAAAAAATTAAATTGCCTGTGGCACCCTCCTTGCATCAACACTGGACGAGTTGAGTTGAGTTTGTGGACGTTCTAGGACGGGAGGGGAGGAGGTTTTCTTAGCCAATCAGAACATGAGGACAGATTGAGACCTGGTAGGATTATCGCACACACATCATCTGGAACAGTCTCAAAGCGTTCTTGCTGCCTGAGGACGCATTTTTACGGTTTTCCTGTTGGAACAGGCTAGGGACTGTCAGAGCACAGAATGGGAACTCGATGAGGATCATACCGTGCGATAAAATACGTTCCATTCCATTCTCATCATGTACTCATTGCATTCTAAGAACACAGTGTTATAAGCTTATATATTTCAGGGAAAGGAACTGGCAAAACTGCCTGAGTATCCTTTGCCTAAGAAAACCCTATGGAATGCATGGGGTCACCATAGTCAGCAGATGATTTGAAGGCACACACATACACACACACTCACACCCAAGATGCCAAACCCTATTCCCCAAACAGCAATAGATACCTATCCAAACCCTCCCCCCATTTTTAAATTATTCCCTTCAAAAAAATCTGTTTCTCAATTAAAACTCTGAAGGCAAGAACACAATTTGACCCAAAAGTTTATGTCATCCTGATTGTTTGCCATTCATGGGGCTGTGTGTCTTTTTTTGTTTTATTGTTTGAAGTGCCACGCTCATTAATGGAATTATACAGATCCACTGGTTGCTGGTCTATTCCCAGGTACAATTCAAACTGCTGGTTATGGAAGTCTGGGAACTGTAGTTTGTTGTGGCACCAGAGAAGAGCTACAATTCCCAGAATTCTATAGCATTTAGCCACAGCAGTTAAAATGGTGTCACATTGGAATATTTCTGCAGTGTGGATGCACTGCATGAGTGGGTACCAGTTGCCCACATTTTTGGTTGCTGCCAGGTACATCAGTATGACCCATTCAGGGCTTGGCAGACCTAAAACTAGCACACGTGTTTGAGAAGCATGCCCATTCTGAATTATAAGGAGCTAAAGGCAAGTGAAGACATCTGTTTAGCAAGAACTGCCCTTTTTAGTTCTAAGTGATTCATAGAAGAGCAGGTGTTAAAGAGAAGAAGCGATGACTTTGTGAAGAAATCATCAACTGAGCTGGGGGAAGCAGGAGGAAGCACGATGAAACACATTATTCGCCTGTGTTATTCATAACAAGAATTGAATCAGGATGAGATTTCACACATGACAGGCGAGAGAACACCGAAGCACGAGGAGGCAAACTATACAGTCAGTGAAATAATCTGTCCATTAAGGGGCTGACTGTATTATGAGTTCAGAGCAAGTCACCACCTTTCGCTCTTAGTGATATGTAACACCATTCATAATATTAGCAATAAAGTAAATGGGTATTTTTGTTTCCTTTAATAGCAGGTTTCCTCAAAATTTCTGCTTCAAAGGACCCATTGAAAATGGTGGAAATTATTGACAGCAGAGCCTAGAAGAAGTCATTAATTACAAGTAAAGAGTTCTTTACAACTGAATGTTTATATGTTTATTTTTTAAAAAAGTAAGGCATAACTAAATCACAATTATGATTGTAACTTAATAAGGGACATGTTTTATGGTATAGTAACGTTTAGTACCTTTTAAAGTTATAGGGTACCAGCCTCATTAAATGATGGAAGAGGAATATATAGTTCAAGTGCTAGCTTTGTTGTGGATGTATGGAATCATAGAACCATAAACCTGGAAGAGACCACAGGGGACATCCAGTCCAACCCCCTGCCATCCAGGAATTCACAAGCACTCCTGACAGACGGCCATCCAGCCTCTATTTAAAAACCTCCAAAGAATCTGCCATTAGTCCCTCCCCTCCAGAATGATGTGATTCAGATCTGTCGTTCCCACTTGTTGAACACACTTCAGAATCGATTCTTTTCAAAAGAACTGCCAAAAAACTAGTGTCAGGAAACAGCGGGTTTTTTGCGTTTGCTTCGCTTCATCACAATTGAAACCAAGCACAGTAGGATCAGAACTGGTTTCAAGTGGGGACAAGGCACATATAACCAACCGATCAGCAAATTGCTTTAAATCATAGTGGCAATGAGGCCCAGATTTTCATCTCAACTTTAAAGAAGATGTCCCAGGTGTTGAATACCATACCCCCAAATAGTTCAGCACATTGAATAGCTCCTTTAAAATTTGGTCTGAAACCCACAGCGGATCTATCTCCCCACTGACTTCAAACTTCCATTCCACTGAGGTCACAGGGCTAGAAGGAGGAAGATCCTGCCTGCAAAAGATATCCTCCCCAACATATACCATCTTAACTAAAGACTGAAACAACATGTAGGCATTGGACTAACATCTTTAATGGTTTTTCTCCTCTTTGGTTTGTAACATCTTGCCTGATGAAGAAGCCCGTGAAGCTTCGAAAGCTTGCAACATGTATATTGTGTATTTTGGTTGGCCAATAAAAGTATCACTGATGGATTTTTGTTTGAATTTGCTAAAAGGCCAACTGAATGCTCCCTATTCATGTTACTTGATCACCAGGGCCAAATTATCAATGGTTCAATTGCTCCAGGCCTCTCACTGGCTGAAGCTCACTTCCTCTTCTTCCCCATTCGCACCTCCTGTTTCTGTTATCATCAGTGTTTTGTGTGTGACTTGAGTAATTGAATGAAAATGCAGAGGATGAGTGAAGTTGTAAGACTAAAAATGCATTCATATATTCACAGATGGCCTTCCATATCCATAGATTCTTTATCCAAGGATTCAACCATCCACAGCTTGAAAATATGCCCAAAATATATAAATTTCAAAAAGCAATCCTTGATTTTGCTATTTTATATCAGGGGCACAATTTCACCATGCCATTGTATTTAATGGAATGTGAGCATCCACAAATTTTGGTATTCATGGGGGCGGGGTGGTGGTGGACTGGAACCAAACCCCAGGGAATACCAAGGTCTCACGGTACATGCTTAAAGTCTAGTCTACACATAAATGTAATATGTAAACAGCTGCTGATTTTTGCACATTTGCATCAATGCTTAATTGTCTTCACTTTCCTGTGCAAATTTGCATCTATTCACATCTGTTTACCTTCATACTGCTTTGCTGAAAATGCAGAGCAATACAAATGCATGTGAAGCAGATGGATGGCCACAACCCTCTTACAAAAAGCCTGAACTCTTGTAAATTGCATGCAGATGGATCATGTTCTATTCAACTGGAATGAGGAGTATTTTAATGGTGTCAATAACCCCTGAGACATACATGCTGCTACCTGTAGTACTTTGCATGTTATTTATTATTTATTCTTATATTTATTTAATTTCTATGCCACTGGAGCAGCAAGATGTGTCTGAATTTTAGGCTTCCCATTGATGTAGATTCGAGTCAATTGGCTCAGACCCAAATCGGACTCAAGTCACTTCAGTGATTCGACTTGGACTCAACTTGGCAAAAAGTGACACCCTGACTTTACTTGACTTTTGACTTCTATATTTTTAGCAACCAACCTGCTGGCATAATTAACTTTTGCATGGCAGGTAAGACTCACCGCCAGAGCATGGGCTGTGTTTTTCAGAGGAGAACAGCAAATGCGTTTAGGAACCTTCTAAAGTTTTTCAAAAGCTTTAGAAAGCTCCTCCTCCCCCCCCCCCCCCCCAATTATAGTTGGCTCTCAGACTTGAGACTCAACTTAGAATCATAGAGTTGGAAGAGACCACAAGGACCATCCAGTCCAACCCCCTGCCATGCAGGAACTCCCAATCAAAGCATCCCCGACAGATGGCCATCCAGCCTCTGCTTAAAGACCTCCAAGGAAGGAGACTCCACTACTCTCCGAGGGAGTGCGTGTTGAACTGCCCTTACTGTCAGGAACTTGAAAGTATCTTGCAAGGACATGAGACTCAAGTCGAGACTTGAAGGAAGAGACTTGAGACATGACTTGAGATTGAATTAAAAGACTTGAATACATTAGTGCAGGGATAGGCAACCTTTTTGAGCAGGGGGCCGGGTTGCTGTCCCTCAGACAATTGTGGGGCCGAAGCAAAAATAAATAAATTTTTAAAATTATTTTTTTTAAAAAAAATATGCATGCACACTCTCTCAGCCCCAGAAAAGCCATGATGGCAAAACCCCTGTGGAGATTTTGCCAAGAAAACCCCAAGAACAAGTAATAACAACAATAATCAATATCATCATGGCGGGCGGCTGTGGCAGCAGGGGTTGTTGGCGGCGGCGGCAGGACCAGCCTGGGGCCGGTCCAAAGGCCTCGGTGGGCCGCATCCGGCCTCCGGGCCGCAGGTTGCCTACCCCTGCATTAGTGGGTCTTTCTCTTTTGGTCTGTCTCCTGGGGTGCGCCTATACTGATAAGAAAATCCATTTTACCAGTTCAAACACAGAGGGAGGGCCACTCACCAGTTGCTGGACCAAGGCATTATGCTTTAGCCAGTCCCACTGGTAGAAGGAGCCAAGCCAGAGGAATGAAGCTGCCCTGCTTGGTTTTGGTAAGCCAGAATATTAAAACATTCTGCTTTACCCTGATATGCAAACTGAAGCCTGCTTCACACAAACACCTTTTTCTTTGATCAAATGATGTTATTGAAGTGTCAAGGATAACTAAGCAGCTTAAACTTTTCTTCAGAACATAAAGTAACAAAAATCATAATAATTCCTCTTACGTTATGTTAGACTCAATATTACATATTCCACAAATGGGCCTGGACTTCATTTATCACTGAGTTATCTCTCTAAACAGGTTGTAGGGGGCTTTTGAGGGGGTATTTTGCTTTTGATGGTGTGTTTTGCCCTACAGTGTAGGGCACTGTATATATTTGAGGGGCTTTAGTTGAAAAGAAATACTAGATAATTAGACTCTCTTTGATCACAATACCCTCTAGGTAAGTCTGAGAGCAGATCTGAGCCTCTGTCAAAGGGAAGGATCAAAAGAGCTAAATGTAAGACAAGCAAGCTACATAGGACATTAAAAAGGGGCCCCAACTTTATTCCCTGGGTTTTTATTTTTTGAAAAAGAAACGAATAGCTAGCAACAAAGACAACATTCCCTCCTTAATTGTTAAACATGCTGTTAGACTGTCGGATTCTGTGATGGCACCAAAGAAGCAAAGACACCGATCATTAAGTCTGCAGTCTGTCTGTGACAGAATGTGCACACTGCCACTTTAAACATCAGCATAATTGCAGGAATCAGGTAGGTAATAGATATCTCTGCTGCTACCTTTGATCCTGCATGGAGATTTATGACAACATGCCCCCTCCTCAAAAGATGATAACCTTTATAATGAATGATGGCTTAGTGGGAAGCATTAACTTTCACCCTTCCCCCCATCTCTGAGAAGTCAAAGTCAAGGCCTGACCTGAGCTATTTTGGCTAGAAAATTAAGTGCAAGGAAAATGTTGGGATAGAAATAATGCTTATTATATATTTTAATCAAGATGCAAATTCTAATCATTGGATTAATCAGCTAACCCTATAGTTAAGTAGATCTACTAAATAAATGGGATTTGGTGACTCATGCTGAGCCAGAATGGCATAATGTTTTGAGTATTGGACAATGGACGTTATCACACTTGGGGTCTCAAAGCGGCAAGAAAGCGGCATGGAATCAATCCAGAACCATACCGGAATGGACCCCACAAGAAAGCAGCATCTTTCCGGTATAATTCTTGATTGATTCTGGTCACGGCAAGTGTAATTCCTTTTTCAAAAAGGAATTGAAAAGAACGGGGATAATGCCGCAATGTGCCGGGGATGGGACGGGATGGGGTGGGGTTTGCTGTGACGTCATGTGAACACATGGAAAAAGGATCCGGAATGATGCCGCAATGCGCTGGGGATGGCACTGGATGAGGCGGGGTTTGCTGCAACATAGTGTGAACACACGAAAAAAGGATCCGGAATGATGCCGCAATGCGCCAGGGATGGCACTGGATGGGGCGGGGGTTGCTGTGACGTCATGTGAACACAGAGGCAAAGGATCCGGAATGATGCCGCAATGCGCTGGGGATGGCACTGCTTTAGACCCCGTGTGATAACGTCCAATGACTCTGGAGAGCAGGGTTTGAATCCCTGCTTGGCCATAGAATGCCACTGGGTGACCTTGGGCAAGTCAATTCTCTCAGCCTCAAAGGATGGCAATGGTAACCCCCCTCTGAAGAAATTTGCCAAGACGACCCCATAATAGGTTGAAAGCACACAACAACAACAACAACAACAAACATGGCAACATACCATTCAACAATTGATTTCAGTGGGTCTACTCTGGCTGGAACTAATCAATAGGATTTAGGTCACTGCATTTTGCTTTTAATTCTTTCATGTTTTCCCTTGCATTTTCTATCATTTTTCTTAACACACACAGACACACACACATTAAAGAAGAAAAACTGTCTTTTGACTGATCACATTGCAATCCTCCACCTGCAAACACCTCAACACCCACATTTTGACCCCTAATACATCCTTTGTATCGCTAGCATCTCCCGGTAGAGCTGTGAATGGCTCTTGTTTGAAAGGCTAGGAAACAGAAGCAGAACAAGACTGGGGAACCAGCTAGCCACTCAGGCTTGCAAACACTCAGGGATGATGGGAGTTGAGATCCAAGAACATTTAGACAGCCACAAATGGCCCATTATTGGTATAGATGATACTGAACTACATGGACTGATGACTAACTCATTATAAGGCCATTTGTTTTCTTTCTATGTCCAGAGCCCATTCAAACTGCACAGTTATAGTACTTTTATTCCACTTCAACTGCCATGATTCCATCATATGGAATCATGGGATTGGTAGTTTGGTGAGGTTCTTGAATGCTCTGTTTGAGAATTCCTAATGCCCCTCCTTAAACTGCCAGTCACAGGATTTAATAGGAAAGAACCATGGCAGTTAAAATGGAAAAATCACTGCTACAATTCTGTAGTATGAGTGCGTCCCAGATCTTAGTGTAAAGAAGGGCTGGACTTATTAGTTCAATAGATGACATTATAGGAGCAACCTGTCATGTATGGATGGGAAAAAAAAGTTAATTGTCATCACCTCCACTTCAACCTATGGTGACCCTATGAATAAGAGACCTCCAAGTCTCCTGTTATCAATACTCCTGCTCAAGGTTGTGGCTTATTTGTTTGAGTCAATCCACCTGTAATGTGGTCTTCCTCTAAAATACGGGCCTACAAATATTTCTTCTCCAAGGCTGTTAGGGATAAAGATAAAAGAACTTGCTTTTCTCTTTACAAAGAAATGCAAGCAGAGAAGATAACAATTCTGATGGTGGTATAAGCAAATGATATGACTCATCATTGGGTCAAGGTACAAGCCATGGGACAGGACAAGGCTATGTCCCTCACTTTGAATTGTGACTGGTCAAGGCAAATTCAAAGAGTGGGTGGCCTGAGTTATGAGCCAAAGACATGAAATGGAGCAATCCTGTGACCTCTTCGCTCTATTTGTCATACTTTCAGGGAACTACTCAGTCACTAGGAATCCTAATTTGGTCATGAAGACTGACCCTGGCACAAATATTTTTGTGTGGGAAGACTGGGTTGCTCAAAAGCGGAGTGTTGAATCTGCAGCAAATAGCTTTTTATAGAGGATGCAATGACCCCAGCTTTTGGCACTGATAGCAAAGTAGAAACATAAGAAAAAGCCTTGTGACAAGAAGTATGGGAAGGAAGAAATCCCATTTCTTAAAAAGGTGTTATGACCAGAGCTTAGATATAATTTGTTCAAAAGTAATTTATTTCATTACTCATTACAGTGCTTACAAAGTGCTTACTGTTCCTGTTATAGTAATGAAAACAGTAAACTTATTGCAATACCTCTTGTGTTGATAGTTACTTCAGTTTTGTGGAGGTTCTTCAAACTTTTGATCACATACTAATAAAATATAAATGTGTTTTTTTTCTGAGTATGCTTTGGCTACATATTTGTACACATCTGCATTCTCTCAATAGTTAGAGAGGTTCTGCTTTTACTCTGTCTCCAAAATGTACTGACAATATATTAAAAACTATATGTGTGTATGTGACTTCAAGTCACCTGTAGACTTATGACAACACTATGGATGTTATCACATGGGGGAAATCTGTTGGTTAATCCACACAAA
>CM034708.1:13158547-13188676 GCA_020142125.1 Phrynosoma platyrhinos | reverse complement strand
CTTTTAACTTAATTCCGTTATTACTGTAATTACGTATGAAAAGCTTTTATGTAATTAAGCTATTTTCACTTTCTTTTTGGGATGCTTCCTTTCCACTTTATTATCTCTTTAACAACAAAACTGGCCCACGTGTGATAACGTCCTTTGAATTGCATAGGGTTTTCTTAGGCAAGGAATACTTAGAGGTGGTTTTGTCCATTCCTTTTTCTGAAATGTAGCCTACTTTTCCCGTTAATTCCTGAACAATCTGGAAATACTTGGAAATGTCCTATTAAATATGCTGGGGCTTAATTCCCCCTTTATATACCATTTCAATTTACTTGATATTACTTTATAAAATCGAATGACCAGAACCATCCACAGTATTCCAAATCTGTCTGCAACATAGAGTTTTAGGAGGCTATTAATGGCAAATTTATTTTTGAGCCTTTTGCAAGCTATTCAAACAATCCATTTTTTAAAAATGCTACTTTGCACTGAGTTGATGCTTCCCACATTTGGAAAGGTTTTATTTGAGAGAGAGGAGATGGCAGCAGAGGAGACATCTGTCCAGAGAATTGAGAAAGTTACTTTTTAGACTACAGCTCCCAGAATCCCCGATCAGTGCTACCGGTTAGTGGATTCTGGAAGTCGTACTCCAGGAAAACGATGGTTTTTCCAAGTTACAGTTTTTTAAAAAGGCACCACTGAGTTCATAAGCACTTATTCCATAGGCACCAATAATGGTATTTTTGCAAATATGTTCCAAACCACACATGTAATTGCAAAGGAAGTGAGCACTGGAATGAAATCACAGTTTTACAGCAAGATGCAAACTGAGCTGGAAAATACAAATTCCCAAGAAGGAGTGTTCTTTGTTGTTAACAACCATCACATTGACTTCGACTTCTGGCAACCCCATGAATGAGAGACCTTCAGTCTCCCCTACCATCACCAGCAGACTCAGGGCTGTGGCTTCTTTATTTAACTCTTTCCATCTGGTATGTGGTCTTCCTCTTTTCCTACTGCCTTGTAACTTACCAAGCAATATTGTCTATGACTCTAGTGGGTCATATCTTATTATGATATGTCAAAATTATGACAGTCTCAGTTAAGTCATCTTGGCTTCCAAGGAGAGTTCAGGTTTGCTTTGCTCTAAGACCCATTTATTTGTCTTTTTAGCAGTCCACGGTATCCATAGAACTATTCTCCAGTATCACAATTCAAAATGAGTTGATTTTCTTCCTATCAGCTTTCTTCACTGTCCAACTTTCATACCCATACATAGAAATGGGAAATACAATGGCATGGACAATCCTACTTTAGTATTCAACACTGTCTTGCCAATTCAGGATTTTATCTAGTACCTTCATAGCTGATCTTCCTAGTTTTGGCTTTAATGATTGAGCCAAGGTGTGGAAAATACAAATCCCAGAATTCCATAGCATTGAGCCATGGCAGTTACGTGTTGTCAAACTGCATTATTTCTGCAGTGCAGATGCAGTGTGTGTCAAGCTAAGAGACCTCAATCATCCTGTCAGCTTCAAGATTCAGTAGCGATGTGAATCAGTCTCTCAGTGTCCATTCCAAGGGTCTTTTCACATCACCCAATTATACTACTATGATTCCACTTTAACTGCCATGGTTCCATCCTTGAATTTTGTAGTTTAGGGAGAGGTGTTTAGACTCCTCAGCCAGAAAGCACTATTGCTTCACCAAACTACAAGCTCTAGGATTCCACAGGATCCCATAGAATCATAGAATTGAAAGAGATCTCAAGGGTCTTCCAGTCCACCCCCCTGCCATGCAGGAATACACAGTCAAAGCAGCCTGACAGATGGCCATCCAGCCTCTGCCTAAAAACCTCCAAAGGAAACTCCACCATACTCTGAGGGAGCATCTTCCACTGTCAAATAGCTCTTACTGTCAGGAAGTTCTTCCTAATGTTTAGGTGGAATCTCTTTTCCTGTAGTTTGCATCCCTTGCTTTGTGTCCTAGTCTCTGGAGCAGCAGAAAACAAGCTGCTCCATCCTCAATATGGCACCCCTTCAATTATTTACACAGGGCTATCATATCATCTCTTACCCTTCTCTTCTCCTGGCTAAATATATCCAGCTCCCTAAGTCGCTTTTCATGGGGCATGGTTTCTCGATCCTTTACCATTTTGGTCGCCCTCCTCTGGACATACTCCAGCTCCTCAACATTTCCCTTGAATTGTGGTGCCCAGAATGGGACACAATATTCCAGGTGAGGCCTGACCAAAGCAAAATAGAGTGGTACTATTACTTCCCTCAGTCTAGCTAGACACTATACTTGACACAGCCTAGAATTGCATGTTGCTATGTTGGTTAATGTGACAACATCATGCTATAATTATATAGTGTTAAAGGACACCAGTGCTCTATCCACTACACCATGCTGCCTTTTTCACTGTGACAGAGCCTGGAAAATTTTGTATTAAGAGAAAACTATTTGTGTTTTTATTATTATTTCAGCTCTGGGCCTCATCTTTCTCTCAGATGCAGCGCACAGGATACACCCTCACCCTTTTCTATGTGGAGAACCCTTGAAATGTGAGCCAAAGATACAAGTAAGGAGCTGCGGCAAGGAAAACAGGAAGTACAAAGTGGACAGAAGGGACTAGGCATGTGGCCGCTAATTCTGCTGGTGATGGAAAGGAAAGGGATTTAAAGTTTCCTCTTCCTCAGAACACCCAGTGAATTCTTTCCTAGCAAGGAATGGAAAGCAGCTGCTTGCAAAGATTTCACTGACTCAGCAAAAGCAAGGGCTTTGCAAAAGCAAAGAGGTGACATATTTAAACTATGCTTAAATATTTGAAGGGATGTCAAAGAGAAAGTTAAGAGCTAACATATTTAAACTATATTTAAATATTTGAAGGGGTGTCAAATTGAGGAAGGAGCACGGTTGTTTTCTACTGCTCCAGAGACTAGGACATGGAGCAGTGGATTCAAGCGACAGAAAAATAGATTCCACCTAAACATTAGGAGGAACTTCCTGATGGTAAGAGCTGTTTGACCATGGAGCATACTGTCTCAGGGAGTGGTAGAGTCTCCTTCTTTGGAGGTTTTTAAACAGAGGCTGGATGACCATCTGTCTAGAGTGCTTTAATTGTATATTCCTGCATAGCAGAGGGTTGGACTGGACGGCACTTGTGATCTCTTGATTCTAAGTTATGAAGGAAGGTCCAATTTCAAGAACAGTAAGAAATTCTGTACCATTGAGACATGCTGCAGATTAAAAAAAAATGAATAAACAGCTGCAAAGACTCCAAAGGGAAATATGTGTGTCTGTCTGCATTTTACTAACTCATCTAAGGCTGATGAATAAATGACAGAGACAAAATGAGCTTGAAGGCTTGCTAAGTGCTCTTTTTAAAAAAGAAGAAGAAGAAAATACTGTGTTTCAGAAAGTGCTTTCTGTTAGATTTTGGTAATTGCTTTTAAAGTGACTTGAGGCATCTGTCTTTCACCCAACCTAAAAGCTTTTTTCTGTTAATCTAGCTCAGAGACCTGAAGTATCAAACGTGTCTTTAAATAAATCTGGAGAAGATGTAGAAGCCCTAGTGTCTCTCATCATGATGTTCAGGGATTTCCCCCCTAAAAGTGGGTGTTTGGCTGAATTCAAAGTAGCAGTCAGTAGCTTTAACAAAGGAAGCTCACGATCGGCTTCTTCTTGGCTGTGTTTTTCCATCACTGGTACCAAAATGTTCCAATGGTCCATCAGTAAACTTTTACATACTTTGCAAACAGCTTAGTGTTTGTTGAACAAGAATTACTGCTGGTCACTCTAGGAATGGAGCAGGGCAGACCTGGTGCATTGCAGAAGAAAATGGTGGTACCTGCGGGCATACTGGCCAAAATTTCACAGATGAAAACTAGGGCACATGAAGCTGAGTAGCATCAGAGTTTGGTCAAGATGGCAAAATTTGTTAACAAGGAAGAACACACAAGCCAGGAGAGGCTGCAGCTGTTTTCTTCTGCCTAAGTCTACTGGAAGAGGCAAGATTCTATTTCTTCCTCTTCTCTTTTCTTTCTGAGCTAACTGATGGCCTTACAGACCGGCCAAAAGGGCTGGCCTAGGTATGGAGTCAGGGCATGGTGACAATACGCCGGCCACCCCGACTCTGCCCCCACATCGTCCTCATACCACCCAAGCAACTGCATGGCGGGCAGCAAGAGGGCATGTCTTCAGTGCAGTGTTTTTGCAGCTTCCTTTTTCACCATGGAAAAGCCAGATTGGGGCCACAGCATGTGGTTGCCACGGCCCCGATCCAGCAAGGAAAGGGCCAGCATCCTGGCGACCCTAAAGGGCAATCTATACAGGCCCTGAGTGTAAGCTACTCTTGCACATAGAATTCAATTTACAGCAGCTGAAGTAAGCTGAGGACAAAGGTGGAAAGTGGGGGGAGGAGAGACAAACTGGGACATTGTAAAAGCAGCTGAAAAAATGGAATGGCAGAGAGTGAATCAGCATAGTTGGAGGGGATGTGGTGGCACTAAGTCCATGATTGCATCCCAGCCTCACAAAACCATGTGCCTCTTTGATTTATTCTTCCTTCTCTTCTTCAGTCATTTCACTGTTTTCTTCTTGCCTGTTTTTTAAAAAAAGGATTCCAAAAAGGTTCATTTGATATATCAGTAAGTGAATTAATTGGCCAGATTCAGACATATTAAGCCATTTTTTAACACTCATTTCCTGGTTTAATGAGCTAAAAGGGTATCCACATTGTACCATTTTGATACCAATTTATTCATTTTGATACCACTTTGATATCAATTTAACTACCATGCCTGCATCCTAGGATTTGTAGCATGGTGAAATTAGATATTTCATGAAACTACAAATCCCAGAATTATATAGGAGAGAACCATGGAGGTTAAAGTGGCACCAAAGTGCTATAAGTATGTAGTGTGGGTATACCATGAGTCTTTTGCTCTCTAATGCTGCATCTTTTATGCTTCTTTCACAAGAATCAAGATGGAACCAGGAAGTGCCTAATTAAATACCTAATTAAGTATAACTTTGTTTTGTCCATACTTAAGAAGCATCTTTATCAGTTTTAGCACAAACAAAGATACTAAAACAAACTTCAGAATACTATGACACATGCTCAAACGTTTACGTATAAACTAGATTAGTGCAATGTAATCTGCATGAGGCTTTCACTTGCAGATGGCTCAGAAACTGAAATTAATAGAGGTTGAGTCTCCCTTATCTGGAATTCCAAAATTCATAATACTCCAAAACCTAAAACATTTTTCGTGGATGGTTGAAATAGTGACACCTTTGTTTTCTGAAGGTCAAATGTACACTAACTTTGGGGGGATGCAGATGGCGGAAAGCGCCGTCTTCAATCCCAAGAAGGGGAGGGTCAGCTGGACTCTGGGCGCCCCATCCCCTTCCTGAGCACGTCATTGGAGCGATGGCCCGTCCACATGACAGGAGCTCCGACGACGTCTTTCCGGCTCAGCGTCCGGACACGCTGAGCTGGATGAGACACCAAAGAGGCGTGCCACACCTCTTGCAGTGCCCCTTTCGCTGCTTGTGGAAGGAGCACTATTTTAGCACTCCTTTCGCAGGTGGCGAAAGGGAGGATCGGGGCCAAGGTGTGTGGCGGCCTCGGCCTTGATCCTTCACTTCTGGGGGCAGCCCAGGGCCGCCAGTCTGCATCCCCCTCTGTTACATGCAAAAAACTACAGTATTTAAAATATTGTGTATAAAATTACCATAGCCTATGTATATAAAGTGTATATGAAGCATATGAACAATGAATGCTGTGTTTAGATTTGAGTCCCATCTCCAAGATATCTTATTGTATATGCAAATATAGATATTCCAAAGAGGTGACTGTATACATGGAGATCATCTGATGGCCAATATAGAAATCAAAGAGGCTACATTATTGAAAGCAGAAGATGGAGAAACTCCATTCTCTCTGCAAAAACAGGACCAGGAGCAGATTGTAGCACAGACCATAAACTGCTGATATTAAAAATCAGAATAAAGCTAAAGAAGAACACTCAACCAACAATTGTGCCAAAATATAACCTGAAGAACATCCCCATAAAGTATAAAGATAATATAAAAATAGATTTGCACTATTAAGCCTAATTGATCAGGAGCTAAAAGAACTCTGGACTGAATCCAGTGACATTAATTGTCAGAGAGAAATGCAAAAAGACACTATCTGCACCCAAAAAGAAAAAGAAGCCTCTTGGATGACAGATGAAACTCTTCAAATATGTTATGGACCAGGAGCTGGCTTACATAGCTGAAGAGCGGCCTCAAGAATATTAAGAAAACAAAAATAAAGACTACAGATGATTTAGGTAATTTTAAACTAGTAAATGAATGCATTGAAATAGTTGAAGAGTTTCCACACCTTGACTCACTCATTAATCAAAATGGAGACTGAAGTCAAGAAATCAGAAGACTAGCACTTAGAAGGGCAGCTGTGAAGGAACTAGACTTGATCCTGCAGTGTCAAGATATATCATTGAATACTAAAGTTAGGATAGTTTATGCCATTGTAATTCCAGTTTCTATGTATGGTTGTGAAAGCTGGACAGTGAAGAAAGCTGAGAGGAAGCTTTGGACTACTAAAAAGACAAATAAATGGGTTCTAGAGCAAATAAAATATTAACTCTCCCTAGAAGCCAAAATGACTAAACTAGATTGTTGTATTTAGCCTATATCATATGAAGCATGACTTGGTAGAAACAACAGTAATACTTGATAAGGTAGAAGGCATTTGGAAAAGAAGAAGACCACATTCCAGATAAATAGACTCAGGGCCAGTACAGACCAGCCAAAAGGGCCAGCCTGGGGGTGGAGTTGGGGCATGGTGACCACACGCCATCTGCTCCGACTCTGCCCCCATGTCATCTTCACACCACCTACCCAAACAGATGGCAGGTGGTGTCAGGGCACTCTTTTGGCACAGTGTTTAGACACGCTGCACCAAAGGAGCACAGAAAAGTCACCATGGCAGTGGCAAGGACAGCTTTTTGCCACTTAAAAAAGGAGTGGCATTTGCCAGCTCTTTTTGGACCAGCAAAGTGCCGGATCATGGCCACGTTGTGCGGTTGCCATGGCCCTGATCTGGCACTCCCAGGGGCAGCACAGAGCCGTCCCTTAGGGGCTGTCTGTAGATCCTTTCAATCATGGAAGCCACAGCCCTGAATCTGCAAGACCAGAGCAGCAATGTTGATGACAGAGTGACTTGGAGGTCTCTCAGTCAAAGCATTGACTTGACGGTAGTTAATACAACACCAAAACACTGGATTCTTAGAATTAAAACAAAAATAGTGTACATTCCTTTGATTCCTGGAAAACAAAACAGAGCAGTCTTGTGGTATTTTGTTTTATTTTGTACTTGCGATTGATCAACATCCTGGTAGATGTTTTAGAACATATTTTGTTTTTGTGAGTTGACCAGCACTGGTCTCTGGTTATTTTGTGACATTTAAAACAAACAATGACCAAGGCAAGATAACAGCCTTAATTTTGTATTTATTCTTTCCCTTCCCCCTGGTTTCCAACATAACAAATGTCTTATAACCATAAAAAAATATACCGTAATACAAACAACAGAGCTCTTCCAAAAACATATTTAGAGAGAAAAACCTGAACAAGTTGATAATATTATCATTGCAAAGAGCCTCCTTATGTCTTGCAACAATCTCTTATTTCTTTGGTATACAAGAGAGTACAGGGCACTGAAGTGGGAAATGTGGTGGGAGAAAACAAGTGACAGAAAACTCATGTTCGAAGAGACCAGACATTGGCGAGACCTTGTGACTGACCCTACTCTGTGGTTGTGATGGCAACTAAGAAGTTACTTTTCTGTGCCACCATTGCATTTTTTGCTGTGCTGTCAAGCTGAGTTTCTTTTAGCTGGTTTGAAAGCTTGTGATATATATGTACTTTGAGAATACTTTGCTGTCACTGAAGGACCCTATGGTGCTGTCCAGAGACCTGTATGGTCCTATACTGATGGAAGGGTTTCGGTTGGAGAGGTATGACAAGATGCGTGACATGTTTGGCCTACTGCATGGATGGTCAATCCTTTCCCTTCTTAGCTTATTACACCAAGTGGGAAGCATATGACTGGCTGTGTGAAGCAGTGTGGATAAATTGCTCCTAGAGATATCAGCTGAAATCCCGCATGGTCAGATAGTTACAATGGTGCAAGCTCCATCATCATAGCTACTTCTGATTCAGCTCCCCCGAACCACTTTACAAGCCAGGTAGATGCACCAATTTAGAGTTCCAGGGTGCAGGCAACTGAGATATTGAACAATGTGCCCAGCCCTCTCCTTCCAGCTAGGTATGGAGGAAAAAGCAATTACAACAGGACTCCTTGGAGATCCCTGCCACTGGTTATTGCAACATAGGGTCACACAGTCATTATTAGCTGCCTTGAATCCCATTTTGGGAGAAAGGTGGGAATAAATCCCATAAATAAATAAAAAATAAAAATACCATCCTTGTGATAGTTAAGTGGCAAACATATACTTTCACAAATTACAATCATAGAATCCTATCATTGGAAGGAGTCTTATGGGCCATTCAGGAATTCCTCATGTTCTGATGTATCGATTGTTTGATGGAATGGCTAAATAATAGCACATGCTACATCCGGATGCTAAAGAAGCCATTTTCGATCATAGAGTCCTGGACAGAGCTATTGAAAATAAAGGAAGAGGCAGATGGACTCTCCCAGGGATCTTTTGTTACTCTATTTCCTGTGTAAGTGGAGATAATGGGAGTATATGGACATTGAACTATGGCTTCTCCTCTTTCCTTTGCTTCTGTTCCTTTTGACCTCAGATGTTAACCTTTGTGGCTCAGTTGTGATTGAGGCCAGGAAATGAAGACCAGCAGCCATATGTTACATCTCTTAATTACTTCAGAATGAGGCAAACTAGCTCTTTTTCTGGCAAAATTCAGTTACATGTGTTTTTTCAAGGAAGAAATAGGAACAAAACAATTTCACCCTGCCCTAGCTCAGTCCTGTGCAATCCTGAACTCTGCTTTGCCAGCATACTAAAAATATTGTAACCCCAGAATAACTTTTTAAAAGTATTCTATTCTCATTATTCTTTATAGTGTTTAAAATATTACTCAATATTACCAGTTTCAGTGCTGAATAGAACATTATTGCATCGTTCATTACAGTGGACTGATATGTTTCCATTATGCTTCATTATAAATAAGAGGAGAGTTTCCTTGAGAAATGAACAGAGAAAGGTACAGAAAAAAATTCTGTCATAATGCACCCCCAAAGCCCTTAAAGGTAGTTTTAAAAGTATCTAGAACTAATTACTTGTTAAATCAATTAAGTGACCTCATTTACACTTGTTCCATTGGATATTATGATACCTTGGGGAAACTGGCAATTAGCAAACACTGTATTTTTCATGCTGTGCAACTTGTCTGACAGTATAACACTCAGGGCTTGGGGAAGCTATTTTCCCCCCAACTACAACTCCCAGACTCTCTGAGCCAGCATGCCCTGATACCCACAAAGCCCCACACCATACCTGATCAGCGTGGCACTAATAAATCTTTTGTTTGTCTACCTAGAGGTTCAAAATAAGTAGGATGGCATCATCTGCATCAATGACCATGGTTTAAGAACTATGCAAGCTTTTTGTATTTAACAAAACATTTCATCTGATCTCAGGCAGGGTACTGTGTGACTTGAAACTGTCCCTCATTTACAGTAAAGATAGTCGATCCAATAAAAGTGAAGAAATAATGAATTGGTTATTATTTCCCCCCCTTAGGGGCCCAAGACAACACCAGCTGTCTACTCCAAAGACCCCTAATTGCCATCGGAGTGCAACTGAATTTTTCACTCTATCATTGTAAATTCATTTTGCTGCTTCCACCTGTTGTGATATTTGCAATGGGAGGGTTAGTAAGAGGCTATGATTAGAATTGGCCATTAGAGCATGCAATTTGCATTATGAAAGCTCATTTGGAGGATGGCTCAGGGTGAGGGAAAAGCTCACAAGCAGATGCTTTCTGAAACGGAGCAGGAAATGATCCCATGTAGATCCTTTGACCTTGAGTAAGGAAAAGACCATTTCCTTACCTGCCTTTTGACTTTGCTTGACACAGCCTAAAAGATGAAAAGAAAACAAAGCCCCACAAACTCGACCTGGGCACAAAAATGTGCATTTTTTAAATTAGTGTTGTTAGTGCATGTACATAGGAAACACTCTGTGTGAACTGTACATTTTTCCAGATTGCTCTATTGACACAGGTCCTATACCAAGCTGAATGCATCCAACAAATTATGTCCTTATGATATGCCAGATGCTTTATAGCCCTCCTGTTCTAGGTGGGCAGCTAAAATGAGAAGTTTATCAAGCCCTTGAGAGGCTGTTACATATGGCTAGCAGACTGCATTTAACTAGACAGATTCCATGTTTTAGTACACTAGGTTAACACAATCTAAGGTCTCTGCCAGGTTCTGTCCATACGTTTGGAAAAATGTAATTGAAAATCAGTCCCCATAAAAAGTTTTCAAGGATATGTGTTTGTGGGCAGAAGGCAAAACTGGATCTGCTGACAGATATATGGGCTATTTAAAGTATATTAGTCAGGATTTCCCTTTTCTATGTATGGTTGTGAAATCTGGACATTGAAGAAAGCTGATAAGAAGAAAATCAACTCATTTGAGATGTGATGCTGGGGAAGTGTTTTACAGATACTGTAGACTGCTAAAAAGACCAATATATGGGTCTTAGAACAAATCAAGCCTGAACTCTCCCTTAGAAAGTCAAATGAATAAACTGTTGTACTTTGGCCATATCATGAGAAGGCATGACTTACTAGATAAGACAATAATGCTTGGTAAGCTAGAAGGCAGTAGGAAATGAGGAAGACCACTTTCCAGATGGATAGACGGAAGTCACGGCCCTGAGTCTGCAAGACCTGAGCAGAGCGGTTGATGACTTTGAGATCTTTTATTCCTGGGGCTGACAACTTGACATCATTTAATCACAAACAAAAGTCAGGACTTATGACTCTCAATCTACTACAACATAATACCCCCCCCCCAAGACATCCTAAACAATGATCTGAATCCTGTTGGTAGTCTTCTAGAGGAGATATCTAATCAATGGAATTTACCTGGGGATGGACTCACTAGATGCACCGAATCATGCATCTAATGATGCTCCTGAAGTATATGGATCATGCACTCTATTTAGATCTGATCAATAGAATTTAGGCAAGCATTTATGAAGCGATGAAGACTTGGAATAATGTGGAGTAGATTTTTACATGGAAGCACTGTGGGTTCTATTCCTGTACTCCACATAAATTACTGGTCCGTGGAACTCAGGTTTTTAGTAAAAAAAACAATGCAGACACAGCCTGAACAGTCCATCAGAAGGTTAACGTGCAAGTCTGCATGAACAATGTGGAAGATGTTACTCAGTGGTTCTAAGCAACTTTCCTAAAAATAATTCTTCTGTTGTGGAGAAATCTCTCCCCACCCCAACAGTAAACTATTTTCCTTTTGAGGAAGTTTATTATCTTCCTTCCGCCCAAGCTAAGAAGCACATGCTGTTTGTAGCTTGTGGTTCCTTGAGTGATGAAGGAACCTCTTGAATGATGACTATGATGCTACTGCTGCCTGGACATGTAACTCCATCCATCCATTCTTTCATTTCATTCTTTCTTTCATTCTTTCTTTCATTCTTCATTTCTTTCTTATATTAAAAATAGAAAGGATATGAGTTTACCTATTTACTAGTGAAATCTCCAAAGCTTACTGCAACACTGCAGAAATAAAGCAGTATGACACTGCTTTAACTGCCATGGCTCAATGCTATGGAATTCTGGGATTTGTAGTTTGATGGGGGACCAGAGCTCTCTGACAGTGAAGGCTAAATAGCTGGCAAAACTGCAGATCCCAGAATTCCATAGCATTGAGCCATGGCAGTTAAAGCAGTGTCATACTGCTTTATTTCTGCAGTGTAGATACACCCAGAATCCCACAGAAAAGTGTTTCTTCCATATTTTCCTTCCCAGTATGCTGATATTGGATATGTAATGATCTGAACAAGTGTTGCATGAAGTAAAGAAATCTGGGTCATGTCTATACATCATGCTAAATCACTAAAATGCATTCAACAAGTGCATTCTGTCTATCAGAGTGTGGTATAGTGGTTAGAGTACTGGGCTGGAATTTGAGAGATCTCTGTTCAAGTCCGTCACATTCACAAAGGGCCTTTACAGACTGCCAGAAATAATGCAGCTTGAGGCCACTTTAACTGTCCTGGTTCAGTGCTAAGGAATCATGGGAACTGTAGTTTATTGTGGCACCAGAGCTCTCTGACAGAGAAGGTTCAATGTCCCAGAACAATTCCCATGATTCCCTAGCACTGAGCCAGGACAGTTAAAGTGGCCTCAAGCTGCATTGTTTCTGGCAGTCTGTAAAGGCCCTAGGTGACCTTAGAAAAGTCACTGTCTTTCTCAACCTGACCTTGGGTCATAGTGAGGATAAGATATGGGGGCTGAGAGTCATGTATGCCACCTTTAGCTCATTGCAGAAAATAAGAAACAAACTAAATGTATATGGGCCACCAATCTCAGCCACTAGACTGAACAGGGAAGAGCAGAAAGCAAGACACTGTTGCCTTCAACTTAATGTGATGCCCATGTCAGTGGTGCTTCAAACTAAATTTGGTAAATATTTTTCCTGATCTAGGAAAGGAGGGAGTTGGGTTATGGAAGGAGCAGTGAGAATACATGAGGAAGAAGAAAAGGCTGTGGCATTTTTGGAGTTTAGATATTGGAAAGCAGTGATATAGTGGGTGACGAAAGTGGTTTTGCACTTACCAGGAGTGGGACTATAGACTAGCCTTTTGTTAGGATATACAGCTGCCACAGCTTTCTGTGATCACCACATGTGGAATAAGGATGATCTGGAAATCAAAAGAGCATGCAGTAGGCAATATTACTGCTCGTGTTCCCTGCCTGATTCTCCTTCCCTCCTTCTCACACACACAGACACACATGCACCACTGCCAAATCTCCACCCACGCCATCTAATTTCAGAGATACAGTGGCAAATTTGACACTCTCCCCCATTTCCTGTTGAAAACAAGGTTTGTAAGCAGTGCACATCTTGATTTCAAAGTAGAACTGTGGTCTTGGGTGCACAATTCCACTATATAAAACAAGGTGTGTGTTCCCTGTGCACCTTGTTCTCCAAGGAGAATCCAGAATTTTGCACTCCCAGTCTACCAACTTTCACCGTTTTGATAGCAAATTGGATAGCACAAGAGTGGAGTGTGGCCCCAGGCAAACGGGTCTCAGGAGTGACTGCACCTCGGAGAAAGGTTTTGTTAAAACATGATGTCCCTGTCTGTTTGAACTCTTCATGCAGAGAGGACGTGGCATATCATTCATAGCTGAGGCTACAAAAGGACACAAGATGGTAACTAGTCATACTTGAAAGACTGTGAATTCCTGGTGAGTATGGACTCCCCTTCACTCGTTTCCAATAGGAGTGTGACTGTCACATCTATCACAGTCATTCATACAAAAGGCAAGGGGGAAAAGGCTTGACAGCTTGACAGCAATTTCTGTTTCACAATGTTTCTTTTCATTTACTACACTTCTCACAATTGTCCTTCACATTCCATGAACCTTTCTGCTCCTGTTGGTCTTGTTTCACACTGATTCTTTCCAAGATGTTATCTCAGCAGAGACCAGAGCTCTTCCAATATTGTGTAAAGACACTAGCTGGTATTCAATACTGCAGTTACAGATTTGTAACCTAGAGTAACTGGATCTGTAACTGGCCTGTATTAAGTAAGACCATTTTGTCTAACTAGAAACTCTATGTAAATGCCACCCTAGTCCACTTTGAGAGCCAGCAGCTATACAGGACAAAGGAGGTGCATTCAGCTGCCATTCAATCCTTGTTTCAGCTTCACTCACTGGAAGGAGTTGAGGTGGATGTCCTCTTCTTTCCTGATTGGAAGCTGAACTGGCCTCTTTCACCCTTAAAATTGGCTAAGCGGGGGTTGAGGCTGGGAAATTTGCACAGCTACATCTCCATAACTAAATAGCTATTAAATGATACCAGCAATTGCCTCTGGACTAGACCAAAATAAAGCCATGGACTCAATTTATGTTACATGTATCCCCTCAGCCAATGCTAATAAGATGAGGATGTTATATGAGCTCACCACCCTGAACAGATCCACTTTCAGAAATTAAGCAGAATCAGGCCTGCTTGCACTGGGAGCGAAAACCTGAGATCTCCATGTAGGGCTAGCAAAGAAACTCTGGAGATACTCTGCTAGTCAAATAAACACATAAGTAGATATATACAGGAGAAGAATAGCTGCACATTGCCTTTTGACTGGGAGTGCTAGGAGCTCTCAGTCTGAAAACATCCTCTGAAAGCATCCACTGCTGGCATGAGTATAGGCATGGGTTGCATGGGCTTTTGGGGAGCTATATTCCAAAAAATTAGACTTTTCAGGCTCTAGTTGACATTCCATTGCACAACTGTTCCACAGTGGTCCTCTGTGCTGCACAATGAGACCTCAGGCTCCATTATGGGATGAGCAGAGACTCATTGTGGATTGTGTACACCCTACCTGACACACATCAGTATGTGTTTCCCATATGGGCTTCCACATCTATCCCCATCCACTGAATGTGGCTATTGTGCAACATCTATTAAAAAAACTCTGTGGCTAATGCCACTTACACCTGTTTATGTCACTAACTGGATACTAGCCCTATCTGTCTACTGTGTGAACAGAGTGCTGGACTGGATAAGTCTTTGAACTGATCAAGTATGGCTCTGCTAATAACTTTTCACAGAAATCCAATATAATTTCTCTGATTCCATCATGCCTTACAGACCTCCAGCAAGGATGCAAGATTGATAAAGGGTATATCAATCAAATATACTTACGCACACAAATAATGGCCAGGACATGGCCCTTTGGTAAGCAATTGTTAGACTGAACTCCAAAACACTTTGAAGCAGCAGCAGCAGCAGCAGCAACCCTGACTAATGAATAGATATTATCAAAACCTATTTGATGTCCATAATGAAAACCTAATATCATTTTATAAGGACTGTTAAAGACTATTCAGATTAATCTGTTCCTGATTGTGGTTACAGGATAGCACTCAAAAGCTTTGCCATAAAACCCCTTTGTTAGGTTTCCTACTATTATCTCTCAAAGGAACAAAGTAGCTATTCTATGTAAGTATTTTATGAACTTGAATGAAAGAAATTTCCTCCCCACCCCCAGCACTAATTGTGATCACAATTCAAAAACCATCTTTCCAGGGCTGCTTCCCTCAAGACAGATTTCTTGCATGGATGTCCATGTAGGCTATGGGATAGAAGATCATAAGAGGAACCCTGCTGGATCTGAAAAAGGAAAAGGGGCCTTGCATCCTGCTAGTAATAATGGCAAACAGATGGTGTGGGGAAGCCCAGAAGCTGGCCAGGAAAGAAGCTGCCTTTTCCTACTGTTTGTTCTCAGCATTGGGCATGCAGAGCCTCTGATCACAGAAGGTTATATTCTGAATGTGTACTTGCAATAAGTAAGTACACATTCCAAATGGGTGATGGCCCCTCAGGGCTATTTTCAGAACATATCAGCATGTCCACCTCAACTTTCTACCATCAGCAACAGCAAACATCTAGGAGGCAGTGGGAGGGAAGGGAGGTTGGGGCAATGCTCTGCAATGATGCCACCTTCCTCCTCTTCCACACTCTTCCCTTCCCTCTTTTGCAGAGGTGCCCTGGCTGGCAGTGGTGGGCAGTGGTGTTTTTGTTTAAGATGGACAATGAGTGACCACCTCACTAGTTGTGCACACGCCCCTCTGAGCTGTCACCTAGTGCAGTCCACACTGCTTGCAAGCCCTAGTGATGCCTTTGTGAACATTTATTGTGGAGAGCCAGTGTACTGTAGTGGTTTGAGTATTAAACTAGGACACTGGGAGACCAGGATTTGAATCTCCACTGAGCTATGGAAACCCACTCGATAACCTTGGGCAAGTCACATGCTCTCAGCCTCAGAGGAAGGCAAAGGCAAACCTCCATTGAGCAAATCTTGCCAAGAAAAATCTTTGAAAGGTTTGCTTTAGGGTTTCTGTAAGTTGAAAATAACTTGAAGGCAGACAACAACAACAACAACAACAACAACAACAACAAACCTTTATTGTGAGGTGATATGGGAAATAATTCTTGCAGATCTCTACCTCATGAGTTTCAGAACGTATAAACATAATATTCAGCAAATTAGCCAGCTTCTGTATGGTTTAAAGCAACTCTCATCTTCTTTCCTGTTACCTATCCCTCCACTTTCCATGGGAGAAACTGTCACCAGGAACTGGTCCTTAAAAAGGTGGAATGACTGGAAAAAAACCAAGTTTCATATGTGGAGGAATCTTAAATTAAATGACTTTGCACAGTAGGAATGAGACAATCTAGGCTTGTTTGCTTTGGACTTTAATTTGGTTTTACTAGGGCTTTCTAATAAACTTTTCATTATGTGCTGTTCTTAAGGGCTCCGACTACTCTCAGCATAATTCAGGGGTCTGATTCAGAACAGGAAAAATAAACCTCAACTTTCTGGGAAGAGACAAAGGGACTTGTGAGGTTTTTCAAAGTTAATATTATGGCTCTCAGAGGGTCTGGAGGGAAGGTTGAGTGCTGTTGGGTTTCCCATAATGGAATCTTTAGTCTCCTTGGGTTATATGTGGGAGGACTGATATCGAGACAAGTTCAGTATAGTTCAGTATAGTTCCCAAGGGTGTGTGTGTGTATAAATTCTATGATATATATATTAGTTCCCCACCCTTCATGGGACTGCTTTTCAATGTTCTGAATGAAAATATTCATTTACTTTACTTTACCCTCACTTGCCCTTAGTAGCCTTACCATTTAACCACTTTTGATTCCTTGCATAGGCTGAGATCCTACATGAAGATTGTGTAGCATGAATCTCGGCCTCAAGAACCACACATTAATGGTGCTACACAACTGTTGTGCTGAATGGTGGTGTTGCAGAGCTGTACCTAGCCACCAACTGTGCAATCAGATGACCAACCAAAGGTGCATGTGCATTGATGTACATTGGCCCCACATACATAACACTACTGCCATAACCTTGAAATTAATGCTGACATTCAATATTAGACAAAAATGTCCATCCACTTCCATCCAAGATATTGTATTTCTGCCCCATTTATTGTGTGATTCCTGATTCTTTTGAATTGCCTATACCACTAATATAGGTAGGATTTTTAAAATGTACCAGATAAAATGATGGTACCAAACTCTCTGTGTCTCCAGTTTTGAACATTTTTTGGGCAGTGGGAGGGATTCCACTCAAGTTAATTTCTTTTTTAAAAAATTATGAAATTGAAAATATTCAGAACAGCTGTAGCTAAATTCAAGGATGGACACTTCCCTCAGTGCTTTATATGCAGCAGATCTCACATGCAGTTTCTGGCATCTCCAATCAAAAGCATCCAGTAATAGGATTCAGAAGATTTCTGCTTGACACTCTGGAGAATAAAACATAAAATGTGATGAGCATAAATAGTTTTACCCTGATGTTATAGAGCAGTTTTTCATCTTCCTAGATGTAGGAAGAGGTGAGCTGGAAAAGGGGCTAATTGTGGAAACCAAAATGATCAAGAGGCTAGACAAAATCCCCTATGAAAGAAGGCTATAATGATGCTTGAGCCTCTTGGCTTAAAATACTGGTAAGCAATAATGAAGGACATAAAAGAGGGGTGTAAAGATAGGCATGTCATAGTAAAAATGGATAGGGAGAAGAGGCATTTGCTGCAGGTACATGGTGAGAAATTCACACCTTATGTAGTTAAACAATGGAATATTTATCCACAACACATAGAGATGGCTTCTAATGTGAATTGTTTTTTAAAAGGGGGACTAAAAATTCATGTAGATTAAGGCATCCCCCCAAATGGGGGATGGACAATTTGGACATATCATGACATGCTCGGACTCATTAGAAAAGACAATGTTTGGTAACGTGGAAGGCAACAGGAAAAGAGGAAGACCGCACACAGGTGGATTGACTCAGTCAAGGAAGCCCTTGCTTACATTTCTTGTATTAATCAGTGGGGTTGGAAAGCATTTAATTCTGGCTGCATTATACTTTTAATTAGGAGTAATGTGTTGAATTATGTGGCACTTTAGTTAAAGCCAATGATGTACAATCTGGAGCTCTTTGCTCTGCAGGTAGCAGCCTAAATATATCTACTCTCTACTTGTGATTCACAGTGAACTGGATTGCATCATTTGACCCATGGCAGATGACTAGGAATACATGGGGATGAATTTTTGCCCACACAAGAGCTGAATACCATCTCTTTTCAAGGGGTGCAGAAATGGGATGGGGGAGTGAAGATCCTGACCAGCCTGATGGGGAATTTGACAGATAGTAGTTCTGTCTCACAGACAGAAGATGAGTGATATTAGTTCCACACCTCCACAAGATCTACTAGAAAAATAAAGTATGGCTAGTCTTCTTTGTAAAAATGTATGAAATAGGTTTACTTACAAATACTAAAGGGTTCATACTTTCTCATAGCAAGAAGCTCCATAATATGTGCTCTTCAAACATGGAAGAGAGAGAACTGTGTGCATGTGCCTTCAAGTCATCGGTTGACTATGGCAATCCCAAGAATTTAACTGGATTTTCTGAGACATGGAATACTCAGAGGTGGTTTTGCCAGTTCCTTCCTCTTTAATATAGCCTCTACAGCACCTGGTATTCATTAGTGGTTTCGCATTCAAGTACTAACCAAAGCTGACCCTGCTTCTAAGATCAGACATGATCTAGTGTCTTTAGGATAAACCAGGCTACAAAATGTGGGATGGACAAACTCAGGCCAACTGATGCCAGAAGAGAGATGTTGTGGCTAAGATCAGCAAATAGGAAGTTACATGAGTTCCTACATACATGCCTAAACTGTAGAGAGATGTGCAAACTAGCAAATACTGAACTCTTGTAGCAGTTTTGAGATCAACTCAAGTGGTACAGGATGCCTTTATGTCTTTTTATGCTGAAACCAATTAATAAAGCTCTGTATTTGGCTATTTAAATATAGGCATGGTAAGGTTGCTACCCCTCACAACATACTATATTACACCATCCCCGTTTCTGCTGTGACTGCATCAATGAAGGCAAGTACATACACACCAGTTTGGGAGCACTCCATACCCCCGGTGCCTTCATTATTTTGACTGGGCTGTGGTTGGCCCCTCATGCTCTCTTCCACCCTTGTCCTTAACCCCACCTCCCTGCCATATACCCTACCCAGTTTGCCTCTCATTTGTGTGTTTTTCTTAATGCAATTCTGGATTAACGCAATTTTGAATTAGCACAGTTCTTAAAAACCAAAAACACAGATGTTCTTGAATGGCAAAGGGGAGCAGGGAGAGAGGCAAGGAAGAGACATGGACCATGCAATGACTCAGAGGGGAGGGAGGAGGGAGACAAGGAGTAAACACAGATTGCACATGACTGTGCAATCCCGGAACTGCCACAGGATAATTTACTGCACCTTTGGACTAGTACTATACCAGCATGATTAGGACCTTATTGATGGGGTTTCCCCATCAATGGCAAGGTGCGGGTACCCACAATTGGAAGACAAGGCAGCAATGAGAGGGAGATAGTGTTATGCACTAGGTATCACCAAAGGTACAACAGTGGGCCCTTGTTATCCACCAGGTTTGGTTCCAGGACCCTCCATGGATAACAAAATCGGTGGATGCTCAAGTCCAATTAAAGACAGTGGCATAGCAAAATGGTGTCCTTTATATAAAATGGAAAATCAAGGTTTGCTATTTGGAATTTATATATATATATTAAAAAAATATTTTCAAACTGTGGCTCCTTGAATCCGTGGATAAGGAGGGCTGATTATATTGCTGAAGTTTTATGGCAGTGTAAAAGCTGTGTGTGTGATAAAGTACTACATTGGATTTAGGCCATTGCTTGGTGCTAGGTTATATACAGAGTCCAACATTTCACCTGCCATTCGGTGAATAGATCTTTACTGGATAAATGGAATGCTCTGGGCTACAAATGAAGGGATGGACACTTTGGCACAGAGTGACTGGCATAAAAGAGTACTCATAGCTTGATAAATAAGTAATAGGTCTGCGACAGAGCTTGGAAGAAGGGTTTTATGGATGTTGCTTTGTGTAGGAATATTCATGCATGTAGAATTTAGAAGCTGGCTAAAGTTACTGGTGAAAAAGCAGGAAGCTGTATCAAAGGAAGCCTGGTAATTTGGTGGTAAACCTCAGTAAAAGGAAGTGAAGGGGTTGAAATGACTCAGATTGTAGCCATATGCAAAAGAAACAGACCAGTTCAAACCCAGAACCTTGTGTTTGTATTTTACCCAGATCACTCATTCACCCTGAGGATATACTTATAGCCTCCACCATTTTCATATGCGGAAGTTGAAAACAACCTTGCTGGTTTGAGAGATTTGTACCAGCTGGTTTTGGGGAAAATCTGACTCCAGTGCTGCTGCCACACAGCAGAATTAATGCAGTCTGAAATGGCTTTGTCTGTCATGGCTTCTGCCTATGGAATCCTGGGATTTGTAGTTTGTTATGGCACCAGAGTTCTCTGACAGAGAAGGCTAAATATCTCACAAAACCGCAGGTCCCAGAATTCCATGACCTTGAGCCATGGTAGTTGAAGTGGTGCCAAACAGCATTAATTCAGATTAATTCTCCAGTGTAGATGCAGTGTAGATCCAGGAACATAGGTGTAATGCAGAAATGCCTGGTAAAGTTACCTTTTTTTGCTCCACAGAATTCTCCAACCAGCATAGCCAGAATGACAGAAATATAAGAAAACTGTATGGGTATACAGTTATATTGGATCCAAAGAATTTTAAAACTTGGCCTTCGGTTCTGTAGAAGAAAAGTGTGGTCTCAAATAGCAAACTTTTTGTTTCCCTCCCCATCCCACATACCTTGTTATTTCTTTTCCTCAAACCTCACTGTAGCATTTTGCTAAATGGCTGTATTACACTAACTGAAAGCACTTTTGAAAATGGCAAATTTCCACAATAATTGCTCAGTAGCTCAGTACTGAGAATAATAGGCATTGTTAGAGCAGTGCCACCGACTGAAGTGAGGGACAGAAATCTCATAATTATGGTTAGCCTCCCCCCACTCGCTTTTCCTCTGATGGTGGCTGTCTATTTGAATTTTAATGCTGGCATAAAATGGAATGAATTACTCTGTGGGTTCCAGTCTCACCTATTCATAAAGCACATGGGAACAAAACTGGAGGGGGGGACGGGACGAATAATGGAGGCCTGGAGGAGTTACGGGTAAATAGCCTTCAATTTTTCCATACGTTCCAGTATTTAGTAGGAAGCACATGTCCTAAGCTGCCAAGAAGAAGAAGAAGAAGAAAAAACCCTTCTCTACAGATTTAAGCAAATGTTTCTTTTTTATGAGCATATTTTTTAAAGAAAACCTGCCTGTTTTGCCCACTTCCTCCATCCTGACCCATTTGTTGTCTATTTTGTTATTAAATTCAACAAAGGGTTTTGCAGCATCCTAAAGACCAACACATTTTATTATGGCATAAGGTTTTGTGCAATAGAGCTCATAAAAGGGACCAAGGGAGGCTCGTCCATGTAAAACTAGGGGTGCATCTACATTGTACAAATAACATGGTTGGACAATAACTGCCTTGGCTCCATCCTGCAGAATCCTGGGATTTTGTAAGTTTGTGAGGCAGTCTTTGACAGAGAATGGTAAAGACCTTGTAAAACTACAGTTCCCAGGCTTCCAGAGGGTGGAGCTGCAGCACTTAAAGTGGTGTCAAACGGCATCATTTCTGCAGTGTAGATGCACCGTATGTCATAGTAAAAATTGCTAGGTGTCTTTCCTACTGCACAGGTATAGGATTTTGATACCACTTTAATGGCTATGACTACTTCCTAGGAATGACAGGGATCTGTAGTTTGGTGAGGCACTAGACCGCCAACATCTTGTAGTAGTAGGGTTTTTTTAAAATAAAACTTTATTCTTTAAAAAAACATGCATACATTCATTAATTTGTTTTTACATAATATTTCATTACACTGTTACAATAATCTCTTATAATATACCACTCTCTTTCCATCATTACATAATATATTCTATCTTTTCCCCCCTTTATATCTATCAACCATTATGTCTCTTCATCAACACATATATTTCCATTTCCATTCTTACACTTCTATTCTTACACATTCTCGTCTCTTCCCTATCTCCATCTTTTCTCATTTTCTCAATCCTCGTTTCCCCTAATTCTCTAATTACCTTCCCCAATCCTTCTTCTCTTACTTGTAGTAGTAGTTTGAGTGTTGTAATAGAGCTCTGGAAGACCAGGGTTTGAATCCCCGCTCAGTTATGGAAACCTCTTAGGTGGCTTTAGACAAGGCACAATCTCTCAGCCTTAGAGGAGGGCAAGAACATTCCTCTTCTGAATAAATCTTGCCCAGAAAAGCAGTCAGGGTCAACAGGGGAGCACATAGCAACAACTAGGCACTACAGCCGTCTGCCACAGAATTCTAAATATCTCACAAATTTACAAGACCCAGCAGGCAAGGCGTATCTTGGAAAGAAGGAAGTAGTAACCTTAATTCAGCACTAACATGGTTGAATACACCAGTATCCCATAACCTCTAACATTTTGCTGTTGAAAGCCTGGACACATGTGGCCAAGCAACGTCAGAGAGTAGTAAAGATGGCAAAAGTTATTCATTAGGAAGAACACACATGCTTGAAGAGGCTGCAGCAGTTTGCTTTTGCCCGAGTCTGCTGGGAAGGGCAAGAGACTTTGCCCTCATCTCCTCTCCCTCTGTTGAGTTAATTGGCTGCCAACTTCTTTTTCACTTTGAACTTAGTTTGCAGCATTTGAAGCAAACTGAGGACAAAGGGGGAAAGTGACAGGAGAAGACAGAAACTGGAACATTTAAAAAGCAGCTGAAAAAGTGTGATGACAGAGGATCAGTTGGTACTTTTTTTGCCAGATTGAGACAGTTGGAAGATAAGGAATTCAAAGCAAGATTTTTAAGGCTTACACACAAAAATCTATCTGCCTGGACAAATAAATCTGCCAGTTTCGGGTTCTGTCATATTCAGGGTTGCTTTACTTTCAAATGCTTTCCATCCCATAAATGAATAAGTTGTGTTTTGTATTTTAACATGTTGTACCCTGCCTCGAGTCTTGAGGAGCAATGGGAAATAATAATAATTGGGAGTGTTAATAATAATAATTATTATTATTCAAAGTTTTGGAAACCAAACCTACACTACAGGCCTAAGCAGATTGCCAGAAATAGTGCACATTAAATTGAGGCACTGCCCTGGCTCAGTGCTAGGGAGTCATGGGATTGTATATTTTTCTGGGACATTGAGCCTTCTCTGGCAGAGAGCTCTGGTGCCACAATAAATTACAATTCCCATGATTCCCTAGCACTGAGCCAGGGCAGTGCCTCAATTTAATGTGCACTATTTCTGGCAGTCTGCTTAGGCCCTACATCTGTCATCTCTGACATATTGCTGCTAGTATTAAATTAATTTATACCTCACTGTTTCTCCTAATAGCTTGCACATCTTTCATAGATTAGCTGGGCTGTGGCTAAATCCGCAGTATAAACTGCATGGTGTTTTTTTTTTATCCTTCCTGCCAGCTTGTTCTATGATGTTCCCTTGTCTTTCTGTGTACTTGGCATCTTCTCGTGCTCAGCTTCATCAGCAGCATTCATTAGAGATCTCTCGTGCAAAATATGTCAAGAACAAGGAAGGGACCAAGGGAAGGAAAACGTTTATTTTTCCTGCAAAATGCTGGCATAAAGAGAGGAGCTGTTAGTTATCTCATGACCTTGCCTTGGTTTGGCAGTTGCTTAGAAAACTCCAATTGGGAAAATTGTTCCTGAAAGGCATCTTGGCAACAACAACAGCTAAAACAGTATTGTAGGGGGGACTGTGTGGGTAGGTTCTTGTATGCCAAACCACATAAGAAAAGAGAACAGAAAGAACGGGGGCATTCCCATTAGGAAACTCCCTTCTGTTAGAGATCTAGCTTTCAGCCACATTCTTACATTTTAGACACCAATTTGAAAGTGTATCCAATTGTACAAACTTTTTTGGGGAGTAAACAAGGGTTTGGATTTGTCTTCTGCTACTGTTTGCATTGCATTTATTGTATTTCTGTAGACATTGGCAATTTATTTCTGTAGTTATTTGTAACTATTTGTAATGTGTGCTTTTATCTGTGTTTCATGTAGATCAGGGGTAGGCAACCTTTTTGAGCCGGGGGCTGGGTTGCTGTCCCTCAGACAATTGGGGGGCCAAAGCAACAAAAATAAATAAATAAATAAATAAATAAAATTATATATATATATATATGCATGCACACTCTCTCAGCCCCAGAAAAGCCATGGCAAAACCCCTGTGGAGATTTTGCCAAGAAAACCCCAAGAACAAGTAATAACAACAATAATCAATATCATCATGGCAGGCGGCGGCGGCAGGACCGGTCTGGAGCCGGTCCAAAGGCCTCAGAGGGCCGCATCTGGGCCCCGGGCCTTAGGTTGCATACCCTTGATGTAGATTGTTAGCCATCCTGAACTCCTGTGAGACAGACTAGGGTATGAATACAATACATTGTGATACAGTGAGCCATCCACATTTGTTGGGGTTAGGAGCACCTGGCCCCTGTAAAAGTAGGGGGGAAAACACCTACAAATGAAAAATTACTATTTTTTTTAACATGAGAGAACACCTCTCTAGGATTCTCTAGCTCCTCCACTGCAACTCTATGGCCAACATCTGGCTGGTTGACCATAGAATTGCATCAGATGACCTACAAATGCTTAGAGAAGTGTTTTCTCTAGGAATCTCTAGGGGCTGCAGTATGACTGTATGGTCAACTTGTGGCAGAGTCGCACTGGAGGACCTAGAGATTCCTAGAGAGAACATATTAATCCAATCCATGAATAATCAAATCTGCAAAAGTAGAAGCCACAAATGTGGAGGGCCAATAGTAATGCAATCGATAAATGAATGAAAAGCAAGAAATCCTGCTATCGCAGAGATCTTCAGCACTGTGCCAACACTTCCAATGAGCAATAATATATGAGAGCAGCAGCAGCAAAGGCATTTCTAGGGTTTGCATGGGGTGCAGCCCACCCAGGATGACACATCAGTCTGCCTTCTGGTGTGGAGTGTACTGCTACACCTCTCTGCTGGGAGACAGAAACTCCTGGAGACAGAAGGTCCTGGGAAGGACCCAGTCCACCCACCTGGAGGTGGCAAGAAATCCTGGCCAGGACACTCTTGTCATATTATAAAGGACCCCTGATGGTGCAGTGGTTAAATGCTTGTACTGCAACAACAACATTTGAGTTCGATTCCAGGGCTCCAAGATTGACTCAGCCTTCCATCCTTTCATAGGTCAATAAAATGATTACTCAGCTTGTTGGGGCAATTGGCTTACATGTTGTAAACCACTTAGAGAATGCTGAGTTCACTGTGAAATGGTATAGAAATGCCGATGCTATTGCTAAATGCTATTGCTATACTATGGCGAACTCCTGGGGGCTTCTCTCATCTCCAAATGACACTTGGACCCCTTCAGGATTTGCAAACAAGGCAGGGAGACTGGAATAACCCAAAACATGGGCAGTATCTTTGGGTGCCCTGGTCAACTTGGAAAGAAGTAGACTGGAGCCTTTACGTTCCATAGCAGCCCATTCTACTCCACAGGGAACAATGGTGAGTGTATCTGAGCCTGGGGGTGACAGCATGAGTTACCACACTGGAGTGACACCAACCCTATGACTGCACTGAGCATCAGTGTTTTCCAGAAAAGATTAATATCCCCATGCCTCTTCCTGGTTACCCTGGAATCCCAATCTACAAAGACAGGGAATATTACTCATCAGCCATGCCAAATGGTGCTCACAGTCCTTTGGCAAATCCAGTGCTTATGTGTGGGCTACCTGTTCTTGTGTTTCCCCCATCCTTATTGCCCAATTTCCCTTCCCAGTCATTGGCATTGCTAGGATGTCGCCATGCAGAGCTCCATCCTGCTTTCCATTAGCTGTTGTTTTATTTGTTTAAAGGGAATGTGGAGCTGGTAAAATAAATGCCAATCAATTGCACAGCTTCCTGCTTCTATGCTAAGCGTGTGTGCTATAAAACCAGCAAGGGTCTGGTGCTGGGATAGTACAAATAAATGTTCTAACCTTCAGAAACTGGTGCAGTTAGGTGGATAGTTTTTAGCAGAGCATCAAACCTTCCATGCAAATAATTAGAAAATTGCTTTGGCTGCATAGATCACCTCACAGTGGGGGTAGTGTCCACTAAGCCATTTTTCACAGTAGTGGGCAGCTGTATTGTGGAAGAAAAGCCATATATTGCCAGATTTTATTTATTCATATATGAATAATTCATATCTATACACACCATGTCTTTGCATCTTTGCAAGCAAATGCAAAGAAGGGGAGGGAGCAAGTAAGAAGTATATCCTCCTGCCCTGTCCAAAGAAGCAGTTGGTTTACCTTGATAGTTTAGTCTGAGAAATTCAAATATCTGGAAAGGAGACTACCTTGGAAGGTAACATACACTACTTAGAATTTTATGGAAAAGAGGGAGGCATGCAGTTCTTAAATATTTTTCTTATTATGGAGTAAAGCAGAGTTTTTACGCCTTCAGAATCACTGTATGTGGAAAAAGCTAAGAATGCAACATAAAATATAACTTTGTGCAATCATGTGCACACCTTTTGTCCTGATAGCTCAATTTTCAAAGGAAATAACTCATACAGCTGAAAATGGGAATGGGTTTCAATCTAGTATTTGAATATAACATGAAATATAGAATTGTGCTCTGAATATGTCTACCACATTCCATCTCAGTGTTATAGTTGCCAGCATTGTTTTATTACATATTACTATGAGTAAAGCAGGCTTTCTCAACTATTTGCCCCTCCCAGATCTGTTGGATGAATACTCTCATGTTGGCAGGGGATAATGGACACTGTAGTCCAGCACATGTAATGCCTCCAGACTTGTGAACGTTGTGATAAGCCTTCGATAAAAGTGGTGTGTCTGGAGCCATTCACCAGGGGAGAGGAGGAGAGAAGCAATCAAAACTAGTAACAAAATAAAAGTTTGTACTCGAGGAGAAAACTCAAAGCACCAGCAGAAAAATAAGAAATAAAAACAAAATAGCTACCTTTTAAAAAAAAACAACACATCAGGAGTGGTTTCAACCCAAAATGCCACTCCTAAAGGCATCATGACAGAATTATTTCTGGGATTGCTTCCCCTTGCCACCCCCCAGTTTGACAGATTGCCTCTAAACCCAGACATCCATCATAATAGGAAGTGATTGTGTGTTTGCAATTTTCATTGGATGCCACTGCTAAAACTAAAGTAACAAGGCCTGGTTTTTTTGGGTGTGTGTGTGTGTGTATGTAGCTGTGGCTGCCCACACCTGCTGTTAACATTATAGTCAATCAGTTAATAAGTTGATATAAAGAAGTCAGTAAATGAGTTCATGACTCCCTGTTGCAGTCTACAGGGAGTCACCATCTAATCCCCATACAAAACCCATCTAGGATTTCAGCTTGCTCTGGTTCACTTGCCCACTCATGTCAAGTGCAGGAAATCTGGGTTGCTCGTTTCAAGGTATCATATCTTCCAACACTTCACCGATAAAAATAAGGACATGTGTGGCCAAACAACAACATAGCGTGGCCAAGATGCTAGAACCTATTAATGAGGAAGAACAGACAAGGTAGGAGAGGCTGCAGCAGTTTGCTTTTGCCTGAGCCTACTGGGAAGGGCAAGGTTCTGCTCCCTTCTCTCCTCTTGAATGCAAACAATGTTTGCACTTTGAAGTCAGTTTGCATCAGTTGAAATAAGGTGAGCATAGAAGTGGGAAAGTGAGGGAAGAGAGAAACTGGAGCATTTTAAAAGCAGTTGAAAAAGTAGGGAGGCAAAGGCTTAATTGGGGTTGCCCCTGCCAAACTGAGACAGTTGGAGGGTATGAGGTATTCAGATGAGTCTGCCATCTTTATTTCACCCTCTTTTTTTCAAAGAAAGATGCATATGGGTTCACTCCTGCTGTTCTTGGAGACTTCAATGGGTAATGCTGCTTCAGGGAAAAGAGTGAACAAAAGTTAAGAGCACTCATACTGTCTTTTTCCTCCAGTGGCACACTGATTTTCAAAAGATAAATTGACCAGCTGTGATATACAGAAAAAAAGACCTACCAGATATGAAAAAATGGGTAATGATACATGAAATCAAGATAGTTCCAAATGAAAGATTGATATGTAAATATAAGTGATATATTGATAAGTCAACAGGCAACTTGAAGGCATACACACCCACACACACATACACAGAGACGGGAGGAACACATAAATATACAGAACAATGTTGTTAACAGACAATTCAAGCATATAAAATCCCTTGTGTATCTTTTGGAATAAAGATAATCACACAATGTGTAATTACAAAGAGTCTGATACTGCAAAAATGCAAATAAGTCAAGAGAATAACCTGAATGATAGAAAGAGAATGCCTCATTATCAGCTATTACAAAGTGTACATACACAACAGATTGCCATTCCAAAATGTAAAGAGGAAACTCAAAATGCAAGTGTGTCCAAGAGGGAAAAATATTGGAGGTACAATTAATCTCTTTCTGGATAGTTGTTGTAGTTGTGGGATTTGACTATTTGGCACTACCCGTTTTCTTGGTTTTTATTCCTTTTATCTGTTGACTGTAAGAGCCTTCATTCCTGTCTTTTGAAGCTACAAGTACATGAAGAATTGGAATTGTGTGGCTTTCCAGATGTTGAACTGGAGCTCCCAGCATTCCTAACCCTTGGCTATGCTGGCTAGGGCTGCTGGGACTTGCAGTCCAATAGCATCTGGGCAGCTGCATGATTCCCATTATGATGAACAACTTTGGGGAGAGGAAGCTGCGGATTCGGTTCTTTAGTATGCTGCTACAGACATGGTCCAAACAGGGTGGTTCACACCAGAATTTGGGGATGAGGTACTCTCCTTCTCAGACTTCAAGCTACCCCTGCTTTCTATTGTATCCAATGCCACATTAACCATTACCAACATCAACACTGAATGCAGTATCATCCAATTTTTGCCGGAACCGAGGAGTCCATGATTTGTGGAGAGCTTGCTTGATCAGCATCCCTGTCGCTTGATTGCAGCGCAAATGTACAGAGCTTGAATGGCAATAAAAGTGGATGAGTGAAAACTGCCCATAATGGAGTTTGAATTTCCCTCTAGGCTTTGATATTCCTCTTAATTACCTACCTATGCCCTAGAGGAACTGTGCCATGGCAACCTTTTTACCTTCTTTCAATGTGCCTACGTTGCATGGTTTTATTAAAGGAATTATTTCCAGAATATAAGCATCAAGTCTGGATTTTTGTGCCATGGAGGTCAATGCATGATGGGAAAAATAACCTCTCTGACTAATGCTAAACACAGGGCAGGAAGAAAGAACCCAATATACCACTTCAGGAAGCAAGGCAAATATGACAGAGGGAAACAAGACAAGCGGGCAGGGAGAAGGAGAGCAGAAGTGGGAATGGTAGCAGAGAATAAAGAGCCAGAGTGATGTAGTGGTTTGAGCATTGGACTATGATGCTGGAGATCAGGGTTTGATTCCCCACTTGGCCATGGAAACCCATTGGGTGACCTTAGGAGAGTCACACAATCTCAGCATCAGAAAATTCCATTATAGGTTCGCCTTAGGGTCACTGTATGTCAGAAATGACTTGAAGGCGCACAACAAGATGCAGCAGAGAATAAATCTGAATCCTATTGCGACAAATGCCTTCTGATCAGTTTTTTTCCATAATGCCTTCTGATCAGTTTTTCCTCAGCCTCATGTTCTCCCGATGTGCTGAACTGAGATTCCCATAATTCCCAGCCAGCATGGCCAATAGATCTGCAGTCCAGCATTTGATTCCCAGGGCAGTGCACTGTTGGACTGTTGTGCAAGGTATGGTGGCCTGT
>CM034708.1:13131494-13143858 GCA_020142125.1 Phrynosoma platyrhinos | reverse complement strand
TCAGGGGCTGAGAGAGTGTGACTTGCCCAAGGTCACCCAGTGGGTTTTTAATGGCCAAACTAGGATTCGAACCCAGCTCTCCAGAGTCATAGTCCAATGCTCAGACCACCACCCCACACTGCCTCCCTGTTCCATAAAAAGTAGGCAATCAAAGCCTGTTTGGACTTAAGATTTCTCTGTCAGTCATGGTGAATATCCTTTTCCATCCAGGTGCCTTCCAGCTGTGTTGGACTGTAGCCCCCATCACCCTTAGGAATGCTGCCGGGGATGATGGGAGTTGTAGTCCAATCCAACTGGAGGGTCCTTAGGTTGGAGAAGGGCTGGAACTGCTTTCGTTCCACATCAGTGTGAATTGGGTTCAGGTGTATGGAAGCACAGAGGAAAGGAAAACCAAAGGAAAGCAAAGTCTCATCCATTGCCCTTGAAGCAGAAGTGCTGCTCTTGAAACCAGTTTTACCTGAGTTGTTGTAAACAAGTTGGAAGTCTGATTTAAAACCCTGCATGCCAGACAAACATAGCATTATCCCATACATACCTGCAGATCAAGGTATCGGGTAGTTTAGGTCTCCTTCTTTTTCCTTCTCCTTGAAAATGGGCGTATGGTGGAAGGTTGTCATCATTTTATGCATTATTTTATTCACGATCCTTCCCCCCCCCCCCGTCCATTTTTCAGGTGTGTAAAGCATCTAGGCATGTTTCCCTCTTTCTAGGGATTTTTGGTAAACAGGAAAGGTATGGCTTTTCAGACCCACTTACTGGGGTTGGGAGTCAGTGCGGTGTATTTGGTTTGAGTGTTGGACTACGACTCTAAAGACCAAGGTTCGAATCCTGGCTCAGCCGTGGAAACCATTGGGTCTTCTTGAGCAGGTCACACTCTCTCAGCCTCAGCAGATGACAACGGCAAACCTCCCCCCCCCTGAAGAAACCTGCCAAGAAAACACCATGATAGGATTGCCTTAGGGTTGCCATAAGTTGGGTTTGGAAGAGGAGACCCAGAGGGAATCTGGATTACATTTGAAAAAGGCTTTTGAGCAAGGAACTGATAAGGAATCAAGAGCTGATGTCACAATGGGAGTCACTGGGTGATGGGAGTGATTTAGATCCTTTTCACAGGTGATTTTACAAACAGTAAAATGATCCCTTTCCTTGAGTCATGTGGGCTGAAATGTACTTACTATGTGTTTTAGATGGTAATCAGAGAAAAACCAGACTGGAGTAGACTTGCAACCTGATCCCCATTCACTAGGAAGTGAATTCTGTTTGTTTACAGAATAGACCTTTTAAATGTCCAGGTTGCAACCTGAATCTCTCAAGAACTTCAACCCAATCTGGCTTTAAGAGGTTGGTTGGCGGTTTCCGAAAGCTTACTTGACATCAGAATTGGATGAATTCATGATGGATAATAAGCCCATCATTACTTATTAGTTCAGATGGCTAAAGAGAACATCCGTGTTTTAGGGCAATACACATGGATTTTTTTTTAATCCACAGATTCAACTATCTGTGGCTTGAGGATATTTAAAAAGACATATAAATTCCAAAAGCAAACCTTGATATTGCCATTTTCTATAAGGGACACCAGTTTATGATGCCACTATATTTAGTGGGACTTGAGCATCCATGGATTTTGATATCCACGCAGATCCCAAGGGCCCGCCATATCTGTTAAATATCAAATGCATACAAAGAAGGAGGCTGGCTCCTCTAGTCTCTGGTTGTGGAGATTCTAGAGCAGAGATGGGCAAAGGACATCATTGTCCCCTAGGCTGTTTTTCTATCCCTTTGTTCTTCTTGTATTCCAGACTGCCCTTTTTTCTGTTTACCATTCCAGTTTACAGGCTCTGTGTAATGTTAAAAATGTCACTTTTTCCAAAACACAACTGTATTCATGGCCATTTCAAGCTCCCTTCCCATTTTTAAAAGTACTTTTAGCTGTTTGTATAGCCCAGGGGTAGGCAACCTAAGGCCCGGGGGCCGGATGTGGCCCCCCAAGGCCTTGGGACCGGCCCAGGCTGGTCCTGCCACTGCTGCCCCCCGCTGCCCCTCTGCCACCCACCATGATAATATTGATTATTGTTGTTATTACTTGTTCTTGGGGTTTTCTTGGCAAAATCTCCACAGGGGGGTTGCCATGGCTTTTCTGGGGCTGAGAGAGTGTGCATGCATATTTTTTTTAAATTTTTGATCATTTATTTATTTATTTATTTATTTATTTATGGTGCTTCGGCCCCCCAATTGTCTGAGGGAAAGCAACCCGGCCCCAGGCTCAAAAAGATTGCCTACCCCTGGTATAGCCCATGGAGGGTATGCAGGGAAGAAAATGGATACCTGGACCTACTAGAGTTATTCACTCCTGTTCTGAAGTATGTCTGTGGTTTATATTGGAAAGAGTAGATTAGGAGGCATTTGGTCTCATCCAGTAAGGCTACTCTTAAAGTATGCTCTCCTGTATAGTCCAGTTAGAATAATCAATGAATCTAGGATCTCAGATTTCTTTGTCACATGGCCATTTCAGTTCTAGTTTGGTCTTAATCTGAATTAGGATTCTGCAGTATTAGAGTGGCCCCTTGGTATCTGCTGGGGTTTGGCTCCAGGACCTCATGGATACCAAAATACATGGATGCTCAAATCCCATTAAATACAATGACACATTAAAATGGTGTCCCTTATATAAAATGCAAAATGAAGATTTGGTTTTTGGAATTTATAGATTTTAAAAATATTTTAAACCGTGGATGCTTGAATCTGTGGATATGGAAGGACAACTATAACATTAGGTTATTTTAGATTTCTTGGTTTTGGGACTGGGCTGGAAGGGGGTATTTCTCACTCTACTGGTGGATGAGCCAGATGTGCTGTTTTTGGCACCCAGGGGTTTTGCTCCAAAGTCCTGCTCTGATGGCTCCATTGGGATCATTTCTGCTCATGATGAGTTTCCAACAGATTATTCTCTTTCCCGGTGTGTGTGTGGTCCAAACAACTGCAGAGAATTGAAACAGGATTGCCAAGAAATGAAACTGCAGAGGTGGCAGGTTTAGATTTGCCTTGGCATGGCTGGTGGCTTTCCTGCTTCTGTAGATTGAGTTTGGACTAATTTTTCCATTCCCCATCTATATGTGTTAGTGGGTTTGTTTTGGTTCTGGTTGCCAAGTGTGGAGACAGACAGAGACATCCTCCTTCTCTTAGCATGTGTTTGTTGCTAACTCCTCTAAATTTAGGACTGGATGAGATGCAAAACAAGAAAGCTAATTGGAAGAGAATCTCTGGTGTGCACAGGGAAGGAAGAAGGGATTTTGACCTAAGTTACTGGCTTGTTTTGATCATAGGATGGTGATCTGACAAGCAGGACTCAGATATGAACCAGTGACTCGTTTCTTCCTCCCCAAATACACTTTGTAATGGTTTATATATGGCTGTATCACACAGTTACTGATCAGCACGAGGAAAACAGAAGAGCACTTTAAAGGGGGAGAGACCTTGATTCAAAGCTTGTTTATGAATTCATATTTTGTATGGACACAACTAAGATATTTCAAGTGATATGGTTATCACTAGATGTTCAGTATTTCATTACAGAGTATTATACTTGTATGAGAGACTGCCAATGAATATCAGGAGTATTCCTTGCCCAAGAAAACCCTATGAAATTCATGGGATTGCCACAAGTCAACAGGTGACTTGAAGGCACATTGTTATTGTTCTGTGCCTTCATGTTGTTTCTGACTTATGGTGACCCAAGGCAAATCTATCATAAGGTTTTGTTACCTGTCCAGTAAGCCTTCCACACTACCCAGGGTTGCTTCAAAGATGTCATAGTGGTGAGGGGAAAGGACTCTGCATTCCTCAGAAAAGAGTTGCATAATTGCTACAAATTGGGAACAAGAATGTGTGATGATGCTGTTGGGTATGCATTTGCTTTGAAGGAGACAGGTGTAGGGGAAAAGGGAATAATTTCTTTCACTCCTTTTTGGTGAAGAGTCATGTAAACTTCTCAGTAGTGCAGGACCTTCAATAAGCCCAGGATGAAAGGGGAGGCATCCCCAGCTATATGGAGAACTATTGTGAATTTGTCTTTGAGTTGGCTTTGGCTTATTGGCAACTTATGAATGAGAGACTCCAAAACACCCTGTTATTAACAGCCCTTCTCAGGTCTTGCAGACTCAGGGCTTGGTTGAGCCTATCTGCCTGGAATGCAGTCTTCCTGTTTTCCACCTGATCAAGTGTTGTTTTCATTTCTAATGAGTAAAAAAAAATCTTATGCCTAAAGTACAACAACCTTGGTTTAACCATTCTGGCTTCTAGAGAGAGTTCAGGCTTGATTTGCTCTTAGACCCATTTATTTGTCTTTGTAGCAATGCATGGTATCCACAGAATTCTCTTTCAGTACCATATGGAGAGCAGTGCTAGTGACAGATCCAAAGACTGTTGAGCTCTCTAAATGGACAGTGGCTTTGCCCAAATCTATGAACAATTTGCCTGCATCATGCCAGTGAGGTGTAGTGGTTTGAACACTGGTCTATGAATCTGGAGACTAGAGTTCAAATTCTCACTCAGCCAAGAAACCCACTGGGTGTTCTTGGGCAAGCCACACTCTCTCAGCCTCAGAGGAGGAGGGCAAAGGCAAAGCCCCTCTGAACAAATCTCATCAAGAAAACCTGTGATAGGTTCACCTTAGGGTTGTCATAAATTGGAATCTACATGAAGGCACACAACATCTACAACAATCACAAAAGCAACAACAACTGCATCATACTAGCCTCTGTGTGAGGCTGTTGCTTTGTACTGGGATATGGTGCTTGGAAATGGGTACCACAGCCTAGAGTTACACAGGCCTTGATGGTATTTCACTTTGATTCTACTCTTTTCACAGTAAGTACCAGAAGTACTGGAGACAATAGCAACTGTTCCGTGTGTTTTCCCAGTGGCTTTCCAGATTCCAGGACACACATTTAATAAATAACACCACAGAATTATACTGGCACCTAGGATGATCTAGGGGGAGGATGCCATTATAACAAAGAATGGAAATGATTATTGTTCCTTTTTACTTCCTTTTTACTTTACTTTCTTCTGGGCTGTAGTTGCTGTGTACTAGAAAAGTTCCTGGTTCTGTTAACTGATGCATAACAGAAAAACATCCCATCAGTGCTGTTCTTCCAGTAAGATCTGTTGAGCCGTTGCTGTAATGCTGTTAAGAGGAAAGTAGTCCCTTGTCAATGCGGGTAGATTGCAGTCCAACTGCCTCTCCTTCCCTAATGCTAATATACAATTTGCAGAAAATAATATAGCTGGAACCTGCTCCTGGTTTTACCCCTTTCTATCCACATTTAAAGAACAGGATAGCAAAGGTCAGAAAATGTTATTTAAGAATTGGGTAGCCCAGCTTAAAATTTAGCTTAAAACGTGACAGTATATTCAGATCTGGGGTAATGAGACAGCATGTCTATTGGCATGCTCAATGGTCAAGAGTGTGCCAGCCATACATCAATGCTTGGCACCTTTTAGATGTTCAATATAAAATGTGAGCAATGGTCCATCTCAGCTGAAGTTGAAGAACTGGCAAGGTTGACTATCTCAGCTCTCTTTCTTAATTGTCCTATGCTGCACTGGTGTAGGTACCGTGGTCTGGGTTTTGTACTGTGGTTTACAGTGGCGTGACACTACTATCTCTGCTATGTTGACTGGTGGCACACAGCTGAAACGTTTGTCCTCCACTAGTTTACGTAATAACATAGACTGGGGAAAAAGTGTCTACCTCTAGCTGTGACAATGTTGTTGTTAAGATATTCTGTTTATTCAGAGACATAGCTGTTTTAGTCTGGATCAGTATGCAAAGGAATCTTGCAGCACCTGTGAGACTATCCGCAAGAAATAAGTTGGTAGGATAAGCTTTCGTATACGAAGTCTACTTTATCAGATGAATTTCCATCCATCTCATAAAGTGGATTTAGTCTAAGGAGCCTTATGATACCAGCTTCTTTCTTGCAGATAGTCTCAAAGCTGCTACAAGATCCCTTTGCATTATTTTTCTTGACAACCTGCAATGTAGGGGAAAATGTAACAAGAAAGATGTTAGTACATGACTGTATATTTTGTGTGTTCCTCCCTTTCCCTCTTTCTCTCATTTTCTTTCTGTCTAGCCTAATGTAAAAACAGACAAAATCCCGAGACATTTTGCAAAACAACCAAGTGACTCAGTCCTACTCTGCTTGGTCTAAAGAATGTTGCTTCTAATGTCCTCATAAAATGTGTGGGTGTGCGTGCCTCAAGTAGGTCTGAATAGAGGTGAAAAGTTAAAAAACCCTTACTCATCTCAAAAGCATCTTCCCATTCCCTCCACCACTAACTTTCGTACCCCCTCTCTGTTTTAGCCTACGTGGGGGATGTGCATTCTCTTTGCCATACGTTGTGCCTCTTCTGTGTTATTGAAATACCCTGCTTAATCTGTTGACTTTGTAGGTGTGATTGTTTGAAATCTCCAGACTTTGATCCAAGGGCTTAGAGTCAGGTTCCACCTTCTGTTCGGCATGAGAATTGCTGGCAGCTGAAGTAATCTGGCAACAGAAGGCGGGTAGTGTAACTATTCTCTTCCCCGTCTGTTCCTTCCTTTGGCTAAATTCCACTGGAAGAAATTAGCATCAGTATAATCACATGAAGTTCCAGCCAGCAAGGAAAATTTGGGTCTCTCTGTATTCCTCAGTTCCTGAACTCTGTGCACTCATATGTTTTCTCACTGCTCATAATTGTTGTTGTTAACTGCCTTTGAGTTGACCATGACTCATGGTGACCCTTTGGATGAGACATCTCCAAGACCCCCTGTCTTCAACCGATCTGCTCAGGTACTGCAGGCTCAGGGCCATGGCCTCCTTGATTGAGTCTATCCATCTGGTATGTGGTCTTCCTCTCTTCCTACTGTCTTGCACCTTGCCCAGCGTTATTGTCCTTTCCAATGAGTCCTGCCTTCTCATGACATGGCCAGAGTATAGTACAGTATCATCAAAAATCCAGAAAATAGTGATACCTTTATTGGGCCAACCCAAATGCACATTATACATGTTGCAAGCTTTCAAAATTCCACTGGCCAAAATATAACAGCCTTAACCTAGGGGGGAAGCAGACGGGAGCTTCCCGTGCGCCGCGGGACGGAGCGCCGTTGGACCGCGGCAGCCGCACCGCGGCGCACCGTCGGCGACCCTGGAAGGAGCGCTAAATCAGCGCTCCTTCCTCAAGACAGCGAAAGTGCGCACTAAAAGCGGCGGGCGCACTTTCGCTGTCTTTTCCGCCGCGGCGCGTTCGGCTGCCGCGGCGTGAGGTCTTCCCCGGAGCGCCGGCCGTGCGGAGGGCCGGCGACTCCGAGGGCGACCTCAGGGAGAGGAAGGGGCGCCGAACGTGCGGCTGCCCCTCCTCTTCTGGGCCCGGAAGACGACTCAATTAGTCGTCTGCCGAGGCCCCTAGTCACCTTAGTTTCAAGGGAGAATAATGGCTTGGCCTGTTCTAGAACCCATTTGTTTGTCTTTTTTGCCATCCATGGTATCCTCTGCACTCTTCTCCAGCACCACATTTCAAATGAGTCGATTTTCTTTCTATCAGCTTTCTTTATTGTCTGGCTCTTGCACCTGTACATGATGATAGGAAATACTATGGCTTGGATGATCTTAAGTTTAGTGTTCAGTTTTACATCTTTGCACTTCATAATACTGGGGGTAATTTGGAAAAGGAGACAATGGCCCACAGACTGGAAATGAGCAGTATATATTCCAGTCTTCAAGAAAGGAGAGATCGTATACTGTAATAATCACTGGATCATTGCATTAATTTCTCATGCAAGCAACAAAGAGTCTTACATATCTGGAGTGAGAATTGTCAGAGGTCCAAGTGGGGTTCAGGAAAGGAAGAGGCATTAGGGATCATGTAGCAAACATTCTGGATAATGGAACATCCTAATGAGTTTCAGAAGAAGATCAGCCTGTGCTTTATAGACTATACCAAAGCATTTAATTATATAGATCATAAAAAACTATGAATCACTCTTAAAAAAATGAGTGTGCCACAGCATCTGATATATAACTTGTACTCAGGACAAGAGGCTATTGTTAGGACAGAATACAGAGAAATTGAATAGTTTCCAACTAGAAACTAAGAAAATATCTTAGCTATACAAATTATAAACTGTAAACATTAAACATGCATTTGCAAAATATATTGTAAGTATTTAATAATTGAAGAGTCAGTATTAGTTAGGAGGGTTCCTTTGATAAAAGTACTTTGAGGAACAAACAATTCATTTTAATTATTTATCACTTTTGCTTTCCTTGGTCTCCCCCACCCCAGTTTTTTTGGACAAGAATCCCCATAACTTCTGAGCATTGGCTATTCTGGGTGAAGCTTATGGGATAAATAAATTGTTGTCCAACACATCCAAAGACAGAGTTTTGCCCATATTGATTGCTCTTCATCTAGGAGGCAGTAGCTTGAAAAACAGGTGGCTGTTCATTGGAAAAGGTAATACCTCTGTCCACTTTGTCTCCACCTCATTGTATGCCTCCTTTTCTGCTCTCCTTTCACTCTGGGTTCTTTGGCACCTGCATGAAATTAGACCAAAGACAGCCCTCAGGACTGCCTGTATGGGAACAGTCATGAAGATATTAGTCAGTTAGATGTAGTTCTCTGATAAAAACAGGGTTTAGTCAATGACCTTTTGGCAAAAGTAGCAAACTTTGAGATCCTTGTTTGTTGTGACATTGAGTGACTCATCTGATTTGAGATTTTATGGTCTATCTGGCATGTCAAGTTACTTTAGACAGAGTTAAGACTTCTGGTCCAGCAAGGCCATTATGCTTGCATTAGTTGTCCAGCTGGCGGCAGGTTGGCAAGAACTTCAACTTTCCAGCATTTAATCAGAGATATGGGAGGTTGAATCTGTAACGCTGCATGCAGAGTTAAGACTCACATGGCCTTAGACACATGCTGCCTAAGACTGCAATCCAATGTCAGTTTACCAGGGAGCAAAAGTGTCTAGTGGTTCTGTTGCCACAGGCTGTTAATCCACTCTCCATTTTTGGCCACTCTTGGTTCATATGGATGCTGTCCTGGTGCTGAACTTCTATCTACATTTTGATTCAGCACCAGGATGGCTGCTTGGAGTAAGCCCCATTTATTTCAGTTGGTGCTTATTTTGACTGTGCACCTATGAGAACACAATATTAGCTGTTCATATTCAAAACAACAAAACAACTAAACAACTAAAACTAAGAAGCAGCAACTTTTGAAATAAATTGATTAGGGCAGGTAGAAAACAGAGAGACTGGGCAGAGAATCCAGATGTGAATTAGGAAGATGCTTAATTCTATCCTCAGTTCTTCATGGACTGTTGTCTGGAAGCACTTCTTACTTTCTTCCAGCTGCTTGATCATAAATAATGACTTGAAAAAGCAGCCTTTCTCTCAAATGGTGCCTGCTTGCATAGAGAAAGTGTGTGTTTTAATTGCTTGCTTTGGTTAGCCTAAGTCTATTGTGCATGCTTTTCAAATTAATTCATTCCATAAATCACCTGGCTTTCTTGAAAAGAGCTTGGGCAGCAGGTTGAGGTTTTTTTCAGCATCTTTGGTGGTATTCCAGCACTTTCATAATTACTAGTCTGCTAATCCATGCTTCATGCCACAGTGGCTGAATTTCAGAGTGTTAACACATTCTATTTCATGAAAATGTTATCTTATTAAAAAAACAAACAGGTGGAGATGGATGCTTTTTAAGGAATTTTGTCTATTCTGAGCACCAAAGACCTCTCTGAAAAAAGCATAAAGAGGGAAGGAGAGAGAAAGCTTTTAAGCTTGTGAAAAGAAATCTGATACTGCTTAGGTACTCATAGCAGACCTTCTGAAATCAGTAGGATGTAACTGAACAGAATTAACTGAAGCTGTAATGATTTCCATAGGTCTACTCTATAGTTTAGATTTGATCCAATCCAGGTGAGTTTATTCTTTTTTGTCAATTAATTTATAGCCCTACATTTCTTTCATAATGGGACACATAGCAGTATATAGAAGGCTCCTAGGTGGGCCCCCCAATCCAGATCTCTCAGATCATTTCTGGGTGTTTATTATCAGAAAGGTATAATATCCCTGAATGTGCAAAGAAGTCTGCAGAGCAGAATTCTCTTGCAGAAGGTAGTTGAGAAAAGTTGGATTCTATGATGCAAACCATGATAATTAAGTAACAAAAATATTTATTTACATTATGTATTCTGTATCCATTGGTTATGGGGTAGGGGGAAGAGCTGTGCATGACACAGAAGCTCCACCTCCATCAATAGACATTTTGCTCAGTTTCCAAATCCTTTCCTTCTGGCATCTTCTCAAATTTCATCCCATTTTCTGTACTCTTTCCAAAACCGTCTTCATTGGCTGGAGTATGATATGAAAGTTGAAATCACTAGCAACCTGTGGCTTCTATATCAGATGTAGTTAATCTGTTCTCAGGACTATGAAGTTTAAATGAGCTTTGGAAGGTGATCAGCATCGATATGGGGGATAAAGTTCAGCATATTGGACTTCTCCTTCAAAGAATGCGCTAAAACCCAGAGTAGATTTGCCACTGCACTGACATGAAAGGCACCAGTTGCCAGTGGCTGAGTTTTCCCTGTGGCTGGATTTTGCATTTATAAAACCAACACAGTTGATCAGTGTAATTATTTATCCATTGTGGAAGTCGTGGCTCAGATGTGTTTGAAGGGGGCCCTGACAAGAATAATAAATTGAAGACCTTTGAACATTGTTCTGCTATTCTGTGTTATATGAGGCTGTTGACAGATAACCTATATATATATATAGAATATATATTTTCTATTAACTTTGTGATTTGGGCAACATATAAAGTGTCTTATTCAGCAAGAAGGCCTGTGAGTATGGTGTCTAACAACATCTCACCATCATCTCTCACCTTCCACTCCAATGCACAGACAGATAGGGAATTAAATTGTGGGACAGACTAGACTGCCTGTGAAAACTGAATCTGATTCACCAGTGACAGCTGCCCTGTTTTGAAGAGTGCCTCATGCTGTCCATTAATGCATGAAGAGGGAATGCAGCCACACTTACTAAACCCAGCAACCAGTATTCGTAGGTACAGCACAGAAATCTGCAAGAAGATGCTTTTCCTATGTGTATTATGTGCCCTAAAAGTCAAATGCAATCTGGAAACTTGTGTGAGTATATAAAAGCCCCCAGGCTAGTTGAAGGACAATATTCTCCCATGAGAAATGTGCCAGGGCTTTGAGATCTTCAAGGAAGATGACCCCTCATTTCCATCACTCTTGGAAATACATTTGGTGAGAAAGAAGATGAGGCCGTTGTGGTAGCTGGTCTCTGCTTTAGAACTTCCTTTTAAAAGAAGACATAGGACTTTATCACATGGGGGAAATCCTTTGCAGAAATGGGGTTTTAAATAGGAAAAAACCTGTAAAAGTGGGTAGATTTTCAGACGATGTTGTTTTTAAACTGTGCTTAACCCAAATGGAAAGTAATCAAAAGCCACTTCTTTTTACTTTCGGAAAATCCCAAAAGTAAAAAGAAACGGCGTTTGACTACTTTCCATTTGGGTTAAGCACAGGTTAAAAGCATTGTGTGTGAAAATCTACCCACTTTTGGGTTTTTTCCCCACCCTTTAAATCCTATTTCTGTACGGGATTTCCCTGTGTGATCAGGTTCTAAGATGGCTTCCTTCCTCATTGTCTTTCCGCAGCCAGGCAATGATCTTTTTATTTAGGCAGCCTGCTGGCGACTAACTGCTTGCTGAGGCAAGGAATTTTATTGAAAGGGTGCATTACTTTTTGCACTTTGTTTTAAGCTGTTTTAATTCCCACATCTTTTAATATTATAACTTCATCATGTTATAATGCAATGTTATAACACAGTGTTATAATTCACCATGCAACGCTAGTTCCAAATGCTCAAGGAGGATTTAGATGTCTGTTTCTCAATCACTAGCTTTTCCTTTTCCTGTCCATTTTATGTAATTTGGGATATGACCTTGAGACTGAAAGCAATCTGAAAATCCTGTGTATGGTCTAAGGCTTTTGGCACTTAAATTAGTTGTACTGATTTGGTCCAGAATTTATTACATGACCATTTTATTGGTGATAGAAGAAAGGGAGTCTACAGGAGTTCCACTGGCTGTAAAGTGAAGTATGGAGATGGAATGTCAGTGGGAGGGATTTTTTTAGGAGTGGATGTTGTTGTGTGCTTTTGTTTAGGCTTCTGTAAGACAAACAGAAGTAGTGATGGCGATTAGAGCTTTGACATGGTACTTTTTTGAGTGCAAACTAAAACTCACTGGCCACACTGATTTGGGTTTCTGGAAGTTTGTT
>CM034708.1:13098524-13117368 GCA_020142125.1 Phrynosoma platyrhinos | reverse complement strand
TTTTTTTTTTTTACTTTGGGGAATATTTCCATTCACATGACTGGTGCTTAATAGATTTAGCCTAAAGGCTGTAGCTGGCAATTGGGACTATTCAGTTAACATGGCAAGAAATCAAGCAGTGAAGTTTCAGACTTCATCTTAGCAGTTTTGAGGGTCTTGTAGCACTGAAAAGAAGAATGGTTTTATTATGGCATAGACTTCTTGTGGATGAAAGTCTACATCATCAAATGCCCTATTACAGTCATCCCTCCACATTTGCAGAGTTGACTTTTGCGGATTTGACTATTTATGGATTGTATTAGTATTATCTCTCTAGGAATATCTAGGTCCTCCAGTCTATAGTCTCTATGGTCAACTTTAACCAAAATTTGCACTGAGGGACATCTAGAGATTCCTACAGAGATTACTATACTAGGCATTCGTAGCTCCTCCAGCACAATTTTATGGTCAGTGTCTGGTAGATGTTGACTACAGTTGCATTGGAGGAGCTGGAGATTCCTAGAGAGGTGTTCTCTCAGGTAAAAACATAGTGTTTTTGTTATTTGCAGTTCTTCCACTTTCACAGGATCCTGTGCCCCTAACCCTAGCGAATGTGGAGGCACCACTGTATGTGTCTTCAAGCCAACTCCATCTTACAGTGATCCTATCACAGGGCTTTCTTGGCAAGATTTATTCAGAGGAGGTTTGCCATTGGTTTCCTCTTAGGCTGAGAGAGTGTAACATGCTCAATGGCTTAATGGGGATTTGAACCCTGGTCTCCCAGTCCTAGTCCAATACTCAAACCACTATGCCACACTGGGTCACTTACTTCATCAAATGCTCCTGACACAGGCTACCCTTTAGGAAAACAAATTTTTGCTTTTTGGTAGGTAGTAATGGAAGTAGTAAAAACAGCCAGGATGGTATTGTTTTTTTGAGACCAGAGTTCAAATCCCCTTCAGCCATGGAAACCTGCTGGGAGGTCTCAGCCTCAGAGGAAAGTGATGGCAAATACTCTGTACAAATCCTGGCAAGGAAGCCTGTGATAAGTTCATCTTATGGTCAACTATTTGAAAACTTATAACAGTAACAACAACAAGGTAAGGGCAATGCTACCCAAGTCAACTGTAGTATTAATTTTGAGCAATATGCGGACATAGATGAAGTGTTTCAGGTAGTGCCAAATGAAGCCCTCTTCTAACAGTACACATGGACTTTGAGGAAGACAGTTTTTAATCAAATTCAGATTGTATGTAATTTTCTTTCTTAAGTTGACAGAAATAATTCCTGTGCAAGGAGGATTGTTTGTAGATGTTTCTTACTGAATATGCAGTTGTCTTCACATTTGTTATTTCTTGTTTAATATATATATTTTTAAAAAATAATAATTGTATTTTAAAATATTGCATTGTATAAAATTTAAATTATGTATTTGAATTCTAGTGAAACTGTTATTTCCTTTTCCTCCAGCAGATGTACAGGAAAAATGTACAGCAAATCATCCAAAGTCTCATTCGTAAACTGGCTTCTCTCAGTCAGTATGAGGAGGTACTTGCAAAAATCAATGCAGCCTCAACAGACAGACTGACGGTTCTGAAGACCAAACCCCAGGCCATCCAGCGGGATATCATCACCGTCTGCAGTGACCCCTACATGTTAGCCCAACAGCTAACTCACATAGAGCTAGTGAGTTGATGCTTCCTTCTTCCTTACACTTTATTTTCCCAAATTTATTCGTTCATCTTTTTTGGTTAGTTATGTGTCATTTTTGGGACTTGCGATGCACAACTGAATTCTTCTTTCCTTTCCTTCAGGAGAGACTTAATTACATTGGACCCCAAGAATTTGTCCAAGCATTTGTACAAAAGGATCCACTGGATAATGACAAGGTAAACAGTTGTGTGCGGGAGGGGGGATTGTGGGAATTTACAAAATATGGTACTTGTTTTTATTTATATACTGAACAAATTCAAACTCAAATGGGGTTTATGAGTCCATTGGCCAAGGAAGCCGAGCTTGGAAACGTTAGCCTTTTCCAGCTTAGCTTCCAGAAACATCCCCCTCATTGGTCATGCTGGCTGGGGGGATTCTGGGAGTGGTAATTGATAAGTGACCAGGAACTGTTACAGGAAGAACATGGTTTAGGACTGCCCATGACTTATCCTGGGGCTATGTTGGACCACAAAGATATAGTAGCTTACTTAAAAAGAGGGCAATGTGGTCCTGTGATACTAGGTCTGTAGATAGATTCTTACACCGGTGCAAAGATGTTAGTACTGCAATTTATGTTTACAGCAAAGTCAAGTATTTCATAGTCAGACTTCTACCTTATATGTTTTAGCACAGGGTCCCAGCTTTGAGAGTTTGAGTAAAACTTGTTTGAGCACAGCCTAAGCTCCTAAGCATCTTGTTAAGCCAGTTGTACCACTATAGGATTAGAATATCTACCACCAACCCAGAAACATGATCTGGGGAATTAATGGATGGTATTGTCTTCTTAGAGCTGCTATGGTGATCGAAAGAAGACACGGAACCTGGAAGCGTATGTGGAATGGTTCAACAGGCTCAGCTACTTGGTTGCCACAGAAATATGCATGGTAGGTGTATCTATCTTAGTTTTGCTCCCCTCCCTAGTTCCTTGTGCATTTATGCGTTCTTAGAATGATGACACCTTCTAAACATGAGGCACAGGCCAGATGTAACATGCAAAGGGGAAGGGTCACGGAAGGAGGAGGAATAATCTGAACTCAAGAAACATATCCAGGAGGCACCATGTTGCCATATAGAAAAGTAAAATATCCAAAATCGTCATAACAGTGATACCTTTATTGGACCAACCAAAATGCACATTATACATGTTGCAAGCTTTTGAAGCTCCACTGGCGGCCTCCAAGTATTCCTTGCCTTCATCAGGCAAAGGTGTTAAAAATGGTGCAAGAGAAAGAAAAAATAAATTAAAAAATTAAATTTTAAAAAAGGATTTTTCCTGAGGTCAGGAGTTAGCACTTCTTATAATATCCACCTGAGATGAAAAAGGCTTGGGTAGCCTGATGGATTAGGTGACATTGAGGACAGCCACTAGGTGACATTTGAGGACAGCCAATTTCATCACTAGCCTCTTCTAAACAAATATTGCCAAGAAACCCCCTTGCCTTAGGGTTGCCATAAGTTAGAAACACAAAAACAACAGCAATTACAACAAGCTGAGTGAGCAAACTGGCCCTGTATCCATAATTCTTATGTGTGCCATGGCCCATTAGGGTTAAACAATGCACTTGCAACCCGAGTCCTTGATTTGAACAAGCTGACCTTGGTGCCAACTCCTACTCACTCAATTCCTCAGATCCTGAGCCTTGACCAGGTAACTGTTAAGCAATTATTACCAGGTAAGCCCACAAGTGTGCAACAGAGTCAGGGCTGGCTCCAGGTGCTGGCTCATGGGCTTACCTATCAGGCCTGGTGTAACACGTTGGGAATTCAGCTTTGCATGGCTTCTGGAACATTGCATAGCCAGGTGACCACATTTATGAATGAGGGGGAAACTGGTGATGTCAACAGCAGTGTCCCACTGGACATGGAAAGGAGTACTGGGGCATGTAGACATTAAGAAATGCCCAGGTATACCAGGTGCTGATCTACAGACACATACCTGTGAATAAAACCTACATTTCCATCACTCTGGAGAATGATGTGTTTTTAGGATGGTAGGATGTTAAGCTTGCTTGCAAAGAATTGTGTGTTTCAATTTGAAGCAGTCGCTAGACCTCTTTGTAGATACTCCTTCACTACAAGAGGAGCAACAGTCCCCAGTGGGTACTTTATTTCCAAGGTATGGCTATGTTAGTCTATAACAGTCAAAACAATGAAGACTCCTGTGTGGCACCTTAAAGGCTAATAAATCTATTATATAATGGGTTTTCCTGGACAGTAGCTCGCTTCCTTCCAGTCAGCTGTGTGGCAAGCTGAAACAACATTGTGTGACTCAAAATGATTGAAGGCTGGAGCCACCCAAACTTGTCCTCTTTTTGTCTGGCAAAATCTTGTCTGTCATGATGGTTCCCCCCCCCCTCAGATTTACGTATTTGTAAAACAATATGTAGCTTAAAGTACTATAATAAAAAAAGGGGTGGGTATGCATATCTGTGTCTGGTTCCTTCCCATACCCCCTTTCCTCAGCCTTGGCATTTGAGCACGAAGCTGAGTAAATAATACTCTTATCCCCTTTGTTGGCCTTTTGTCTCCTGCAGCCTGTGAAGAAAAAACACAGAGCAAGAATGATAGAGTACTTCATTGATGTGGCCCGGGAGTGCTTTAACATTGGAAACTTCAACTCTTTAATGGCCATCATTTGTGAGTATAAACAGACATTCTCCATAGATGCACATTAAAATAAATTGTTTGTAAAGCAGACCTGGGCAGCCTTTGGCCCTTCTGACCTTCTCAGCTTCATCTCTGACAATCCCCTGCCATTGGCTATATCCCTTGAGGATGATGGAAATGCAAAACATCTGGAAGCCCCAAAATTCCCCATCCCTTTTGTAAAGAATATTTAGAAATAAGATGGATCCCTTTGATTCTAATAGGTATTAGATCAACTCTAGATGATTTCTTGCAGTAGCAGTTGCCTGTGACTCTTTCTCCTTCTGATATCTTGCCATGTCACATCACTAAGGCTTCTTTCACATTACACAAATGGATAGACTTTTAACTACTGTGGCTGCATCCTGTGGAATCATGGATTTTTTAGTTTGATGAAGCACTTGAGCACTCAGGCAATGAATTCTAAATACCTCAAAAAACTACAAATCCTAGGATCCATAGAATGCTGCCATAGTAGTTAAAGTATAGTGCTTTAATTGTGCAGGCTGAAAGAGACCTAAGGTTGTAGTGCTCTAACTCTCCATGTTTCCTTAACTTTTCCCATCTCATTGGCTTTCATTTGCACTTGCCACACTGTTGTTATATATGTTGTAGAAGTAATAATAATAGTTCTTAACATTTAAAGGGGACTTTCAAGTGTCTGACACAATGAGAATGTATTATCTAGCTGCAATCCTTATTAACAGACCTTAGTATTTCTATCCTCCATGTTGCATATATGGGGTGGGGGTGGCAGGTCTGGGACAGTCAGTCTTCCATAGCAAAGGTGAGACTGAAGTTCAGGGGTCACTGACTCATGGGAGCTTATCGCTTAGGTTTTTTAACCTGAATCAAGCTTCCCGGGCTGCAGATGGGAGATGGGATGGAGGTGGGGATTATTGCATGCTAAATCGCTGCCAAATCACTGGCCACCATCAGCCCAGGTACAAGCTGCCTCAGCCAGCACTTTTTAGAAATTGGAACGCTTTCCGGTTTCTAAAAAGCGCTGGCTGGGACCTGTGCTGATGGCAGCTGGCAATTCGGTGGCAATTTAGCATGCAATAATCCCTGCCTCCATCCCACCTCCCGGCTGTAGCCTGGGAGGCTTGATTCAGTTTAAAACCCCGTGTTAAAATCCATAGTTCAGTCTCTTAGCTTAGCCACTATATACAACTCCTGAAGCTCATTCACACTATACAGTTACAGTGCTGTTGTTCCACTTTAACTGCCATGATTTTAAACTATAGAATCCAGGGCTTGGTAGCTTGGTGAGCTTCCTAAATACCCCTCCCTAAACTGACAGGCATGGCAGTTAAAAGTGGAACAATAATGCTATAAATCTGTAGTGTGAATGGGCCTCTTTTTTTCAGAGCAGAAAACCTGATTGTTGGGTCTGTGTGTGTGACCTGTGTGCTTCTTGGGATGACTTCTGTGCTCTTGGAATGATGGTACCTTTATTATTTATTCATAATATTTCTATGTCATTTGTGTAGTAAAAATCTCTCTAAGTGGTTTATATACAAAAAGATACTATAAAATCAGAACTAAAGTATGTAGATAGTTCAGTGTAAACCCCAGTCATTAGCAACTTACACCAAGAACAATAAAATAACAAAACAATCTTCATAGTCAGTTAGGAGCCAGAAAAAGCTTGTGTAAACAAGGAAGAAGGTTTGAAATCTGCCACATTTTCTGCATCCTAAAACACATATGGAAGACTTTTCCAGTGGGTGGCTGCCCCTACATTCACATGATCTGTTTTCCTGAAGTTATATAGAAAGACCAATAAGGCCTTCTCTGAATAGATCTGAACTGGATATATATAGGAGAAGGAAAGCTCATATATATCCTGGTCTGAGGTCTCAGGGTTTTCAGCAGAACCTTGAACTAATAGGCAGCCAGTGCAGTTCTTTTAACACAGGTGTAATGCAGATGCTCAGGGCCCAAATACTTTAAAGGCACCAGATCCTGTCTTATATTGGAATCTAAGCAGGGCCAGCCCTGGTTAGTACAGTTGGCCTTCCATAGCTGCAGATTCTGCATCCACAGATTCAACTATCCATGGCTTGAAAATATCCCCCCCCCCAAAAAAAAATATATCCAAAAAACAAACCTTGATGTTGCCATTTTATATGAAGGGCACATTTTACTACGCCATTGTATATAATGGGACTTGAGCATCCACAGATTTTGGTATCCACTGGGGAGGCAAGTCCTGGAACCGAACCCCAGTGGATACCGAGGGCCCACTGTGCTTGGATGAGAGACTGCCAATGACTAACACATGTGCTATATTTTCAGAGGAAGGATCAGACAAAACTACCTCTTGAGTATTCCTTGCCTAAGAAAACCGTATGAAATTCCATGGGGTTACCTTAAATTGACAGGCGCACAATGCTCAGCTATATATTAGCTGTTGCTTCCTAACTACATGCAAGGGAAATACTACACAGTGTGCATTATAGTAGTCTAATCATGAGGTTGTCAGTGGAAATAAATCAGGGTATTTTGGTATATGGCCAGGTTATTTCTGTCCAGTAACAAGGCTAGTTGTCACACCATCTGAATTTTGGGAGTAGGTTCCCCAGGCCACTGAAGCCATTTGAGACCTTAGTGACAAGAATTCATCCAAGAGCACACCCAGAATGCATGGCTATTACTTCATACAGACATAATGAAGCCTCCAAAGCAATTGTTTACTTTTCCTCATTTTAAATATATTTACTTTTGAATGCTTATATATTCTTTTGCTTTATCTCTTTATCCTTATCTTCTACCATCCTTTGAACTAAAAGCTGGAATGAATATGAGTCCTGTCTCCAGACTAAAGAAAACCTGGTCAAAAGTCAAGACAGCCAAGTTTGACATTCTTGAGGTAAACGTCAATGGCTAATCTCAATTGCATGGAGGCTGAGGAAAACAGGGAGAGATATTCTCTGGGGTTCTTCACCTGTGCAAATGTACTTCCTATTTTGTGGTTGTTTTTTAATGTACAGCTGATGTCAGTTCTGGTAAAGATTGGAAAAATATAAATGGGCTGAGTATATTTGGTTATAAAGGGATGAAAAGTTACTAACCCAATCTTTCTACTAGTTCTTAGGAAGAGTCAATTAGCCCAGTGCTCCTCAAAATGGTGGTCTGTGTGCAGGTCTACAGCAAGACTGCAGGAAAAGAAAAAAACACTTGTTGCCATTGGTCAGAAATATGGTGCTGATCATGGGCACATTGTGAAGAAAACCCCCAGCAGTCTAGATAACTTAGGAAACACTGTATTAGGGCCGATGCAGACGGCCTGAAAGGGGCGGCACAGAGCTGCCCCTGGGAGCGGTGGATCAGGGCCACAGCAACCATACGCCGCATCCCTGATCCTCCTTTTTGCCATCCCCAAAAGAGCAGCAAAATGACGCTCCTTTTAGGGGTGGCAAAAGGCCACCCTTAGAGCTGTGGTGGCGGCTCTTTTGGGCCCTTTTTGCGCAGCGTGTGTGCACACTGCACCAAGAGGGTGTCCTGATGCTGTGTGTGGTGCGGACGGGTGCATGGCATCAGGACAGCATTGGTGTGGAGTCGGGGCAGCCGGCGTGTGGCTGCCCCACCCCAACTCCATTCCCTTGCCAGCCCTTTGTGCCGGTCTGCATCGGCCCTTAGTCTATACCCAATTAAATTAATAGAGCATTATGGAAGAAGATATTCAGCATGGCACCTCTGTGTCAGCCAATTTGCTAATCTGTTGTTGTGTGCCTTTTAGACATTTCTGACTTATGTCAACCCTATCACAGGGTTTTCTTGGCAAGATTTGTTCAGGAGGGGGTTGCCTTTGCCTTCTCTCTGGCTGAGAGATTATGACTTAAGGTCACCCAGTGATTTCCATGGCTGAGTAGGGATTCAAACCCTTTTCTCCAGAGTCCTAGTCCAACAACAAACCACTACACCACACTGGCTGTCACTAATCTACTGTTATGTCCAAAAATGTAGGAAATCAGATGAAAGTGAAGTTTATAGTGGCTTTGGGCCTCGGCAGACGACTAATAGAGTCGTCTCCGAGGCAGGGAAGAGGAGGGGCAGCCGCACGATCGGCGCCCCTTCCTCCTCCCGAGGTTGCCCTCGGAGCTGCCGGCCCTCCGCACGGCCGGCGCTCCGAGGGCAACCTCCCGCCGCAGCGTCCACACACGCTGCGGCAGATAAGTCAGGGAAAGTGCATCCTACGCTTTTAGGGCGCACTTTCACTGACTTCGGAAAGGAGCGCTGATTTAGCGCTCCTTTCAGAGGCGCCGACGGTGCGCCGTGGTGCGGATGCCATGGCCCCGCGGCGCACCGTCCCGCAGCGTCTCCGACGCCCTCGTGTGCTTCCCCCCCCTTTCTCTGTCTATTTCTGGCCTTCTTGCACTCTGAAGTGAATAAATGTTCTTGAAATAGTCTAGTTTCTGCTTTGTGATGGTCATTTTCCTCCCTAAAATAAGTCCTGGAGTTTCACAAAAATTTAAGATACTTTAGGATCTGCTACATATGGCATGAAACTTGTGATCTACATCCTCTCTCCTTTCTTTAGCATCAAATGGACCCTTCCAGCAACTTCTACAATTACCGCACAGCTCTGCGTGGAGCAGCTCAGAGGTCTTTGACTGCTCACAGCAATAGAGAGAAGGTACAATTTTAAATTTCCACTGTAGACCACAGCTACAAAGCGTATACTAGTTTGTGGCAATGCTGGAGGAATTGTTTAGCCCTGGGTCAGAATTTTAATATGGGGACATCTATCCACAGATCTCCTGGGGACCCATGGACTACAGAACCCTGGGCTAGAGATCCATTATCCCTACTTTATAGTGAGCCATCTCTTTTGTTGCAAGGCTTCTTATTCATGAATCATCTAATTCTGAGCCTTTCTAAGATGAATTTTCCATTTCCATCCTAATGGAAATGTTTCATTAATTTCTTTTTGATTCTTTGCTTTGCTTTTGATGCCTTTCATTGAAAAGCAAATTTGCAAGTGGTTTTTCTGTAGCCCAACCAAATTTGCAAGTGGTTTTGCCCCAAAAGGGAAGCTTGCAAAAGAAATGGAACAAAAGTAAAAAGAGTAAAAAAGAAAAGAAAAAAATGTTATTCTTGGAGTGAAAGGCACAAAGATGAAAACGCATGGAGCAAGGCTCTGAAAGACTGCCTCTTGGCCACAGCTATTATTGGAAATCTCTGTATTGTTTACTACCTCTTTTAGAAGAGCCGGATATCCTAGGGGCCAGCTAAATCTTTAAAAGTCCCTTTTAAGAGCTCATCTCACTTACATAGCCAAGAATTTGGGAGAAAAAAAAAACAAGAAAAGAGAATTTGAAGATGAAATAATCCTGCACCCCAGCCAGATCTTTTCTTAACTATTATACTGTTTGATCTCTATTAAAAATAAATATGTTTCATAAAAATACACAGGGATAGGAGCTGGCCTTTGTTGAATGGAATGACCAGGAGGAAATTGTGTATCATTCATGGGCATGGGTATAGACCAAATGTGTTTTGGGAATGGCTGTGAGCTAGGAGATGAATGCACAAGCATAAAATCCTGGCTTACCTCTTCCGAATTCAAGTCTAATTTGGGCTGGAGCCGGGTCCTATCACACGGCTTTCCAAAACCACCATCCAAGTACAGCCAGGCTCCAATGTAGCTCACTTAACTTGCTTCGGCAGCTATTTTTCAAAGTCAGAAGCTTTGGACTTTTGAAAATTGGCTGCAAAGCAAGTTAAGTGAGCCACGTTAGAGCCTGGCTGTACTCAGATGGCATTTTTTGGGGGGGAAAGCCATGTGATAGGACCTGGTTCCAGCCCGAATTAGACTTGAATTTGGGAGAGGTAAACTGGGATTTTATGCTTGTGCAATAATCTCCCTAGTTTTATGAAAAATATAAAATACAAGTTAACCTCTCATTCTTGAAAAAGGATCCTATTAATGAGGAAGCTGTGGAAAGCTTCTGTAAGGAATTAATTCATAACTTTATTAATAGCTAGTAGCACAAAGTGTTAGCAAAAGCATGGAAATCTACTGAAGGTGTGCCTTCTTCAACCTGTTATTTCCCAGAAAGGCTGAATAACAGTTTTGTGTGAGGAGAGAAGGAGATACTGTTTCTTGTTTTATATAGCACCAGTTATGAAAACTCTACCAGACAATAAAGAGTAGTTTTCAACCAGTATCTATTATTTATACTGTTAATTCATTAAGAAGGTTGTGCCCTGATCTGCTGAGCAAAGAGACCTAAAGCTCACTCTTCCCTTGGGCTGAGTTACTTATAGCTAGATTGGGTCCATCAGAGTTGATGTTGGCATCTATGGATAGACAGAGATAGAAGGATGAGAATAGGTGCTGCCAGTACTTTCAGGTCACATTCTACTGTTTTTCTTATTGTGTTGTTTGGGTGCCATCTCACTGAAAAATGTTTTGCACATTCCTGTAGTGTAAAATCTGCAGAATTGGTTCAGATAGAGGCAACAGTGGGATAAGAGAATCAAGAGTTTGCACAACTTTTCTCCAGCTGGTGCCCACTAGATGTAACTACAATATTCATCAGTCCTCCCCAGCATGGCCATTGGTCTGTTGGTAGTGGATGATGGTGCATGTAGTTCCAAGACCCCTGAATTGCCCTTTTCACACTAATTTCAACTCAAAGAAAAAACACCCTGTTCTGTTCTCTGTCTCTAGGATACCTGGATATAGACATCTAGTTTGTTTTAAAATCTCAATTGACTGCTGTTTGTCCTCAGTTCCAGATCTCATATTGAACTTGGGATCTTACTTGTCTCTCTTTCCTTTAGATTGTGATCCCTTTCTTCAGCCTACTTATAAAGGACATCTACTTCCTCAATGAGGGCTGTGCCAACCGCCTGCCCAACGGCCACATCAATTTTGAAGTAAGTAGAGCATATTCAGAATTTCCTGATTGCTTTAACTGCCATGCTTTGCTAATTCAAATGTGAACAAGAAGCCTGGCCTAAGGGTTGCTGCTTATTCTCTTGCTGCTAATTGCGAGCAAGTCTAGGCCTGGGAGTATAGACCGAATCACTTATTGTCTGCTGCACTGCCCCACTGGCATGGAAGCATGTCTGCGCAGTGATCTTCTAGAGAGAATTGTTGCTCTCACTTGTTTATTCCCCCTCTCCTCATTGACTGTAGCACCATACAACTTTCTTTCTAGAACTGCTCACTGTCTGCCAGTCTGTTTCTGGACACAATTCCAAGTGCTGATTATGGCTATGAGGTCTTATTTGGATTAGGTCCAAGCCATCTAACAGACCATAGCTCTCTATGTGAGCCTGCCTAGTCCTGAGATCTTCAGGAGAGGTCCTTTTCTCAGTTCTATCAAGTTCATAGGTATGGCTGGTAGGATAGGAGACAAGGCCTTTGCAGTGGCTGCCTCTAGGTTTTGGAGGTTTATTAGGGAGATTAGTATGGCCTTCCTTCCTTTCATTCATTTTGATGGCAAGCCTGAATTGTTGTTGTGTGTCTTCAAGTTGTTTCTGACTTATGGCAACCCTAAGGCAAATCTATCACAGGGTTTTCTGCAGCTGAGAATATGTATCTAACCAAGATCACCTAGTGGGTTTGCATGAGTAAGGAATTGAACCCTGTTCTTCAGGGTTATAGTCCAGTGCTCAAACCACTACACCATTTCATTCTCTCTTTCTCTTTCTCTCTCTCTCTCCCTCTCTCTCTCTCTCTCACACACACACATATATATGAGGAGGGAAAGTGTGTGTATAGGCATATATCTGCCAGACTATAAAGAAAGAGGATATAAAAGGTACTGTTTGGTACTGTTTTTAAACTGTTTTTAAAGTATATAACCCCTCTTTCACAAATGCGCTTTAAAATTTATACCATGGAGTTCTCCTTCCATTTGACTTGTTTTTGATTTATTTGTTTTCTCTCCTGCTTGTTGGTCTGGCTTCCTTTCCAACACCCCCACCCCCTGCTATTTTTAATTACAGAAATTTTGGGAACTGGCTAAACAAGTTAGTGAGTTTATGACATGGAAACAAGTGGAGTGTCCTTTTGAGAGGGACCGGAAAATCCTTCAATATCTGCTCACTGTTCCAGTCTTCAGCGAGGATGGTAAGAAACAGGCTAGCTTTTTTAACCAGTCAGCTTGTCTACTTTTCATGACTTATTGTTGTTACTGGTATTGTCCTGGAGCACAAAACATTGGCCCAGTTTTATTGGACTTGTACATATGTGGTGAAAGGCCAGAATTAATATTTTACTGGGCTGTGTGTTGGCATGAAATAATCTTCAGCACGTTTAGTAAAACCTCATCTTTTTGTCTCCAGCATTCCCTCAGAATGGGAATATTTTCCCCAGCATTCTCTCAGAATGGGAAAGTTTCATGGGCTGAAACTCAATTGTACCTGATGAAGTGGAATGTAGCCTTTGAAAGGCCATACCAAATAAAACCTTTTGGCTTTTAACTACTTTGTCTTTAATATTTTAATAAATTTGTTCCCCATACCCAGAAGCAGAAATCCTAATCAATTAGCAAGACAATTAAATTGGAGAATTGGGACAAAAATACAGTCAGATGCAGATTGTCCCTTCCATTTGTGGAAAGAGCTGAGATACAACTGAGGTACTGAAGGTACTGAGATCCAACTGAGGCTCCCCAAACCTTGCAGAATAGCTGTCTGGGAGTTACAGGATGGTTCAGAAGGAAGAGGATTTAATGTCCAGGATCTCATTGGTGCATTAGCAGTTGCACCTTGTTTAGGTTTGCAAGTGATGGTGAAGAAAGGTAGAGAAAACCTGCTGGCTCCAAACAGCATATTTCTCCAGTGCCTCCCTTCCCTTGTGGCTATTACATCCACATCCATTTTCTTCCCTGGCAAAATGCACAAACAGGATTCTAGCCAATGAAAATGACCCTGCTTCAGTAGGACCATCCTGTGCAGAGTCCTCCTCTTAAAAACCCTATTTTAGTGTATCTTGTGTTCCCTCTCTGAATATTGTGCAGGCTTTTACACTGCGTAAGAGGGTTCTTTGCCATCCAGACCCATTTCTTTTATACTTGGCAGTATAGCAGATTTCCATTACTATCACAGGAGCTGATGCTGTTCATCCTCTAGAATGAAATCTGAAAGATTCCTGTCATGGTAACACTGTCTTTGTTTTCCTGCAGCACTTTATTTGGCTTCCTATGAGAGCGAAGGCCCTGAGAACCACATTGAAAAGGACAGATGGAAGACACTCAGGTCAGTGTCAGAGGGCACTGCCATCAATAAATCAGCAGACTGCAAACTTACTCTACCATTAGACACCTTCAGCACCAAGGTTTTTGCTGCATGCCTCAACAGATGAACACAGTGTGAGCATGGAAAGAAACTAACTCTTTAATTTCTGGATTTTCCAGAAGAAATACTTCAAACTGTTTCAGCTTCCTTGTTTTCTTTTTCACCTCTCATCTTCAGTGCATTAAGCACTTTAATCTTTCTCTTTTAGTCTGAAAAATGTGAAAACATATTTTTTTCCAGCTAGCTCAATTCTGTTTTTTCATTATTCTTTTGTCTTTTGTGACGTCCAGTCAGTCATGGATGATTCTAAATTCTACTACTGCTTTCTAAATTCTACAGTTGATTTATCCCCTTGACACATTGATTAAAAAAACTTTTGGACAACCAGTTAGCTGGAGTACAGAGAGAAGAAAGAATATTCCACTGGTCATAAATAAGTTCAGTTTCAGAATTAAACTTTTTGTCCAGCTCTTTAAAATATTACAAAATTTATGCAGCTTAAAAAGCCACAGATACTGCATTGACCATGTTGGTTGGCTGCCATATGCAGTCTTTTCTAAGGTTTCTGTTTTTGTAAGAGCGATGAATGCAGGAAGAGGTTCTACAACACGTTTGAACAACTTTGGCAGGTCTAGGGGTCAATTCCAATTTCCTAGATCCTGCTATGGGTCATTGCCACTGCAGAATTCAGCAACAGGGAGATTGTTTTATTTATAACTGCTTACCTTTTCAGTTAGCACTTACAAGTAAAATCTAACAAATTTGTTAGGTGCTCTACAGGAAGTGGCAGGAAACACTCCGGCCCTATGTCTTGAATTGCCTTTATACATATGTGCCAAGTCTAAGAAGGAGGTTCATGTATCCTGGAGGCTCCTGGGTGCATAATTATTCTCTAACATAAGGTGCATGTTTTAAACCTCCAGAAGATGCAGAACCTTTTCCTACTCTGGATCGGCAGTGTGGATTCCCAAAAATGGGAAGCATGGATTGGCTACTCACAGGGCTGTTATGGCTTGCTAGATGCTTCCCTACTATGCTTTGTTTGAAGAAGAAAAGATGATCTGTTAATTTGTATCTCAAGTCTATCTTGGCTATTGTAGAACATTGTCACTGGACTAGTGCTGGTTCCCATGCCATTTGCTCACAGCAGATTTGTGGCAAGGAAAGAAAATGGTGGTGGCCAATGGGCACACTAAGGAAAAAATAATTCTGAGCCCCCACATCAGATAACTTGGCTTAGAGTCCCTCCACTGCTGTAGCATATCTACCAATTTTTCTAGGTGTCACTTGTATGTGTTAGCCAAAAAGCCAAACAGTTATATTCTGAAAAACTAGTTTGGGGATCATTAGCCATAGCAGTTCAGCTGCATGACAACATATGAGCTCTTGTGCTTGGCAGATGATGAATATATGAATAAAACATGGGTGTTTTAATGATTGTTTCCTGCAGGGGATGGGACAAGATGGGCTGTCTGGGATGGAGCTGTCTACTCTGACCAGTAGCAACTCTCCTTTATCTTGGAAGAGTTGTTCTCAGTCTTGCTACCTGTTATTTCTTGACTGGAGATGATAGGGGTTAATTTTGTTGCCCTGCCAAGTGTACTATACCATGATTGGCCTTCCATTCTTGACTAAAGCAGTAAGGCTGGGAAGCCTATACCTATAATTTCACTATCATTTCTCCTGACTGGGATGGAGCAGAACCTGGAGTCTCTCTTTTCTATAGCTGCTTTAGTAGGCGATGTGCAGCCCTTCAGATGTTTTTGAATGGCTGCTGCCATCAACCCAGCCAATATAGCTAATGGTGAGAAATAATGAGAGATGCAGTCCAACATCTAGGTTCCACTGTGTATACCATTGTGCTATAGCTATTTCAGTTGTGCCCAATAGCAGATGGGAAAGAAGGCAATGGAAGAAATTAGAAGATAAGCAGAGTGAGAGAAGACATTCAGAGCTGAAAACATTCTTTTTTTTAACTTGCATTTCCCAGAATACCCCAGTTAGCAGGGCCACTTTCCCAAGCTCTGCTTTTCTCTGCACTATGCAACATTATATGTCCTTTCCACATTACACTATTATAGTATTATGACTCCACTTTTAACTGTCATGGTTCCATCCTTTGAAATCCTGGTATTTGCAATTTAGGGAGGGGTATAGAAAATTCTCTGCCAGAGAGCTGTAGTCACTCACCAAACTACAAAGCCTGAGGGGGGATGCAGATGGGTAGCCCTGGGCTGCCCTGGGAAGCAGAGGATCGGGGCAGCTGCTACGACACACAGCGGCCCCAATTCTCCCGTTTGCCGGCCTGGAAAAGAGCGGCAAAATGCCCCTCCTTTCAGAGCCGGCAAATAGGGTGCCCCAAGAGGCGCCACGCAGCTCTTCGGCATCCCTTCTGGCGCTGCACCATCAGAACATCCTCAAGGAGGGGTTGGAGTGACCGGCGTGTGACTGCCCCTTTCCTTTCCTGCCTCCCAGATGGCACAAAGGGCCATTTGTAGAGGCCCTGAGAATCCATAAGATGCAATTATGGCAAAAGGTACAATCAGAGGATACAACCATTGCATTTAAAGTGGAAGCATAGTGTCATAATTATGTAGTGTGAAAGGGCCCCTTCTGTGTTGCCAAGACCCAAAACCCCATAGAGACCCTTCTAAAGACAGTTCAGAGGGACACCAAATATAACACTTGGAATAGATTGCAAACTATCAGTTTCTCAGTACCCTAACTGTTGTTTTTCCTTCTCTCTGTGATTTGCCTTTAGGTCAACGCTTCTGGGGAGAGTGTAATAACGTGACTGGTTTCCTCCTCCTCCTGCTGCTGCTCTGTTGGCATGGAATCTTGGGTCTTTCCTCCTCCTCCTGCTGCTGTGTTGGCATGGAATCTTATCATTTGATGGACATTATTGAGGTCATCTATTTATTTCCCCCTTCCTGCTTCTCTGTGCCCCCTCCCTTTCAACTCAAGTGATGCTTTCAACTATTAAAAACTGTGCAGCTGGTTCAAACAAGTCAGCGCTTTCAGTGAAGGCAGAACTTCAAGCTAGCTCAAGAGTAAATAGACCAGCCTCTTAAAACTGGATGGATTATCAGATTAGATCACAAGTCTGTGATGTGTGATTGATCAAAGGCAGTAATGAGGAAACTCTTTTGAAGATCAAACTCTTCTTTGCATAATTTGCAAACACCTGGATGGGGATTCCATGCCGCTACCTTTTAGTTTTGCTCTGCTGCTCCTTTGATGTGTTACAACCTGCTGCTACTTGTGGACTTGAGTGCTGCATTCTAAAGCAAACTTCCACTGTTGAAATTCCCAGCTTTGACTCTTTCATATGTTGGGCCAGGAGAAGAAAAATCTACCTACCCTGCTCACATTTCTAGGAATTTTGGCTTTCTTCGTGTGTGAGAGAGAAAAGTTTCATGATGGAGTGAAGTGGGCTACTAAGATTTTTTTTTTTGGTCTATTTATTGTGGAAAGGGGGTTAATTATTTTTCCTTCAGTTTGTTTTTTTTTCAGTTGAGTTTGCTGCTGGCCAGCACACTTATGGAATATTATTTAAAAATAAGCAATTAAATCCAGTGCTGTGATAGAAAAAGCAGACACTAGAAGGATATGTAGCAAATGTAGCTAGACTGTAGAAATGTTTGCCCCCCCACCCCAACCCCATTTACGGTTATGCTGTCTTTGTTTTTTGTTTAAAAACCACTTCTATACTGAAAACTTGAATCCAGCATGAAACTAATTTAACTTCCTAGTTTTCTCTAAATAATTGTGGGAACCGTTTCCATGGTATTCATAAGAGAACCTTTGAACGTCAAAAATTTGGTTCCTTTCAGTGGCCAACTATGACCTGAATCTTATATACTCCTGACTAGGGCAGATCCATTGAATCAGTTGCTGAATAATGAGTCAACACTTATGTAAATCCCATTGATTAATGGGTCTACTCCATTAAGAACTAACAACAGAATTTAAGACCATAATAGTTAAATAGGTTTGATGCTGGATTAAAATTGTAGTATAGGTATTGCCAAAAATGTCTGTACTTTTCTATGTCTCACCACTACCACCTGTATTATTGGTTGAACTTTGATTTTGTTTTCTACCTGGCATACTGCAGCTTGGGCTGTAGGTAGATAGGATAGAAATTTTTGCTTTCATTGAGTTTCCAAAAAGCTATCAGAAGATTATGGCTGTAATATATGACCTAGTAAAGCTAAATGAAACAGTGACATTCCACAGATAAAGAGGAGCTTCAGCTAAAACTACAGCTGTGAATTGAAAATATCTGCCACCCCTCTTTTTTGTTTTTGTTTTAAGAGTTTGAGCATTTTTTGACTATGATACAGGTCACACATCCTATGAAGTCTGTAGTAGCTCTGAATGCATAGCCACTGTAATTTAGTCCCCCTAGGAAATTCTGGAAAATGAAACAGCCCTTTGAGCATTAGGCAGCCAGTGACAAATCATATTCTAAATAAAGGGACTTGTATGTAATTGGTGCCAATGTTCAAAACTGAAAATAAATTTCAATAGTGTACTTATGTTGTTCTGCATATCTGGAAATTTGAAAAGGAGTACATGAATGATCTCTGAAACAACTTCTGTAAGTAAGGTGGCTCCCTGTTTTGATGGAATGGAGTTCTTTCCATTGTGAAATATGCAGGGGTGTGTGTGTGTATGTGTGTGTGTGTGTATAGAGAGAGTTATTTGTATATCCCACCCTTTCTCCACTGAGTTCAACAATGCGTAAATGGCCCTCCTCCTACTCATTTTATATAGGTCAGGCTGACAGAGAGATTCATGGTTGTAAGGGGACCTGAACCTGAGTTACCCAAATCCCAGTCCAGTTCTCTGCACAATGATCTCGAGTACCATTTCTAGTTCCTCTGCAAATGCAATCTACAGAAAACAATATCTGAATAGTTCAAAGTGTGTTTTCATTCATCATATCCCATTCTTCCTTATCATAATAGATTGACTCTTTGTAAGGGCGAGGGGAGTATGGTTTTCTCCAATCTTTTTTAAAAACAGAGGTTCTTCATAAATAGGCCTGAAATTTAAAACAAGGAGGCTCTTAAACAATTAAAAATATATATATAATCAACTCCCAGCAAGTCAAGGAACGCAGGATTTGTGGCACCCTATCTAGCCCCAAATGGGAAACCATTGTATTTCCCATCACCATGTATGGATGTGAAAGGACGTTATCACACGTGGGCCAGTTTCGTTGTTAAAGAAATAATAA
>CM034708.1:13046157-13071435 GCA_020142125.1 Phrynosoma platyrhinos | reverse complement strand
CGAACCGGCCCCAGGTAAGGAAAACTTGCCAACCCCTGATCTAGGGCTTTTGATTCCCACCTTTGGGACTGCTACTTATACCCCTAGCATGCTCCTATGGCTTGAATACAGGGCTATGGACAACCCACTGCCTCACATTTCTCCCTCCCTTTTCAAACTCTTTTGGGGCCAATCTTTTTCACCTCCAAAATGACTCCAAACACATGAAAACCATCCAAAATGCACTCTACACACACACCACAATCCCCAAAAAATGGCCTAAAGTTGCAAATAGATGATAGAAGCGACATGGCATCACTTCTGGTTTGTGGCAATACATTGGTGAGAGAGTGTGGAAGTGAAAACTGATCTCCATCCCCGAGCCCACAGTTGTCCACCCCTACTTTAATAACAAGGGAACAGGGAGAAAGTGAACAGGTCTAGTTTTCTTCTGGCATGGAATTGCAGTGATGGGAAAAGCAAAGCACGTCATACATGGTGACTGGCAAAGCCTCAGCTTTCATCTACAAACAATGCATTATGATCCCCATCACAAATTCCATATTAGCTATTGGGCTTCAAATATGTCTTAGAGCAAACATAGTTCTATGATTTGGAGATGAAAGCATTCCCTTTCATCACAAAACAGCAACAAACCTTGATACAGATGCTTGTCTCAAGATGTAATTTAGAATCACTGTGCGGGCCATCTAGTCTAACCTTTGCCATGAAGGAATAGACAACTACAGCACTCTTGAAAAATGCCCATTCAACTTCAGTTTTAAGACCTCAAAAGAAGGAAAGCATTCTCTAGGGGTTAGTACTCTTGAATCTTCAAACAGCTCTTACCATCAGAAGGTACTTCCTAACGTTTATGCAGAATCTCCCCCCCCCCCCCCCCCCCCGCGTTGGAATTTAAATCCATTGCTACGTGTCCTACTCTCTGGAGCAGCAGAAAACAAGCTCACTTTGCCTTTTCCATGACATCTTGTCAAATATTTGAAGAAAACTGTTTAAAAAATAACTTTTCGTCTTGCACTGTCATATCACCCTTCAAACTTCTCTTCTCTAAACTGAACATAGCACACTCCCAAGTCACTCCTTACAGGACTGGCTTCTTTGTATCTTTTACCATTCTTTACCATTTGATCTCCCTACTTTGGACATATGCTAGCATGTCAACATCCTTCTTGAACTATGGTACCCAGAGCTGGACACAATTATGTTTGCTCACTGCTAAAGCTTTCACTCTTAAAATATGACTGATAATTTTGTTGGAACTCTCTGCCTTTTTGTTTGGTACGTGAGTAATGTCACAATTGTGATTTTGGCAGGTTACATGGGACTAAATGCAATTCTATGCTGCATCAATAGGACTATAGTGTCTAGATAGAGGGAAGTAATAGTACTACTCTATTCTGCTTTGATCAGACCTCACCTAGAGTATTGTGTCTAGTTCTGGGCACCACAATTCAAAGAACAATATCGATAAGCGGGAGCATGTCCAGAGGAAGACAATCAAAATGGGGAAAGGTCTGAAACCATGCCCTGTGAGGAGTAGTTTAGGAAGCTGGATATATTTAGCCTGGAGAAGAGAAGGTTAAGAGGAGACATGACACCCATATTTAAATATTTGAAAGAGCATCATATTGAAGAAGGAGCAAGCTTGTTTTCTGCTGCTCCAGAGACCAGGGCATGGAGCAATGGATTCAAACTACAGGAAAAGAAATTCTAACTAAATATTAGGAAGAACTTCTTGGTGGTTAAGAGCTGTTTGAAAGTGGAATCCTCTTCCTTGGAGAATTCTGGAGTCTCCTTCTTTGGAGGCTTTTAAACAGGCTGGATGGCCAGTTGTCCAGAATGCTTTGATTGTGTCTTCCTATATTGCGTGGGTTTTATTGGACTGGATGGCCTCGCTGGTCTCTTCCAACTCTTTGATTCTAAGTAAACAAGCTGAGAAGGTGCTGAGGGGGGAATATTCATTATTATCTTAAAACCTGTGCAAAGTGTGGGGGAGAAAATGTCAAATATTAAAGAGAGTTAACTTAGGCATAAGCTATAAAGGTGTGGGTGTAACTGATTCCTGCCTTTCACCTTACATTTCCTGAAAATGTGTCTGCTAGAACAATGTGTGATGTTTGTGCCTCCCCACACATCATAAGCAACAGACAGTGAATCAGAGTGCAAAGGGAAGGGAGTTAATTTAATCCTTCAAGTCTTCTCCCGCTAGTGTATTGTTTGGGCTGTATGCCTTTCACTGCTCTGAAACCAGACTGCATTTTATATGCTTTTATATTTTTAACACCAACCACAGCACATAGGTGGTAGAGAATGTGAAATAAAAGGCATTCAGAAAAGTGTTTGCTCAAAGCTATCCACCAATATAATATGACTATTGTGACTGGCAGGTAGACACATATATACTCTTAACGTATGAGGGGGTATCGTAAAGTTTTATTTATCACCTTTAAAAAATTTTGACAGAAAGTTTGTCTTGATTCATAGTTGTTAACTTATATCTATGTAGTCATCATCCAGATTTGCACATTTTCCCAGCGTTTCTTGACCCTCCGAATACCTGATATAATAGAAGTCTGCAGATTGCACCAAATTTTTGAAGTCGGAAGGTCCCCGACTTTGAAAAAGTGCTGGCTGAATGCGGCTTCAGCCCAAGTCTCACCAAGCCAGCAGCATCACGGCTAAATCAGTGGCAACTTACATCTGATAACATCCGGGGGTATCCCTGAAGAAGATTGAAGCTGGCAAAGGTAAGCCGGCTTATTTAATGGAGTGATAAGCTCCATCGTCACCATTTTCTTGCCTTGCCTTTTCATCCTTTTTGACATGTATGCATTTTGTTAGCCCAACCATGCCTGGCTCTTCCCCCATACATCTCACAGCCATGATTTATGGTAGTTCCTTCTTCATCCATCCAACCTTTGGTTATGCTTGCTGGAATTTTACATCCTTTGTTACATGCGCCTACGTCTTTACCTGGACTTATCTACAGGCTGTATCAAAATCCATATTTTTGGCTCCAAAACCTGCCCTCGACTTATACATGAGGTCAACTTATAGTCAAACATATATGGTAAGCATAGCTTTTCAGCTTGGTATCCAGTCCCCAAGAGTACTCAAGAACCAAATCATTCATAGAAAGTCATAAGCATAAATGTGCATTACCACACCTCACTGGGAAATTTTATTCTTCCCGCAGGTGGAGGCTTAACATATATGCCCATGTTGGAGAAATGGAATCCCCCCGTAATGTTATTTCAACCAATGTGACTATATATGTCCTCCTATAATTAATACAAATGGCTTCTGGACTTCTTTATAGTTATATACTTATTTAGTCTAGGGCAGCAGTGCTCAAGCTTTTTACCCTTGGGATGCCCTTATACATCTATATACGGATGTTGCACCCCCCCTTAAAGTATTATATGCATTAAAATATTTTGTTTATTTAATGCATGCATTTTCATTCGCACATTCATAAATATTCATATTTTAAAGTTTTATAGGGAAATAACATCGATCAAATTAGAACAATTTTGTTTAAGTAAATTCAATATTTAACTCAGTGCATGTGCAAATTTTACACATTAAAAAGTTTGGGAGAAGGAGGAGGAGGGCTCTGGGCCTCCATGTTTTGTGCCCCCCCCAAGGGGGTCCCACCCCACCATTTGAGAATCACTGTTCTAGAGAATGGTGAATGGCTTTTGGCAGTGAACATGGAGAGAAAAACTAGTATATTCTACTGTGTAAAAATGCAAAATAAAGAAATCATCATTGTGTGGAAATGTCACACATTTTCTCACCTCCTGAGCCTTTTCCCCCCTCTTCCTTGTTTGTGTACTGATAGCCTCAATGAGTCATCTAGTTTTTAGTTCCAACTTTTCCAATGAAAAGGTCAGTTTTTCATTTTGTATAGGTTCCTTCCTGTTTGTCTGACTCTATGGGTATTGCATATACAATAGGACCGTTGGAATTTCTATCTATGGGGCATCAGAAGCCCAGGCAGCCTCTATCAATAATCCATGTGTGGTTTGCAGTGATTTATACCATTTCACAGATGAAACTTGGATCATGCATGTCCAATTGATATTAGAATGTGGTCAAGATGGCAAAAGCTATTAAAGAGGAAGAACAGACAAGCTAGGAGAGGATGCAGCAGTTTGCATTTGCCTGAGTCTACTGGGAAGGGAAAGATTCTACCATTGCCTCTCCTCTCCAGCTGAATTGAGTGCAAGCTACTTTTGCACTTTGAACTCAGGGGGGAAGCAGACGAGGGCATCCGGGACGCCGTGGGACGGTGCGCCACGGGACCACGGCATCTGCACTGCGGCGCACCGTCGGCGCCTCTGAAAGGCCTCTGATTTAGCGCTCCTTTCAGAAGTCAGTGAAAGTGCGCCCTAAAAGCGTAGGGTGCACTTTCACTGACTTATCCGCCACAGCGTGTGTGGACGCTGCGGCGGGAGGTTGCCCTCGGAGCGCCAGCCATGCGGAGGGCCGGCTGCTCCAAGGGCAACCTTGGGAGGAGGAAGGGGCGCCGATCGTGCAGCTGCCCCTCCTCTTCCTTGCCTCGAGGATGGCTCAATTAGCTGTCTGCCGAGGCCCTCAGTCTGCAGCAACTGAAGTTGAAATGAAGGGGAAAGTGGGAGGAAAGAGAAACTGGGACACTGTAAAAGCAGCTGAAGAAGTGGAACAACACAGGATTAACTGGGATTCTTCCTGCCAAATCAGGAAAAGTGGGGAGGGGTATGGATTAAATATCAAAAAATGAAAAAGTGTTTGCTAAAGTGGGAAACATATATTGTAGTTAGCAAATACCATACAGCAAGTGAAACCTGCAGAACACAACAATTGGTTTTGTTCCTAAATGTCTCCAAATGACCTTTAGGGGACACGGAGGACTTTTCCATCCCCATTTGAAGACATCTTGGTCAGCTCTGGGTCAAACAAATGTTTGCAAAAAAATTCTTTTGGGGGAAATGACCCCAAAACTATGAACTCCCCAGAGCTTCAACCAAAAACCTCTTGGCCCAAATCTGGGATTTGATCCTATGAACTGGTACCCAAGAAAGGAGGGAGTACAATATTGGTTCCTTCCAATTACTGCTCTCACTCTGGTTGGTGTGATGTGGTCACTTATATTTGTTTTTGATACCCATTTAATCATTGGGGCCTCCCTGAAAGAGTCTTGGGAATTGTACTGTATTGGCAAGGCTGCTGAGAATCCTTAGTTTTCTGCATACAGGTGTGGTCATCCCTTCCTGCCTCTCTTTCACGCTGCAATCCTGTGCACCTTTAGCAGGGACTGAGCTTAAATAAGGACAATCAAACATTCTGGGTAAACATTCTGCAAGCCCCCTTTCACATTACACAATTATGACAGTATGATTCCTCTTTAACTGCCTTGGCTACATCTTCTGGGATCCTGGGATTTGTAATTTGGTGAAGCACTAAAGCCGTCTGGCTGACAATTCTAAGTTGTTGTTGTGTGCAAGTTGTTTTGAACATATGGTGACCCTAAGGTGAACCTATCATGGGGTTTTCTTGACAAGATCTGTTCAAAGGATGTTTGCCATTGCCTTCCCCTGAGGCTGAGAGCATGTGACTTGCCAAAGGTTGGTTTTGTGGCCAAGCTGGGAATCAGAGTTGTAGTCCAACACTTAAACTACTATGGCACACATTACTCCTCCCTAAACTGCAAATCCCAGATGGGTATGGAAACATAGCACTATAACTGTGTAGCATGAAAGGACCCCAAATCCTGATTAGGTGTTAGGATCCCAACAGGACCTCCCTTTTTATGTAGATATGAATGTACAACTTCACCAGAGATGGCTGGATATGAGAGAAGAGGTAATTTTAAAATAAACAAGCATTTCTTTTTCGAAGTACCATCGGAAAAGCCTTTTACAATATCAAGCTGTCAGGTAGAGAAGATGACTATTTAATCATTGTGGTGAATAGAGAAATGCACAGAGAAATGGAAACAACAACAACAGAGTTTATTCCTGGGAAAAGAAAGGCAGTAGCAATAAGGGAATAAATATGAGCTACCTTCTATAATTATGTTTTCTGGAAATAAAGATGTAATTTCCTCTTTGATGGACACACACACACACACACCCCTTCTCATAAACTTTTATTGCCATTATCAAGAGGAACAGATTGCACACAGCCCCCCCCCCCCCCGGATGATATGCTGATGAAAGTAATAAAATGGTGAGGAACTTTGCCCGATATAATTACTGGTAAAATATAAAAGTACAATGTAAAGTAGCTACTTTGGCAAGATAAAAACAACAATCACCCTGTGTTGCTAGTATTTACTAACATATATAAGAAAGCAAACATAAAGAAAACATCTATTTTCTTTGAAATGAGAAAAGTTGCCCCTCCAGGAAGAATGAACACAGTCTTAGGGCAAAAAGATTGAGAGACACACACAGAGAGAGTCAGAAGTGCCACTGTGCACTGATCAATAGTTCAGTGTTCCAAGACAAGAACAAAACAGGACCAACCACTTACCTGAACTGCTGCAGTTCACCAACAGTTCTTTGAAAATCTCAACAACAGGGGATGTCAATGGGCTAGATGATGCAAGATTGATTTTTCAGTGGAATTTTATGTTCTGATTCAAGCCAGGTAAATACAGAGTAAGGCCTTGCCTGCACTGCTTAAAAAGCCCATCAGCTCTGGTGCCATCCTGTTTGAATGATGCATGTCCCAAACCCCAGTTCTAATATGATTAATCTGGATGACATCCAATACATTCCAAGCTCGAACCAGGATAAAACAGCCTTAAAATGCATTATTATTATTATTGTTGTTGTTGTTGTTGTTGTTGTTTTAAACTTAACCTGTTACTTCAGATCTCCCAGGAAGATCCAGAGCCTTCCATTTCTATGCTGCAGCAGCTACCTGTACAGATGTCCTGCCAAGCTGCCAGGGTGCCACAGCTGCAGGTTACTTGTTCTGAGGTCAGAACAAGGTGCCCTGCCATGGGATCATCCTTGGGTTTCTTGTTCTGATCTTAAAAGTGGCGGTGGATGCACCAGGTGGCTCAGTGGGACACTCGTACACCCTTAGGGTTCATTTCAGATAGATGGGATAAGCATCATGGAAGGAGTAGGTTTTGAATTGAGGTTTCCAGGAACATGGCTAGTCTGCATGACTTCATATCACTTGTCATCTTTGTTGTTGTTAACTGCCATCAAACTGATTTTGACTTATGGCAACCCCATGAACGAGAGACCTCCAAGTCATTCTATCCTTAACCACCCTGCTCAGGTCTTGCAGACTTGCAATCTTTGCTTCCTCAATTGAGTTTATCCATCTAGAATACAGTCTTCCTCTTTTACTACTGCCCTCTACCCTACCAAGTATTATTGTCTTTTCTACTGAGTCACATCTTCTCGTGATGTGGCCAAAGCACAACTGTCTCAGTTTAGCTTCAAGGGAAAGTTCAGGCATGATTTGCTCTAGGAGCCATTTATTTGTCTTTTTAGCAGTCCATGATATCCATACAACTCTTCTCCATTCAGGACCAAACAGAACCATAATGCCTTATTTGGGAGGACACAATTACTCCTTTATACAAATTTTGGACCAGTTTGTGTGTCCTCCAATTCTCCCTTAGTAAGGGCAGTCATTGCTTACGTTTACTGAAACAGCAACAAGGGGTGATCATAGCCCAGAGATAGAGATTACTCTTTGCCTGCTACAGATCCCAGGTTCAATCTTAGACATCACCACATAAGGCTGGAGAAGTCCTTTGTTTGAAAGCCCAGGAGAACCACTTCCACTCAATATAACCAATGCTCATCTGAGGGCAGGATTGGCCTTACCATTAGGCAGGATGAGACAGCTATTTCAGACAGCAAATGCTGGGGAAAGGACAACAAGAATTCAGACACACCACTGTTTCTGCCTTATAGTGTGTGCCCCCTAAGGTAGCCTACTACCATCAGGTGTAGTGAAGGATGCTGTCCTCTTGGGAATTTTGTAGCAAGATTTGGGTTTCCATTCATAGAAGAGGGACACAGGACGTTCTTCGACTTAAACAGCAAAATGACTTGGTCCACTCTTGGCTTGGTGGACTAATAGTCTGCCTCAGTATAAAGGAACTTTGGGTGTTCTTATAGGAAACTTGTATTGTACTGTATTGTATCACTTCTTAGCTAAAATATGGAATGTTGTTGTTGTTGTTGTTGTTATGTTCAAGTCATTTCTGACTTATGGCGACCATATCACAAGGTTTTCTTGGCAAGATTTGTTCCCAGGAGGTTTGGCATTCTCTGATGCTGAGAGCATGCGACTTGCCCAAGGTCACCCAGTAGATTTCATGGCCAAACTGGGAATTGAACCCTGGTCTCCAGAGTCATTGGACCTTATCACACGGGGTCTAAAGCAGACCTAATCCAAAGGATATCCATAGCTAATCCGTATTAGTTCCCCGTGTTTACACACGACGCTGTACCAAAACTCGACAGAACCCGAAGCTAATCCATATTAGTTCCCCGTGTTTACACACGACGTTGCACCGAAACTCGACAGAACCTGGAGCTAATCCGTAATGAATTGAGATCTTTTGACATTCGGTTTATCGGGGAAGTACAAGCGAGCTTTCGGAATTATTGCGCAATGGCCGCGCAGGCAAAATACATATGATCACGCAATACGTATTGTGAAGCATTTCAGTTCATTTCGGTATAGAACTGAATTTATTCTTATTTTGGTTACTTTTCGCTTCGTGGGCCAGCGTGTGATAAGGTCCATAGTCTAACACTCAAACACTCAAACCACTATGCCATACTGACTCTAGCATGGAATAGCATGGGTGAATGCTCCCCTACTTAAAAAAACAAACCATAAATTGCTCAGTGACATCTTGCATATAATAAGTTCTTGTACCAAGGAAATTTGTTCCAGCCTCACACTCTTCCTCATGTACTTGTTTTCTTTGTTTTGCTGTAACATAGTGGTTGCATAAACCCATGCACTGGGGGTTTAAAACTGTACAGTTAAAGGACAGTGTGAATATGAATGTGAACTAGATGATTACTGGAGTTGATTGCATTAGGTTTGCAAGGTATTGTGATGACACCGCTAGGGCTTGAGGTGACATTCCCGCTGACAAATTTCCGGCACCTTCAAAACCACACTGTAATAAGGGCATCAGATTAAGTATAAAGTCACTACATTGCTAATCGAATATGAATTTCCTCCCCTTTGTCCAGCTCATGTCAAGTAGGAAGTGTGAACTCATCCAGACACTTTGTGCTAAAGACATGGTGCCAAATTACAACATGCAGCCTCTTGACACTGGTTACGGTAACAAGCAAACAACAACCCTAAACCTACTCTTATTTTTGTTATACTTAAAAGGAATTTCTGAGAACTAATGATGAAATGTGTGGCAGTGGGGAAAACTGTACACCTTAATTATAAACAGAGATGGAAATGCTTTCCCTTGAGTCAGCATGGTTCTTTGGAAATGGAAAATGAATGCCTTGTTTGGAAGGTTTTTCTCTTATTCAAAAATAATTCTGTGGGTTGGCTTTTTTTTTTTTTTTTTGAGCGATCATAAAAAACAAAATAAAACTGAATGATGAACAACCTGAGGACAGAAACTCCTAGTGCACTCAAAAAATAATAAATAAAAATCAGTTTTAATTCTTCCAGACAGAATCACTATAATCTAATTTCATGTTGTTTTTCAAAGCAAGCTACACTTTGATTGTGCCTTTTCTCTCTCATAGTTTCAATCCTTCATCTAAGTTTCTCTATATATGTGTAAAATCTGTATTTGCTATCACTGCATTTGCTTGGTGGTGCAAGATAGACCACAAAAGATTCAGTGCTCCACACCTTGAGAAACTATCAATAAAGCCCATTTAAAAACATATGCATTTAAAGAAATGAGAGATAAGAGCAGTACAGCATTCTGTTAAAATCCTTTACCCTACCAGTTCCCAAAGTTCTGTTGAAACAAGAGAGTCTTCAGAGCTTAGAAGCAGCCACCAAGAAAGCCCTCTCCAGGTTCACATCAGAGGTGCCTGCGGCAATGAGACTCCCTGAAGATCTCAAAACCCAGGCAAACTTGTATAATTTGACCCAAGTTGTATAGATTTATAGGACATAGCCAGAACTTTGAACTGCTACATACATTGCAGCTGCTGGGTGCATTTTGTGGATTTCAAGGTTTCCAAAAAGTTGTGTTTTTTGCCTCTGGCTCTGAGTTGCCATATCAATTGGTTAGCTGAATTGTTCTGAGATTCTCTTTGTGGACATTTTTTCAGTTAGCTGACCCAGAAGCACTTGCTTGCTTTTTGCTCTGAAATCTGTCAATGACAGCTAAGATACAGGAAACAAGACATGACAGATGGAAGTCCACCAAAGAGTAACCTCACTCAAAGTAACTGCTGGCACACAACTATAATGCATAATCAGCCACCAGCCATCGAGTACCACAGTTTAAGTGGTTGATAAGGAAGAAGCTAGAAAGATGGATTTCTAGCCCAGTCTGGTGACTATACAAAAACTAGGGGCTAGGTGACTAAAGATGATCAAGGTGGGATAGTGAGACATACAACAACAACAACAACAACAACAGGTTCAACTAACACAACCAACAATGGCTTGATTCAATAATGGGCCAGCGTGGTGTAGTGGTTTGAGCTTTGAACTATACGTCTGTAGACCAGGGTTCAAATTTCCACTCAGCCATGGAAACTTATTGGCAAGTCACACTCTCTCAACCTCAGAGGAAGGCAAAGGCAAACTTCTGAAGAAATCTTGCCAATAAAACCCTGTGATAAGCTGTCTTAGGGTCACCGTAAGTCAGAAATGACTTGAAGGCACACAACAGCAACAGTTGTTCATTACCTGTTGAGGGACACAATGTAACGTGTTTGCACCCTCCCCTCTCTCTCTTTCTAAACCAACAAGAATTAGTTTATCTTCCAGCCGTGAAATGCGGTAGGAAGGCCATGTGTCCTGCTGTCATTGAAGGCATCCTCTTTTTCCCAAATGGGAATGTGTGGCCTTGAGGCTGTTCTTGAACTGCCTTTCCAGAATTCCTCCTCCTCATTTCCTATGCTAGATAGGGCTTTTGGGGCTTGCAGTTGGACAACATCTCATCTTAGTTCTACTGATGGGACTGTCTCATCCAAATCTGATGTAATGCAAACATATGTATCATATATAGGAACAGGGATTCAAGAGGCATTGGACCCACCCAACCCAACTGGGGTTGTAACACTGCTGCCACCACTGACATTCAGGGACCACTGCTGAGGATCCCACTGAAATTCAGCACCAGGGCCAGCATAGCACCTTCCTGTACTAGAGAGTCCTTGTGAGATGCATAAAAGACCCAAAAAGGCCTTAAAGACTGTTTTGGGGGAATCCTGGTTTTTAGTGGTCTGTTTAAATCTGCACCTGAGCTACTGTTTCTGTGCAAATGGGCAAGTAGCTAATGGGTCCAGCAAAGATTGCAATATACTATCTAAGAGTTGACATATGGTTGAGAGAGTATCTGTTACTCATTTACAATACCGAGGGATAAAGTCAAACCTTTTAATATACCAGTACACTAGCTGGGATTTGACTGTGATGCCTCACTGCAGTTGTACTGAAGGAGTAAAAAATCAAGTTTGCTGTTATGTATCATATAAAATATTAGAGAGTTTCCAGATATGAGGATTTAACTTTTGAGCCTCCTCTAATTGTTTAATTTGAATTGTTAATATAGAATGCAGCGTAGAAGAGAAGCATGTGTAATTCTGCCCAAGGTTTTTTGTTTTGTTTTGTTTTGTTTTGTTTTGTTTTGTTTTGTTTTGTTTTGTTTTTCTCTAAAACCCAGCTTAGGCAAAATAACTATTGAAGCTTCCTCTATGAAAATGCCTTCAGTGTGAAAGTATTTTCCAGTGGAACCCAAAGACTATTTTCTGATGAAAAGTTATGTGTTCTTAATAATACATGGACAGAAGTGAGAAGGTAAAACAAGTTACTGGCATTTGACAAATCCTAGACTTCTCAATATACAGCTGTAAGAAACAACGGTAGTTATATATCATGTACTCATAATCTGTCTAAAATGTTTTTTTCTGAAATGTTCCCATCCAAAAAAAAAAAAAAATCAAACCAAATGCCAGATCTTTGCAGGTTGCCACTTCCCCCAGCTGTGCTTATAATATCTTATCTGGTTAATTTCAAGATAAGATACACCTGTACAAGTGTGGGAGAACAGGAATGGTTGTCTCAGAAGCACAAAATGTTCCATAAGTTTATTCCCCCTTTCCAGCCTCTCAGAACAACAGAGAATTGCACCTCAAAGTCTGATAATCAGGACTAATGTATATAACCTTTGTGCACACAGTATGTGAGATATGTGGGACTGCTTCTCTTTGGCAGCTGGTCATGTACAGCTTGGTACAGTTAGTTCAAGCTTTCTGCTGAAAAACAACATTCACCACTGCATTCAAAAACTTAATTCTATTCATGGTAGCTCCTGCCCACAATTGACTGACCAAGGTAAGGAGCAGGCATAAGCAGAATTTTCAAGTGAATCTGGTACTGCTGCAAATAACCTGGGCTAACAAGAACCAGTTGTAGGTTAAACTGAAAGGATTAGAAATTGTTTACTCAGTTGCTGGGAGAGTTGTCATTGGGCCTAAAGTCCCCCAGAAAGAACACTGATAATTCATTATGTGAAATATGAAGAAAGAAATAATACCTATCCACACCAAGATATGATCAGGTTTAACTGCTAATAAATCCCCCAGCAAGTACACTGGCTGATGCAATCAGGATGGTAGGCAACCAGAGACTCCAACTAGACTCAGAGACATCATATCTAAGATCTTTTTTTTAATTAGATAACATAAATAAGACACTGTCATCACGTTTGTTTTGATAGGACAGCTGATAGCTGGATGGGGACTAGGGAGAAAATAAAAGAAGCCAAGAAGAGGCTGAAACCAGATAACTTTGCCAGTCTCTTAGTGAATGTGTGCTAAGATGAATCTGGAAGATTCTAGCAAGTTGTAAGATGTTTGGGGCATTACATATAATGTAAAGTCAATTAATAAATTATGTGCCTAGATTATGAAAAGTCTACTGTTAGCATACCCTGCATACCCCATGTTATTTTGGAGTGCAAATATTTTGTTATACTAGCAGTTACAGAGAGGCCAAAAAGCATGAACCTGAAAAGGTCATTATGACCTTTAAGTGAACTTCTCATGAGTGGTCAAACAGACCTGGGGGCATGTATAAGGTACCCACATAATTTAATGGCTGTGAATATTGCTGCTTCCTAACCCCCTGCTATGTGCATTTCCTCTTGAAAGTCAAGGACAAAGAAATCTGTCAGGTTAAAGCCAATCTCTCTGCTAGCCCCCATTGTATTTTCCAACACCACATGGTATCCCAAACTCCCTGGGGTTGTCCTAATCATAGCACTGGTTGATTAAATAAATGTCACTGCCATCAACCAAAAATATTCCTTTTGTAACTCTGAAGTTAAAACCATTGACCAACTGGGAATTCCATTGTTTCTGGGATTCCTGGAAAATCAACTCAAACTGCCTCAAGTCAGGTTTGGCCCATAAACACCCCTGACTGGGCCCTCCTATTTTGGTTGAGTTTGGAATTAAGCAGAAACTCTGTCAGATTCAAGGTTGGCCTCTCAGTACTGCTGTCTGTCACACAGCAGCAAACTGAATCCCATTCAACTCCCAGATTTCCCCCAGACTGGAGCCTGGCTTCTGGAACTGGTAAGCATTGCCCATTGCAATCCTTTAATTTGCTATCTCCTACAACTTTTTTTAAATGGATCTTAGTTCTGGTGTGTGTGTGTGCTGATTTTCCCTTTTTATTAATAAGCTAAATTATTTTGGCACCTGCCCCTGGAGCTCTTTGGGTTCAGAACTGATAGACACAAGCTGAAAATTCTAGCTAGAGTTGCCCTGGCCCTCTCACTGCTTCCTATTGAGCTAAATTAATTTTCCAATTGAATTCAATTAATGGATGCCCTCCTGGGACACTGAGTTTGGGGTAACACTATGTTTCTTCCTAAGGGTAGTATATGTGTGTGTGTTTATTTTTTATATTAATAAATAGTCAAAAGATCAGTATGGAACTGGCTCATTGTCTCATATAAAAATTCTCAAATTCCAAGCATTAAGAGTACTAAAGTAAAGTGTTGATGCTAACTCTGTCTGTTTGGGCTACATTGTTGTTCATGAGTTGGGAGCTCAGATGACCAGGCAATGACAAGAAGGACCTCAAAACAAATGCAGAGTAGCTGACAACGTACATCTCATTTTAATCTGAAAACTGCCTTGAGTCCCATGTTTTGAGGAAAAGGCAGTATATAAATAAAGAGACTGATGATGGATTGTCATGGTCACTGTCACTATCTCCACTGCTACCACCTACTTCTGCTCCCTTTTCTCCTCTTGAGCTAATGATAGGGAGGTGCAGAGGTGCTGTCAATGCCACTGCCTCCCCTGGGAAGTGGGAGTGGGAACCTTCCCCTGGCTTGAGGGACTCGATGCATGCACACTGCTGCACATGCAAGTGATGGGGGGTGGCACCCACTATGCAATATCTGGAAAGAGAATTGGACTCAGTTTCCTGTCTCTGGACATTTTCACACAGGCGGCTCTAAAGCCGCCTGGAAGCCCCCTGGAAGCAATCAAGAGCCATTCCGGCGGCGAAAACAGCAGCCGCCAGAATGGCTCCTGATTGCCTCCGGCAGCAGCCCCTGTAATTCCTTTTTAAAAAAGGAATTACAAAAACGGGGCTAAAGCCGGCTAGCGGCAGGGATGGCGCAGGGATTGCGCAAGATGGGGCGGGGCTTGCTGCGACGTCGTGTGAACACGCGCAGCAAGACCCCGGAGTGAGGCAGGGATGGCGCAGGGATGGCGCAGGATGGGGCGGGGCTTGCTGCGACGTCGTGTGAACTTATCCTGCACAGAGCCGGAGTGGGGCCGGACGGAGGTAGGAATGACTCCGTTTAAAGCCCCGTGTGAAAACGTCCTCTGGTGGGAGACAACCTCCTAACACACCAGAGAATAGCAACACACCTTTAGAAGCAAGTTTAGAACACACACTTTGATGTTACCAGTTTTCTGTAGTGTCTCCCTTTGGGCAATATTTTGCCTTCTGCAGTAAAGTGGACAGCATGCCCAACACTCCAGATGATCATTTGGGACAGAGCAGGCCACAACATTTATTAATTTCAGCTGAAAGAAGGTTAGCTTGGTATAGACCCAGATACCAATACTGGGTGACTCCAGTGTTGGCCAATAATAAACCACTGCTCTACCAACTCAACTGCTGGAGGGAGCAAAAGCAACAGAAACCAGATCTAGGGGACTCCTGTAATGAAGAAACCCCTGTAATGAAAAACCCCAGCATCATTTTCCCCATCATGTGCTCCTACCCTTGCTGCTTGGATGCAAAAAGTGTGTCCAGATGAGTCTGGTACCTGTTGGTAGATTAGGCCCATTATTTATTATTTCTTTAAATTTATAGGGTGCCATCTCTTAAATGTCCTTGAAACAATTTATGGGAGAATGAGAACTACAAATGTTCTCATCTGAATGAAGGTGAGATATTTTCAGGTGCTCTGAATCAGAGCTTTTGCAAGAGCAATTTTTGCGCAAATTGCAAGAGAGGATTCTGCACAGATTGTTATATCTCAATGAAAATTGTTGCTAACTGGAAGACTAACCTGCCTTCTAAAACTTAGAATGACTTTACAGAGTGCCAGAAATAATGCAGCTTGAGTCCACTTTAACTGCCCTGTCTCAGTGCTAGGGAATCATGGGAACTGTAGTTTATTGTGGCACCAGAGCTCTCTGACAGAGAAGGCTCCATGTTTCAGAAAAAAACTACAGTGCCCATGATTCCCTAGCACCAAGCCAGGGCAGTTAAAGTGGATTCAAGCTGCATTATTTCTGGCACTCTGTAAAGGCCCTAAATAAGAAACAGTTGCAAAATCACTGCATATATAACAAAAAAGAGATTCATACTTATGAATGAATCTCTTTTCATGATATCTTATTTGGAATAGAGCTCCTTTGTATGGATGATGTATGGCAAGATAGACACTGTCATTTAAGAGGTCTGCCCTCATGCAAAAGTCATGGAGTGCTGGATTTCTGCAGTGTTCATCAACCTTTCCCAGTAGTTGCTTTTTTAGCTGAAACTAGATGCTACTGCCATTCTTAGCAATGAAGGCAAATTACAGCTGTACCACTTTAGAATCTGATTGCAGGACTGTATGTTCCTGACAGTAAGGGCGGTTCGACAGTGGAACACACTCCCTCGGAGGTTGGTGGAGTCTCCTTCCTTGCAGGTCTTTAAGCAGAGGCTGGATGGTCATCTGTCAGGGATGCTTTGATTGGGAGTTCCTGCATGGCAGGGGTTGGACTGGATGGCCCTTGTGGTCTCTTCCAACTCTATAATTCTATGATTCTATGATTCTATGTTTGAATACTTCTTTCTTACTGAAACTTCCAAGCATGTAAAAAGCTAATATATCATAAGAGAGGCTCTAATTTTCCCCATGTTTGAATTCTTGCAAAAGTACTGGGGGACTTTCATACCATAAAACTGTCTTTCACCTATCTTCTGAGTGGTATAAAGAAGAAGACGGCTATTTTTACTGAACATTTGGAGCTATTCATTCATATAAAATCCTCCTTTAAATACATATCACTGATTGTTCTTAATCAATTCTCTAAAATCCAGGAAAGCTTGTGTTTTATATTTCTTTGTGTATGCTTTGGAACAGGTCCAAATGCAAACGGAAACTAACATTTTCTTCTATTTTAGTTGCATCTCATTTGAGTGCTGTGTTCCCCAGGGAGGTGATAACTATTCTGAAATGAAAGGCGAAGTGAGTGTGTGTGTGCGTGTAGGTAAGTATGAATGTGACATGAAAACCTTTTCTCCTGCCATGTCCTGCCTTTGTAAGGAGTTTGGTATGGTTCCTTAAAATCCAACTGACATGTCAAATGTTTCTTATTCATACTCAGATTTTTTTTGGGGGGGGGGGGATGAGACTGAGAAAGATTACATCACTGATTAATGTGATCTTCCAATGTCAACACAACAAATTATTTATGCTGTATCTAAAACAGTTTTTTTTAAAAAAACAAACAAACATTACTTTACTTAATATGAGGCATGGCCTAATTATGTTTAACTAGTTATTTCCCCTGCCAACTTTCTAAACCTTTTCATTTGCCTGCAAAATGAGGACTAGCCCCCAAAAGCTTGTTGTTGTTGTTGTTGTTGTTGTGTGCCTTCAAGTAGTTTCCGACTTATGATGATCCTACCATTGGATTTTCTTGACAAGCTTTTTCAGAGCGGTTTTGCCCTTGCCATCTTCTGAGCTTGAGAGGGTGTGACTTGCCCAAGATCACCCAGTGGGTTTCCATGGCCAACCTGGGATTTGAACCCAGGTTTTCAGGGTCATAGTCAAACACTCAAACCATTACACCACAATATGCCTCTATAAATATGTTTGCTCTTAAAGGTGCCAAATGACTTTCTGTCACAATGCAGTATTACGCAAAACAACAACAACAACAACTGCTTTAGTGTACATGTCAGACTTTAGCCATTGTTGGCATTGTTTCAACAAACACAGATATCCCACTGAATTTATTATTATTATTATTATTATTATTATTATTATTATTATTATTATTATTTTGCAGTGGCACTTGTGATTCCTCCATTCAGTCCCAACCTGCACCCTTGGAGGTGGAGGTGGTGGTGATGGTGGTAATAGTAGTAGCAGCAGCAGTAGCAGTAGTAGTCTTAATTTACATCCCGCCATACCCTCCAACATTTCACAAATGAAAAGAGTGCCACACAAATGTGTGGCAAAACAACATTAGAATGTGGTCGAGACAGCAAAAGTTATTAATGAGGGAAAACAGATAAGCCAGGAGAAGTAGCAGCAGTTTACTTTTGCCTGAGCCTACTGGGACTGCCCCTGCTGAGTTAACTAGTGTAAACTATTTTTGTACTTTGAACTCAGTTTGCAGCACTTGATGTAAGCTAGTGACAAAGGGGCATTGCAGACCGGCCTAAAGGGCCAGCCTAGGGGTGGAGTTGGGGTGGTGCAGCCACACGCCGGTCACTCCAACCCCAGCCTGATGTCGTCCTGATGCCATGCTCCCATACACATGGCACGTGGCATCAGGATGCCCTCCCGGCGCAGCGTGTAGACATGTTGCACGGAAAGGGCATGGCAGAGAAGCGGCACTGGCTCTTAGGGCGGTCTTTTGCCGCCCCTAAAAGGTGCAGCATTTTGCCACTCTTTTAGGGGAGGCAAAAGGGAGGATTGGGGCTGCAGCATGCAGTTGCTGCAGCCCCGATCTGTGGCTATCAGAGGCAGCCCAGAGCCGCCTGTCTGCATAGCCCCAAAGTGGGATAGTGGGGGGGGGGCTGAGACAAAAATTGGGACATTTTAAACAGCTAAAAAAGTAGGAAGACGGAGGATTAATGAGGGCCATCCCTGACAAATTGTGACATTTGGAGGACATGGCCCACCTTTTCTCAAAACTTGGGACTCAAAGCAGCTTGCAGATTAAAACAATTATAATATAATTAAAACACACACCAGGTCAATATTAAAATGGAACTAAACTATCAATAACATTAAAAACAATTAAAGACAGTTGCAAATAAGTAGAACATATTAAAAACAGCACAGCATCCTATTAGATGCCCTTTCTTTAAAAACATTCAATTCTCAAAAGTCTCTCATAATACAAATGTCATTGCAGGACATCAGAAGGAGAGCAAGAAGAGAGCTTTTATATCCTCCCCAGGGAGCAAATTCTAGAGCCAAGGGACATCCACTGAGGATAATGATCCCTGGTGCCCAAGTTATACCAAGGCAGTAAGGATTTGAATACGGTCTCAATAACAAACTACACATCTGTTGTCCAACAATCAAATTAAACACAAAGAAGCTAATCAGCAGAAAGATTGGTCACCAGGGTGATAAACAAGCCACAGGGTCTATGAACACAACGCTAAATTCAAAGTTGATGCTGATGTGAAATATTTGTGATCTGCATCAATGGAAGAACTTGAATGCATATCGATGGAATCACAGATCTTTAAGGTATTCGGGTGCTCTGGGGTAGTCTACCTATTCATCATTTTAAAAAGTGGTAGAGATGGGAAGGATAGGTGCATTCTATCACTTCAGACTGTGCATAAGGGATCATATTTGTAATGATCTTCCACTTACAGATCTCTCTGGAACTATATACCAATTTCCTTCCCAAAACTAGCACAAAGAAAAGCTGCTGACTATAACCTGTCTACAACTACAACAATCTAATACAGGGGTAGGCAATCTTTCCCCTTTAAGGGCCAAGGGACTTCAACTCCCAGAATCCCAGGTGCTATTGACCAACATGGGACTATTGGCCAACATGGCTGAGGCTTCTGGGAGCTGAAGTCCCTCGGCCCTTAAAGGGAAAGGTTGCCTACCCCTGATGTAATATATGCAGATGACACCTTACTACTAGCAGAAAATATCAAAGATTTGGAAAGATTATCGAAGAAAGTCAAGGCAGAAAGTGCAAAGGTAGGTTGACAGCTGGACATTAAGAAAACAAAAACCGCAGATGATCTACATCATTTTAAAGTAGATGATGGATACATTGAAATAGTTCAAGATTCTCCATACTTGGGCTCAATCATCCAGAGCAGAGACTGCAGTCAAGAAATCAAAAGAAGACTTGGACTTGAAAGGGCAGCTATGAAGGTACTAGACAAGATCCTAAAGTGTAAAATTATATCACTGAATATTGATGTTAGGATGACCCATGCCATAGTATCCCCCATTTCTATGTATGGTTTGTGAAAGCTGAACAGTGGAAAAGGCTGAAACAGAGTTGAAGAAAATCAAGTCTTTGAGATGTGGTCTGGAGAAGAGTTCTGCAATACCATGGACCGCTAAAAAGGCTGTATACCAGATGAATAGATTCAGTCAAAGAAGCCATGACCACGAATCTGCAAGAGCCAAGCAGGGCGGTTGAGGACAAGGTGACTCTCATTCATAGGGTTGCCATAGGTCAAAGCTGATAAACAACATGTTTTCCTGATGGGCTATTTTTTTTTTTTTGGAGGGGGGGGGTTGTTTTGGTTTTGAATTGATTTTTTTAAAACTGTAGAGCATTAAAAAATTGCACATCCCATGTTCATCCTCAGTTTTCTGTAATGAAGACTGATAGCTTTGATGTCAGTTGGAGAGGCAATCTGTCCTGGGTTTGAGTTCAAATTTTAAGGAACTGTTCAGGATGTTGAACCCTATCCCCAAAATAGGCTCATCACCTTCAATAGGTCTAAAAGCTGGAGTGAATTCATTCTCCCACCAATACTGGATTCTGTCATAACGTCCCAACCATCAGAATCTAACTTTTAAGGAATGGAATCCTAATAATTAGAACCTGTCAAGGAATGGAATTTTTGCTTCTAGCCAAGTACATGAAAAAACAGCTTCAAGACAAGTTGCCTATCAAAACCTAATGTGCAGCAAAATGCTTTTTAAAAATGGAAGTAGCTAATTCAGCATGTAATTGAACTGAACTAATGATGAATCAGTCTGTCAGTTGCCAAAGATTACTGAACTGTGCTTACTGCAAATGTATAATACAGATGTTAAAGCCTGGTCATTTATGAATAATTTTTCCCTTTCCTGTTATAAAAGCAGACATCCTTCTAGTTAATATGCAGGAAAATCTGTAAGTTGCATCTATGCAAGTCTCAAGGTTGCAGCATCATTCTCTGAATATTGTGCTGATTAGAAAAGTGTTATTCTTATGACACTCTAGAGTCTAGTTGCATGTCAACATGAATTTATATGCAACACAATCCAATTGGTGAGGCCCTCATTAAAGAGACACAGTAATTTGCTACTGTGGCCAGAACTTGGATAAGCTGCTTTGCTCCCCAGATTCCTCCAGCCAGAAAGGCTAGTGGCCATGCTGGCTAAGGGATTCTGGGAGATGTAATAATAATAAAAAATTTTTTCCAGGTGCTGGATGTGACTAGGTTCTTGCTAGATCAGAGTTAGGCAGCTGCTGAGTCTGCCTCCCAAATTAATTGAGGTAGGAGGAAAAATTGTTCAGGTAGCATTTTCACAGAAATATAGTTTGCACCTCCTGAGCCAATTTTTTAAAACATTGGTGTTTTTTTTTAAGTATTATAGAGAAAGTTAAAAAAAAGAGTTGAAAAGGAAATGGGGAGATACACAGGATATGGATGTAGGGTAGGTATTAGTGCAGTTTGACTATGCTTTAACTGTCATGGCTCACTGCTCTGGAATTTGTATATTTTAAAAGATATTTAGCCTTCTTTAGTGCCACAACAAACTACAAATCCCAGCATTCAGCAGCATTGAGCCATGGCAGTTAAAGCAGTGTCAAACTGCATTATTTTTTCAGTGCAGATTAGACCTTAGTTGTCTTCTGATTTTGTGAATGCAGTTTTTATTTTGAGTCATGACTGAGCCGTATTAGTCTGGAATATCAGTACACAAGGGGATCTTGTAGCATCTTGGAGACTAACTATGTAGAAGAAGTTGTAGCATACACTTTTGTAGATTTGGGGCCTTTACAAACTGCCAGAAATAATGCAACTTGAGTCCACTTTAACTGCCCTGGCTCAGTGCTAGGGAATCATGGGAACTGTATTTTATTGTGGCACCAGAGCTCTCTGACAGAAAAGGCTCAATGTCTCAGAAAAAACTACAGTTCCCATGATTTCCTAGCACTGAGCCAGGGCAGTTAAAGTAGACTCAAGTTGCATTATTTCTGACAGTCTGTAAAGGCCCTTGGTCTCTTTCTTCAGACGTACCGAATGAGCATCATTTCACTCCATGCATCTGAGGAAGTAGACCAAGTCTATGAAAGCTTATGGTACAACATCTTAGACCAAGCCAAAGTTTAGGAAATGTTGAACAATTTTGATGTTGCCACCCATTTTAAAGTTCCACATACCTTCTGAGGTCATTATTTTTGTCTCCTTAATATTCAGCAATAATCCTGTTTTTTGCACCTTCTTAACTCAAAAACCTGCATGGCCAACACAAATCCATCAGACTAAGTTTTGCATATTACTGTGTAGCCATGCCTACTGGTACCAGAGCATTCATCTTCTGTCTTCTTACAACTAGAGCTCATCTTTAGCTCAAACAATTTCTTCTTTACCATATATAATTGTGTGGTGTTTAATGCTGTTGTGGTGACTTACCTGAGATCAGACTGAGAACCAGCTGAGGATCACTGAACCAGAGGGTACTACTGAAGCAAACTAGTAACTTCTAGTTTCCGGCACTGCTTATTTAATTATGCAATTCCTTTCTCAGTCTAATTGTTACTGAATCCCTTGCAGATGGTTGCTCCTCCTGCGGGGAGCATTAGAAAACAATTTCCTCCTGCAGCAGATCTTGGAAATTAATTTCATTTGTCCCTTTCTAAATTGCGATTATTAGGTTGCAGAGCTATGTGACAAATTGGGCAAGGGATCTACGGTAGTTTTCTGTAAATAATCTTTCATGTTTCATGGTTTCTACTACAGTTACAAAAGATTGTTGGCACAATATCCTTTAAATACCAAAACATTTCTGGAATTCTTTGCCAACCACCTTCTTTGCCAACTGTTACTATAAATGAAGCATGAGATGACTCCTGGATGGATAACCAATACATTTCATAGCGCTGGGACCAGAAACTATTGTGAGTTAGGATGCTACAATTGTCCTCCAAGAAACTTTGGAGGACCACTCCTTTCCACTTCCCATCCTCTTCATTTTTTGCCTCAGGAAACAACTTCAGCATGTCGGGGGGCTGGATTGTTTTGAGCATAAGGAATCTCTTGTTTCCAACAGGAATAACCCAGAAGTGACCCAAGCCATTTTCTGTTGGCTAATTTTTTTAGCCCATTGCTGTATTATAAGGACAAAGGGCAAAGGCAGTCTGTGGCTGATTTCAGTTTCTGTGTCATGTCAAGATTAACAATTTCTATCAGCCATAGTACAAAAGGAAGCAGAACTAATATTTAGTTTTTTAAAATTACACTGACTCCCAGTTTGTCCTCTCCCACCATTCCAACCTCATAGCATTAAAACCACTTAGCATGAAAAAACTATGAGGTTTCTTCCTTTTTTCTTTCCCACTGCCTTTTCTATTTTATTTTCCCATCTCCTTAGTTGTCTTTCAAATGTCCTCTTTGCATTAAACGGCACAATGGAGGTGAAACACAATCAGGAGAGAGCATTTTTCAGTAGAAAACTGACACAGAGCTCTGCTTTGGATCAGAACCGCAGTCTGGACTCAGGCCTTATCATTGCTTTTTCTTCTAAATAAAACACTTTCTTAAATGAGTGACTAAGTATAAATATCTGGTTTGGCCCTAAGAAGGGAGGAGTTGCTCGGCATTTATTTCTTTGCCAATATTATTCTGCACACAGTTGTTTAATTTATGCAAAGAACCCAAAATAAAAAAGTGGCCTATTTTTTTCCTCGTGCATAATTCTCATGGCATCATCAACAAGATTTGCATTCTGAAGTACCAAGAAAGCAGTTAACAGCACAATTAGCACATTTTATGTAACAACGTTGTCATTTTTAATTAGAACAAAACATAATGAGAGGGAGGGGGAAGGTAGGGCAGGACTCAGAGGAATCTTGCTATTAGAGTTCATTTTCCTGGCTAGCACTCTGTCTTGATCAGAGGCAGCAATTAGAATAATTCTGCAGAACATCCTGATGACTCCAAAATTCAAAAGCTAAAGACACTGCTTTTTAATGGCCATTGTTTTAGAAATGTTTAACTTAAGTAAAATAATCTCAAAGGTTTGTGGTTTGTATGTGTATTCCAAATTGGTATGCGATAGGGTTTCACTTTCTTTTGCTAGCAGGGCATCTGTGCTCTTATCATCTGCCTGACAGGTAGAAATTCAGCAGGTGAATGTTGTCCCAGGACAAATGTTCCATAATGAAGAGAGCTTCATTTGCTGGGATTCTTCCTTCTATGCAGATAATCTCAAAGGTTTGTGGGGACTAGGATAGGGTTGCAGCTACAGGGTGAGGGGAAACATGAGAGTATTATGTCCCCCCATAAAATGCTTTCCCCCAAAGTAATTGTCCTTCAGTCCCCAAAGTTCTAGCATCACAGGACATTAAGGCATCAGGTGAACATTTAGAAATACAGCTTAGCCTTCCAAAGAAAAGGGGCCAGTAAAGTTGGCAAAGGAATGTGAACACAGAAGATGTAAGAGCTCTAGGTGTGAATGATTTTTCAGTGTCATATTCTGTGAAGTGCCAGAAATTTGGGGACTGAAGGACAATTTCACTGTTGAAGGTGGAGACTTCTCAATTGGGTGGCAATGCTGGCATTCCCCATCACAGTTCAGCTATATCTCTGGACTAGAACCTTGAGAGGAAAAAATATACAGCCCAGATCCAGTTCACTGTTCTAGTAACCTTACACTATATAACCGTATTGTCAGATCCTGCACCTTTTCAGAGTTTGGTAATCCAGTCATCTGTAATTCTCAGAAAGACCTTTATTATTCAGTAACAAATGAAGTTTACAGGAAGACTTCTGTAGGCACAACTACCCTCATCCAGTCACCATCCTGTTGTGAACCACACTCCCTCTAGTTTTATGGGCCTCCCCATGATTTTTTTCCATTTCATAACATACCCACCTAGTAACCATTTTAGGCTCATCTGTCCAGTCCCTCTTTACTAACTTTTGTTCTTTCCTTTCCTTTCCTTTTGCCATAAGGCTGACTGGAGAAAAAATACTCCTCCATACCTCTGCACATATTTGAATCAGGCAGCATCACCAGTTAAAGCCATCAATATCCCTTTGCAGACTGCCAGAAATAGTGCAAATTGAGTCCACTTTAAGGGTTAGGGCTAGTGCTAGGGAATCATGGGAACTGTATTTTTTTCTGAGACATTGAGCCTTCTCTGTCAGAGAGCTCTGGTGCCACAATAAAATACAGTTCCCATGATTCCCTAACCGTAACTCTGACCCTTAAAGTGGACTCAGTTTGCACTATTTCTGGCAGTCTGCAAAGGCCTAATATTCTTTTGGGTCATTGACTATAGCTCCCTTTAGTTTTCACATACCATTATACATGTATACTAATATATATATATAGCATTTACATTTCATAGAATCATAGAGTTGGAAGATACCACAATGGCCATCCAGTCCAACCCC
>CM034708.1:13017351-13033332 GCA_020142125.1 Phrynosoma platyrhinos | reverse complement strand
AAGTATAGTTAACACAAACTGTGGCTTATTGTGGTATGCATATCTGCCATATGGATAGGCAGAACATTTCTTTTTAAAGCAGATTCTGCATCATAATTATAAAACAGTGATTGAGGTTAGTGCTACATGTTGGGATGACTATTTGTGGTTGTTTATATGTTTGGTGCCATGGTAATGAATCAAAGTTATTCTATAGATCATACACATGGAAGATGATTCTGTAAGGAATGTATAGAGCTTAGAAATTATCCTTTTTTGTACTGTAGTGCCTAGAATCTTCTAGTTAACATGGATATGTCAGCTGATGGTTTTGGGACTTGTAGGCCAAAAAGTAACATTTTTTAAAGTAAAATAAAATAAAATAAATGTATTTACATTCAAAAGGGATCTCAGTTACAAACAGTAATGTTCCAGTATAACAAAAGCAAGTAAATAAAAATGTGAAAGGAAGAAAAATAACCACATGAGTCTATAAAAGCTTCTATAAAAGCTGTTCAAATGTCCAAATATAAACCATTTATAAATTTGGCCTATACATCATTCTTTCAAATGTTACAAGCATTGTTATTCATTAGATCATAGGTAGAGAAAAATATTTTTCCAGTAATGAAGCATTAATCTTTTAGCAATCAAAGGGGTGGGAAAAATCTACTCTTGTTGACCATTTGTTAACTTCCAGAAAATAGGAAAATCATTCAAAAGAACATGCATGTCCTTGGAAGTCAAGGAACTTTCCAAAATCAAATTTACTTGTGTTGCTTCCTATCAAAATAAAGCTACAATGGGACAGCTATAAAACACATGCATCAAGGAAGTACTAGCAATATTATATTTCCAAAAATTTGCTGATTTAGAAAGCCCTTTCTTGAATACATGTTGTGGTGACCAATATATCCAAAAGAGCAATTTTGCAGTATAAGACATAGTCACAGATCTATTGTAATACTAGTTATAGATGTTAAAACTCTTCATCATTGATTAGTCAGAATTGGATATTCCAATCCTCTATTCCATTCTTGCTGTAAACATTACATGTCATGTTTATTTATAGATAACAGAAATTTATATGTATACATTGTCAGTTTGGATACTTGTTGGCTTCAATTCATGTCCCTAATATTAAGGGAACCTTGGATGCACTTAAAGCTACAGGACCAAATCTGGATTGTAACAAATGTTTCAGATATAAATATTGCCATCTAGATGATTTAGGTCCTGCAAAACTGAAAAAGGCAAAAACTCATCAACACCAAATATGTGATTTAAGGTAACAATCCCACTATGAGTCCACACCCTCCATAAAAATGGTTCCTCACCAATTTTCAAATCTGGAGTCCCCCATAAAGTCAATTTGGCATGAGTGTATGGTTCAAATTGCAATTGGTGAGACAATATTTGCCACACAATTCTAACTTCTGAAATTGTTGGCAAAAAACTACTTTTAATAAAATAAAATAAAATAAAATAAAATGAGAACCAAGTACAGTTCATCAAATAGAGATGCCAAAAATGAGGACTTCTAAACTGACCATGATGGATTACTTGCTTTAAGTGGATATATACAAAAAGTAAAACAAGATAGCAGATATGTCCAATGGCATATAAGAAGATTTGGAAAACTTACACCATACTTTAAACATAGACCTCGGGGTGCACAGTGTTCCAAAATGGAGAGGTTGTGACTACTGCTTTTCTTTGTGCCTAATGCCCATTTGAGCATTTCCAACCAAGGTAGTTGCTGCTTCGTGCTTTAATTTCCCTGTTAGTTGAAGTTGGGGATGTTTTTTGGCAGAGAAATGTATGTACTTGTGATGTATAATGATAGCATTGCAACTGCAAAATAGACATTTATTATGTAGCTGTTGCATACTTCTGAAGGAGGGGAGGAATCATAGCAGGTCTGCAAATATACATAGCAAGGGAAGACTGTTTTCAAACAGCAAAGTGATGAGCGTCTGTAAACTGGTAGAGTTTATTATTTATGTCTCTGGTACCCTCAGTATGCCACAAATGACTAACAGCTGCCTGAGTAGATAGGCTAAAGAGAATTTATATGAACTCAAATTTTGTAGACTTGTTTTCAAGGTTGCATTAGCATGTAGCCACTGGGATTCCATGGAAAGAAACTTATATCTTTAGGGTAAAACAAGGAGGATTTGACAATAGTGGAATTTATGCTCCCCACTACAGGTGCTTCCATCAAGACCTGCCAAGTATAAAGTCAGGAAAAAAAGATGGGAGTCACACACTGTCTGAATTTAATGGTGTTAAATTCTAAACTATGATCAGCCATGTGATAGAGCCAGAGTTGTGCAGGTATATTTCCGGTCTCCTAATCCTGCACCATCTGGCATTTCTTGGGTAATTAAGATTGCAGCTGTAACAAACTCAACTTTTTAGGGATTTGCCTACAACATTCTGATATAAAATCAAAATAGTTTACCATAGCATTGGGTTGAAGCGGTGGGTTCCCATTGGGTTGACGTGCATGAGTTAAATGCATGACCAACCCCACACCCACTCATAAGCCACAAGCAATTGAACACAGTGAATAAATTGCTTTCCATTGTGGTAATTTTCAAAGAAGTAACCATTTTTAGTCTCTTGCAGTATAAAAAGGAGAAAGGGAGGGGGAGAAAAAAGAAAGAAATGTGGCAGCATCTTTAAGACAACTGGTTTTTATTTTAGCATGAGTAAATCCGCTTCTTTGGCTGTAGTACTGAGTGGTATGAGGCTTTGATTATATTTTCCTGCCTGTTAGGAGGTTGGATTGGATGACCCTTGTGGTCTCTATGATCCTAAAGTCTCAGGTATAAAGCAGATACTATTACATTCTATTCCACTCTCACAATTGTGTGTGTGTGTGTGTGCATCTGTCTCCTTTTTACAATGAGTAAACGTTACATAAATTTTTAGGAACCGTATTATTTGAAATCAAACCAAAAGCAGAATGGAAAATATGGTGGCCGATTTAGGACAGATCAAACAAAATGCTTCTCATAGTGTGGTGTCCTTCATAAGGCTATCAGTGGCTAATGCTGATGGTGGCTATGAAGTATCGGAGGCAGTATGCTTTTTTATATCAGATATTGGGGAAGGTGATATTATACTCATGTCCCACTGAGGAGCTTCCCATAGTTGACCAATTAATTAGCAGAATTGTTCTGATCTGAGAGGCTCCAATGATTTTATCCAAAAGGGAAAACAACAACAACAACAACAACAACAATAACATGCTAGCTTTCAAAGCTTAGAGGCTTTTTCATCCGGAAAAGATGATTTTTAAAAAGCATTCAGGGGAAGGAAAGCAGTGGCACTGAGGTCACAATGTCTACATTTTGGTTTGGACATGTTATTGAGGAAGGTCTCAAGATAAAAAAGGCCACATATCCTGGTGGAACATGGATTGCCAGGAAACAAAGGCAGTATAATAGAGACAACATCTCTGAGAACCGTATTTCCCTCTATCCAGTGCAAGAACCAAGATACTGGCAAATACAGTTCTCAGAGGATGAAGCTTTGTAACTTCAAAAGAAGAAGGAAAACATTATTACTTCTGTTTTGCCACTTTTGTTCCCCAAACATGTTGTCTGTGTGTGTGTGTGTGTGTGTGTGTGTGTGTGTGTGAAGGGTATATGGCCTAACTTTTTCATCTACACAAACACTTCATTAATATGCGTGTGGGTGTATATGCCTTCATGTAACCTGTGAATTTATGGAGACCCCATGAATTTCATAGGGTTTTCTTCGGCAAGGAATATTTGGAGGTAGTTTTGCTGGTTTCTTTCTCTGAAATAAAGCCTACATCTCCTGGTTTTCATTGGTGGCCTCTTGTCCAAATGCTAACCAGGGTTAACCCTGCTTAGCTTCCAAGATCAGATGGGATCAACAAAATTAGACACATTGTAACTCCAAGATGATAACTTTCCTTCCTCTATATGTCTTTTCTTTCCATCTTTGTCTGCGGGAAGAAGTCTATACACTTCAAAAGCTAGCATGATAGATTTTGTACCTTTAGGTTGACCTAAGAAAGGTATCACCACCGTGTGAACATTAGATTTTGTTTTATGGGCAACACAGCTAGCCCTGCAATTTTTCTAATGTTGCTGTGTTCTCGATCCACTTCACCCCAGGGAACAGATCACATCATTGTGTAGTTGCAGGGTGTCCATTTCATAAAACCAGGTTCTGAGGTCTGGGAGCTAAGCAGCTCCCTTGCATTTCAGAAAACAAACAAGCAGGAACAGGAATGTTATGCTGGGGATGTAAATGCTGGTTTATTCTCTTCTTCTGCAAGACAAGTGAGAGGTCTTTTGGTGTTCTTGAGAGAGTTTTCACTTTCTTAGGAATGACTTTTGCATCAGTTTTGGAAATGGGTAGCTAAACTATAATATCTTCTTCCTTGTTGCATAACTTCTAAAAATTAGATAACCTTGGCTGGGCAGTTTGCATCTTTTTGATGAATTAGCTAGCCTTTTTGTGCTGGTTACTGCATACCCTCCAACATTTTACAGATGGAAACTGGAACATGTGTGACCAAGCAACATCAAAGTGTGATCAAGATGGCAAAAGTTATTAATGAAGAAGAACACACAAGCTAGGAGAGGCTACAGTGGTCTGCTCTTGCCTAAACCTACTGGGAAGGGCTGGAATTCACCCTTCCTCTGCGCCCTTCCCTCACTGAGTTAATTGAATACAAATTACTTTTGCACTCTGAATTCAGTTTGCAGCAATTTAAACTATGTAAACTACTTTTGCACTCTGAATTTGGTTTGCAGCAACTGAAGTTATCTGCAGCTAAAGGGGAAAGTGAGAGGAGGAGATGGGAGGAATGGAGATGGGCTTTGTCTCACAAGGGGAGAAGGAGTCATTTTGCACAGAGACATGTTTGTGCAAATTACAGAAAACTCAAGAGAAAAGAAAGGTGATCTTTATCTCATTCTTGCACTGAAGGTGAGGCCCTGTTGCAGAGGCTGGCAATTTCTTTGCAGCCTCTTGAGACCACCTGTCTTGTTGAGAAGTGTTGCTAATATTCTTCGTGTCCCTGTTTTACACTCATCACAGCCTTCTGTAAAAGGAAACTTATCACATCTGAATCCCTTAGGCACCAGATGGGTGTACCCTTTAATAAGGAAAAATATTTAGGATTAGGCAAAGGGCTACCATACAACTTGGAATGTGCATCAATCCATATTTCACAATGCTGCAAGAAGAAGGGGGGAGTGAATTGGGACAAGCCACAAATGCATTATGTACTCAAGCTAAGGCTGGTGCCCCCTTTCCAATAAACAGCCATTGACATTTATGTGGACAAAATAGGAAGGCTGTTGGGTGAACAGGCAATCCACAAAACACTTCTTTAGACAGAGAACAGAGAATCACCTCTTGCTCTGGGTGCCAAACACAAAATCCTTAAAAACAGATGACCCTACCATATTGAATTTGGGATGTTGTTAAAATGGAAGCCTTAACATCAAGTTGACTGTACCAGCCATTATGGCACAGAGGAATGAGATTCACTGCTAACAGTAGTTATACTGAATGGATGGCAGTAGAGGGATATTCTGTTCTTACATCTCTTTGGTGATTGTCCTACATAATGGTTCCTTTGTGTGAAAGTGACATGCTTGCATTCTTCCTTATAGATGTGAAAAGGGGATACGTTGGCTTATAGAGAGATGAAATCTACCAGATGAGAGATGCAACCATCACTAATAACCATCCAAATTCCCCTAGGCTTTTCATGACTTTTTCTGCTGAAATTGGTATTGATTGACCTCTGTGTTCAGCAAGTTGTGTCCTCTCGCAGATGCTCACAATCCCTTCCCCCAGCATGCTCCAGTGTAATCTTTCCTCATAAGCTCTCTTCAGAATTTTACGTGAAAGTCCTCCTTCAAAAATAAGGGTGCCAGATCTCAGGGGCCTGACCCTGCTTCTCAGGGTGAGGAGGAGAAATCTCAGTGTGAGAACGCTGCCTTGAAAGGTGTGTGTATATGTATTTTTCTCATTGGTTAAATGTGGTATGCTTTTTTAAAAAACAAATTGAATTGTATATCTTTGTAACTGTGGTTGATGCTTATGTCTCGTGCTTAATGACTTCATCAGGGCCTGTCCCCTATAAAATTACTCTTGTAGCATCACAAGGGCCAATATCTGGTGACATCATAAAACATCATCCTTGGGTCTATATTTTTGGCAGCAAAATATCAGGGCTTGGAATAAACCTGACCTGGCAACTCCATTCAGAAAGTATAAGAATTTATTTTCAAAGAAGGGGAAGTTCCCAGAGAATAAAGTCAGTAACACCTTTAGTTTTTCCCCACACAATTTATTCCATTTTTCAATTCTTTTCTCCCTGATTTCTCTTTCTGCCCTTGATGTTTGAACCTTGTCATTTGGTTTTCCAGTTTAATAACATACAATGGAAATGAATTCTTATTGTGTAAGATTATATATCCACTGGTTTTTTGTGGGGGTTTTTTTTCGGGCTGTGTGGCCATGTTCTAGAAGAGTTTCTTTCTCTCTTTTTTTTCCTCTCTGAAGATGCTAGCCACAGATGCTGGCGAAACGTCAGAAAGAAACTCTTCTAGAACATGGCCACACAGCCCAAAAAAAACCCCACAAAAAACCTATGGATGCCGGCCATGAAAGCCTACGACTTCACATATATATCCACTAATTATTACCCTGAGAAAGTTTTTATGGAGCAGAACAACAAAGTTTGCAATTTTTGTTTCATCAATCAGCATGTATAGGCAGAAAATAACTGTACCAAATGGGCTTCAAATAGTGTTAATGTTTCTTTATGTTCTTTGTAATAAGTACACCAGTGCAAATAAAAATTACAAATTGAATAGTTGGCAGCAGGGAAGTTGGTAGAAAAGTAATAACGTACGAAAACAGAGTAAACATTCAGTTCATTAGTATAGGCTATGATTTAATGGATTGGAACAAAGAATAATTCTATTTAGGAGAGACTTCGGAATCAAGAACAGTTCCAGGCCTGTTGTAAGCCACCCCGATTGCCATGCAGAGGGGTGGGTTATAAATAAAAAAATTATTATTATTATTATTATTATTATTATTATTATATATGGGAAGAGATTGCTGGCACATAGCATCCAACTGTCCCAATTTGGGATGCACAGTCCCAGTTAATCCTCTGTCATCCTATTTTTAGCTTCTTTTAAAATGCCCTGGTTTCTATCTTCTCCTTCCACTTCCCCTCTTTATCCTCAGCTTACTTCACTTCCTGCAGACTGAGTTCAAATTGCAAAAGTAGTTTGCACTATATTAATTCTCAAGGAGGAAAGGGGAGGAAGGGATGGATTTTGCCCCTCCTAGTAGGCTCATGCAAAAACAAACTAGCTTTGCCATCTTGACTATATTCTCATGTTGCTTGGCCACACATATCCAGGCTTCATCTGTGAAATGTTGGCAGAAACTGTGTGTGTGTGTGTATAAGAGCTGCTGCATGATTCACTCCTCCCTCAGATCTTTCACAAACAGTGGCATCACTAGGTTTGGTGTTACCCAATGCAGGTGCCCAAAAAAGGCTTCCAGAGGGGGGCAATGGATCATCTGGTCAGATCCAGAGTGGAAAGCAACAGCATCCCCACAAGCAGCCATTGATGGGGTATGGTGCTGTGGCATCCTGGCAGCCTGTTCCAGGTCTGGCAAGGTTGCTGGGTGACCTAGAAAGGGAGGCAACACTTTTGCTTGCTCACCCAGAAGCCGAACCAGTCCCACCAGGTGTTCCACCCAGTGTAAACTTCCCTCTGGGGTGTCATCTGGTGCAGTTCGTATCCCTCACACCTTGCTAGTGACACCCCTGTCCACAGAGGCACATAGGAAGATGTAAAACATGTATGGAGTTCTCTTGTGTCATAATCTCAACTCCAACTGTTCATAACTTTTCCAGGATCAAAGCAACACGTCCCCATAGAGGTAGAATTAGAGTACTTTTAAATGGGCATTGGACTGGGACCTACTAGATGCAAAACCTGTCCTACTAAATAGTCACTTTTATACCACACTCTGGATCCTGGTATATATGTATACTACCTTCATTTTAACAACAGCTTTTATATATGGCTGATGAAACATTGGTGTGGAGTCAAGAAAATGGGCAGTTTGCACTATTTGTGGGGCTTAGAGCAGGTACAGCCAGGCATGTGAAGCCACTCCATTATAATGAAAAGACCTGGAAACGTGCTGGTGCAATATCGTTCCCTTTACATTTTTTGTTGAATTCCTCAGAAGATTGCATCTGAGGTCTAATCTGTACTGCAAAAATAATGTGGTTTGACAGTGCTTTAACTGGCTCAATGGTTAAAGACATGGCACAATGCTATGGAATTCTGGAATTTGTACTGAGATATGTAGCCTTCTCTGTCAAAAAGCTCTTATGCCACCACAAATGACAAATCCTAGGATTTCATAGGATAGAGCCATGCCAATTAAAGCAGTGTCAAACTGCATTATTCATGCAGTGTAGATGAAACCTGGAGTTGGCTCTGTGCCTATGTGTGTTCTTCGCATGTATACAGGCAATCCATGAAACTTTGTGGGGCTATACAGATGGCCCCTAAGGGATGGCTCCGTCCTGCCCCTGGGAGTGCCAGATCTGGGCCACAGCAACTGCATGCCACAGCCCCAATCCGACACTTTGGCACTCCAAAAAAAGCTGGCAAATGCTGCTCCTTTTTGGAGCGGCAAAAAGCCACCCTTACTGCCACCGCCATGGCTCTTCTGCACTCCTTTGGTACAGCGTATCTAAATGCTGTGCCAAGGGAGCGCCCGAATGCCATGTGCAGTGCAGTGGGGTGCATGGAGTGACGGTGGCATAGGGGCAGCTGGTGTGCGGTCGCCATGCCCCAACTCCACCCCTAGGCCGGCCCTTTTGGCTGGTCTGTACAGGCCCTGTGTCCCTAAAGCAAGCCTTTTTATTCATTGTATTATTTTGGGCAGTAGCCCAATACATTTTCTCTATAATTTCCCCCTCATCTAGCATATCCCTCTTCAAATGACTGTGCATTTTGGGAATTTTCCTCCACAGTGTGAGAACTATCACTGTAGTGTGGGTCCCAAAGTGCAGCGGAGGGGGGGGAGGAATTTCCACCATGGAAATATCCCAAATTTGGGTCTCTTTTAACACCCATGGGAGCATTGTCCCCTTTCAAAACTGTGCCTATACTGACCTACATACAGTTTCTGGTACTGTCTTTGTGGCATGAGGAAGAGATACTCTTGAGCAGCTCCTACATCATGAAGGGAATTTAAGAAAAAAAAATTAAATTTCAGTTTCTCATGGAAGGCCTTTGTGTTAAATTGACCATGAGACAATCTTAGAAATTACTGCACAATTTAGAATCTAGTCTTTTGCCTCTGATTGTTGCTTTTTGTTTTCTTTTTAGCTCCCTGACCCTCTTTCCCTCTTCCTCTTCTATGGCTGAGATCCCACATGAAGATAACACATGTAACTTTACAGTCACAGAGTTATTGACAATTATGTACTAGCGAACTGCAACACTGCACAACTGAATGTGCTAACAAATGTGAAATGCACAATTGCAGTGCACATTGCAATGCGCAATGGCACTGCATGATACAGACTTCCACATCTGACAAAAATGACTGACCACTTTTGTAGGGGAACTTGTACAGGCGTAAGGCACTATCAGGATGCCAGCCTGTATTTTGCTTTCTTATAGTATTAAATATCCAACAGAAACCTACGGGGGGAAAAAATAAAGATTAGAAATGAATCTGTACAAACTACATAGCTGGTAAAAACAAAATCCTTTCACTATTTCATGTAGAGACATTTTCAGATAGATGGCATCCTGTTTTGAAAGTGAGGTAGTCCCTAAGAGAGCACAGCTAGAGTTGAATTGGCCTAGCTCTGGGGAAATGTTTTAATATTGGACCTAATTTGATATGCCTTAGGTAAGAACCATTTATGCAGGGCAATGGTATGAGTTAGTCTGTGCTGATGAAATTGGTTTTTAAGTGACCTATTTTCAGTGCGGCTTGCTAGAGAGCACCTAACTGTTACAAGTTTTCCATTCCAACCTACATATTACTATGCATCTGATCTTATTTTCTGCGACCTTTCCTCATTGCCATCTTTCATTTTCAGGTTTGCTGTACAGGTAATAAAGAAAATAAATCAAGCTGCTAAGCAGGAAGTGATCATTCACTCTTACTGTGTCCTCTAGAGATCTTACTGTGAAGCCTGGTTCCCCGAGACAGTTTTACTGTGTTTTATGAATCCACGAGTGAAAAGACCTTGGAGGTTTCCAGAGTGCAATGCTGAGATTTCTTTCATTAGACAGAGCAGCTTGCAAGTGATAATGTTACATGGAAATCCAGGGGAAAGGGTGCCCTTCAAGTCAGGCTTGGATTCAGATCTGCCTATTTGCAAATGAATGTGTGTGTTTTAAAAAAACACACCCAACAACAACCCTATCAAATGTGGTGCTTTGTAGAGCATGGCTGGTGAGCATGGCCATAGGGAGCAGGAATTTATGGCATTCCTGAGCAGGAGAAGCCAAAATGATCATCAGGCTTGAAGATCTTCCCTTTGAGGAAAGGCGTTGTTGCTTTGGTGTATCTTAGGGGGGTTGCAGATTGCAAGAAATAGTGCAAATTGAGTCCACTTTTAGGGTTAGGGTTAGTGCTAGGGAATCATGGGAATTGTGAAGTCATAGGCTTTCATGGCCGGCATCCATAGGTTTTTTTTGTAGGTTTTTTTGGGCTGTGTGGCCATGTTCTAGAAGAGTTTCTTTCATGGGAATTTTTTTTTTCTGAGACATTGAGCCGTCTCTGTCAGAGAGCTCTAGTACCACAATCAAAAACAGTTCCCATGATTCCCTAACCCTAACCCTAAAAGTAGACTCAATTTGCACTATTTCTGGCAGTCTGAAACCCCCCCTTAGAATATGAGAATGTTTGAAGGAGGCACAAGGGCCACCTAGTTCAGCCCCCTGCTATATGCACAACTACAGCATTAAAGAAGAGTCCAGAGAAGAGTCCACCACCACCACCAGGCAGTCTATTCCATTATTAAACAGCTCTTATAGTAAAGAAATTGTTCCTAATATTTAGGCAGAATTTCTTTTCCTGTAATTTGAATCTTTTAGTTTGTGCTGTGGTCTCTAGAGTAGCAGAAAACAAGCTCAGTCCATCTTCTACATGACATCTGTTCAGATATTTAATGATGACTATCATGTAACTTCTCAGTCTCTTCTACTCCAAGCTAAACATACGTAGCTCCATAAGCTGTTCCTCATCTAGGGGTTGGTTTCTAGACAGTTTACCATTTTGATTGCCTTTCTCTAGACTCATTCCAGCTTGATAGATCCTTCTTGAATGTTTGTATCCAGAACTGGACACAATATTCCTGGTGAGAGCTGACCAAAGCAGAATAGGGTGGAACTACTACTTCCTTTGATCTGGACACTGAGCTTAGTTTAGGGAGGAGACATTTCTGGAAAAATGCTAATTTTACGAAAGCAGTCATAAAAGCATTTATTTTATGAAAGCAGCATTGCTAATGTATTTAAATATGCCTGCAGTCTCAGTGGTCCTTTATGATAGAACCATGCATCCTGGTCAAAATTCCACAATTCATAAATACTGCAGCAGCCCTGTTCTACCTAGGGTACTTTCAGATATGTGCAATTGCCCTGTTTTAATTATGAAATTTTCTAGAAGTCTTTTTGTAGTTTTTGAGTAATAGTGCATATTCTCCTACATATAGGTGCATCCTTACTTTAAGTTCTTTTCCAAGAATTTCATGATGGGTAGAAGGTGGTATAATTTATTTTCATAAAAACTACATTACAGCTTTTTGATATGTAATCTCTCACTTTTAAAATTATAATGCAGTCTTCCACCTTTCTTAAAGATTTGGTCCCAGTAGTCTATTTTTATTTCTTATATTATATTTCATTTTATTTCCTACTGGATAGTTCTAGGATAGTTAGACTTCCTTACCAAGTCCTTCTAGTGTCGTATTTTGAAGTTCTGGCATTAGCTTTGCTTCATAGATTTGGCCTCTTGTCGTAATTAGAATGGCAATATACCGTAGATTTCAGAAATTAGGTTCTAGGCATATGTGATGCTGTATTCAGAGGCATCATTTTAATGATAGCTGGTGTGAATTGCTGCAGTGCTTCCTACATGCTGATATCACTCTGTGAAAGAATCTCCTGCTGTTACACAAGCAGGGTACTTCTTTTCCTGCCCCTCTGAGGATTAATAGTAGTTTTAAGGCAAAGATGGGAAGCAGGTAGATTAGATTCTACTTGGAGATCTATTTGCAATTCCTAAGTACTAATTATTTAACAAGAGTGATACATCACTGCCTGCCACCCTACTTCATGTTATGGTGCTTCAAGAGAAAAGGCTTGCAGACAAAGCGGGAATAGATTTTTCTGTGAAAGGCTGGTGTCTGCATTACAGAAAATTACAGTAGTTTGATACTGAAGTGTAATCACTTCAACTTCCATGGTTCATCCTATGGAATCCTGGGATTTGTAATTTGTTGAGGGGCTTAGAATTCTTTGCTTCACCTCTCTTTAACTATTGAATTAGATTTGAACTCTTTGGTAGAAATCTAAGCATCTCACCCAAAAATACATCCCAGACTTCTATAGGATGGTATACTGGCTGAGAGAGAGGTCTCAGTGCTCTGTAAGTGTGTAATTTGGCTATGTTAATGAAAACAAATTCCTAGGCTGAGATATACTCAGGCATAAACCTTTCCCTTAATTCTAAATGCATGTCTGCTCCTTGTTCTCAGTTTTGGAAGTTGAAGTTCAAAATGTAGATTTTCTGAAAATTTTAGTGCAAGCCCTCTTCCTTCGTTATCTTGCACTAAGCTTCAGGATCTAGAAGAAGCAAAGAAGATCTCAGAAGACTAAATATGAGGAAATTAAGACTTATGTGTGGCAAATTAGATTGGGGAATGTCTTGTGGGAAAGGGTTAGGCATCCCTCTTTCCCCAGCTCAGATCCAGAAATCCTTCCAGTCACTTTACAACACAGTCTCATCAATATGTATTTGGATATAGGTCCCGGAGTTCAGTGGGGCTTATTCCCAGGTAAATGGGTACAAGACTGCAGAATTAATGTAAAAATGAGGAACTTGTTTTACTTGCTACATGATATTTAAGCCGTTGGCACTAGTGCAGTGCCATCCTTTCCATGAATTTCCTTTCTCCATTTGTGAGAGGTCAATTGGTTGTATACATGACAAGGTATGCAACTTCTTTGAATTGTGGTGGTGGGGGACATACAGTGCTTTCAGGGGATGCAGTCTTTTTCAGCTATGGGCACTGTTGCCATAACTGCTTTTGTTACTGCCAAAATGCTTCATGCCAGCCTTATCCTGGAGATCTTCTGCCATTTATAATAGACCAATCTAAGCTAGCTGGGCATATGGTTTACCCTGATACAAGTCACCTTCCTTGCACTGAACATTTCATTTTCCAATAAAAGAATAAATTACTTTCATGGATACTAGTCTGTGAATACCATGATGAAGAAATACTATTCATCTTTTTGCTGCAAATGAATCTGACTTTGCCTTTCTCTCCTTCTCTGTCTCCTCTCTGTTGGTGAATACAAGTGAGAAAAAGCTCATTACAGAGGCTCTGAGCAGAAACCAATTTCTGAAGAGGCTGGATCTGCAGCAGATCAGAGATATGGTAGAATGTATGTATGGAAGAACATACCAGCAGGGGAGCTATATAATCAAACAAGGGGAACCTGGCAACCATATATTTGTACTGGCAGGTCAGTAACCATTTAAGGTCTTCAGTTAAATAACTGAATGGGACACAGATAAGCCTTACTTTTCATATGTTAATATTTGATCAGCTGTACTGAGGTCTAACCAGCTTATCCATTCCATCCATAATGGCAAATCATTTCTCTTTTGTAGGTGCATCCACTCTTATTTATGGTTGTGTGGAAAGTAATGCAACAGTCACAATAATATAGGTGTATGTGTGTGTATGAGCCAGCATGGTTTAGTGGTCTGAGTGAAGAATAGACTTTGAATCCCCGCTCAGCCATGGATACCCACTAGGTGACCTTGAGCAAGTCACACTCTCCCAGACTCAGAGGAAGGCAAAGGCAAATCTGAACAAATCCTGCCAAGAAAACCCTATGTTAGCTTTTCCTTTGAGTTGTCATAAGTCAGAAACAGCTCCAACTCCAAGGCACACAACAACTATCTATCTATCTGTCTATCTATCTATCTATCTATAGTGCCTTCTTACCTCTTTGATCCACCACAGTGGCCCTATGAGATAAGCAATTGCAAATAAAGCTTATCTCCCTGTCTTTGAATGATGCTTCCACATATGCTCACAAAGTATGAAGCAGCTGCAACACACACACCCCACCTGCCCCTGCCCAATATCTGATAGTTTTATAATAATAATAATAATATTTATTTATATCCCACCCCTCTGCAGAGCAATCGGGGCGGCTTACAACATTAAAATTTCCATACAGATATATTAATTTATCATGGACTCTTGCCTGTGAACTTTCTGGTGGACCTCTGTCTCAAAATTTGGAGCAAGCTTATTCTCTGCTGCTCCTTAGACTAGGATACGGAGCAACAGATTCAAACTATAGGAAAAGAGATTCCACCTAAACATTAGGAAGAACTTCCTGACAGTAAGAATGGGTTGACAGTGGAAGATGCTCCCTCAGAGTGTGACGGAGTCTCCTTCTTTGGAGATTTTTAAACAGAGGCCAGATGTTGGGAGTGTTTTTATTGTGTATTCCTGCATGGCAGAGGATTGGAATGGATGGTCCTTGGGGTCTCTTACAACTCTAACTAGAGCATCCTCAGCAAGTGGCTGTCCAGCCTCTTTTTGAAGATGTCCAGCAAAAGTGACCCCACCACTTCCCTAGGCTATTAGTTCCATTGCCAAACTTCTCTTACCATCAAGAAGTTCTTTCTAGTGTTCAATCAAAAGATACCCTCCTCCAATTTAAGACCATTAGACTTGGCTCTATCCTCTGGGGCATCAAAGAACAAACCAGTCCCCTCCTCTCTGTGACAGCCCTTTAGATATTTACAGAGTGGAATCATGTCACCCCTCCATTTTCTCTTCACCATTTTCAGCTCTTTCAACCTTTCCTTGCGCGTGTTGTTCTCCATACCTCTTATCATCTTTGTTGCCCTTCTCTGAACTCACTTCAGCTTAATCGGTGAATCAGTAGCCCTTTAAACAATCTAATGAATAATAGGAATTAGTTACATATAGAAAATAGATTTCCAGGCACTGCTTGCTTCATACCTCTTTGAATGTTTAAATCAGGTGTGCATGCCTGTGCGTCCACACCCACCCACTTTGTCTACAATTGGCAAGGCATGTGATTCAACCATCACGGATGCTACCGCTATGTTTAATTTGACCCCAGTGCACTTAACTGCCATCATTCTAGTAAAGTCAATACTGAATTGAGTTACTCCTAATTAAGCAACCAAAATCAATAGTAGAGAGGAAATGGCTCATGGAAATTTGGCGTTAAGAGCCGAGGTGTCCTTTCCTCCCCTAAACGCATTCATCCTTCATTTCCAATGACCCCATCCAATGCTGCAACAATAATGTTATGTTTAGCTAAACAGCTATTTTGTGGATGGCTTGCTGTGAAATATTCAAACTAAGGAAGGATATTCAAATAAGGAAGCAATTGCCCAGAATGAAAAAAAAAAAAGTTGTCATTTGAAGATGTTTCTTACTCATGAAATATCACATTTAGCTGAAGCCAAATAAGATTTAGAATACAGGAAAGGGTAAAGTATTGTTAACGCTAATGAAATCCATTTTTCAATAGCTATAAAACCTTGTAAAAGAACTCACCCTCAGGCAGAATCCTCATGTAATGTACCATGCTGTATATATTGAAAATTGAGTTTAAACCTCATATAAGAGCTTTGATCTATAGGGTG
>CM034708.1:12982382-12992519 GCA_020142125.1 Phrynosoma platyrhinos | reverse complement strand
GTGGATAACAAAATTCATATAATTTAAAGTGCCATATTAGTGAAGTGCTCTAAAGCGAAGCACCTGAAAGCAAGGTACACCTACATTAGGATACCTGAATGATTTTGTAAGAAGAGAACATCAGGTATCCTACTTGGAATCTGTTAACATCTTCAAAGATTTGAATTGCATTTAAATGGCACACACTAGATGTTCCAAAAGTTAAAGAATGTCTTTAGAAAATGTGTCTTTCCACTGAAAAGGTGAACATAACTATAATGGTCCAGATAAAAGCAGGAAGAAGCAAAAGGGTTTAAAAAAAACCCCACATGGAACAAAACTTGCTTGTTAGTTTTCAGAAAGTACAATACTAGAGTTATCTCCAGTTTCACTTTTGGATGAATATACTCTTTAAATATGTGCTGATGTGTTGACCCAATAAGAATGGAAATTAGTTCCTTTGTTGAAGACAAAAGCTTTCTCCTTCAGATTTATGGAATAGACTGAGAAGGGAAATGATGTTGTTTATGGTCCAGTGTGCATCAAGTATGTTAACAGGGTGTGAATAAATCATGGGTGAATGCAAAATAACAGACTTTTCCTCCTGGGCTGAAGTCCATCTAAAATTCAACAATCTAACATAGCTATATGACTCAAAGATTGGATACCTCAAAAACAAAGTGTAAAGGTTGAGATCCAGGGACTGTTTACTGAAGAACTGGATAAATACTTAAATGCATGATCCTTTCTGTAGAACAAGTGTATACAAATCTGCCATGTGCAAAGGTGTATACAACCTCCCAACCCTGTAGAGAGAACACCTTTGTCCAAGGATGCCAATGCTGTGGCCTTTTCAGTGCCCAGCTAAGACTTCGAGCTGGTCTTGCATTTCAGCAATTTCCATTACTAGCTTTAGTCTTTAGATACAGGCTAAGGGGGGTTACAGACTGCCAGAAATAGTGCAAATTGAGTACACTTTTAGGGTTAGGGTTAGTGCTAGGGAATCATGGGAATTGTTTTTTTTCCCCTGAGACATTGAGCCTTCTCTGTCAGAGAGCTCTGGTGCCACAATAAAATACAGTTCCCATGATTCCCTAACCCTAACCCTAACCCTAAAAGTGGACTCAATTTGCACTATTTCTAGCAGTCTACAACCCCCCTAAGTCTCCCTTATCTGAAATGCTGGTGCCTCACAGAACTGCAAACCCCAGGATTCTGTAGGATGAAGCCATGTCAGTTAAAGTGGCGTCAAACTGCATTATTTCTACAGTGTAGATACACCCTAGGTCAAGGGTAGGCAACCTAAGGCCCGGGGGCCGGATGCGGGCCCCCCCAAGGCCTTTGGACCGGCCCCAGGCCAGTCCTGCCACCGACGACGACGACACCCCCTGCCGCCTGCCATGATGATATTGATTATTGTTGTTATTACTTGTTCTTGGGGGTTTCTTGGCAAAATCTCCACAGGGGTTTTGCCATGGATTTTCTGGGGCTGAGAGAGTGTGCATGCATTTTTTTAAATTTTTTTAAATTAAATTTTATTTATTTATTTATTTATTTATTTATTTATTTATTTATTTATATTTGGTGCTTCAGCCCCCTAATTGTCTGAGGGACAGCAACTCAGCCCCTGGCTCAAAAAGGTTGCCTACCCCTGCCCTAGGTAATTTATAATTTATACATTTTAATATGGAAATAAAACCACAAAATAAGGTTAGGTAGAAAAGAAATACTAATATTCTATAGGATCTTCAACAGGAAAAAAAATTACTTAATAAAAATATGATATAATGTATAGAAATTGGATACTTCAGTTATTTATTACATGATTTCTTTCTAATTGTGTCTGCAGAACCTTCAACCAAACTGTTGGGACTTTTGAAGAACTCCAGGCTTACCTTGTGGGCTATGTGGCTACTCTTGCTCGTGATGATGAAAAAAGGAATGCACAGTAAGTCTTCTAGCTGATGCTCAAAGCTTCATGGAAAGCAACCTTTCACAAGACTGCAAAAGTATAGACATTAAAGGTGTCACTTCTACGTGTTTGTTAAAAAATACATAGAAGATGCAACACCTCTTATCTGAGTCGAATAAGATTTTGGTCAAGATTTTGTAGCCACTTTCATGCCCTGTTAAAGAAGCTAAAGCTAACACAACCTTTCCAAAGTTTTACATTATATTGTTGTTGTTGTTGCTGTTGTGTGCCTTCAAGTCATTTCTAACCTATGGTGACCCTAAGTGAAATCTCCTTGGAATCTAAGGCTGTTGTATTTTGGCCACATAATGAAAAGGCATGGATTACTAGAAAAGACAAATAATGTTAGAAAAGATGGAGGGTAGTAGAAAGAAAGGAAGACCTCATGCCAGATGCATGGACTCAATCAGGGAGGCCATGGGCTTGAATTTACAGAAAATAAGCAGAGCAGTGGAGGATAGGGAATGGTGGAGATGCCTCATCCACAGGGTTGCCATGAGTCAGATCGACTTGAGGGCAGTTAACAACAACATGGCAAACCTGTGTTCTGGGAAGGGAGAAACTCTCAGCATTTCCGTTGTCATGGACTGATCACTACCTGGTAGGGTTTAGACTCACTGGGACTCAGGGCCTCTGCAGGGGTGAGGGACCATTAAGATGACCTGCCCAAGGAGGCTTATGGATCCCGATGGATTCCTGATGGCTCTTGGGGAGTTTCCTGTTGCCTTGGCAGGTGACCTGTCGAAACCCTGGCAGATCTCTAGAATAAGGAAATGGCCAGAGTGGTGGACACAATTGTCCCTGAGTGTCCCCTCCATAAGGTAGAGCCAAACATGCCTGCTGGTTCACTAGGGAACTGGTGGTGATGACAGGAGTGGGACAGAGACTAGAGTGATGATGGCAGAAGACTCAGAGTGAGTTTGACTGAAAATGGGCTAGGGCCCATTGGAAAGCCTACGCCGAGGCAATGGAGGCAGTAAAGAAATTATACGTCTCTGCCACCATTGCATCTGCACAGTGTCTTCCAGCGAGGCTGTTCTGAGCAGTCAGGGGCTTTGTACATTTTGCCCCCCAAGAAGAAAACAAAGACCATTCAGCAGCTCACTGTGAAGACAAAATTGCTCGAATTCACTCTGACCTGGATGTTGTAGTTGACACAGGTCCAGTGGATGTAATCTTGGTGCCTGCTTGTCCTGTATTGTTGGATAAGTTTCACTTTGTGCAGCCTGAGGATGTGGACAGGATCTTTGGAAAAATGAGGGCCACCTCATGCATACTGGATCCTTGCCTTCCTGGCTTCTGAAAGCAGCTAGAGAGGGACTGGGTGAGTGGGCAAGCAGGTGACAAATGCCTCACTGCAGCAAGGCAGATTTCTATCCTGTTTAAAGGAGGCTGTGGTGAGGCCGTTACTGAAAAAGATGACCCTGAATCCCACTATTATGGCTCACTGTAGCAAGGCAGATTTCCATCCTGTATGAAGGAGGATGTGGTGAGGCTGTTACTGAAAAAGACCACTCTGGATCCCACTATTTTAAATAACTATCAGTCAGTCTCTAATATTCCATTCTTGGGCAAGGTTCTGGAGTGAGTGGTGGCCTCCCAGCTTCATCAGGGATTTCTGGATGAAACTGATTATCTAGAGACATTTCAATCTAGCTTCAGACCTGGCTATGGAATGGAGACAGCTTTGGTTGCCTTAGTAGATGACCTATGTAGGGAATTGGACAAGGGGAGTATGTCTCTGTTGGTCCTGCTGGATCTCTCAATGGCATTCAGTACCATCAACCATGGTATCCTTCTGGGCCACCTTTCTGGGATGAGACTTGGAGGCACTGTTATGCAGTGGTTCCAGTCTTTCTTGGAGGGGTGAACTCAAAAGGTGGTGTTGGGGGACTCCTGTTCAACTCCTTGGCCATTGGCCTATGGCAGGGGTAGGCAACCTTTCCCCTTTAAGGGCCGAGGGACTTCAACTCCCAGAAGCCTCAGCCATGTTGGCCAATAGCTCCTGGGATTCTGGGAGCTTAAGTCCCTCGGCCTTTAAAGGGGAAAGGTTGGCTACCCCTGGCCTATGGGGTCCCTCAGGGTTCTGTTCTGTTCTCCATGTTATTCAACATCTACATGAAACCTCTGGGAGAGGTCATATGGAGTTTTGGGGTGCAGTGTCACCAATATGCAGATGACACCCAACTTTATCTCTCCTTCCCATCTGATTCCAAGGAAGCTGTCTCCATATTGAACCAGTGTCTGCTGTCAGTAATGGACTGGATGAGGGCAAACAAATTGAGGCTTAATCTCTGGTGCTTCTGGTCAGTCATAAGACAGATCAGGGAATAGGGATTCAGCCTGTGCTGGATGGAGTTACACTCACCCTGAAATCTCAGGCTTGCAGCTTGGGTGTGCTCCTGGACTCCATTCTGAGCCTGGATGACCAAGTCTCAGCAGTAGCCAGAATTGCATTTGCACAGCTTAAACTTGTATGCCAGGTGCACCTGTTCCTTGAGACATCAGATCTGGCTACAGTGACACATGCCTTGATTACATCCCATTTGGACTACTGCAATGCACTCTACTTGGGGCTGACTTTGGAAACTGTCTGGAAACTTCAGTGGGTTCAAAACAGTCAGCATGCTGACCAGGACCAGTTACAGGGAGCATATAACTCCCTTGTTAAAACACCTTCACTGGCTACCTGTTTGTTTCCGGGCACAACAAAGTGCTGGTTATGACCTACAAAGCCCTACATGCTTAGGTCAAGGCTATTTCAGAGACTGTATCTCCCCATATGAACCTGCGAAAGCCCTAAGATCTGCAGGAGAAGGCTTTCTCTCAGTCCCGCCACCATCACAGGCTTGCCCAGTGAGGGCATGAGGGAGAGCCTTCTTGGTGGCTGCTCCTGCTCTTTGGAATGCCCTTCCTTGGGAGGATAGGCTGGCCCCTTCCCTGCTGGCCTTTTGCTGGAAGTAAAAACATTTTTATACAGGCAAGTATAGCAGGGTGATTTTTTATGGAGCAGATGGGTTTTTAGTTTGTTTTTAACTTTTGTACATTTTATGTGATTTTATACTGAGCATAGATGTTTTAATTGTTTTGAATTTTCTTGAGATTTCCAATGTTTTATCTGTGAATTACCTTGGGCCCTTCCATGGAGAAAGGCAACATATAAATGAAATAAATAAATACATAAATAAATAAACCTATCATGGGGTTTTCTTGGCAAGATTTATTCAGAGGAAGTTTGCCATTGCCTTTCCCTGAAAGTATGTGACTTACCAAGGTCCTCAAGTGGATTTTATGGCCAAGCTGGGAATTGACCATGGTCTCCAGAATCATAGTTCAACACTCAAACCTCTATGCCATGCTGGCATAGCTAATATCTTGCTTAATGTACATATGCTGTTGCCTTTTGCATTCAGCTGTTTTCCAGTGGATCTTCTCAGAAATGACATATTCTGCTCCAATTTCAATTGCCTTCCTGTAATATATGACAGCACTGTGAGAATCACAAGGCAATTTTTTGGACTTCCAACATATTGGCTGCAATCCAGAGACTTCCCCTTCACTCATGTTTCAGAGTTTCCAGTTCCTTTCTTTGTGCGAATGCTTCCACATTGCATTATCCACACAAAATAACAGGAAATTCTTAAGCAAAGAAGTTTCTCATAGGAAACTAACCACATGCAGACTTAAGCCTGGTTGCATGCAGTTTTGGTGTGAAATCCCCCTGGGGATTTTTGTTGTTGTATACCTTCAAGTCTTTTCTGACTTATGACAACCTTAAGACAAACCTGTCATGGTTTTTCTGGAAGGTTTGTTCACAGGGTTTTTTCCTTTATCTTCCTCCGGGGGCTCAGAGACTGTGACTTGCCCATGGCTGAGTGGGGATTCGAACCTCGGTCTCCAGTGTCGTAATCCAACACTCAAACCACTACACCACACTGAGTCTCTATATTAGTGTAATTGAGGACATTGCTAGTATAATTCCCTTTTCCAATGTCACATAAAGATGTATTATTATTATAAAGAGATATCCATTTCCTCATTACAGAATGTATTTGCCTGCCTTAATGGCTGGCAAATCTAAGTGTGGCTCCATACCTGCATCCAAATGCCCACCAATTAGCCTTTGCTCTCTCAGACCTTTGGGAAAAACCTTTGGTTTTTGTTTTCCCTAACCTGATCCAAACCAATTTAGGATTACTCAATTTGGATTTATAGTATCATGGATTTGAACCCTATTCTCCCAGAGTTGTAATCCAGGACTTAAACCACTACACCACCCTAGTTCCTATGTAGAGATCTTGTTACTTATTGTGTGCTGCCTTGCAAAAACATTTATTCTGAAGGACAGCAGTAAATCCAATGAGCAATAAGCAGAAGAGTCGTTAAAATAATTATAAAAAATAAATGCAAGACTAAGAGATTGATTTCAGATTAGTTCTGGTGCAGGACTTTTTGCAAGGGAAGAAACTATCACTCAGAGCCAGAGGTATACAGGCATAGTAATATCAAATGATACTATATACCAGGGATCGGCAACCTACGGCCCGCGGGCCGGTTAAGGCCCAGGTCCCTGGACTTACTGGACCAGGCGGAAGGTTGCCACTGCCGCCGCACACCGTGACTGCCATTTTGGAAATTAAAATGGCAGTCGCGACATGTTTGCGCATGCGCAGTACTCCTGCACATGCGCAAACTCGTCACAGCAGCCATTTTGAAAATCAAAATGGCGGTCACAATGCATTTGCGCATGTGCAGGAGTACTGCGCATGCGCAAATGCGTCACAACCACCATTTTGAAAATCAAAATGGCGGTGGCAGCACGCGCAGAGGCAGCTGCGCAGCGGCAGTGGCAGCGCGCGGGGAGTGCGCCCCAAGCTCAAAAAGGTTGCCTACCCCTGCTATATGCCATGAGACTCATTTTTTCCCCATAATGCTTTCAGATTTAATAGTGCACTGCTGTAGTATGGAAGAAGAATCAATACATTAATTGAAGATATTGCAGTTGGCATTCAGAAGGCCATTATTATTTTACTTTATTGACCGTCAATTTGTTCCTATAAACAAGAGATTAGAAAATTTACATTTTTAGAACTACCAACTCCCCAAAAGAACTCCCATGCTGACTGTAGGATTCTGCATATCAGTATCTTTTCAAAGCTTTGGTATAAAGTTACCAAATGGCTTTAAAAGATGTCATAAAACCAGATGTCTGTTCATTGGAAAAAAATGCTATTTCTGATCTGAGGTACCCAAAGAGATAGAAGGCAATCAATATTTAATATCTCATGAAATGTTTCTGTTGGAAAGGGGCTTTAAATAGAATTATAGGAAGCAAATGAAGCTCATCTGTGCAGTTTTGATATCTGATGTAGAGGGAAATCTGCTAACCTTCCCAGAAAACTCCGTAGTCTGTTGCAGTCAGATTCACCTTAAATTTAAATTTTTAAATCCATTTTCCTATTTTCTTTATTATCTTTCCTGTTGGAAGATAGTCAGTTTTGTGCACATATGTAAGTCCTCTTCCCTTTTAGTTCAATAGACTATTATTTTGTATACAGAGGAACATACATGGAGGGATACTTTCCATTGCTAGGAATATAGGCCTTCCTTGTCAACTGAGGGAAAGTTGTATCAGGTTCTAACCCTCTCTCTCCATTAAACTTAATGGTATCTTCTTCCAAGGGAAGCAAGGCTTTATTGAGGGCTTCAGTAGTGCCACAGGGGCCATGAGTAAATAATACCTCTCCAAAAATTAGCTTGACACAAGACAATGGTCAGTGCTGGCTATGACGTATGAATTCCTATATAAGCCTACCCAAGCTTTAAGGTGTTTAGAGAATGCACCTTTCTTGATCCCACCAGCCTCACAGAGATGTTTAATGAGAACATGGGAGAGGGCCTTCTCCATGGCTGCTTCCAGATTCTGGGACTGCCTTCTCAAGGAGGCTATACTGGCTTGATAAGGGAATCAGCAAAATATGCCTGATGCAGAATTAACTGCTGTAGGTGGATAGTAATATTTGTTGTCGTGTAGCTTTGCTGGATACAAGTTCAGAATAGAAATCATTATCTGAAATGGAATACTATAGTGATTAGAGAACAAAAGCATTTTATTGAGCTACCTTAAGCCACTCAAAGTAGTTCTCCATTTTCCAGATCACAATAAGCTCCTTGATGGATTTAGTGTTTAAACCTCCACGTTTGTATATGTGCCTTCAAATTGCCTGACAACTTATGGTGACCCCATGAATTTCATAGAGTTTTCTTAGGCAAGGAATATTCAGAGGTGGTTTTGCTAGTTCCTTCCTATGAACTGTAATGAAGACTATCGCAAAGCTAAAATGAAACTGTTTACCTGAACTGAATTTAATCTTAAATCGGGCTGCATTCGAACCCTATTACAGCAATCTTGCCACCAAAATCGCCACCCAAATGCAGCTCGGGTCCATCCCTGCTTCCAGGTGCCTCTTTTCAAAACCGGGAGTTCTCTGGCTTGAAAAATGGCTGCCAGAGCACTCCTGGAAGTGGGGATAAACCCAGGTTGCATTTGGATGGCAATTTTGGCATCAAAATCACTGTGATAGAGTTTAGATGCAGCCCGACTTAAGATTAAATTCGGTTCAGGTAAACCGTTTTATTTAGCCATGTGATAAACTCCATAGTCCAAGCACCTGGTATTCATTGGTGGTCTCCTATCCAAATAATAACCAGGGCTGACCCCACTTGGCTTCCAATATCAGGGGAGATTTAGTGCTTCCATGGATGAAGCTAAATCTGATAAATTTCTTTTAAAGGTTTCTTTTTCAAGTGCCTCTTCTTAAGTTAATTTTAGTTAATACCCCCATGGGCAAACAGAAGAAATATAAAAACCAAGGATATGGTAAATGTGGTATATGGAGTAAATTGATGATATATATAGTATATGTGATAAATATAGTGTATGTAAATACCAAAGATTCAAAGAACCATGAGTGGTATGAGAAAATGTAGTGCTATTTCAAGAGCTGCATGAGCATCAGTAGGATAATTCTTGCAGTGCATTGTAAGGATGGATGGGGGGTGAGCTGTAGTATGAGGAACATGGTAAGGAAAGGGCTGTATCTCAGTACTATAACAAATATTTTGCATACAGATGATCCCAAGTTCATTCTTCAGATAAAGTTGAAAGATAAGTTCTATTTGAAATTCTGTAAATCCAGACTAATACTGAATGAGATGAACCAATAGTCCTTTTCATCACTGGAAGAAAGGTGTCTTATACAGACATCTTTCTATGTTCCAGTGATGAAAAAATAATAATAATATAGCTGTAGTATATAGATTCTAGTAAGTCATAAGTTAATGAAGTGAAAAACCTCAGCCAATGTTTCACACAAACAGAAGAATGTCTCTAGTCTGGGTTTACATTTCACTTGCAGCGTTCTGCTGCTTGATCAGAAACAGCAAGTCTCTGAACACAAGAGATGTTAGGAGGAAGGAAACAAATCAACATGAATGAAATGCTTTTTGAAAAGCTATTGGACCACGTCAGTAATTTTTAGTAGCATGGCAAATGATGCTAAATCATGAAGTGATACAGAACTTAAGAGGATATTTTATTTCTTTTAATGTAGAGTTTCTTCTGTGGAGCGACTACCCAGTGATGTATCTTTGGAGATGATACAGTTGAAAGAAAAAGTAACCCAGTTTCCTACCTCTTGCCCATTTCAGAACCTGGAAATTGTTGCTACTCTGGGTGTTGGTGGATTTGGAAGAGTTGAGCTTGTAAGAATGTGCTTTTTAAATGTTTTACTTCTAAGCCCAATGTTTTAACATAGCTATTCAACCACATTTTTTAAAAAAAATTCTAAAGCCTTCAGAATTCTATATTTTAACTTTATACTTTAATATATGAATTTTATAACAGTGCCTTCAGTAACCAATGAGGCTCCTGTTCCATACTCCTCTCTTACATCAGTACAGGAGTCAAGTGCAGATGTTAGGTTTGGCCTGGTGCTCTAGATGCCATTTAGAATGGAAAGGGATTTCTCTGGATCCCCATTTCTCTATGGAAACATCTTTTCCCCAAGACAAGCAATAGGAGGAAGTACCTCTTGACTCAGAAATTTGTACCATTCCAAAGCTTGAGATGCATTTTCGTGAAGAAAATTGTACACAAAACCATATTTTAAAAGCATCCACAACTG
>CM034708.1:12953789-12982282 GCA_020142125.1 Phrynosoma platyrhinos | reverse complement strand
GATGAAGTCCCTTGGCCCTTAAAGGGGAAAGGTTGCCTACCCCTGATGCACAGAAATACAGACAGTTTGAAGTTAATGACACAGATTTCCATTCAAGAAGAACAAGCAAGTCTTGTAGTCTGACTGGAAATGGGATGGGATGAAATTATTGGAGGAATTTTGAAAAATGCAAAACCTTCAAGACAGGGGTAGGCAACCTTTCCCCTTTAAGGGCTGAGGGACTTCAGCTCCCAGAATCCCAGGAGCTATTGGCCAACATGGGACTATTGGCCAACATAGCTGAGGCTTCTGGGAGCTGAAGTCCCATGGCCCTTAAAGGGGAAAGGTTGCTTACCCCTGGTATATAGCATATAGTATACACAGGCTAGGATCCAGTGAAGTCAGTTTTTACTGAATTAAATCCTTGTTTTCCATAGCAGCTTAGATGTGTGTGCTTAATAGTCTAATGGCTAGTCCTGTATTCCTGAAAAAAATTGTTATATTTATAAAGGGTCCCAATTATGGTGCTAACAGAATTATTCTTTTCTGTTTATTTTGTGAATCCCTTTTGATAATGTTTTTCTTCTTTTTCTTTTTGATGATTTCAGGTGAAACTTAAGAATGAAAACATAGCATTTGCCATGAAATGTATTAAAAAGAAACATATAGTGGATACCAAACAGCAGGAACACATTCACTCTGAAAAGAAAATTCTAGAAGAAGCTTGTTCTCCATTCATTGTGAAGTAAATTGTTTTATATTTCATATTTTGCTTTAGTGACTGTTAAAAGAAAATGACATCACCATTTGTTTAGCTGGTTTCTAGTTTGTGCCACAAACTGTGATTTCCATTTCTGTTTGCAACCCAGTGATGATCCCTTAACAGAGAGCTACATTTTAAAATTATGGAGTGCCATTCAAGATACAATTTTTATGAATCAATATTAATTTTATAAATAGAAGAGGGAGGGAGGAAATGTGCATTCCTCACTGTGAGAGTATTCCAACCACACAGGACAATTATACCTCTATTGTGATTCTCTCCCCAGTTACCAACTTAACTGCCCCCTCATAGCCATACAACACTTTCCCCTAATAACAAAACCAGTTTCTCCAGTGAGCTTTTTGTTAAGATCCCTAAATATTGGGATAAACACTTTGTGAGTTTTTTAAAGGCATGTTTAGCATATGAATCTTATGTTGAACCTTTTCTCCAAAGGACATAATTAGAGAGGAGTGGCTTTGCATTTTAACTGGAACACTGGATTCCTACCAAATACAAGGGAATAGTGTTGATGTGGTGATGAAGTAATTAAAACAGGGGTGGGAATCTTGTATTCCACAAGATATTGTTAGATTGCAAGTCCTAGCAGCCCAACCCAACATGATCAATGGTGATGAATGCTAAGAGTTGCAGACTAAGAACATCTGGATGTATTGATTCCTACCCCTGGGCAAAATAGATTGAGCTGTAAATCAAGAACTCTCTGGTTTGATTCTTGTTGCTACCATAAACTTACTAAGTGAACTTTCAGATTCAGTTCCACAATCTACAATATGGAGGAATAACAACATTGTCTTACTTGACAGCATGAATGAGCAATGCATGACACAATGGATCAAGCAACCCTCTTGAAAGGGCCATGTTTGCAGGAAGTTCAAACGATTAGCTCTGCCACTGCTACTGTGTTGCCAAAATTTGGCAATGTGGTGGTGCACAAAAGCCCAGCTTTCACATTTTTTTTAAAAAAAATTATTGTAAGTGAACAAACAGATACATAAATTAACAAAACAATAAAACAGAGTCAAATTACAAATCTCACAACTTTGGGTTACAGTTAAAAGGCCAGGGTCTTCTTCTTGAGTTCTGTTTCATTTGAAATAAGCAGTCGTTCCAAAATCTAGTGTTATCTATGCGTAGATCGATGTCCAAAATGTCTGACCAGAGAGTCAGACGGGATGGAGGTTGTCTTCTCTTATTCCCATCATTATTTATGAAGTAGATGAGTAAAATCTACCTCTGCTTTCAAACAAGTGGCATTGGCTCTTCTGAAACCCACCTGAAAACACTAATTGACTCCCAAAGAAGGTCTTGGTTCCCTGCTCACCTAGCTTGAATTTGTCATAGTGCAAAATATCAATAGCATGGTGGTGGTGGCAGAGCTGAGCCCCTCAGTGTGTTGGGATAGCAACAGTGTGGTCCCAGTTGTCTGCCCCTGCTTTGTAGGTTTGCTGTAAGGATAAGAATTGGAGAATACATCAGCAGTACTTGGAATGCTTGAAAGCATATTGCACTAAACAGATTTTTTTCCCATTTGTTTTAGACTAGAATTAGTTTGATTATGCTTTTGTTTTTCTTTTGCTTGGCTTCAGATTGTACCGAACTTTCAAAGATAACAAATATGTTTACATGCTTTTGGAAGCCTGCCTTGGAGGTGAACTATGGAGCATCCTTAGGGACAGGTAATGATGAATAAAACAATGCGTTCCTCCTTCCCCCCTCCTCCAGTTCAACCCTTTGTTTCTTGTATTGTATGTTTCATATTCTTGAGGGTTTGTGTATTTTTTAAAAATAAGACAATGCAAGAAAAGCTACAATGAACCATAGAATGGTTGGTTCCTTAAAAGCCTTTTGTGTTGCCCTGAAAGGCGGAACCAGATCTGAGATCTGTAAGAGTTCAAAAAGCCATGTATTAAGAGCCAGGAATCTAGATAATGTGTTAAATAATTAAATAACTTAAGTGGTCAATGTGAGTATTTAATAAGTAAAACTGAAGGTTTGGGGAAATAGAGGTAGAATGTACAAAGATTATCTTCTGTAAGAAATCATGAAAATAATGAGAGAGTTTAGAAAAGAAATAAAACTTTGGACAATTATTCAACAAAAAACAAGAGGGGAGGAATGTTGCAAAAATAACTTGTAAAATGCCTTGTAAGATATTTTAATAATAATAATAATAATAATAATAATAATAATAATAATAATAATAATATTTATTTATAACCCGCCCCTCTGCGTCGCAATCGGGGCGGGGTACAGCAATTTAAAACAGAACAGAGTTAAAAATCAATCCCTCATCCCATAATCCCACCTCCCAACCCCTTAAAATAGAATTAATTAAAATTAAAATAGAATTAATTAAAATAGAATTAAAATAGAATTTTCAATGATATATTTTCTTTCAGACTGCAACAAGATACAGATAGAAAGAGTATTATAGATTTTTATTATTATAAAGACAGTGAGAATATTTTGTTGTACCATTGCAATGAAAATTTCTTGTTTAATAAAAAAAAATGTAATTTTAAAAAGCCCCACAGAAACAGATGTCACAAGGAGGTCTGGCAATGTAATCTAAAAATATATTACAATTTATCCTAATTATGTTTTATGAAATAATGCTTGTGTAGATCATAAGAGTTTACTTGACTGAGCTTGGGAGGGGGAGAGATTAAAACATAAAAGCTTTCCATTTTATTAACTCACCAAAGTGCTCTGCTTGACACAGGTTAGAATAGCCCTTAAGTTGATACAGCAATATTGCACAGATGCCAGAGTTGGATATTTTGTGTCAACTTAAATGGGATCTGAGTGAAGCCCCAGGACTCTGGGTCTTGCTTGAGTTCCAATTTGGGAGAAAGTGGCATAATGAATAAATAAATAAATCCTCTTTTCCTACTGCCTCCCACTTTACTAAGCATTATTTTCTTTTCTATTGAGTCATGTCTTCTCGTGTTATGTCCAATGTATGATCACCTCAGCTTGGTCAATTTGGCTTCTAGAGAGAGTTGAAGCTTGATTTTATCTCAGACCCATTTCATGATGATTTTGGCAGTCCATGGTATCCATAGAACTCTCTTGCAGCACTGCATTTCAAATGTGTTGATTCTCTTCATGTCAACTTTCTTCCCTGTTCAACTTATACAACCTTACATAGAAAATGGCACGGATAATCCTGACTGTAGTATTCAATGATAATCTTTACATTTGAGGAATTTATCATGGATGCCTTCCAAGTCCTAAGCTTCTTTCAATTTCTTGACTTCATTAACTACGGTCTTTAACTGCAACTTTATCAACTAATTTAGGAGTCTGCCCTATAGGGATTTGGTTTCCAGACCAACCTTAATATCTCCTTTGTATGTTTACCATGTTTCAGTCATCTAAGTTTCATGATCCTGGAGCTATGACTTCAACCCAGACAGGCAGACATTATTATATATTGGAATTTTTAAAAAAATCATTTTCAAAATCCTTGGCTTTTGAAATCTGTTTTATGATAGAGCATTTGAATTATTGTTTTTGGCTGCAGATCTATACATGCTCACCTGGGTATCAATCCTATTAGATATACATGGGTTTGCAATATAAATGTGGTTTGTTTTCTTCTTTTAAAAGTCTGGCTCTAGACTTATACAGCATACATAAGGTACTCCCATGTGCATTATCTGAAAAGTCCCATGAAGCTGTACCATATCCCAAAGAAGGTTATTTAGGATTGCAAAGTGAGGACACAACTGTATGCGACTTTGGTATATCCCCAAACCTTTCTCATGCCGAGAATATAGATTACAGTTGAGATCCCAGATTGTGTTGCATAGTGTAAATCTACAATCACTATATACCACCTTCTGCTGAATACCAGCATTGGACAACAAATTGAATATCTGCCAATCTGTTTACCACAATCTCAATGAATCAATTGGCACAACAAATACTTAAGTAACTGTGAACTAAATACAGGCATTATACCATGGCAAAGATGCAACTACATGTGTAAGAGAGCTTACATATGAGTAAAATGCCAGTTGTCATCTGCAGGTGAAAGCAGGCTGGAAAGACAGTCAACCTCCCCTCCTATTTCTGCCAGTTCTCTCCTAATATGACTGTTAGCAGTGCTTGTAACATGTAAAAGTAGCCATTTAAAATACCCCAAGAGTCATTTAAAAAAAAATTGAATCCCTGAGAAGAAGAAGGAGTCAAGCATTCCATCTTCTCTCTTGATTCTCTACTTCAAGTGCCATGCTCTCCCTCCTAGATTATCAGTACCAGCCTAACACTTGGTTGTAAGACTGATTTCTCCCTATTAATATATAGTATATATGGTATTCTGTTCCTAATCAGAGAAAGATAGGGAACATTATTACTTTCTTTCAGAGGTAGCTTTGATGAAGCCACTACAAAGTTCTGTGTTGGATGTGTGACAGAGGCAATTGAATATTTGCATTGCATCAGTGTGATCTACAGGGATCTTAAACCAGAAAATTTAATTTTGGATGCCCAAGGATATATAAAGCTGGTAAGTTTTGTGTGTGTGTGTGTGTGTGTGTAACTCTTTCTGGATTCTATGGGGCCATCTGTAATTGAATATTGTGAACACAATAACAATTTAAATCCTAACACATATATTTAACAATTCAACCATACAATATTAGTTTTAACACATATGTACTGTCCCCAAAGTTCCTTGCATCCAATGAGGTGCCAGTGCCAAACCTGTAGGACTGTTCTGCCTATGATACTCAGCAGTATTGCAACATTCGGATACATATCTTAAAGCCCTAAATGAAAAAATGAAGTGAATATAGAAATTACACATTTACCCTTTTGTTCTCTCCTAAATACACAACTGAAAAAGGGCCTCGTCCTTAGCCCTGGCAATCTCTCCAGCTCCAAATTTCCATCTCTCCTTCTGAACTCAACCATCAAGTACCTCAACCTTCCTTAGAGTTTCCACACCCAACTGGGCCAAATCAGTACTGATCAAAGTTACATGTATGTGTGTTGCACTCTATACCCACACTAGCCAGTATATGGGAAATTTAAGGCCATGTAATTTTTGAAGCAAAATATTGAAAGTACTACTATGTTTCCTTGTGATTTAGGAATAAATATTCCTGGCAGAGTATTTCTACCTCTCCGCATGTATTGGCCTTTCCATCTCATGTTATGGTATTTTTTTCAGATGAATGTTCCTTGTGTACTTGATCAGTATTGTAGTGTGGGAAGGAATTCTACTGGGGATCAGCAACTATGGAAGTTCGTAGTCAAATCTCTCTCTCTGAAGATTATCATAGGCCATTTGCTCAAAGGCACAAGCATATATGGAAGGAATATTAACTACAGTCCACATTTGATAGCATGAGGGTGGTGCCCAAGGTGCCCTTTCTAGCCCATTCATCACACTTGTGTTCTTGCAAACTCATTGCTGATCAAAGAGTCACATCCATATCTGCATACAGGGCCAGCCATAGAATTAGGCAGAGTGAAGCAGTGTCCTAAGGCAGCAGTTCCTTGGTATCATGAGAAGGACAGAAGTTGTTAGCTAGTCATTATAATGGTTTTACTGCCGGTAGAGGAGATAGGTATTTGTGGGATTTTCTTCAGTGCCAAAATAACTTGGTTGGCCTCGAGTACTGTGTACCATGGTTTTGGAAGAATGGAAGCCAATGGCTGCTCTGTCTTAGGCAGGAAAAATGCTTCAGGTATAAGTCTTGGTGTTGTTTATGGCCCAAGAAGAACTAGCCCTCTGAACAGCTAGGGATGAAGAAGAGAGGGGATGTAGGCTGCATCTACACTGCAAAATTAATGCAGTTTGACACCACTTAACTACCATGGCTTCATGGTATGAATTCTGGGATTTGTAGTTTTGTGAGATATTTAGCCTTCTCTGTCAGAGAGCACTGGGGCCACAACAAACTACAAATCCCAGGATTCCATAGGATCAAACTGCATTAATTCCACAGTGTGGCAGCAGCCTCAATGTGTGGTTTAGTAGAGAACATGCTTTGAAAGGAGAAGGTTCATGGTTTGGTCCTGAGCATCTCCAGGTACATGTGGGAACACCCCTGTGTGAAACCCTAGAGAGCCACTACCATTCCTCATGGTAGAAGAACGAGATGCGTAGATCAGGGGTATAAGACCTTCTTTGTGTTACTAGTTTGACTAAAGCTTGAGCTTTATTTCATGCAAAGGAATAGGGTAGTAACCCAACGGTGAGTTCAGAAAGTAGCATCTTAAGAAGAACTTAGGTTCATTAACTTGAAGCTGATTTGAAAGAAGAACCTATAGTTAATGTGTACAGTTCTTTAGTGTTCAATTGCAATAATATTATAGCATTAATATAACTTTATGTTGCCTGCTTTTCTATTAGGTTCAATTGACTTGGTGATTTGCATTTGTTATTAATTAAACTTTGCTGTTCAGTGCACTTTAATATGAAACATTGCCTTGTGTGTTTCTCTTAAAAATGAGAAAGACAGGACATAAATATGCAAAATATTTGAATATTTATGCAAAATATTTATGCAAAACATTTATGCAAAACAAGCAAAGTACAATGTATATAATAAGCAAAATACAACAAATACAGCCCATCTGCTACTTTTGATGGTGATATAAAATGGGCTAGTTTTTCTAATTGATGCATTTCCACTATGTCTCTTTTTACCAAGAAGAAAGCAGTGTGACCCGAGTGAAGTTGGAACCCAATAATCTTAATGTAAATGTTTAAAACTAGATGCTGCAAACAAGAATAACCAAACTTTTATGTCAGTATCTGATAACAGTCATCTCCTCCTTCCTATGAGGTTGATTTTGGGTTTGCTAAGAAGATTGCAGCCGGACAAAAGACCTGGACATTCTGTGGGACTCCAGAATATGTTGCACCTGAAGTGATTCTGAATAAAGGCCATGATTTCAGTGTGGACTTCTGGTCTCTTGGAATCCTTGTGTATGAACTACTTACAGGGAAGTAGGTGCCAGGCATGAGTGCTTTTTTGCCATTTTTATATCTTGTTTCATAATGAAGTTATTTTTATTGTGTTGGTTTTGGCCAGCTGTTACAAACTAGAAAGACAATATAGCTCAGTCATGCAGCATGGGCTTTATAGCTAGTGTGGGGAAAACCCTCAGCCTAGTTTCATATTTTCTATGGGCTCAGTGAGCTATCTATATGTGCTTCCCTTCTGGAATCAATTCCTCTTCTAATGTTTTTATTATTATTATTATTATTATTATTATTATTATTATTATTATTATTATTATTATTTGCAAGAAATAGAAAATATGAGAGGAGCACAGAAAGCACAAAGACCTTTACAAAGCTTCCAACTCTACTGAACATTAGCTTCAATGGCAGCTTCTGCCCTATTTCAGTAACTCTTCATAGAAAAGCCCTGGTTAAGGGCTGAGATTATTAAGTTAGAAGTTTCACAGGACTAAGAAATACTTTCTGCTTGAGCCATAGGAACAGGTGGTATTATGCTAGAAATAACCACTGGGCCAACACATTGTAAGCTTTCACATATTTATATTTTAGGACTATTCTCGTTTAAGACTTAGAATAGCTAAGGCAATTTGTGATTGTGTGCCTTCCAGTTGTTTCCGACTTATGGCCATCCTAAGGCAAACCTATCAAGTTTTCTTTTTACCAAGAAGTAAACAGTGTGACTCGAGTGAAGTTAGAATCCAATAATCTTAATGTAAATGTTTAAAACTAGATGCTGTTTTCTTGGCAAGTTTCTTCAGAGGGGATTTGCAATTGTCATCCTCTGAGGCTGAGAGAGTGTGACTTGCCCAAGATCAAAGGCAATAGGTACTTCTAAATAGGGGAGCTAGTTTTTTAAAGCAAATTTTAAAGGGTGTTGGGTGGGAATGACCATAGTTTAGTGGTAGATTATATGCTTTGCATACAATTCCTGACATTTCTAGTTAAAAGCATTAGGTAGTAGGGACTATGAAAAAAACCTTTGCAGATGCTGCAGAGGCAACATTGTTCATGCAGACAATGCTGGATTAGATGAACAGATACTCTCACCCAGTATAATTTCTATTTACTTTGACTAGAATAGAATAGCATTCCCTTTTAGACATTACCAGCTTGTTGCCTCTTAACCATTTTTTTCTTTTCTCCTTTCCCCTAAAAAAATGCACTTCTTAAAATTGTGACATCTACTCTAGTCCTCCATTTTCTGGGGTTGATCAAATGATGACCTACAATTTGATTTTAAAAGGCGTTGAAAGGTTGGATTTTCCCAGGATAATAACAAAGCGGCCTGAAGATTTGATTCGGCGGCTCTGCAGGTGAGAAGAGCAACTGTGCTCTAAAAATGTGAGAAGAATACTTTAGCAGCATTATAGTCGGTAAAGCATCCGAAATCAAAATGGCTAAGTTTTAGCTAAATATGTCGTGGCTTTTTTTTTTTTTTAAACAAAGTGTTATTGTCAGGTCTTGCCTGTCTGGACTGGGTTTTGCTCCAAGGTTATTGTTTATAGTAAACTGATTAGCATCACAGTCATCAAAATATTATCACTTTACGATGCAATCCCATAATACCTACTTGAAAGCAGAAACTGGACCGTTAATTTTAAGAATGAATATAATGCAAATCATTCAGTCTGATTCTGGGTCAAGGATTCTTATACTGAAGAACAGCTTGTTCATTGCAATCTGTTGAAAGTCAGCTGTCCTTGGACAGACTGGGATGGACAGCTGTCCATCATGGGAAGAGAATGTGGTTGGAAATAAGCTGCATTTTATACTAGCGCAACATGGGTTAATAGGGTTAACTTAGCTATGATAGGAAGAGGCTCTGGACCCCAAATAGGGTTGCCTTTTTATAAGGGATGTATCTTATTTGAAGACTGGAAATTTTGTCCCATATGGGACTGGCAAGTGTCCCTTATTATGAGGGATGCCCCCCTATTTGAGGGTTGGAAAGCTTTCCCTTTTTCAGAGACTGGACAAGATGCCAAAAAAAAAACCAAAAAACCTCATATTTTGAAGTGTCTGGGCTCATTGTGAAGATAGAAATGTGTGCATCATATAATTTATGAATGTGGACAATACATTAATATTACAAAGAAATATATGGCCAAGTTAATTGAAATCAATACTTTTATTGATTTTTAAGTAGAATGCAAACTTGTGATTGTCAATCCTGAATGTCATGAATTCTGATGGTCCTTTATTGATATTTTGAAGACATGGCAGCATTAGTCCCAGAGGGTCACTGTTACTCATAGATGGCTCCAAAATCTCCAACATGTCATGATGCTAAAAGTAAATCTCCTACTTCTTACCGGAAATTAGATCCAATGGTTCAATTAAATGCAATGGGGCTTAGTTCCAAGGAAGTGTATAGAGTAGGGATGGTCAAAGTGTGACTTTTCCAGTGTTGCTGGACTGCAGTCTCCATCATCTTTTGCTATTGTTTCTGGTGGAACAGATCCAACAAAATCTGGAAGGCCTGTGTATAAGAATGCTAAGTGCTTTTGTGGTACATTATTTTTGCTATGTTGTCACTTTGTGCACCCTGGTAAAAGTAGAGGGCAATTTTAAACAAAATACCTAGGCTTTTTTATCATGATAGACATTTTTTTTAACTGTGCAGGGACTAGTCTGTAGGCTAGATCATCTCTCATTATGGTCTGGTGTATTTCTGTCTCTTTTCTGCACATTAGGCTACAAAGGTTTCTGTTATAATCAGCTATCTTTGGGCTCCTCTGTTCACTTTCTTGCAAGTTGCTAGGCAACTAACTTCAAACTGAGCACTTAGCAATGAAGAAGGCTAGAAACCATTTTGAGATGTATCTTGCAAGTGTTGTTACCAGTTGGCAGTTAGTTAAGCATCAACATGATTCCTTGTGCCCTCAATCAAGGTTTGGCTGGGAACAATAAATTGACAGTTCCCATTCTTGCAAGCATCATGGCAATGTTGCACATCAGGTTCAAAAATTACATGTGGAACAACCTGGATAGAGCTAAGCAATCTTTGGGTTTAGTTTGAGCCTGGTTAGAAAGCCCCCAGGACAATGGTTTTCATACTTGTCCTAGATATTTTGGACTTCATTTCCCAGATGCCTGAACCGCGATGATCAATAGTCTGGGCTTCTGAGAGTTGAAGTTTAAAAGATCAGGAGGCCCAAAGATTCAGAATGACTGCTTTAGGAAATACTGCCTTGAATTTCATCACAGAAAAAAGGGCAGAGCACTAGGAAAACTGGAAGATCAAGGGTGGTGCATTACTTGCAGAAACTGAATGTGGCACCTTATTTCTACGCGTTCTACTTCCTACCCTTCAAACAGATTGCCAACACTGAATCAGCACCTTAGTGCCCTGGAAAAAAAGATGTGTTCATCCTCTTTAGCTTCATGCCTTATAATTAACCACAAGCCTGCAGCAATTTTAATATTGCATATGGACCATGGGATGCTTCTGATGTGCTGTATGCTGGAAGTATACATGATAGCTGTAAAGTGGAGCTTTAGTGCCACAACTTTTTAATCAGGATGGGTCACCTTAACTTTGTAAAACTTGCTGTCTAACTCTGGGTTACTTGAGGAACTGTGGAAGCACTTTCAGGTCATGGGCAGGCATTGTCCTGGCTGAATCTCCCTTATCTGAAATACTTGGGACCAGACATGTTTTGGATTTTGGAATATTTGCAAATACATATGCAAATATTCCAAGATGGAATTCTTGGAGATGAGACCCAACTCTAAACACAAAATTCATTTATATTTCATATACACTTTATACACATAGCCTGAAGGTAACTGTATACGTAATATTTTTACTAATGTTGTACATGGAACAAGGTTTGTGTACACTGAACCATCAGCTACCCATGAAAAATGTTCTGGATTTTGGAGTAGAGTCAGCCATCTACAATTGTATCTTTGACTTTTGTGTCTTTGATTATTTGCAGATTTAATTGATAGGTCCTCTCTAGGAATCTCTAGGTCCTCCAGCGTGGCTTAGCTGGAAGCTGTACACAGAGTCAAGCTGGATGAGCTAGAGATTTCTGGAAAAAACACATCTCTATGCATTTGTAGATCCTCCAGTACAATTCTATGGTCAGCATCTTGCTGATGTTGACCATAGAGTTGTGCTGGAGGACTAGATATTACTAGAGAGGTGTTCTCTCCAGTACCAAAAAAAAGTGGTTTTTTTATTTGCAGTTTTTCGACTTTCATGGGGGTCCTGCACCCCAACCCCAGTGAATGTGGAAGGCCCACTGTATTCTGAATTTCAGAATTTGAATAAGGGAGACTCAACCTGTACATGCATGCCCTCTTCCATAGATATTGCCAATTTGGGGAATGGCCTGCTTGTCGGTTTCCCAGGGCATTGGGTTAACCACTATGGGAAGAAAGTGATGAACTAGACAGACCTTTGATATATTCCACTTGGACTTTTCTGGTATTCTTAAGTCACTCACAGCACATGTTTACCAGCTCAGTGAAAACCAGCCTGTTGTCAGAGCTATAGTCAGAAAGTTTCAGATTCACAGTAGTCTTATGCTGATAGATTGACCAGCAGGACTAATAAGCAGAGGTTAAAACAGATGGAGTGCTTCCTCTTGTAATCATTCATATGCTGTATAGCTGTTTAAAGTGGCATCACTAGGGTCTGTGTCATCTGGTGCGGTAACTCATCATGTCACTCACCCCCTGACCTTCTCCCATAACACACCATACAGAATCCTTAGTCATGTTTTTTTGTACTAAAGTTACTCATAAATTGTAATTTGCCCATAACACTGAATCTGCCATGTGACATAAACAACTAGTAAATTTAAATTATACCTTTAAATTACAGTGTTACGTGTACTTTCTAAATGTATTTGGCTTTACATAGTTTCAGGTGGTTAAAGTGAAAATTGTGTAAGATGTGATGCAGGCAAATGCCACAGCTCATTTCTACCAAAAGGTAGACATTTGGGGAGCAGTGGTGTTAAACCCCTTAGAGTGTCACCCAGTGTTGTCCATATCCGCCACATGCCCCTAGTGATGCCCAGGCTGTTTAGATGCAATTTCCAAGCCCTTGAGTTGCACATGGAATTTAATATGTAACAGTGGCAGTATTACTAAAGATGAAACATCTAGATTATACCATCTTTACTTCTTCTTTTCTTTGTTGTTCTTTTAGACAAAACCCTACTGAGAGATTAGGAAATCTGAAGAATGGACACCATGATATTAAGAGGCACAGGTATAGAAAGAGCAGATGGGGTTGGTCCATAACTCTGCATTTGGTCTTCCTGCACAATATGATTGCTTTTTTCCCCTCCTACCTTTGCTTTTAATGCTCTGAGATAAGGGTGGACAACATTTGACCCTGGGGCTACATGTGGTCTATGACCTAATCTCAAAAGCCTTCTGTAAGTGATTCGTTCAGATTGCTGGCAAGAGCAATCTGTCCCTATAGACTGCTGAATGGAGAGGAAAGGGAAGAGAGAAGGAAGCAGAGGAGAGGGAGGGCAGAAAGAGTGGGAGAGAGAAAAAAGGGGGGAAGTGGGGATTTGGCAAAATGTGAGGGAAACATAAGACAGAATAAAACAAAAAGAAAATGGTGACAGTAGAAAGAGAAAAGGAGGTACCTCCGTCCACTGCTGACGTATGGCCTCAATATATTGCCCATGAGTGAATACAGCCCTACTACTTTAATAGAGTTGTTTATGAAATTTTCCATAGAGATACATTGCTTCTTTAACACTATAATTACTTCATTGTGCTTTGTTTCTGTTCTTAAATTTTATTTTTAGATGGCTGAATGGTTTTAATTGGGATGGACTCAAGGCAAGGAAGCTATCATCGCCTTTAAAAAGAGAGGTACTGAGCCAACAATACATATTCTGATCTGGTCTTATTTGTGCTATATTTTGGAGAGGCAGGATTATAAATCCAACAGAAACAACAACCTCTCCTTCCCTTCTCACTGTCACAACCCCAGCATGCCTATATTCTCCATTTTAAGAACTGGGAGTTCCAATATGGAAGAGAAAACACCTGCAAAAATCTCCGTTGTTGCTGTGAGGGGTCAGGATGGAGACTCAAATATCAGATCTCACTTTCTGAGATTGGAGTTTCATCTAAGATCTTATAACCACAGCATACATCTTCAAGGCACAGGTTAAAGTGCTTTTGAATTAGGAAATTCTCGCACACCTTTTTTTGCCCAATCCAGGCACGGGTTTAAATGGGTGAAAACGGATCTTATTGCATGCCTCCATGCCCAACTCAGCTACATCGCAAACCCGATCCAGACTCCTGGCAGGCTTCTTGAAGAACGACCCTGTACCATTCGCCAGGAAAGTATGCCAGGAGTCTGGATAGGATTCACAGTGCAGCTGAGTTGGGCGTGGAGGTGTGCGATAAGATCCATTTTCACCTGATTAAGACTGTGCCCAGCCCATGCCCAGATCGGGCGAAAAAAGGCGTATAGTAATCTCCTTAGTGAACCTTGTGTGGTGGTCAGTACATTTCCCTTTAAAGTTTGATTACTTATTAAGCCATGCTGGACTTTATTTACAGTTGCCAGATTGCATTTGGAATGGGGCTCCTGTAACTTTAAACCTCAGCAAATCTTGGAACAGGATGGGGTACCATAAAACTCTGATCAAGCAGAACAAAACTAACTGTCATCTCTCACATTCCAAATCCCAGCTTTCATCCACTGTTATCACCTCCCAACATAGCTATTGTCTCACTGCTAGAGATCAGGGGAGCACAGAGGAGCCCTGCCAGCATTGTTCTTGCCACCAACTCCACCAGTGAGGCAACAGCCATGTTGGGAGTGGGTGGATTGTCTGAAAAGTTGGGTTTGGAAGGTGAGGGAAGACAGGTACCTTTATCCCTCTTGATGGCAGTGGCATCACTAGGGTTGGTGTCACCTCAGTATGGTAACTCATGCTATCACCCCCAGGCTCAGAGTCACCATGTCAATAGTCCTTCAGAAGTAGATTGGGCCACTGTGAAAAAGAAGGCACTGGCTCCCTTTCTGCCAATGGTTGGTGGACTGGGGCTTCCAAAGTCTACCCATCTTGTTCAGAAGTCCCAAAGGGGTCCAGACACCATTCAGCAAAGGGAGTGGCCTCCAGGTGTTCTCTGTGGCATGGAGACTCAGCTGGTCTCCTTGCCATGTCTGGACAGATGGACTGGGTCCTTCCCAGGAGCTTCAGTCTCCTGGAGTCCTGGTCTACCTGCAGAGAGGCACTGCAGTAAACATCACACTGGAAGACAGACACCACCTCTGAAGTATATCACTCAGTGTGCTCCACACCCTCTGCACTCCCCCCCCCCTAAATGCTTAAATTTCATGGAGCTTTATGGTGCCTTATTCTGTTCCATGTTCTGTTGAGAATTAAAGTTACAGGAGTCTTGTCTTGGATCCAATCCTGAAACTTAACTTTATTGATAACCAAGCTATGCATTTAGGTAGCCAAGGAGAGGGTGGTGGTGGTGGTGGGGGGGAGATGTAGCTTCTTTTGGTGGCCATCCGTTCTATGACAGGAGCCCCCCCCCCCCCCCCCCCCATTTAAAAAAACACAAAAGCATGGGAACAGCTGCTCTTTAGACATGCTGTTCTATGATTGGAGTAGTCAGCATTTGTTGAGGCCAGGGATGGGCAAGACATGACTCTATAGATGTTGTAGGAGTACAACTCTTGGGTATGCTGGGTATGGCTGACTTGGATGTGCTCGGAGTTGATATCTAACAGCATCTGGGCTGGGGAGGGCATAGAGTTTACCTGCTATTGCCTTGGTCCATACAGTGAGCCTTTCAAGATAAATATATGGATTATGAAGATACATAAGAACCCTGCTGGATCAAACTATAGTTTCCTGTGGCTCAGCATCCTATTGCCCAAAGTGGGCAGCCGGAGGGAACATGGCACAAAGCAAAAGAACAGGAGCAAAAGAAGAGTAGGTCCTTACCCTAGATTGCTTACAGTCTAAATTGGGGGTAGGGAAAGTGTGTCCCAAGGGGCCATTTTGAAATAATTCAAAACAATTAATCCCAAATGCTTCTAAATCCCCACTACAAGATATTGCGGAGAGGGACAAATTACCATTTGGGGGCTTCTCTGGGCTGGTTGAGGCACAAGAGAGATCTTCTTTTCCAAGAGGAAGTGTCTTGAAATTCTTATAGACATACATTAATGATGTAATATGAGTAACTGACTGTCACCATGACATCTCAGCATGCTTTAGGAATGTGACTGGGAAGTCAAGGCAAAACCTTCCCTTATAAAGCCTTATAGCTGCTACTTATGTAACATCACTTGAAATGTTTTCCTTAAACTTGCTTTTCATACAACTTTGTTTTAGCTTTCAGGACCAATGGATTACAGCTACTTCGACAGATACCCACCTGAACAGGGAATTCCACCAGATGAACTTTCGGGCTGGGATAAAGATTTCTAAGAAAGGAGAATCATCAAAGGGATTGATCATTTTTGCAGTGCAGATCATAATTACTAATCATATATGTTTGTTAAGATCCCAACTTTGCTGCATTCAAAATTGCAGGACTTCAGCATTTCAGTGTCAACTGAATTTACATCATACCATGTTCTGCCATGTAACCTCACAGCATGAAGTATTAATCTATAAGAGGGATGGACAATTTATGGCCTTCTCGATGTTGTTGAACTATAACTCCCACAATTCCTCATCATTGACTATGCTAGTGAGAGTTGCAGCCCACAGTATCTTGAAGGTCAGAAATTGCCCACTTCTGTGTCTTCATGGGCCAGAATACTCCGAGAGCAGCCTGCAGTATTCTGGCTCCAAAGCTGCCCGGAAGTCCCAATTACCTGAGCACTCCAGAGTGACACCAGGCAGTTGTTCATACATGATCCTGCTGTGCCACCTGTTAGTGGCAACAATGCAAGTAACTCCCTTGAAGTCAAAAATGAGGTTCCCAGCATCGATCATATAGGTGGGCAACCTTGTTCTGACATCAGAGTGAACAACTCATGCTGCAACAGCCACCTGGCATCACTCCGGAGGGCTCCAGATTTTCTGGGAATATCTGGACCACAAGGTGAGTTTTTTAAAACTGTTTAAAGGATTATATAACATGGATTCAGTGCTGAACTGGCTGTATATTGTCAGGACAGTTTACACCAGAATTGGGGATTGGACCCTGTGCTTTCTGGCCTGCTTGCAGTGAGGACAGGGGAAAAATGTGTTTGTTGGCCCATGCAGCCATGGCTCACCTCTTATCTATAACAGTATGTCCTATGAAGGACAGAACAGAGATAGCAAATAATTGGAAGCATCACTTTGCTAAATCATGAACTGAATTCTTACTCTGTTGCTTACAGCATTTTTACTTGCCTTGCTTTACATAAAATGCCACTGGGCATAACCAAGGGGTAAGAAAGGGAAGAACATGAAGGGAATGCTGTAAAGAGAGCAGCATTCTGAATATGCTGTTGCTGTATCTTGTGAAGGTGACAATAGGGATAGGCTAGCTTCAGTTGTTGTTCCAACTAGAGTAGACCCATTTAATCAATTCCTGAATGGTAAATCAGCACATATAAATCCCATTCATTTAACGGGACTCCTCTGGTTGAAAATAACAATTGGCTTTAACCCTTGGTTCTTGTCATTTTACAAGGTAAATCCTATACTTAAAAGTGTTATACTTCTGAAAGTTTAAATATGCCCCAATGTCCCTTCCTTCCTTCCTGTTGTGATTTGATTACCTCCACTCTCAACCCCATTATGAGAGAATGATTTTTTCCACTTCAATAGCCTCCAAATAGCTGCTAAGATTTTTTAAGCGAAATTTTGTAAAGATTTGAGCATAATTTATGAAATCTATTTCTGTATATATGTAGGGTACTGTAGTTTTAAAAAGCCAAGTATGAATGACACAGACACATGTTTTAAAGTGTGTCTCATGCAGGTATGCTTTTCAGTGAGCCAAGGCTGCCTCCATCTCCTTATTGAATATACCCTCTGAGAGAGATTTATTTTGGCTGCTATTTAGGGGATGTGGCACTCCATACTTTTTACTCTTTTCAGGTCTTTCCATTGGAGTGGGATCTTCATCCACATAGTAGTCTCTTCTCCACTGTTAAAACATACTGCTAAGGTTCCCTTGTCTTAGTAACAGAGACACTCTGGGCTCTTTAATGGACCATCTCTTTCCCTTGTGCAGTATAAAATGCTGCTTCTTGCTAGGGGCACTTACTTTAGCTTTTTTCAATATGATGGAACTTGACCGCTGTTTGGAACACAAGGACACTGCCCATGTTTTAAAGAATTAAGTATAGGAGAGGAAGATATGTAGCTGCTCTACACCAGGACCCTTTCACAGTACTATTCTAGCATTATGGTTCTATTTTAACTGCCATGACAACATCCTGCAGATTCCTGGGTTGGTGGTTTGTTGAGTCACTAAAGCTCTCTGACTGCAAATTCTAAATACCCTTCCCTAAACTGCAAATCCCATAGGAAAGAGCAATGACAAAGCAGAATCACAGTGCTATAACTGCGTAGTTAGAAATGGCCACAACCAATGGTCCAACTAGATTAGTATTATCCTAGTATTATCCTAATGTGATAGGATAGCCATCTATTTCTCCAGAACTGCCATTCTAGCCCTAACCATCACAATCCTTCCTACCTGGCTTGCCAGGGGCCTGGAAAATGTATTTTACTTAAGATGCCTAATAATGTGGAAAACACATGGATTCTTTAAGATGGTTGAATGAAGCTTTATATACCAACAGCTGCAGGAGGAAGACTCTGTTCACTCAGACAACAGTTACAAATTAAATAGTCTGTGGTTTTGTTATCTTACTATGCATTGTACATGGTATATTACACATTATACATTTTGCCTCTGCATTCAGTAGTAAACAGAACATCCATCACCAAGACTGATTGAGCAAAAAAAAAAAAAAAACTTTTTTATTTATTAGAACTTTCCCACTCACCCCTTTCCTGTCACTGGATTGAAGTTCATTCTTCCTTTGTCAGAGTTAAGACCCAACTCTCTAACCAACCAGTCTTCAACTTACACCAGTCAGTCAGGCTAAGATTTGGGTTTGTTGCAGTTCTTCCACTTCCTCCAAAACTAGACACATTCTCCAGTCAATCTGCTATACTTTTAGCCTTTAGCCTTTCAGTTCTATGACATCATATTCCTCAGACTCAGAGAATAATGGGGGTATATATAAGGAAGGATACTTTGGACATTTTGAACCCTTGAGCACCTTCTCAATTCCTTTTTTCTGGATAGCAACTTGAATGATATTAGATACATTCTTAGCCTCCTAGGGAAGAATATGCACAGTAACAAATATCAATGTCTCAATCATGCTCCATCTTTTCCCAAACTCTTTGTGTGTGGTACAGTTTAGCTGGGAGCATCCAACCATCTGTAACAAAGTCTATGGTTATATAGTCCATCACACTGGCATCTTTCAGAAACAGTGAGAAAATTGTCTTTCTCAGGGCCCTGGCAGGTGATTCATAGTTACTGTCATAATATCACCCAGCATGTGCTATGGAGGGCAGTCTCCCATCCAAGTACTAATCATGGCTGACCATTCTTAGCTTCCATGATCAGACAGGATCTAGTGCCTTTAGGGTAGTTAGGCTAGCAAGCTATGTAGAAGGGATTTTACCCTGAGTCAGATTGCAAGCCAAGCAGAGACAGATTTTGCTTTGCATGCTCATCTTGGATGGAAAGCAACATTACAGGTTCATGTTCTAAGCTAGGTAATTATGAGCTTTACTAAAATTCCTATAAATAAAAATATGTTTGTTTTAAATTAAAGTTGTAGAATCAACAACATGTCTTCTTGTTGTTAATACCTGTAACAAGTATTAAAAGTTTGATCATAGGCCTCATCAGAAGACCTGGAGATGTGAAAGATGCAATAGATAAATGTCACATTAAAAGTTTTGCACACTATGGGTGGCATCCTGTTAATGATAGAGATATATGCAAGTGTGCATATGTCTTTTTGAATGGGACTCTAGCCCTTTATGGGCCGAAATACCCTAAATGCACTAGATCATGTCTGATCTTGGAAGCTAAGCAGGGTCAGCCTTGGTTAGTACTTAGATAGGAGACTGCCAATGAATACCAGGTGTTGTAGATGATATTTCAGGGGAAAGAACTGACCAAACCACCACTGATTATTCCTTGTCTAAGACAACCCTATGAGATTCATGGGGGTCACATCAACATGAAAGTACACACGCACTAGCCCTTTACATGCCATCCAAAATTTCCCAGTAAAGCAGGAAATGGAAGCATTTCAGACAATGGAGATGCAGCTGGTCTTGGCTCCATGTGGAAGGAAAATGGGTGCATTCCATCAGTGAGTGTACCTTTATTTCTTTTTCCCTCCAAGCTGAGATCACCTGTTGCTTTTTAGGGGAATAGTCTCTCCCCAACTTTCCCTTTCTGCTGCAGCAGTAGGGGCCCATCCTGAGGTGTGACAGCAGCTGAGACATAGAAAAGCATGGACAGCCAGAGCATTACACAGCAGCTGCTTGATGTAAAACCTTGGCTATAAATTCCCAAATAACATTAGTTAAAAATCTCAGGTGAAAGGGTTGGGAAAGATCTCAACAGACATTTGTAAGAAGAAACATTAGAGGCCTATGTCATGGTGGACAATCAGTTTTATTTATTTATTTATTTATTTTGTAGAAAAGGGCTGGGCAACTGCAACCTTTTCTTTTTTTAACTTTAGGACCACTAGGGGTTGAATAGAGGGTCAAAAATGAAAGAAAACTTAACCAAACCAGAAAACCTTGGAAGCAATTCTGATTTTGAAAAATGGGTGTTTTGTGTAAGTGTGGATGAAACAGTACAGCCCTTTAAAGATGAGGATGCCAGGAGGCAATTAACCTCCTTTTTGCCAGAGAAAAGGGCAGTCTGAGAGTCTGGAAATGTAGAGGGCCACAAAAATAGCCTTGGGGCCATGTGCAATCTCAATGGCTGCAATTTGCCCACCCTCTTTGCAGAGGGTTGTGTTCCCTTGAGGATTTTCTATCAAGGACTTCAGACATGTAATGGGTGGGACTGGAAACATTGAGCAGAGTCCAGTTGATTAGTCCCAACTACAATAGATCTGTTGAATCAATTGTACACAATGGTGAGTCAACATGGAAGTAAATCCTATTAATTCAGTGAGTCTGCTTTGGTGGTGGTGGTTCTTCAAGTTATTCTGATATACAGTGACCTTAAGGTGCATATTACAGGTTTTTTTTGGTGAGATTTTTTCAAGGGGATCTCATTGCTGATTAAAAATGACTTGCCCAAGGTTTCTGTGAGTCAGTGGGGATTTGAACTCAGGTCTTTCAGAGGCCTAGTCCAATGCTCAAACCACTACACCATGCTGGTTCTTATGGTCTACTCTAGTTGGGACTGGTAGCAGGATTTAGGCCATTAGTGGTCAATGCCAGAGTCAAAAAGAGGTGGGAACAGATGATTCTTGACAGATTTAAACTGAATGTTTGTACAGCAATGATCTAATAGACCCGGCTCCCCCAACTACTAATAGACACCAATAGGAAATACCAAAGACTGTATGTTGTCTTGGGAGCTATTTCTTCTTAGTATACATCATCTATATTTTGTGCCCTGTTTTTAGAACTTATCAAAATGTAAGTGCTGTAAAATCTTTTTAAAATTATGGTATTTTCCCCAGTTTATTTGTATATATGCACAGTTTTCATATATGACTATTTTTTAAATGAGAAAGTCCATGCAGGAGTGGAGGTTTTATTGCACAGGTTGCTACTGTACAGAGATGGGAAAATGCTTTTGCCCTTTTTAAACCAGCTGTTAAGTGCATTACCTTCTTAGCGTGCACAAATAAATCTATTACACAGTATCCTCGGCATTGCAATTCCATATTTTCCAACACTTTCATATGTGGCACACCAGAATCTGATTACATTTGTCTTGGTGAATCCACCAGGTGCATTGATATAGGTGGTATCTTTACTGGGAATAAATGTATGACTTGTGTGTAAAATGTGCATAAATGATGCAGAATAGCCCAACCATTCCAAAGACTCAGCAGCTTCATCCCATTTGCCCATATCATGACAGCTGGGTGTATATACCAGTGTGTCTCTGCAATTTTGAGGAAGAAGAAATTAAATGACACAGGCAACAGATCAAGAGTGAGGAGACTGGGTTTTGACCCATATGACAATTTTCTATATGGAGAATTTTCTGGGGACCAAATGGCAGTAGTGTTGGGCATAGAGTCGAAGGTGAATGGGTCTGTATTTTTTGTACACATGCATGCACATACACCCATTCAGACATTTAATTATTTCTCTTTGTCCCTTCCTCTCCCTTTTTCTCTTCCCATTTCCTCCTGTCTTCCCTCCATTCTTCTCTCATCTTTTTTCTTTCCTGCACCAGCTGTCTTCCCTCATCACTGTCCCTCACAACAAGACCTTACACAAACCAGGATGCCAACTCTGCCCACACATCTACTTGAGAAATGTCATCCCAGGACCTAACCACATAACCCACAATATTAGATACACTTTCACTTGCTCATCCTCTAATGTGCTATATGGCATCCTCTGTCAACAATGCTCTTCATTACTCTACTATGGGCAAATAGGCCAGTCTCTGTACCAGGGGATACATGGACATAAATAAGATATTTGGAATGGTAATACACAAAACACTTTCAGAACACTTCAGTCTTTCTGGGTATTGCATCTCTGACCTCAGAACAATGGTCCTTGAATAAAAAAGCTATAAAGGAAGATTAGGAAAAGAAACAGCTGAACTACAATATATCCATAAATTCCAATTCATCAATGGTGGGTTGAACAGAGAGAATAGTTTCCTGACACACTACACATAACACTGGATAACACTCCAGTGAGGATGCTCTTAGACATTTTAACTCCTTTCTGGTTTCCAGCCTTCACATACCACATACCATTCATATGATACATGCTGGCTATGAGCCGTAATAAATTTATTGTATTTTATTCATATGATCATCCACTCACTCAGGCCTTAGGCAACATCTTTCCGCCTGCCTTTGTCCCTCAATGACTATTGTTAAAACTGAATTTGTCACCTCATCACCATTCCCACATGTTTTGCATTTCTACAGCTATTCATACAGTCTGATTATAAAGGTCCTTCCTGGGCACCAGCTCACTCCATCCAACTGAGGAAGCAGACCAAGCCTACAAAAGCTTATCCTACAACGTCTTTTACTTATTTAGTCTCAAAGGTGCTACAAGATTCTTTTCCATAACAACTTGATAGGGTTGTCAGCTTTCTGAGAATGAAAGCCAGACTGGCCCTGCTGACATGTAGTGTGGGTTCTGCAGCCATAATGCTTCCAATTAAATCTTAGTGATTATTCTAAAAAAACCCACTGTGTGCCAGGAAATGCCAGTCACCTGGGTTTGGGCAGAACCAGCAGCAGTAGGAACTCATGGGTTACAAAAATGGCTAATGTGGAGAGCTGTATGTTGCCCCTCCCAAAATGGGAACATGAAATGAGTGGACACAGAGGAAAGAACAACCTGCAACATATTGTGGGAAGATATTGGAGAGGGTCTTCTCTGCTGTGGCATCCCAGTTTTTGAATATTCTGCATTGAAAGATCCTATTGACATTATCACTGCATAACTTTTTATTAAATCCTTTGGGGCCTAATTTATTTTCTCTAATTTGTATATGAGTTATGGTTGGTATTACTTTAAATTGTTGTAACTGGTTTTGAATTAACTGGATTCAAGTGATGAATGAGTTAATATACTTGTTGTTGTGTTCCTTCAAGCCATTTCTGACTTCTGGCATTCCTAAGGCAAACATATCATGGGGTTTTCCTGGCAGTATTTGTTCAGAGGGGGTTTGCTCTTATCTTCCTCTGAGGCTAAGAGAGTGTGGCTTGCCAGAAGTTACCCAGTGGGCTTCTGTGGCCAAGCGGGGATTCGAACCCTCATCTCCCAGAGTCCTAGCCAGCTCAACACTCACACCACTACACCTCTCTAGTATTCTGGTCTAATACTTCTAGACTTTTAAAATTGTTACTGTTATTTGTCACCTTGAATTGAATTTAATGTATGCCACTGAGATTTTTGGATATGGGGAGCTTATACTTCTTTAGACCCATCTGGAAGGCGTCTTTACTTCAAAAATAAGCTCTTCCATTGTCACAAAATGAGCAGAGATAATATTTTGAGCATTGCTGAATAAAGAAGCCTTGAAGTGAAAATGGCCTTGAAGTGAAAATGGCCTTGAAGTGAAAATGGCACTGTACCCTGTTTTGCTCCAAATCTTACCTCCACTCTCCACTTTCAAACTGGGAAAGAGGCCTAACAGCTGCTTGGCCAGATCAAACTATCCTTTAAGTTACTCTGCTATATTGAAATGTTTCAAAATGAGCAGAAACATCATTTCAAACATTGCCAAAGAGGAAGCAAGGATCACTCCTTATTTTGAGATTAACACTTCATTGGTACTCATTCCATGTCCAAAAAAGAGTCTTCCAAGATGAAGCCTGATTCCTCCACATCAGCTCAGCTGCCACCAAGCAGGATCCAATACCAGCTAGAAATCTATAGGTACCAAGAGAGCAAATAAGGGGTTCCATTAAGCCTTTTCTTTTTCCCCCCCCCCCACATTTTAAAACCCAGAATGTCTTGGAATCTCAAGATTTGACTAAGCCAACACATCTCAATGCTTAGACACATGTAACTAAATGGGAATAATGCAATAAACCACAACATTTCAACCTAAACTTCAGTAACTTGTTTTGGTGAAGGTGGGTGGAATCTGTATTTCAGGTAAGAGCCCAAAACACCACCTTCAGAGTCAGAATCAGTCTCCTTTCTGGAATATAGGTGTTATAACTGGAAGGTGTCTTTGGAGGTTTTGTGGTTTCTTTGAAGGTTCTGTGGCTTGTTGCATCATTCCTATGTCACTTCACCTATAAACTTGGTTGATTTTATCTACCCAGCAGTTGCCTTTCTGGGCTCTTGCCCAGAAAATTCTGAACAGGTGCCACAATGTAGTCCTACAGCTATTTTGTGGCTTGTTGCATCATTCTCAGTAGTTATGTCTAACTGGCAAATTTGGTTGGTTTAGTTACTCAGATGTTTGTGTTATAAAATGTCATTAAAACCCATTGTGTTCCATTCCAGTTTTTATCCAATCTCTTTTTATAGGCTTGCATTCTCTTTGTAGGCTTGGAGGCTTTCCTCCAAAGTACTGGAGACACATCAAGCATCTTTTGAAGCTGTGTTCCTACTTTAATGAAAATTCCTTTTCAGTCTTTTCTGCATTCCCCTGTTTACCCCGCACATCATCGTAAAGCACTCTCCTTCTTATGTAAAGTTCTGTTTATCAGAATATTTCTGGATGTTTCTTGGCTGACTTAACTGTCATAGAGCACTTGGTCTGGAAATGGCAGGAGAATTAAGGATGGAATCATTGTAAGAAACGTTATTAGGCGCTAACATCTACTGATCACAGAAAATATTCTGAGTAAACACTGATGGGGTTGTTCTGTGAAAAAGTCCAAATAACATCCAAGTTTTTTGACCTTTGTAAAAAATAGAACTACATGTAGCAAGGCAAAAACAAGTTTTCAAGCCATATCACACAATTTTGAGTAGGGTTACAGAGTGTTACAATTTGGTGTTACAGAGGAGAACTGGACAGCAGTTAACTGCCAATTCTTCCTTGTAAATGCTAGCCAGGATTGAATCTGCAATACAAAATTATAGCAGTTTGATATTTCTTTAACTGCCATGACTCCATGCTATAGAATCCTGGGGTATAAAATTTTGGGAAGGATTTATAATTCTCTGCTAGAAAGTTCAAGTAACTTAGATCAGGGGTGCACCCTAGAATTCTCTCACAGGAGTCCACCAAATTGTGGATCCCAGGATCTCATAGGATGGCATTGGAGCAGTTCAAATTGTATCAAACTGCTTTGACAGTGTTGTATAGATATACCAGGGGTAGGCAACCTTTCCCCTTTAAGGGCCGAGGGACTTCAGCTCCCAGAATCCCAGGAGCTATTGGCCAACATGGGACTATTGGCCAACATGGCAGAGGCTTCTGGGAGCTGAAGTCCCTCAGCCCTTAAAGGGGAAAGGTTGCCTACCCCTGAGATATACTCTAGGTTGTACTTAGCTGAGTAGTGAGTATGAGAATATAATTGCTGGAGAAAAGCTAGAGGGGTTTGGGAGTTGCAAGGAGATACTTGGATTTGAACAAATTGAGCAAATCTTCATGCTTACTCTGACAAATGTCTTTAATTTCTATTGGCTCTGCAAACAAGGTTTTTGGACTACCCATTTACCAAGATATTTCTAATTCTGGCTTAGTAGCCTCAATGAAGCAGGAGTTGCTTGATAAGAGGATCAGAGCCATGTGGTGCAGTGGAAGGGTTGTGTACAGCCTCATGGAATCATCAGAGCTGGAAGAGACCAAAGGATCCTTTGCCATGTAGGAATACAAGGCTAAAGCACTCCTGAAAGATGCTAATCCAACTTCTGTTTACATGTTACCAAAGCTGGAGAGTCCACAACCTTCTGAGGCAATCTATTCCACTGATGAACAGCTCTTAACAGTGAAAAGGTTCCTTTGTTTAAATCAGGGGTCGGCAACCTACGGGCCACGGGCTGCACCCGACCCGCTGACTCCTGCTGCTGTGGCCGCCGTGTGTGCCGTGGGCCACCATTTTGTTTTCCAAAATGGTGGCAGCGGCTCATTTGCGCATGCACAGTACTCCTGTGCATGCTCAAATGACCTGCAGCCATCATTTTGGAAAACAAAATGGCAGCTGTAGCATGCGTGGCGGCAGTGCGGCGGCGGGGGCCGCACGAGTGCACGCACTGCCATTTCCCACCACCACCACTGGCCTGGCAGAAGACCTGAGGACCAGCGACCGGCACCAGGTAAGAGAACCTTGCTGACCCCTGGTTTAAATGCAATCTCTTGTAGCTTGAATCTATTGGTTCATGTTCTAGTCTCTGTGTCAGAGAAAATAAGCTTTCTCCATCATCTACAAGACATCCCTTCAGATATTTTATAGAAACATAGAATTATAGAGTTGGAAGAGACCACAAGAGCCATCCAGGCCAACCCCCTGCTATGCAAGAATACACAATCAAAGCAGTTCTTTAGCTGTACATGCTGCAAGGACTTCACCTGAAGGAACTTCTGGAAGTCCTTGGTGTGCGGCTTACAAGATGGCTTTGGGGGTTAGGTTTGGGCTGCTGCGTGTTCAAAACAGAAATCCAACCAACACAATGACCTAAAAAGTGAGATACAAAGGTCTAACTTATACCACTATAACTTAGGAGTTACTAACAGAATGCCAGTAGCAATAAAAGGATAAAATGAGTTATTTTGGACTTTACCATTTTTTCACCAAAATAATATAAGAATATGGCAGGGATCCCTTTAAAATCAATGGGATTTATCACCAAGCAAATTGTTTAGAATGGAGATGGAAAGCAGTTTCTTGAGGAAACAATTGACAACCAGCTTGTATTCTTTACTGGAAACATTTTGACTACAGGGGGTTTCCTCTTAGCTGAGAAGAACAAAAAGAGATGATAGCTTGGGTTCTATAACAATGTTCTTTATAATCCAAAAGTAGCACCTACTATTGTGTCTGGAGGTGGATTGAAAGCCAAAGCCGACTCTGTATGGAGTGCAGGTGTAACTTGTTCCCAGTGGTAAAAACACCCTATAGATGGATAGTAGGGCTCTGCAGAAAACCTGTGAGTAATTTAGACACTGCTAGGAAGGACTGTTCACTTTTGTTAAGTGAATGCAGGAAGCAAATGCAATCCATTGGCATAACTGTGGTTCATCTTTAGTCACCAGGCTGACAGACCTAAGCATCCAGAATCAGCAGAGAAACCCCAATGGCCATATATTAGCTTATATTCTTTTATAAGGTGACAAAATGCAATCATTCTCTTGAAAGGCCAAACATCTGTTCCATGTTTCTCTTCAGCCAAGTAGTGTTTTCTTGGCAGATTTATACATGCTTCAGATACTAACGTTGGGAGGAAGGGTTGTGATGCTCCCCACCCAAAAAAAGAGCCAACGTAGTTGTGCCACTAATCACCAATAATGCCAAAAACAATATTCCCAAAGGGATGTTATTTATTAAGCCTAGTGTCATCAGGTGGCATCTTTGGGAAACAGCCAAGGTCTAGGCAATGCTGGCCTTCTTTTAAAATGTTTTTGCTGGCATGTGAATGAGTGATCAGGTCTGGCAATTAATATGATTTTAATTTTTTCACATTGCTCCTCACATAACACGATTACCCATAAAGGCTCAAGGTATTTTTCTGCCTGGAGTGGAGCACAGCTGTCAACCCCCCACATGAAGTAGATGATGTGGAGCCAACACCTTAAAACCTTTTGCTTTACCATTCAAACACTAGTTACTGCCTTTGTCTTTACAATCCTTTTTGCTTTACGGTGTGGTGGGACAGGCCATTTTGAGACAGGGCAAGAATGAAAACAGTTGAAGCAGCTTTCCCATCCTGCTGTCTGACGCAGGTAAGTGTGCAGTTACCACAGGTGCCCACTGTGGTTGAATCTTAGAAGTTACTTTTCTGAACATGGAGCTCTGGTCAGTACCATGGCCTACTGAAGAGCTTCTCAGGAACATTTGGTTAATAATAAATAATAATAAATTTTTATTTGTAGCCCGCCCCTCTGCTA
>CM034708.1:12940733-12953689 GCA_020142125.1 Phrynosoma platyrhinos | reverse complement strand
CAGGGCAGTTAAAGTGCTCTCAAGATGGATTATTTCTGGCAGTCTGTTAAGGCCCAAGTTGAGACTGTTGTACTTTGGCCACAATATGAGAAGGCATGATTCATTAGAGAAGACAATGGTGCTGGAAAAGGTAGAGGGCAGACCATATGTCAAATAGTTAGACGTGATCAGGGAGGCCATGGACCTGAACCTGCAGGACCTGAAAGTTGAGGACAGGGGATCTTGGAGATGTCTCATCCACAGGGTCACCATGAGTTGAGGCTGACTTGAGGGCAGTTAACCACAACAACAAATGTTGAGGAGAGGGTTGGAAGTGAAATTCCCTCTCTTGGAGATTTCCAGGAGAGGCAGTAGAACCAGGAAAAGGCCAAAAAAGGGCAATCCAAGGAATCTTCCAGGGTAATCCACAGGGCTACTATAATGTTCACACAGCCCTTTTGAGAGCCAGTATGTCATGTAGTAGTCTGGGTGGTAGACCATGACCTTGAAAGACTAGTGTTCAAAGCCCCACTCAGCCATGGAAACCCCCTAGGTGACCTTGGACACAGCCTTTCAGCAATGGAAAGCTTCCTCTGAGTAAATTTTGCCAAGAAACCTCTAGGATAGGGTTATGATAAATATAACAACAAACAACACTCTAGTCTCACAATTTACTGATGGTTCCTTCACAGTCCATAATGGGACTAAAGAAGTGTTGGCTGAGTAACTCTTTTCTTGGTGTACCAGCTTTCCTTTCCCGAAGCCTGTGTTCTTCACAAGATCTGGGAAAGTGGCAGGAAAGCCAGCCTGTCAGAAACTGTTGGGACAGGAGGGAGACTCCAGGGACAGGAAGGAGACTTCACACTGGCCTGTCCCCCGACTATTAAGCTTATCACACGGCACTTACAAGAACGGGAATGGAACGGAACGGAACAGAGCAAAAACACATTATACTGGGCAGGAGAATGCCACCGATGCCGCCGGGAGTCCCGAGGCTATTCTCCAGTCATTCCTAGCAGCTGATTTTTGAAGGATGGTTCAAAATCGTCCTTCAAAAATTGGTTGCCAGAAATGGCTAGGGAATGCCTTGGGGACTCCCGGCAGCATTGGTGGCATTCTCACATCCAGTAAAATACGTTTTTGACCCATTCTGTTCTGTTCTGTTCCTTTCCATTCCCGTTCCTTAAGTGCTGTGCAATAAGCTTATATATAACTCCAGTGCACCAACAGTTAGTTGGATTCAGAGCATCTTCTCCTCTCCCTTCCTTGGTTTAGATTTTGTTGCTTGTAGTTCCAAGGGATGATGCTTAAGTCTGTGTTTACTATATTTTTTAGTCTTAATTTCTTACTACTCTTGGTAACTTTGGCATGTGGCTTGGAGATGGAAACTGTGTACCTGTCATATCCAGTTTGGGACAGTCCCCCTTAAAGAACCTTGGGGATACAGGCAATCAGGATCACACCAAGTTTGGGGCACATGGCTGTTTCATTATTTCACAGCAGGGGAACCACACTGTGTCTTCTGCCTATATGATGTCCTGCATCTGTCATTCTAGGTCTAGTTGGCAAGCAGGCTAGGGGGAGTTGGTCTCCATCAGTCAGCAAATGGGTCAGCCAATGATAGGATTTGGTCTTCAGGTATAATTATTCAAACAGTGGCCTTTTTCCATTCCATGAAAGGCTATCTTTTTATATTTTGGTCAAGCAGCATCCATCCTTTACCACTGAATCTGCAGTTAAGAGGGGGCAACCTCTCACCATGGGCTGCATATGGCTCACAGGGCTAAGCTGTCCTTGTTTGGTTTTCTCAGTGTTCCCAGTTCACAGATAAGATGGCATTTAAAGGCTGGGAAATTGTTGCACATAACTGAGCTCTGCTTTGTGGACCAGGAAGCTATTGCATGGAATGAAGCTCTGCTCTGCTAGGAAGCCATTGTGTAGAAGTGAGTGGTGTTTTTCAGCCAAGGAAGCTGTGTGCAGAGTTAAACTGTACTTTCAGTTCAGGATGTTATTTGCATTGAGGCTAGCAACATACATAGATGTAGAATTTAGAGACATAGCCGTGTTAATCTGGAATATCAGTTAGCAAACAGATCTTGCAACACCTTTGAAACTGTGTAAAAGAAGTTGTAGCATGAGCTTTGATAGACTCAGTCTACTTCCTCAGATGCATGTAGCTCATACTACAACTTCTTTCACACAGTCTCAAAAGTGCTGCAAGATCTCTTTGTATACAAACATAATAGAAATGTGCTTTGCTTTGTATATGTGGTGAGAAATTGCCCAGCTCTTGTTCCGCACATTTTGCATTTGCTCAGCTCCATGCCCTTAACACCATCCACTGAGAATTTTCCAAGTCTGGAATTAGACCTTTGGAAGGGTAAATAGTCCTCACCACTTATTTAAGCTAAAATTCAAATGAAATTCATTTTACATATGCAGTTATAGACCTGATATTTTAACTTTAAAGTTTTCATCTTCTACTCAAAATGTTTGAATGTCACTTGTTAAAACTGAGAGCAAGCAACAGTTATTTTCCTGCAGGATAAATGAATGCAGGTACATAAATATTATCTCTTCCTTTCACCTGAATTGCCTGTTTTCAACATAATATGTGAGGGGATTTGGGGGGGGGGGAGTTGGGCTTTGAAGTTTTACTCAGCTCTTACCTGATGTTTTGGGGAAAACCTGCAATGTGCATTGAAGTATGAAAAAAGAGGGAACTTTGATCTCTGGAAATCTTGTATAAAAGACCCTGCCTGCCCCTTCCTTTACCATATGGAGAGTTTTTGAACAGTTTTATGAAAAAGTAACATTCTTCTTTACCATCTCATCATTTCCTTTGATGGTGTAATGGAGTGCAAAGAATCCCCTTCTCATAAACCAGTCATTTCTGGTGAGTCACAGACTAGTCGTAATTTCCACTAAAATTTGCCCAGTAATTGCTTAATGGTGTGGAGAAGACTGTATCATTTAAAATTCTAACACATTTAAGCACACCCACTGTTGTCCCACTTCTTCTGTTCTCCAGATTTTATCCCATACACACAGACAACCTATTAGCACTGGACTGTTGTACCAAAATGAAATGTTTGGTTACCACCATTCTTGGTGTGCAGTTAGCTGATGAACAATTGGAACATGATGGTGGCATACTGACAGCCCAGCTACATAGTGTTGTCAGGTTTTCGAATTAGAAATAAGAAGCAGTCAAAATTTATGACATGCAGAGTTGACAATCAGGAAGTAGCTATTACCAAGTTTGTGTTCTACTGCAATACCAAAGGAAATTATGGATTACTTAGACATGTGTGTCTCTAAAATTAACATATTGTCCACATGCACAAATTACTTATGTACGCATTTCTGTCCTTATGAAGGGCTCGCACTGCCAATGGAGGTTTTTGGGTATCTTCTTCAGTCTATATAAAAGGAAGTTTCCAACCTTCAAATAGAAAATATTCCATATAATAAGCGATACTTGGTAACCCTACAACCACATCACAGCAAGGACTTGTACATATTCTCTATCAGTTACTTAGGGGTTATTCAGATGGTGAAAATAATCCCGATAGGATGTGGGTTGAATCTTTGTTGTTCACATGCATTTTGAATGCATCCAATTAAGGGGGAGGGGAGCAGCCAAAACCCCACTTAACCTGGGATAATCAATCTCATGTTTCTACCCCTTTATACATGGGGTTCTTTAGATTTCATTAATAAAACAACATATCTCAAGATACAGTGTGGTGGTGGTAGGGAGATATTTTAGTCATTATGGATGTGAGATCCCTTTATCCCCCTATTCTTCAAGAAAATACTTTGACTATTATATTTTGCACATATTTTGGTCATGTTGTGCTTATAATACAGCACTGTATTCATACATATATTTGTGCTTATACAGTAATATGTGCTCCCTATTACAACAATTCATTTTTTTTTTTACAGTGTTCTGGTCGCTAACCTGTTGAACATGTGGAGAATTACTGTCTATGCAATCCAGCCATGTAGGTGGCCTTTTAGAGGCTCAGTAAATGTTCCCCATTTGTGGCTTGTTTGGAACTGAAAAAAGGGTGCGGTACATAAGGTTTTAGCTGTCACAGATTATGCAGCTCCCATTGACTTCAAATATATTTTGGTATCTTAACTGCTTATGATCTGAAACTTTTGTTGCTTTTAAATACTGGCTAGTATCCTGCACTGTGTACAGATTCATAACTGAGTTACAGATCTGTCACTGCTCTGTATTCAGCTATGCTACGTATTCATATTTATTGCCACACATCATCAATGCCCCCTGAAACTCACCCAGAACTCTAGAGAGCCACTTTCAATGACAGACGTCTGTAGCAGGGTTGAGTGGGGTGCTTCAGGAAGATGTGGCCAACCTCTTACCCCCAAGCTGCATCATAACTCTACGACTGGAGAAAAGATATCTGCATATCCTGAATCACCTCAACTGACCACACCACTGACCACCATCACTTGGAGTGACTCCTTGGAGATTACGATGGGTTTTGGGATTGATTCCTTAGATCATTTGGATCTACAAACACAATGCACAATCTTGGCCACACTTCCTTGCTCAGATTGTGATACTTTAAAAAAAACCAAGGTGTGCTATTTTATCCTGTTTCAAGCAGTTCTGTTTAGAATATTTTTGTAGTGATTATATATAAAAAGAGAAAATGAAATTTCACATTAAAACATTTAAACATAAAGTTGTACATAGTAGTTTGCAGTGAAAATTGTTATTATTGAAGGTGGGAAACAAATACAAGTCAGGCAAGCTTATACATCAGTAGTGGAAAGTATCCTCAGTACTTCTGTAGCATGCACATTTGGTTCTGAAGGCATATATATGAGGATTTCGTAAAAATTAATGTAAAACTCAGTGTGTGTTTAAGAGTACTAAAAAGTGGAAACTTAATTAACACACAGGAAGGCAACAGAAATAAAATAAATTAAAGGCATTAATAAAAGCTTCTTTCCATATACAAATATCCTTTGGCTTTCTTAAAAACTTCACTGACGCTGACTGTACAAGCATTAATTCCTAAGCAAAAAATGTACAAAAGTCTTATTTTCATTATTAATTTTTACATGAAGAAGGAGATAGCTTAATAATGAATGCATCCTCTCTTCAGTAAAAGAGGCTCCAATGCTTTGAAGTTTCATTGTATCTCTAGTGAGGTGGAAATTAAAGCTCTAAACCGCATTCCCAGCACTAGTGCTTTGCTCAAATGCAAGAAAACTCCTGGCCCTTTGGGCAGAGAATGGAAGGCACTTAGCATGGTATGACTCAAAGCACTCCTATTTTCTAGGCTTTACAACACATGAGGATGCAGTGCATTCAACACAAGCTCCCTCTGACCATTGGAGATGCCAGTCTACCCCATGTCCTCTCTACATAGCCATCCAGTGCAAGACTAAATAACTCTCAACATTTGGCTATGTAGGTCTGCTGATACAGTTTGCTCAGACATGATGTCTCGCTGCAGGCAAGAGTCTCATTTTAAAAAAGGCCACGCATGAATTACTCAATCTCTTCTTAATTCTTTGCTTCACTGAGTAAAAGACCATCCCATGGATAGGCAGTCTCAGCTGCAATCCTATACCAACTTACCTGAAAATAAGTCCCAATGGATTAATGAGTGTTATTTCTGACTAGACATTTATATTAATTTGTACAGTATACTGTTCCCAGGACAAGAGACTAGCCATTGTAAACAGTAACCACTCTGGCAAACCAGAATCTTGCTTATACACTGACACCTGCCCCCTTTACCAGTTTCCTGACATGATCTGAACTGAGACCGTATTGGGGGCATGCCAGTATTGCTATAACATGTGTTGATCTTTAGAAGATACACAAACAGAAGTACATTTCAGCTTGCAAGTTAAAGGTTTCCATTATTCCATGGGGGGGAAGGCCTTGTTTATGTAGGTGATACACATACAGAGCACTACTGACACACCATGTCAAGAAAATAAACATCTTAAAATGGATTTTCTTAGGCTCTTAGGATGTCAGAACTTATTAGGTTATTTAGCACTTTGGGGAGTTTGCCTGCAACCTAAGGCAGAAAGCTTAGCTTCAGAGGCATAATGTGTATCTTAAATCTCCTTCACCATTAGTTTCTGGAAGAATGGACCAGAAAACCAGCAGTTTTGATGAACTGTTTTCAAAGCTTCACATAGAAATATACCAAAGGGTCTTCCTGCTAAATTTCAGAATTTTGGGAAGAGCACTTTCTGGATTTCATTATTTTTCCTCTTACATGCCTTGCCACATAGTTTGTTCTGGTGCAAAGCATTACAGAATTTTTCTGTTGTATTCTCACAGTAAAAAAAGTTCACTCAGGTCCTTCCATGTTCTGGAAATCCATGGTGTGTTCCTTCTCAGCTCCTGCTTGTCTTTTCATTTGTACTTTTTTTATAAATCTTTGGAAAATGAAATGCATTGGCAGTGCAAAATAGGGTGGGGTGGGAGAACTGTTAAGCAACAATGTCAAGGCAGGGAGAGAGGGATTTAGATTAGGTAGTGTATGTGTGCATCGAGGGTGTTATCTGCAGGCACAGGACTCCACTGTCATATTCGGGTAGACTTTGAGTACCACGTTCTGATTTTCATCAAAGAACAAGATACTGAGAGATGACATCTTGTCTGGGACGCAGCAAGGTTCAGGGATTCCAGAAACAACACCCACAGCTCTCACTATGCTCTGGATGGTGGCATGGTTTGAAGGCTTCAGAGCCTGCGGAAGACAAAAAAAGACAATAAAAATAACAATAAATAGGATGGAGCTACAGCACTTAAAGTGGTGTCAAATTGCATTATTTCTACAGTATAGTGTACCTATGTCACTCTCAGGTAAGGACAGCTCACAAAGGTCTCATTGCTTGTGACAGCAATTTTGGTGAGAATCTGGAGAGTGGCTGTCCTCTTGAGCATACTGAAGCATGTTCCTTTCCCTGCAGCCCAGCTAATCACTGCTTTGAGATGTATATATGCTGAAACACTGTTCCCTGGCTTTTGAAATTGGTGGGGGAATGGAGGAGGCAAGGTTTCCCTAAAGTTAATAAATAGCATATGTGTACAGGTGGGCAGATGCACATTAGCAGCTGGCCCTCTTAGCCAACACCAAATGTTGCTTTCAGGACCAAAAAGGCTCCTGATACATATGCACAGCTCACTGCCCTGGCTGTTGGGGAACACTGTCATTCTACATGATCAGTGTGTGTGTTTTGAGCAAATAAGATTGAAACTTCTATGATGAAGTTTTCAAGAGCTCAACAACAGAGCTGTTAGTATGTAAGAGCATCTTGTAGCAGCTTTGTGACTAAGGGGCTAAACAGATGGCCCCAATAGAGTGGCATCTGGCTGCCCCTTTGCTTGCTGGATCAAGGCTGAGACAACCGCATGCCACACCCTGATCCAGTGCTTTGCTAGCTCTAAAAAGAAGCAGCAAAATACCATTCCTTTTTAGAATGGCAAAAAGTCACCCTTGGCACTGTGGCGGCACCTTTTTGGCATTTTTTTTTTTTTGGCACAGTGCATCTAAATGCTGCACCAAAGAATTCCCTTTTGCCACCCACCATCTGGTCAGGTGGGCGGTGTGATGGTGGCATCGGGTCAGAGTCAGGCATGTGGTGTGCAGCCACCATGCCCCCCACTCCACCCCGATGCTGGTGCTTTTTGCTGGTCTGTAGAGGCCCTAACTGAGCAAAAGAAGTTGCAGCATAAGCTTTCATAGACTTGGTCTACTTCCTCAGATGCACACAGTGAACTGGCTGGTGCCCAGGAAGGACATTTATAATCAGACTGTATGAACAGCCATAGAAATGCAACACTTGTGCGTATGATGACAAGTTCAGTTTAACAGTGGCTGTTGAGGGACAATGTACTGCTAAGTAAGGACTGAAACAGACAGCCCTTTAAAGCTGCCGTCTGGGTAGCTTGGGAGCATGGCATTTATATGCTACATGCTCCGAAGCTGCCTGGAAGTTGGGCAGCCACCCAGATGTTGTTGGTTTCAAGATGCTCTGGCAGCACGGTGTTTACATGCCACACACAGCTAAAGCATCTTGAAGCCAGCTTTGGCAGATCCACAAAAGCTGGCTTTTTTCCAACAACAAAAGGAGTGGATCTTTTCCACTCCTATTTGGGCCAGCTTTGGGGCCACGGTGTGTGATTGCCAGGACCCCAATCCATCTTCAGAAGGAGCAGCTTCAAGCCATCTATTCTTGCTGGTCTGTTCTGGCTCTATGTTCATTTTAACTGAATGTGATGAAACTTATTTTCTGGTTAGTGGGCTTAGGGCCTTTGCAGACTGGCCCAAAGGGCCGGACTGGGGGTAGAGCCGCCCCAATTCCATGCTGATGCCGTCCTGACACCGCATGCCATTACACATGGCACATGGTGTCAGGAAGCCCTCCTGGCACAGCATTCTGACACGCTGCGCCAAAAAGGGCAAGGAAGAGCTGTGCACCAGCTCTTAGGGCAGCCTTTTGCCGCCCTTAAAAGGAGCGGCAAAAGGGAGGATCAGGGCCGTGGCGTGGGGTTGCCGCGGCCCTGATCTGCCGCTTCCCGGGGCAGCTCTGTGCCACCTGTCTGCAGAGGCCTTTCATCTTCTATCTGTAACTGGTATTAGCATAATTCATTCCTTGTATAGTTTATATTTTATGTAGGTAAAAAAATCAAGATTTCTTTTTGAACTCTGTACCTATTAATTCAATGGTTCTTAAGGTATCTGATGGGGGGGGGGGGGAACTAGCAGATTTTTACATTATTATTATTTTTGCCAATGTGCCAGGGACTGTACTGTATTTGGGCTGACTGAATATTACTTTCTTTCTTGGAAACTTGCTGCAGACCAAAAGTCAATAGCTTTGAGCTGGCATTGGACCAAGAATCATCATTTTTAGTAGCACTATACTAACTGATTTAAAAATGAGCACAGGCTAAGTGAAATAGAAGCTGGGATTTGGCATGACTGTCTGAGAAACAAATGATGCCTGACTAATCTGATCTCCTATTTTGATAAAATTACCAGCTTGGTAGACAAAGGGAATGCTGTAGATATAGCATATCTCAATTTCAGTGAGGCCTTTGACAAGATCCCCATGATATTCTTGCAGACAAGCTGGGTAAAATGTGGGCAAGACAAATGTGACTGTTAGGTGGAATTGTAATTGGTTGACCAACCGAACCCAAACGGTGCTCAACAATGGCTCCTCTTCACCCTGAGGAGAGGTGACAATGTTCTGTCCTGGGCCCAGTGCTATTCAACATCTTTATCAATGACTTGGATGAAAGAACAGGGGGCAAGCTTATCAAATTTGCAGATGACACCAAATTAGAAGGAGTAGCTAATACCCCAGAGGACAGGATCAAAATTCAAGTAGACCTTGATAGATTAGAAATCTGGGCCAAGGCTAACAAAATGAATTTCAACATGGAGAAGTGTAAGGTACTGCACTTTGGGCAGAAAAATGAAATACATAGATATAGGATGGGGGACACCTGGCTTATCAAGACTACGTGTGAAAGGGATCTAGGAATCCTAGGGTTAATGCACATGGGCTGTAAGGGGCGGCTCTGGGCCACCACTGGGAGCGGCGGATCGGGGCTGCGGCAACCACACACTGCGATCCCGATCCTCCTTTTTGCCGCCCCCAAAAGAGCAGCAAAATACCACTCCTTTTGGGAGCGGCAAAAGGCCACCCTTAGAGCCGCCGCTGTGGCTCTTTTGTGCCCTTTTGGTGCAGTGTGTATGCACGGTGCACCAAAAAGGTGCCCCGATGCCGCACACCATGTGGCTGGATGTGTGGCATCAGGGCGGAGTCGGGGCGGAGTCGGGGCAGCCAGTGTGTAGTTGTCCCTCCCCAACTCCACCCCCAGGCTGGCCTAAACTGCTGGTCTGCATCGGCCCCTAGTAGACCACAAGTTGAACATGAGTTAACAGTGTGATGCAACAGCTATACTGGCCAATGTGATTCTAGGCTGCATCAATAGAAGTATATTGTTTAGATCAAGGGAAGTAATAGTGCTACTCTATTCAGGTTTGGTCAGGCCTCATCTGGAATACTGTGTCCAGTCTGGGCACCACAATTCAAAAAGGATATTGACAAATGAGCATGTCCAGAGGAGGGTGAGCAAAACGGTGAAGGGTCTGGAAACCAGGCCTTATGAGGAAAGACTTAGGGAGCAGGTATGTTTAGCCTGGAGAAGAGACAGTTAAGAGGCGATATGACAGCCCTGTTTAAGTATTTGAAGGGGTGCCACATTGAGGATGGAACAAGCTTGTTTTCTGCTGCTCTAGAACAGGGGTAGGCAACCTAAGGCCCGGGGGCCGGATGCGGCCCAGCAAGGCCTTTGGACCGGCCCCAAACTGGTCCTGCCGCCGCTGCCCCCCCCTACCGCCGCCGCCCCCCCATGATGATATTGATTATTGTTGTTATTACTTGTTCTTGGGGTTTTCTTGGCAAAATCTTCACAGGGGTTTTGCCATGGCTTTTCTGGGGCTGAGAGAGTGTGCATGCATTTTTTTAAAAAAAAATTAATTCTTTTTTAATTTTAATGTTTATTTATTTATTTATTTATTTTTGGTGCTTCGGCCCGTCAATTGTCTGAGGGACAGCAACCCGGCCCCCGGCTCAAAAAGGTTGCCTACCCCTGCTCTAGAAACTAGAACATGGAACAATCAATGCAAGCTACAGGAAAAAAGATTCAACATTAGGAGGAACTTCTTGACAGTAAGAGTTGTTTGACAGTGGAACACACTCCCCTGGAGTGTGTTGGAGTCTCCTTCCTTCGAGGTCTGTAAACAGAGGCTGGATGGCCATCTGTCAGAATGCTTTGATTGTGATTTACTGCATGGCAGGGGGTTGGACTGGATGGCCCTTGTGGTCTCTTCCAACTTTATGATTCTTCACCAGATACTACTTATTAGGCACAATTTACCATCTCTTGGATCCCACTAGAGACATAATAAAAACATTATATATTTTAAAAACTCATACATAGCAGGGACCATCTATGTGCAGAAACAGCTCTTCCAGCTGGATGTGGAACTGTATGCAGATAGTTGCTGCACATATACCCCAACCAATTCTGGTTGCTCCGACTGCATGAGAATAGTTTGGTAAGCAACAAATTTAAGCTGGCATCCTATCAGTGGCATACAGAAATTGTCAGTCTTATACCTGCATACTTTTTTTTTGGTTGTTGCAGAGGTTGATATTCCCTCCCTCCCTCTTCCACCAAAGCAAAAACCCGATGGCATTTTCATGCCCACTTTATCTCCATGTAACAAGATGCAAAATAACTATATAATTCACTGACATCCCTGGGGGACCCTGGGGGTCATCCGTAGACAACATAAACTTTTGCATGTAGCTATGCAGACACAGCCAGATGCTCCTCCACTCTCCACCAGGCATGAAATGACCATGCTGGGGTGGGAGTGGGGGGCTTCAGCAAGTCTATTATAAGTCTAGGGGGCAGTGAATAGTCAATTACAGTATAGTTATGCATGCAAGAATACTACACTATGCTATTCCATACAGGAGTCCAGTCCTAGAATCCCATCCAGCTCTTCAGGAGGAAGGCAGTTGGTGGTGCATTGCATTTTCCCTCTCTCTTCTCATCAAATATGATCAGCTAGATTCCAGCTTTCTTTATCATGCTATGTGTGTTTAGTTCTGGCTTTCACATGTGTGCTTTGCTGGATCAGGTCCAGCATCATTTTATACTGTATTTACTTAAGAGGAAGCTAAGTTCTGTTTTCAATTTCCATTCAAGATGCAACCTCTCTTCCTCCAATTGGAACATGATGCCATCACATCTTCCTCTCCTACAGATAATTTGATAAAATGGAAGGTGTAGCATATGCCTCAATTTCTAGCAGGGGTAGGCAACCTTTTTGAGCTGGAGGCCGGGTTGCTGGCCCTCAGACAATTGGGGGGCCGAAGCACCAAAAATAAATAAATAAATAAATAAATAAATAAAAGTTATTTTTTAAAAAAAAATAAAAAAGTATGCATGCACACTCTCTCAGCCCCAGAAAAGCCATGGCAAAAACCCTGTGGAGATTTTGCCAACAAAACCCCAAGAACAAGTAATAACAACAATAATCAATATCATCATGGCGCGTGGCGGCGGTGGCAGGGGGCGGCGGCAGCAGGACCGGCCTGGGGCCAGTCCAAAGGCTTTGGGGGTCCACATCCGGCCCCCGGGCCTTAGGTTGCCTACCACTGATTTATAGTGAGATTTTTGGTCCATAAGGATGCTTTGTTTCCACTAGTCTCATGACAGGTTTCCAAGGGTTCAATTCCTACCAGTCCAGCAACTTTCTTTTTTCCACCTATCACCAAATTACCAGTGATTCAATAACAATCATTTCTGAAGTGACTTCCTTCTCTGCAGGAGCCTTAAAAATTAGCCATACAGTTATATATCATCCCTATCATTCTATTGACATCTGACTGTCTGACTACCTGCCCAAATACTGTGTGCACGGCACCACAATATGCCAATATCTTCATGGCCAACCTAGAATGCTTCCTTAATTTCTGCACCCAGAAACCGCTCCTCTACCTGAGGTACATTGATGATATCTTGATAATTTGCACTCATGGAGAGGACTCACTCAAGACATTCCACCAGAGTTTCAACAACTTCTGCCCCACCATCAACTTCAATAGAAGAGGGAAAACGACAGAACCCTCCTAGAGGTCACATACAGCTACCAACTGGGACCACTCAGGCGCATAATCAATGAACTACAACCCATTCTGGACAATAATACCACTCTTTCAAGGGCTCTTGGTGGCAGACCTTTACTCCCCTACAGACAGCCTCCAACCTCAAACAGGTACTCATCTACAGGATGACACACAACAAAGATGGTGACACTGCTACTAAGGACCTTATCACACGCGGGGCTCAAAGTGGCAAGAAAGCGATATAA
>CM034708.1:12917124-12940633 GCA_020142125.1 Phrynosoma platyrhinos | reverse complement strand
AAATGGCTGTCAGACGCAACTAGCATCATCGCGCTATTAACGAAAGCATGATGAAGCGTCCCCCGGGAACCGTATTTGCCGTTCACACACAAGTCAGAAGATCCTGCCTTAACGCAGAAAGGACCATGTTTACCCGTTCTGTTTGTTGCCAGATCCAAACAGGAAGTACACGTCATAAGATGCTTCCTCGCAGACCCATGGGAAATCACGCTAGGAACCATGGGTCATGACGGGGAAATGCTCCACGATAAGTATTTGGTGATCAGACATACGGCAAAAGCGCTATGATAGCGCTATCATTCCAATCGCGCAATTGCAATTCCCCAAGAAACTGGCATTCAAAAGAATGGGGATGATGCTTCATTGTTATGGGGTTCTGACTGGGTTCTGAGCGACGTCGTGTAAACACACGGAAAAATAAAGTGCAATAGGAAGTGATTTCGTGTGGATTCTGACTGCTTTTGGCCCCGTGTGATAAGGTCCTAAGCCTTGCCACAAACCAAGATGCCAACTTCACCCACACATTTATCCAGGAAATGTCATCACAAGACCTAATGGTATCACCCACAATATTAAGGGGGGGTGTCATTTGCTCATCCTCCAACGTGATCTATGCCATACTGTATCAGTAATGCCCTTCAGCACTCTACATTGGGCAAACAGGCCAGTCCCTGCGTCAGAGGATAAATGGACATAAATCAGACATTAGGAACGGGAATACACAAAAACTGGTGGCAGAACATTTCAATCTCCCTGGACATTCCATCTCAGACCTCAGAACAGCGGTCATTGAACATAAGAACTACAAAGGTAGACTGGAAAGTGAAACAGCAGAATTGGAATTCATCTACAAACTACAGCCTCCCAGCAATGGATTGAACAAAGATGTCAGCATATTGTAATGTAAAATTAAGATATGTAGAACTGCAGTCATAATGTATGTGTGGTATGTGTGGCAAGGCCAGGACATCTGATGATAAATGTCCTTGAGGGGGCCAGACACCTAAATGTGTATTGAGCACTGCACCTGTATAACTCAGCAATATGATGCAATGCATTATGCCATGTACTGGAGAGTTGCATCAGCCAAGTGTATATAAGGCTGTGACTAATGTAAAATATTGCGGGTTATTGAAGAGTGGTTGGAGTTGTGGAGAGTGCAGTTGCAGTTTGTCAGTGAGTATACAGAGAGTTCTAGTAGCTCTGTGTGGCTGTGAGCTACTTAGGAGGAAGAGAGTGTGTCCTTCCATCCTGGAACACTTTTCTGTTCCTGCTTCTGTAAATAACATCTCTTTATCACCTATAAATAAGTATCTTCACTGTGAGCAGTCTGCTTCCGCTTCCTGATTTCTTCAAGGTATCTCAAGATCTGGCTAAGATACTGAAAATCACATTCACGTCTCATTCCCAACATGACAAAAAACAATGGTTTCCTGACTCACTACACACACTGCAACGCTATCTGACCCCATTCTCATGGGAGTGCCCTAAATTCATCTATTCCCCTCACCACAAAATTGGTATAGAGGGTGACTAAAATGGTGAAGGGTCTAGAAACCATGCCCTATGAGGAACAACTTAGGGAACTGGGTATGTTTAGCTTGGAGAAGAGACGGTTAAGAGATGATATGATAGACCTGTTTAAATATCTGAAGGGATGTCATATTGAGGAGGGAGCTAGATTGTTTTCTGCTGCTCCAGAGAACAGGACCCAGGACAACAGATGCAAGCTACAGGAAAAGAGATTCCACCTCAACATTAGGAGGAACTTCCTGACAGTGAGAGCTGTTTGACAGTGGAACACACTCCCTCGGAGAGTGGTGGAATCTCCTTCTTTGGAGGTCTTTAAGCAGAGGCTGGATGGCCATCTGTCAGGGATGCTTTGATTGGGAGTTCCTGCATGGCAGGGGATTGGACTGGATGGTCCTTGTGGTCTCTTCCAAATCTATGATTCTCTGATTCTCAAACAAAGAAGCCTAGAGTGCCTGTTCTTTTTAAATGAAATTAAATCCACAATTAAATTGAAAGAAAAGTTAACTCTCAGTGGCTAATTTCAGGACGAAAAGGGTTTTGTTTGCAGTAATGAAATAATACAAATAATACAGTTGCTATGTATTGCTAATGGAGTACATTTAATTTAAAATATGTATTTTAATTATTTTTAAAAAATTAAAAACCAAAAAAATGTGACCAGAATGTGGGTCCCACTTTCCAATCAGTTGCACACCCCTGATTTAAAGATATAACTGTAAGAAAATGAAGGGCTGACACAGCCAGTGCTCATGCTGTTTGGACAGACATAAAATGAGAAAGCACAGCACCTGAAGTCTACATTGCAATGCAGCTGCTTTCAAATTGTTGTCCAGAGATTACTGAACTAGACAATCATTTGATGTGCACTCTTCTCTGAGGAAGACCTGCTAATTTAATCTGACATAAGCACAGGTAATTTTGGCATTACCCAAGGGACTTGTATCCAATTGCAAAGGTGAAATTTACATTAATCTCTTAATAATGGAACCACAACACAGAGATCAAAGCCAGAGTACATGCCTACTTTATGCTCTTGCTCTGTTGTATTTTATTACTGCCATTTTAAAAAATAATAATAATAATCTTGTTATATTAAAGCTTAATGTTTCAACTAGAAATAGATACATTATTATGGGTTTGAGGGAATACACCAGGATGCTGGTTGCCCCCAAACTCTCCTCACTCAAGTAGCCTGGACAGCCGCAGTGACAGTCCCCTTAGGTTGAAAATGCTGGTTGAATGTCAGGCTGATGAATAGGAAGAGAACAGCTATCCTTGATTTGATTCTAGATGAGAATGTTTGTATCTGGTTGAATGAAGTCTTTCTGTGTAAGCATGCATGCACATGTATGGGTAATTTCTCTTTTCTCACCAGGTCGCAGCAGTGGAGGAAAGCAGAGTCACAATACCTTCATCCCACAGTTTGCTGAGTGTTGTTGTTATGAAGGTGGGTGGGCAGAAGAGAATAGAGATTCTGCTGATTACCACCCAACAGTCTGCCTATCAGAGCTATTTGGGTGACTCAAAACTACCACAAAGGTGGAGAACTGATTTGGATTTATTTGGATGACCGACCCTCAAGAGGCTGATGGATCCAGATGATTTTCTGATAGTTCTTGGGGAACTTCTCATCTCCTCATCAGGTCATTCTTTTGAAGCCTTAACTAGGAAATGGCCAGGACAATGGACACAATAATTTTCATGTTTTTGAAGTTCCACCTGCTTAGGATATGACAGCTAGCATGGTGTAGTGGTTTAAGTGTTGGACTCTGACTCTGGAGAACAGGGTTCAAATCCCCACTTGGCCAGGAAACTCACTGGGTGATGCTGGGCAAGTCACACTCTTCTCAGCCTCAGCAAATGGCAATGGGAAACCTCTGAAGAAACTGCCAAGAAAACCCTGTAACAGATTCACCTTATGGTTGCCATAAGTTGTAAATGACTTGAAGGCACACAACAAGAACAACTACTACAACAACAACTGCTTAGGATCCAAAGTTTCAGTTTAATTTGCCCAACATGACAGAGTACCAATTTCATGTGGGGTGCAGGTGGGTTCTTTAAGAGGTTAAGGGGAAGGGAGACTTCTTCACCATGTATTTAATTATTTAGTACTTTACTGTCAGGATAAGAACTGTGTAGCCCACAAGTTGGCAACCTACGGCCCAGGCCCCCCCCCCGAGGCCTCTGGACCGGCCCCCGCCGACCCTCGTCGCTGCCGCGTGCATCATGGCTGCCATTTTGTTTTCAAAATGGTGGCCGCGACTCGTTTGCGGATGCGGCGAGTACTGGCGGACCGGCGGAAGACCTGGGGACCAGTGACCGGCCCCAGGTCTTAAAATCTTGCCAACCCCTGGTGTAGCCCTTCAAAAGCTGTCTGTCTAGGGCTGCTGCATGTCCCAGAAATCCTAGAAAGTATAGGCAATGGTAAAGAATGCTGGGAGTTGAACAGCATGTAGTTGTTGTTGTTCTGTGCCCCCATGTCAAGTCTGACTTAAGGTGACAAAGCAGAGGGGTTTCTTGTCTAGATTTACTCAAAGGAGCTTTGCCATTGCCTCCTTCTGAGGCTGAGAGAGTGTCCCCAGTGAGCAGGGCTATACATTTCCCAAATGTGCTTTACATCATTTCTTTCATCATGGAACCCACAGCAATATATGTGGGATTGTTGTGTTGTTTCCCATCCTGAAAAGACTTAGACCTGCTTAACTTCAGCAAGGATGTTCCACTATGTGGCTTTCCTTTGGAACTCCCTTCCTAGGGATGTCAACCAAAAGCAATCCTTTGGAACTTTTACAAAAGATAATAAAACATTTTAAAAGATATTCAAGAAGCTTTTCAGAGTTATGAGATGCTTTGAGTTTAGTTCTATTTATTCTGTTTATTTATTATTGGTATTTGTTTTTCTAACTTTATCATATTTTCTGCCATTTTCCCCCTGTACAGGCTGATAAAATAACTGTTTAGTATGCTTGCAGGCTTTGTGAAAGGTCAAATTGCAGAATAAAACAAAATAAGTCCTATAAATAGCCCAATCTCCCCACAAACATAAAAATGCACTATTTGACAATGGGAGCTACACAATGTTCCTTCTCAAATCAAAGAAGACCATCAATCAGGCTCCGAACAAAGAGAATTCACTGAGTGTTCATAAAGATTTTTTTTCAAAAGAAGCAGAATTTAGCCCATGGTATACAACTAGCATTCTTATCTTTTCAAACTAGCTCTTTCGATGTGGTCTTAACATGTTAAGAATTCAGCAGCTGACCTGTTCACTGATATGGATATAAAGTGGATAGGAAAACAGCATCACTTGCTAAATGGATGGGTTTCAGGTAGCTGTTGAAACTAAATAAAATAAAATGGGTGGCAGCCCCATATATGGTCAGTATAGCTTGCATTAATGAGCAAATCTGTCTGTATTCCTCTCTAGCTATAAACCAAATGGATTTATTTAAACGTTTTGTGTGCAAACCCATGCACACACCATGTAGTGAGTTGGGCCTCTGCCACTAAGCAGATGAGTTTTATAGTCCTCATTAGCATCACGGCCAAATGTTAAGAGCTGCCCTCTGAAATGAAAAGAGTCAATTTTATTAATGATCTTGTTTATCTGTTTTGCGTTAGCTTGGCAGTTTGGGGCTTGGAAAAGACATGAAGGTTGGAAACAGACCAGACCAGAATTTTCCTCTGTTGCCAACCTGCTTTCACAGTTCTCATAGGGCCCTTCTATACTTGTGGGAATGGTCCAAATGGCCTCCCCATTTGTTCTGCCCCTGTACCTGTTTCATCTGTAGGAGTGGTCTACTGATGTTGCTGTGATCTGCCTTCAGCTCCCATCACTACCACCTTTCCCAAAGTTCCCAGAGCCAGGACAGATCGCTGTCTCTTAGGAATGACATTAAAATTAAGATTTTACCTGCACCTCAAAACACACTGCAAGGAGCAGCACTGAGGAAGGAAATTGCCCACCTAGAAATGACTTGAAGGCACACAACAACAACAAGGTAGAAGGTGGAGAGAGAAAATGGCTGCACGTAAATGAAATAAGTAAATAAATAAAGGTCACCATAAGTTAGAAACTACTTGAAAACACACAGCATCATAGCAAATTAGGCTTTTATATTTTTACTATTTTAATGTTTTCTTACTGTTTAATTAAATTTTATCAAGTGTTATCCAATAACATTAGAGAAATGTTATTTTAACATTTATATCAAATATATTCTTAGTGTACTTTGGTTTTGACTTGGGTCCTATGCTGGGAGAAAGGCAGGATATTAAATAAAAAAATGAAATTCCAATGTTAACTTCCATGCAATTGTACAGTGCAATCCTAAATTCACACAACTTTTCACACACTGTGTTCAGTGTGATTTATTTCTTACTAAGGGGGGTTGCAGACTGCCAGAAAAAGTGCAAATTCAGTCCACTTTTAGGGTTAGGGTTAGGGTTAGGGAATAATGGGAACTGTAGTTTATTGTGGCACTAGAGCTCTCTGACAGAGAAGGCTCAATGTCTCAAAAAAAAAACAATTCCCATGATTCCCTAGCTCTAACCCTAACCCTAAAAGTGGACTCAATTTGCACTATTTCTGACAGTCTGCAACCCCCCTAAGTTATGAAAGATTAGGGTCTTCCCTGATGTGGTTATGTGCCTTTACATATAGCAGGAGATGACTTCTCCATTGCCTTGGTCTAATTCATACAAAGAATTGTTTTGCTACTGCTAGAAATTTAACTCCAGGCACTGGATCAAAACATAGATCCAGTAGTTTTTCATTAAGCTAGTACAACATTTTGCCCCTAGGCATTTACTGTGCCTGGGTGGAAATCCCTAGAAAAGAACATGGGTTTTCTTTTTAACTGTGCCACACAAATGGAGAAATGGAAAATCTAACTCCATGTCAAAAGAAAAGAAAATAGACAGATATTTAGTTCAAACTTTGACATTAAATTGTGCAATGTGAGAAGAGAAGGACGTACAAGGCACTGACTCAGTCAGAACATTATTGGGTAGGAAGAATAGGAATGTTCTTAGCCTGACCAAGTTCTGTATTGGGTTCCAAGCCCTTTTTTATCCCTTCTCACATGGAAATGCATATGTGCTTTATGCACTTTTCTAATGTATGCATTTTTTTACTGTTCACTGAAGTTGTGTTGCTGCTATTTGCCCTCAGGTTGGCTTTGACCAATGGCATACAAAAGAGGAATCTCCAAGACACCTTGTTATTAACAGCCCATTTAACAGTCTTGCAAACTCAGAGCCATGACCTCCTTTCAGAGCCACTAAATTATGTTTGCATTCCCCCCTTTATACACATTTTTAGTTGTATACATTTGCAAGGGGGTATCGTAAAGTAATAATTATCACCCAGAAGTTATTATGGTATTTGGTGAAATTGTGTCAGTGTCATCATCAGTCCCTAAGTGCATGATGTTGAGAAAATCAGCTCATTGTGACCCTTATTTTTGTTACAGATTGTGCCAGAAAGTGTAAGATGGAGAAGTATGAGGGGGTATCGTAAAGTAATAATTATTCCCTGGACGTTATTATGGTATATTGATGAAATTTGTCAGTGTCATCATCATCATCAAGTGACTTTTTCTTTCCCAAAAATGAAAAATCTGTTGCAGGGTCGCCAATTTGACAACACAGATTCATGAAGTGGAAGAGCGGTTTAAGGCGCAATCTGCAGACTTCTACAATAAAAGTATTCGGAGGGTCAAGAAACGCTGGGAAAAATGTGCAAATCTGGATGGTGACTATGTAGAGATAAGTAAACAACTACAAATCAAAACAAACTTTTTTTAAGGTGATAGTTAAAAATTTATGATACCCCTCTATTTGTATGAATTTTTTTTTAAAAAAAGGATTTAATTCTCACCATTTCCTCCTGATGACAAGAACATCAAAAGGCATATTTGTGCATACATATTAGCAGCTTTTAATTATATTTCATTGTTGTTGTGCATGTCCTTTGACTCTTATCAAGTTACTTTGCTGGATGTATGCATTTTTGATAGTAGTTCATATGCATGGTAGAATAGATTTAAGAAACCAAATTGTAAACTAAATGGCACAAACACTTTGTAGGTACTGAATGTAAAATATTCTAAAATAAGAACTGCTTGCCATATTTCTGGCTCTCTGTATGAAGTGCAAATGATTGAAATGTACATATCAAGCATGACAAGCTTAAGATCATGCTTGTAGAATCAACCACTGATTCATAGTCACTGGCAATAATCTTTGAGAATTCTTGGAGAACAGTTCCAGCAGACTCGGAAATATTGGCCCCATCTTCAAAAGGGAAAATAAAGAGGACCCAAACAATTACCACTCAGTAAGCCTGACATCAATACCAGAAAACATTCTAGAGAAGGTCATTAAATAGACAATGTATAAGCATTTAGAAAGGAATGCCATGATCACTAAAAGTCAACATAGGTTTCTCAAAAACAAGTAATTCAGACTAATCTTATATCTCTTTTTTGACAGAGTTACAAGCTTGGTAGATGAAGGGAATGCTATGGATGTAGCTTATCTTGGTTTCAGTAAGGCCTTTGACAAGGTCCCCCATTATAGTGTTGCAAATAAGCTAATAAAATGTGGCTAGACAATGCGACTGTTAGGTGGTTTTGGAACTGGTTGACCTGTTGAACCCAAAGACTGCTGAATAATGGCTCATCATCATCCTGGACAGAAGTGACTAGTGGGGTGCCACACAGTTCTATCTGGGGCCCAGTGCTATTCAACATCTTTATCAATGACTTGGATGATGGACCAGAGGAATTACTTATCAAATCTGCAGATGAAACCAAACTAGAAAGGGTAGCCAATATCCTAGAGAGCAGGATCAGAATTCAAAATGACCTTAATATATTAGAAAGCTGGACTTTTAGATAAAAATATTCAGGGTCACATTTCTGCTGTTCTGCTAATGAAAGACAGACTCTTAACAGGTTTATCTTTCCTATTTGTATATTTAAGTTTCTTCTAAAAAGGATTAAAACTCTGGAAACTTAAATGACAGCCCACAATTTTTGGGGGTTATGGGCCCAGATGCCCAGAATATTTTATTTTTAAACTGATTATTCTGAAGATCCTGAAGATATAGACTGAAAGAAAGATTTTGTTAACTACTCTAATAATAGATAATGGCTTCTTTTAATCCTAATCTCACAATGATCACTGAAGTATTAACTGGAATAAATTATAAAACATGGTCATGGAAAATGCAAATGTACCTAACTACAATGGGGCTATTTAAAGCAATAAATGGACAAGAGACCCACAGAAGCAGGAATGCAGTAACAACAGTTAGATGAAAATGCAGAGAAAGCAGCAGCTTGTATTTGCTTGTCTGTAGATCCCAGCATTGCATATCATATACAAGGTTTAACTGATGCAAAACAAATAGGGGGCAAACTACAGAAAGTGTTTAATTCTACAAATACTTTTAATCAGACAACTCTCATGATCAAACTTGTTAATACAAAGTTGCATCATCCTCAGTTTTTAAATCAGCATATTAATGGTTTTATGACAACTTTGTCTGGAGTTACAGCACCTAGAGAATCCTTTCCAGAATATGCTTAAACTTGGACTGTTTTTGGCAAATCTTCCAAAATATTACTCTCCAATAATTAATGCTTTACAAATTAAAGGAGATGTTACTTTGCAAGATGCAATTGCTCAAGTTGAGGAATTTTAAAATAGACTAAACTTGATGAAAGGCAACTATGATACAAAAACAACAGCAAGAGAATTAGCTCAATTTGTTGCAGAGCATTTGAAAAAGGCTTCTTTTTCTCCCACAATGTTAACAAGTCAAGGCCAAGAGCTGAGCTGAGCTGAGCCACCAAAAGCAAAAGCAACTTTAAGAAAGTAACTTATAATCCTAAACAAAAATCTTCCAGTTATTTTGATGTTGGTTTGATTCATGAACAATTATTTCAAATTGCTGGAGATAAATTTAAAAACCAAGTTTTTATTGATAGTGGAGCAAGTGTGCATTATTTCAATAGCAAATAATGGTTTACTGATTTTGATGCAACTGTAGCTTTTCCTGTCTACCTTGCTAATGGTCAAGGAGTTTTTGCACAAGGAAAAGGGACTGTTATTTTACAAACAAAACTCAGTCCTGATAGAATAGGAACCTTACAAATCCCTGATGCTTATTATGTACCAGATTTGCAAGCATCCTTTTATAGTGTGCAAACCACAACATCAAGAGGCAACTGTGTCAGTTTCAGAAAGCAAACCTGCTTTGGATTTCGTGGTAAAAATTCAGTTTTTAGAGCAGAATTAGGATCTCATCTCATGGTTGTTAACAGATGTAGATTTTGCATCCATCTGTGAACAGCATGACCCAATGTAATCACAAAGACTATTCAACTTATGGCATCACAGATTTGCTCACTGAGGTGTAGAAAATATTAAGAGACTGGCTAATCAAGAGCTTGCAAGAGACTTTAAATTCAAAACATGCTCCAACAATGAAAAATGTGTATAATGTTTGAAAGCAAAGACCACAAGAGCTCCACACCCTCTAGTTAGTGTGAGACAATCCAACAAGGCATTGGATCCTTTACATGCTGATCTTTCTGAATCAAAGGTCAGCAGGAGGCAAGTCTTACATTATGATTATTATTGATGATTTCAGCAGGTACACATATACTTACCTTTTCAGAGAGAAGAGTCAAGCATTTAAAAAAATCAGAGTACTTTAATCAAGTCTCTAACAAATTTGACTATAAACTGAACAGCCTGCATACAGACAACAGAACTGAATTTGTCAATGCTGAATTTGATGAATTTTTAAAGGAGCATGGCATTCAGCATCAGACCACACAGGCTTATTCTCCAGAACAAAATGCTGTGGCAGAGAAAATGAACAGAACGCTCAAGGAGATGGCAGTAACCGTGCTTTTGGAGGCTAATATGCCTAAACACTATTAGTCTGAAGCAATCATGACTGCTGTATACCTGAGTGACCAACTGCCAACTAGATCCAAAGATGTAACCCTATTCCAGTTATGGCATGGAGTTAAGCCAAAATGAAATAATCTAAAGTTTTTTAGAAACAAAGCATTTACCTATATTCTCAAACAGAAAAGAGTCAAAATTGATTGCAGAAGTGAAGAGGGAATTTTTGTTGTTATGCTACAAATGGTTATAGAATTCTAAATCCAGATGGATGCACAATAAAATTTACAAGTGCTGTTTATATTGATGAAAGACCACAGCCCAAATCTAATTCAAACTAAGATGTCTATTCAGATTTATATGCAGTGGAAGAAGATTCCCACCAGCAACCAGAGCACGTTAAGTTCTTTTGTCCTTCAAAGGTCTTGTATCCAGAAGGGTTACATCTGCAGTGGACCAGCCTAATGATGAGGAACTGGGCGGTGCACATGAAGCAGATTCAGGAATCCAAATCCAGGTGAGAAGGTCTGAACACTTTGACAAAGGTGTACCACCTGACAGATTTTCTTATCAAGCCACAGTAGAAAGAATTTCAAACCCCTCTGATTGGAAAATGATCAAGGGACTGCCAAAGATAGATTCTGAGAAGTGAATTCAAGCTGCTAGTGAGCGAATGCAATCTTTGTATAATAACAAGCCATGGACTTTGTTAGAATTGCCAGAATGAAAAAGGCAATTGGCTGTAGATAGTCTTTATTACAAAGCTAGATGCAGAAGGGGAGATTCAGAGATACAAAGCAAGACTTGTGGCTAAAGGCTACACTCAAAAGTATGGTGAGGACTGCAACAAAACTTTTGCTGGGGTAGTCACTCAAACAACCATCAGAACTCTCCTAGCTGTTGCAGCATAGAAGAAAATGAATGTTCAACATCTGGGCATTACAACAGCTTTTTAAAATGGTGATAATAATAATAACTATATATGGAACAACCTCCAGGATTCCAAGTACCAGGAAAGGAATATCTTGTATGCCAATTACAAAAGAGCATTTATGGTTTAAAACAGGCTGCCAGAGTATGGAGTGAAAATCTGAAGCAGCTTCTTATTAAAGAGAGGTTCACTCCAGGCACTGTTGACAGATATGTGTACAAGAGATTCAGAAATAATAAATGGACTTACATCACAAGTTATACTGATGATTTGATTCTATGCAATGAGGACAAAGAAAATAGTGAAAAGATAATTCAGAATTTCAAGAAAGAGATTGATGTCAAGAATTTAGGAGACATCTCACACTATCTTGGAGTACAAATAGTAGTGATGGAAATGTATTTCTGAATCAGAAGCAGAAGATAATGGATCTTCTAGATTGTCCAGGCTTGAAAGATGCAAATGAAATGCCAACTCCAATGAAAGTAGGATTCTTAGAGGACATTAAGAAATCTGACTCTTTAAAAAATTGAGACAACTATAGAACTGCAGTTGGAAACTCTTATACATAGCCAACTTTACCATAACTGACATTGCAAATGCTCTTGGCATCTTATGCAGAATGGTCATCTCTCCTTCTGAAAGAGATTTCATTGAAATAAAGAGAGTTGCCAGATACTTAAAAGGAACAGCAAATCACAAACTGCTGCTGCCAGCCTGTAATCAACTACAGCTCATCACCTATGCAGATGTAGACTGGGCTACAGATTTGACAGACAGAAAATCAACCAGTGGACATTTGATTTTTTATGGTGGAAGAGCTGTAAGTTGGAAAAGTAAGAAGCAATCTACAATTACAGATTCTTCTACTGATGCTGAGTGTGTTTCAGCAAAGGGAACATGTGATGAGATCAAATGGCTGCACAACTTACTTCTAGACTTTGGGATAACAGAATCCAAACAGAACCCAAACCAATCATCTTGATGCAAGATAATCAAAGCTGCATTAAGATTTCTGAAAGTGAAAAACCACTTAGCACAAACACTGACATCACCTTCCACAAAGTGCAAGAAATGTGCAAGAATGGACTTGTCCAGTTGCAATATTGCAACACAGAAGTAATGATCGCAGACATTCTCACTCTACCTCTACCAAAAGATCGATTCCAGAGACTACAAGATGGGATGGAAATCCTTGATGTGGGATCAAGAGAATGAGAAGAGGATTGTTAGAAGAAAACTTATATATTCTTTTCTCCCTCATTATACAGATAGAGATTCCTATTTCGGTCTCTCTCTCTCTTTAAGACTAATTGTCTCTCTATCAAGATTCTAAACTGTCTTTATCTTACAATTAGTGAGTTTCTCTAGCCTGACTGCTATTCTAACAGTCTCTTCTCTATCTTCCCTGGTGGCACAGTGGTTAAATGCCTGTATTGCAACCACTCACTCATAGACCACAAAGTTGTGAGTTCAATACTAGCCAGGGCTCAGGCTAGACTCAGGCCTGCATCCTTCCGAGGTCGCTAAAATGAGTACCCAAATGTTGGGGGGCAATGAGCTTACAGTTGTAAACCGCTTAAACATCCCATTGCACGATATGAAGCGGTATATAAATGAAGGTGCTTTGCTTTGCTTTACTTCCTGCTATATAAAAGATGGTAATGATTACCCAACCCATCTTTAGTTAGATTAGGATTAGGTTTTTTGTTATGTAATTATTTATTAAAGCCATTATTGTTTTTTTAAAAACTACAACTACATGTTTGTCATCTTTCTGAGTCAGTCTTCATTCTTTAGAAAGATAAGTTTAGATTAAAATATTCAGGGTTATATTTCTGCTGTTCTGCTAATGAAAGACAGACTCTAACAGGTTTATCTTTCATATTTGTATATTTAGGTTTCTTTAAAAAAGGATCAAAAACCTGGAAACTTAAATTACACCCACAATCTTTTGTAATAAGTCATGTCTTCTCATAATATATCCAAAGTACATTATTGCTACCAATAATAATTTATAGCATATTTGGATCTTATACAGAAATCATCTACAGTTCTCCTCTATAACATTATAGCTTCACATAAACCAGTTCTGACTTCATACTTAGCTATTTAAGCAATAATCTTGAAAGGACAGGCATTTTAAAATTGCCTATTTATTGCATGCTCTAGTTTAAAAACAACCAAGCTAGATTTTATTGATGCTTTTAACAACACTATATGCAGTTTTCTTAAAAGATTAAAAATGCGTTTTCCCTTATTGTGTGTGAGGATAAAAGAAGAAGAATAGTTTTAAAAAAGAAGATACGGTACCTTTGGAATAGGGAATTGGCATTCACCTGAACAATAATAAGCATCAAAAGATTTGGGGGAAATAATCCAGTCACTCCAGCCAATATCTGCAAAATCCACCTTGAGGTAGCGCCGCGCACAATATCTTGGCTCATTCCATTGCTTCCTCCTTGCCTTTTTAAGAGTCTGCTCATCAAACTGGAGTGTCTGACTTTTTTGGTGGTTATTCTTTCTTTGCTTTTTCTTGTTCTTTGTTCGTTCAGCTAGGCGTGGCTGGAGAGTTTTGTAGTGCTTCCTATCCTCCCATCCTTCATCCTCACTGTACTGATACTCAGCTCCTGGAAGCTCATTGTTTTGCAATGGCAAAAGAACATTGGTGGAACGTTTTTGCCGCCCTTCACTGAGGCCATTTTTCGAATGGCTGTCTAATTTTGGAAGACTCCCAGGAAGGGGATTTCGGTGTCCTTGTAAGCTAGAAACAACATTCTCTGGTTCTGAAATAGCAGAATCATTTGCATAAATGAGGATGTATGGTTCATAATTGGGATTCATGTTCTTCCAGGGTTGTTGGCCAAAAGAGGCTATTTTGACTCCAATGATCAAGTCATTGTTTTCTTTGGCTTTACTCAAAACATCAGTAATATTCTTCCACTGCCAAGAAAGGACATCATGATAAGCCACGGAGATGTTGACCAAGTAATGTCCCAGTGTCCGAGTTTGGTTCCCTGATGTAGGCAAACTCAACAGCAAGAGGCTAAGCTGCATGTCAGATATCCCGGGCCCATGATTTGTGCTACTCTTCAGGAGATCTCCAACATAATAATGCAACAGAGCTGACAAGATGTTTTCAGACTTTGTGAGGGAGGTCAGATTAAAAACATGCACCTCTTTGTTGCCAGGAATTCCTAGGAAAAGAAAAATAGTGGCATGAGAAAAGACAAGATCCTTTCTGTCGCTTCTGTACCTTTATTAGTCAGTCTCATGCAGAACGTTCCCCCAGTTACCAAAGAAGTTCACTCACTACCTTTTACAATTTAAATAAAAATATGAAAAGTAAAATGATTGGCAAGGGACACATTTTCATCAGTGGGTTGAAACTGAAAGACATATTTTATTTTGCTCTGGATTTTCTTGGAAAGACAAGGCAAAGGAGTTTTTACTTCTAACAAGGAACGGTTGATTTTGTTAATTAAATGACAATTTTTCATGCTTCCTTCAATACGTTCAAAAAAGGTACTAATACATTCTGACCCCTGTATCTGAAAGGCTGTTAACCACAGTTTCACTTACTCATGTCTGGGGGGGATAATCTCTGTAAGCATCTGAAGGTCCTCTGACATGACTCTATGGTCACCCTCTGCTGGACACTGACCACAGAGTCATGCTGGAGGTCCTCCTGAAGCCTAGAGATACCACCTCCATGGTATCTATGACTCTATGGTCAGCTTCTGGCAGAAATATAACATCTGGCATTATCTGCAGTTCTTGCTATCCACGGTAAGTCTGGGAAGATATCTCCTGCTGATATGAGGGTTGAACTGTAGTCATGATTTATTAATCCAATTGGTTATTTGATTAAAAAACCAAAATTGTTAATCCATGGAAAACTATTTCTTAACTGATCACATCCAAGTATTTTTACAATATAAATATTGACAAATATTGACACCTGGGATAATGTCAAGTGAAACTAACACTGAAAGACCTCACAAGATTGTTTGCACAAAGCAAGTAATTATTTACACTTGCTATCTTGTTATCACTGATTTATTTTTAACTTTTGGAAACTGGAGTTGTCATTCTCTTTCCTTAAATTCCTTTTGTATACAAACTACATATACCAACAAACAGTGGAAAGGGAAGAAGTACATGGTGAGTCTTCAAAAGATATTTGATGAAGTCAGAGAAGATGAAGATAAAGACTCATTTGTAGGAATGGTAGCAACCTTCCTTATCTGCCTTGGGACTCATTCTTGCAGTGAACTAATAGTACCTAAGGAAAGGTGTTTATCCATATTTATACATGACCCCAAAAGAGCATATGCACCACAAAAGAGGGAAATAAAGATCACCCAAATTTGCACTTGCTAAACTATATCCAAAGATACAACTTTAGTCATATGTTGTTGTGTGCCTTCAAGTTTTTTCCAACTTATGGTGATCCTAAGAGGAAGGGACTGGCAAAACTACCTCTGAGTATTCATTGTCTAAGAAAACTGTATGGTTTTCATGGGGTCACCATAAATTGACAGGTAACTTGGAAGGCACGCACTCAAACTCACACACACACACAAACAAGATGAATCTATAACATAGTTTTCTTGGTGAAATTTATTCAGGGGGAAATCCACTCTGTGGATAAATGTGACTTGCCAAGGAGCACCCAGTGGGTTTCTATGGCCGAATGGGGGTTTAGACCCTTCTGAAGCCACTATATCAGTATGTGCCTAACCCTTAACCATTTCTGTTGTTATTAACTGTCCCCAAGTTGACTTCAATTCATGGCAACCCTGTGAATGAGACGCCTCCAAGCCCACCCTGTTTTTAACAGCCCCCCTCAGGTCCTGCAGGCTCAGGGCCTTGGCCTCCTTGACTGAGGGTCGATGCAGACGGCCCGTAAGGGGTGGCTCTGTGCTGCCCCTGGAAGCAGTGGATCGGGGCTGTGGCAACCACATGCCGCAGCCCTGATCCTTTTTGCTGCCCCCAAAAGAGTGGGAAAATGCAGCCCTTAGAGCTGCTGCCACAGCTCTTTTGTACCCCTTTGGTGCAGCGTGTCTGCATGCTGCACCAATGGGGTGTCCTGATGCTGTGTGCCATGCAGTCGGGCGCATGGCATCAGAGCAGAGTCGGGGCAGCTGGCATGTGGTCGCTCCGCCCCAACTCCACCCCCAGGCTGGCCTAAAGTGCCAGTCTGCATTCCCCCTGAGTCTATCCATCTGGTATGTGGTCTTCCCCTTTTTCTATTGCCCTTCACCTTTCTGAGCATTGTTTTTTTCTAGTGAGTCATCTCTTCTCATGATGTGGCCAAAGTATGACAATCTTAATTTAGTCATTTTGGCTTCCAAGGAGATTTCAGATCTGATCTGTTCCAGGACCCATTTGTTTGTCTTTTTGGCTGTCCATAGTATCCTCAGCACTCTTCTACAGCACCACATTCTCTCAAATGCATTGATTTTCTTTCTATCAGCTTTCTTCACTGTCCAGCTCTGTCAACTCCATGTCAGAAATACTAGAAAAACTTCAGAAATGTGGTAAGTTAAATAAATATATTGGCAGGTCATACAGCTCAGTTTGCAGTTTTGCAGTTTGTATGAAAAAATATTCTACTGGTGGTCTTAACTATGATTTCATGGACTTTTTATGTAAAATATTTTATAAATTAGATATCATGATAAAAAAATCAAGGAGCTGGTAGGAGAGGGTGAGAGAATGGCATGATGGAAGTGACTAGTGGAACATCTGAGGGGATTTAAAGAACGCTGGTGAATGACAGCTGTGAATATCAGTTTGCACAAACTAACAGTTAAGAGAGCTGTGGTGTGGGAAAGTGAGTGAATGAATGAGGATAAAAGTTGAGAGTCAGTTAGTCAGGTTTAGAAATTAATGAGTGGTGTTTAAGGAACTATGGGAGCAGTTCTAATAATGATACTATTGGAGATCTAATGATGCAGTTTGACACCACTTTAGGTGTTGTAGCTCCATCGTAAAGAATCCTGGAATTTGTAGTTTTACAAAGTCTTTAGCCTGCTCTGCCAAAGATAGCTGGTGCCTCACAAAACTACAAATTCCAGGATTCTGTAAGATGGAGTCATGATAGTTAAAATGGTGTCAGCCTGCATTATTTCTACAGTGCAGATAGCTGCATCTCGAGGCTGCTGTCACACTGCAGTTAATGAAGTTTGACACTGCTTTAACTGACATGCCTCGATCCTAGGGAATTCTGGGATTTGTAGTGTGTTGTGGCACCAGAGCTCTCTGACAGCGAAGACTAAATATCTCACAAAATTACTAATCCCAGAATATAGTAGCATTGAGCAGTGTCAAACGGCATCAATTCTGCAGTGTAGATGCATCCTGAGTTAACTAGGAGAAAAGTGCAAATGAAAGTGAAATATTTTTAAGATATTAAATATGAATCTATTTTTTGTTATGTTGAACTCAACATTAATAAAGTACTGTTTTTGTATCATTCATTGGCCTAGATATATAAAGACTGGCTTCAGGCACAGTTTCTGTAGTGGCAGCAGTGAATAAAGAGGGGCGATGTCCAGTGGGGACAGAAGTTGCATATCTCACACAGGTCCTTTGAGGGCATCTGAGAGAGGTCCCCATAGTTGGTGGTCACAGGACAAGAGGAAATCCTTACATTGGTGGCTGTGGCAGGGATGAGGGAAAGCCCCTACTCTTTGTGATAGCAACAAGGATTGTGGCAGTCCTCACACTGGGTCGCAGTGGAGGTTTAGGCAGAACCTTACACCTGGTGGAAAAGTAGTGAGATAAAAGTGCAGAAACATTTTTCTACATTTCAGCATTTTTTTACATTTCCTAGCATTTTTCTACATTTCAAAAGCTTCATGTGGAAAGAGAGCATTATGGCAGTTGCTTCTATTTAAAAATTGTTGTTGCTATATGCCTCCAAGTCATTTCTGACTTATGGTGACCCTAAGGTGAATCTATCATGGGGTTTTCTCAGCATGTTTCTTCAGAGAGAGGGTTTGCCATTACCCTCTTCTGAGGCTGAGAGAGCGTGACTTGCCAGGGCCACCCCATGGGTTTCCATGACCTAGCCATGATTCGAACCCTGGTTTCCAGAGTCCTAGTCCAATGCTCAAACCACTTAACCACACTGGCTGATGCATCAGAAATTTTTGCAAATCTTCAGCTGATCACTCAGGGTTCTGTCAGTAGATTCGAATCTACCTTTTCCATACCTATCTTTTAAATCATATATCTAAAAATATAATGATTCAGACATGATAGGAAACAAACACGTAATAGGGATGCAGGCTCATCAGGAATAATGTATTGGCTGAAGCTCCCTGTTGCAGAGTGTGCAGAACCAAGTGTTTTGTTTGTGAAAACAATCAGTGTAAAAACCTGATTATCCCCTTCCCCAAATTTGCTCTTCCTCAGCCAAACATCTTCTTGAATAATCAGCAGTTCTCAGCCTGTTTGCCTACCTAGGATCTAGAGGAGGTAGCGGCACCTAAAGGTAGAGAGCAGATATACAATATTAAAGCAAACAGTGTCTCTTCTTTAATGAAACAGTTCTGCTTTCACCCAGCTTGCTTTGTGGTGTGTATATACAAACACAGATTTGAATGTGCACTTTTAAAGTAGATGTTTGGGCTGTCAGACTACCTTGGCCTGCAGTAATCTTTCAAACACACAGGGGGGTTGCAGACTGCCAGAAATAGTGCAAATTGAATCCACTTTAACTTCCCTGGCTCAGTGCTAGGGAATCATGGGAATTGTGTGTTTTTTTTCTGAGACATTGAGCCTTCTCTGTCAGAGAGCTCTGGTGCCACAATAAATTACAGTTCCCATGATTCCCTAACCCTAACCCTAACCCTAAAAGTGGACTCAATTTGCACTATTTCTGGCAGTCTGCAACCCCCCACAGTTAAGGAGGATAGGAAAATAACCAATTGGCACATAAAAGGGTAGCTGTGTTGATGGTAAAACAAAATCCAAAATTCACATTGTGCTGATACCTGTACTACAATTATTATAATATGTTAACTCCCTTCTAAAATTGTTTTAAATTAAAGTTTTAATATGACAGTGTGTTTTGTTTTAACTGAAATTGTGAGCCACCCTTGTTTCAGATACTGGGAGAAAGTTGGGATATAAAACAAATTACATCAAGGAAAAGGTGCAAATTTTATCATGTAATGGAAAATGGTAAGTTAGTTGTTATGCGAGAGAACCCTTTATATAAAAGAAGTTACAGATTTGGAACGATTATTACAAAGAAGAAAATGCAAAGGCAGGCATAATGCTGAACATAAAGAAAACAAAAATAATGACCATGGAAGACCTACGTACATTCAGTCTAGACCAGGGGTAGGCAACCTAAGGCCCGGGGGCCAGATGCGGCCCAGCAAGGCCTTTGGACCGGCCCCAAACCGGTCCTGCCGCTGCCGCCCCCCCACCGCCGCCGCCCCCCCCCCCATGATGATATTGATTATTGTTGTTATTACTTGTTCTTGGGGTTTTCTTGGCAAAATCTTCACAGGGGTTTTGCCATGGCTTTTCTGGGGCTGAGAGAGTGTGCATGCATTTTTAAAAATTTTTTAATTCTTTTTAAATTTTAATATTTATTTATTTATTTATTTATTTTTGGTGCTTCGGCCTGTCAATTGTCTGAGGGACAGCAACCCGACCCCCGGCTCAAAAAGGTTGCCTACCCCTGGTCTAGACAATGAAGAAATAGAAATGGTAGAAGAGTTCCCATACCTTGGATCAAACATTGATCAAAATGGAGACTGCAGCCAAGAAATCAGAAGACTAGTTATGGAAGGACACCCATGAAAGAGCTAGAAAAGATCTTAAAATGTAAAGATATAGAACTGATCATCAAATTTAGAATCATCCAAGCATCATCATCCCCAATTATCATGTATGGATGTGAGGGCTGGATAGTGAAGAAAGCATTTAAGAAGAAAATCAATTCATTTGAGATGTGATGGTGAGGAAGAGTGTTGAGACCACAGTGGATGGCCAAAAACACAGCCAAAATGGATCCTGAAACAGACCAAGCCTGAAACCTCCTTCGAAGCCAAGATGATCAAACTGAGACTGTCATACATTGGCCATATCATGAGAAGGCAGGACTCATTAGAAAAGATAATATTATCAGGAAAAGTAGAGGGAAGTAGGAAGAGAGGAAGACTGCATGCTAGATGGTTAGACTCAATTAGAGAGGTCATGAGTATGAACTTGCAGGACCTGAACAGAGCAGTGGAGGACAGGAGGGTTTGGAGATGTTTTATCCATAGGTTTGCCATGAGTCAGGATTGACTTCAGGGCTGTTAACAACAATGTAAAAGAAGACATATTCATGTTTACTCTAATTCTGAAAAGTGATGTTCTCTGAATTTGGGTTATCAGGTCATTGTTCACCTGTGAATTTTTTTTTAAGTCACTACACCTTGCATGCATGAACTACTGTGATGTAATGTGTGCAAAAAGTAGTGTGGGCTGTGCCATATGCATCCCATAGCACTTTCACCTCTTTCCTGAGACATATCTAAGGTCCAAAACACACTGCAGAAATAATCCATTTTGAGACTGCCTTATCTGCTCAGGCTCAATGCTAGGGAATTTTAGGAACTGTAGTTTTGTAGTTTAGCCTTCTCTGTCAGAGAGCTCTGGTGCCACAACAAATTAGAATTCCCAGGATTCCTTAGCACTGAGCCAAGACAGTTAAAAGTGGTCTCAAACTGGATTATTTCTGCAGTGTGTTTTGGCCCTAAGATTTTTTTAAAAACAATCTTTTTTAAAATCTTTACCTGGTAACATCTCAGCTTATGACTGACACCACCACATCCTCTCTGAAGGAAAAACATCAGAGAAGAAAGAAGATTGGACATGCTTACGGTAGTTTGTTGGCCAGAGGAGGAAATTTGCAATGAATCTTGCTTTCTCACCACCCAAAACAAAAAAGAAGGCTCAACTTCAATTTTCTGTCACCCGAAGACCAAGCAAAGGTGAGGCTCTTGTAGGTCTCAAGGTTCCAACAGAGTGAAAGTCCTAGCAGAACCAGCCAATATAACCAAAGATGAAGAATGCTGAGAATTGAAGTTAAACAACGTCTGGAGTGTCATGTGATTCCCACCTCTGTTCTATGGAATTGAACAGAGGTGGACTCTGTTAGCATACTTGAAAGAACATAGGGTCCCCATGAGACTCAAGGAGGCACTCTGCCTTGGCACAGTGGAACTAAAGGGACACATGTCCTGGCTCCATCCAGCTTGTCTAGAAGATTGGGGGCTGCTGGTATGTGTGGGTTGTAAGTTACTGTTCTGGTTTTGAGTTTTGTTTTGTATTATTTCAGCAGATTTCCAGTTGCTTTGAGGATGTTTTGATTGAAAGGACGGTGATATAAATATTCCACATGCATGTTTCCAGCTCTCAAACAAAAGTGGGAAGAGCGCACATTTTATCTGAAGGCTAATGTCTACATTAAATCAACTAATTTACAAAAGTGGTGGATATGTTGCCCAGCCCTAAGTTATAAGAATCAATGTTTTGATTTTTGCAAATGGTCAGCTTTACTGCTCAGAGTATACAAATGTAATAGTTGCTTGATGGGAGTGGAGAGGTTTCATCCAGACAGACTTAAAATAAATACAAATAGATTAATGGGTTATTCATGCCTCTTCTTGCATGCAGTTAATCATACATAGTGACTAGTGGCCTTGAATAGAAATGTGTGTCCCCTCTTGCACCAAAATATGTCTAATCTTTGTACAGAACAACAGCTTTAATTTAGATTTATGTATTTATTTATATATTACAGATGTGTATCAACCATCAATCTTTCAGGGTGGTTTACGAAAAAGAGTAGAAAATTGAAAGTCAATGCAAATAAAACCTATTAAAACCAAAGGCCACTGAAGCATCACACAACTCTCAGCAAGAATAAAATTGCATCTGAAAGGCTGGGGAAATAAAAACAGGCTTGCCTGGCACCAACAAGATAGTAAGGCTAGGCCCATGAGAGTATTTCATAACTGGGGGTCATCTCTCTGTTTCATGGATTCTGAAAACAAAGTTCTGATTGGTTACAGTCAACAATTCTGAAAGTGTATTCACAAAGCAAGAAACATAAAAGCTGAGATTCTCGATCAGGAGGTGCAACTACAGCAAACTCTGTAGCTACATTTCCCAGTGCCACTCCCTCCCAGCTTACCTTTATGCCATGCATCCCCCTTTGTTGTTAACTGCCCTTGAGTCGATCTCGACTCATGACAGCCCTATGGATGAGACATCTCCAAGCCCCTCTGTCCTCCACTGCTTTCCTTAATTCCTGCAAATCCATACCTGTGACCTCCTTAAGAGTCCATCCATCTAGCATGTGGCCTTCCTCTCTTCCTACTTCCTTCCACCTTTCCCAGCATTATTGTTTTTTTTTCCAAAGAGTCCTCTCTTCTCATGATGTGTCCAAAGTACAACAGTCTCAGTTTGGTCATCTTGGCTTCCAGGGAGGTTTCTGGTTTGATCTGCTCTAGGACCCATTTGTTTGTCCTCTTGGTTGTCCATGGGATCATCAGCACCCTTCTCCAGCACCACATCGCAAATGAATTGATTTTCTATTATCTTTCTTAACTGTCCAGCTCTCACATCCATACATGGTAATAGGGAATAGGATGGCTTGTATGATTCTAGCTTTTGTGCTGAGTTGTATATCTTTGCATTTTAGGATCTTTTCTAGTTCTTTCATAGTCACCCTCCCCATTCTTAGTCTTCTTCTGATTTCCTGCCTGCAGTCCCCATTTCTATCACTGTTTGATCCCAGTATGGGAATTCTTTTACTATTTCTATTTCTTCATTGTCTAGGTTGAACTTGTGAGGGTCCTCGGTGGTCAGTATTTTTGTTTTCTTTATGTTCAACATTAAGCCTGCCTTTGCACTTTCTTCTTTGATCTTCCTTAGTCAGCATTCTAGGTCTGTGAGGTTTTCTGCTAGTACTATGGTGTCATCTGCATATCTTATATTGTTGATATTCTTTCCTCCTATTTTCACTCCTCCTTCTTCTGTGTCCACATCTGGTTTTATTATAATATGTTCTGCATACAAGTTGAACAGAAAGGGTGAAAG
>CM034708.1:12899053-12917024 GCA_020142125.1 Phrynosoma platyrhinos | reverse complement strand
CCCCCGGGCCTTAGGTTGCCTACCCCTGATCATGGCCGCCACCCGCCATGATGATATTGATTATCCCCCTACAAAAGAGGAATTTTTGAGGTGTAATGAGCAATGATACATCCAGCCCTTTCTCTGTAGCAGGGTGCAGGGAGCTTTACCTTTTGTAGGGGGCTCCAAGGGTTAACAGGTAGGTTGAAGGGTAGCACTAGGAAATGTAGCTACAGAGATGTAACCACATTGTTCTAGCTGCATGACTTAAAAGGCAGTTTAGGGAGCACTTTCAGTCGCTGTAATGGTGCAATGACTGCACAAGTGAATTGGTACAATTATGATGTCATACACTTGGATAACAACATCATAATTAAAAAACAGAATGCCAGACATGGTATGTTAAAAAGCTCAGAAATAGAAACTTTGGTTCTATTTTGGCCAATTCCAGAGAGTAAATGGGATATAAAAAGCACCCATATGCTTCATATATTGAAAAACACGTATTTAGTGGCTAAGTGGATAGATGAGCTGAGATTCAGATTCACCTGTCATCTGCTAGTCATTGGCAGTTTGTTTCTTCTGCTCATTTTTGTTAATTTGAAAGATAAACAGGATCAGTTTGGGGAGCACTTTCCAAACCAGGGACTGTAGACTCCAGGCAATGTAAAGCAAAACCCTAGCTCTAGTTGGTTTCCCAGCACCCATCACAAAGCTACACTGTTAAATCAAGTGTAGAGAAAAATGTCATCTGGGAGCAGTTTTATGACTTTGAAATCTAGGCGGATGGTTAATTAGTTATTGTGATACAGATTAGAATAACTTTAACATCCTTCTTTTGAAAACAGTAAGCCTGTGCAGACAACCCAATCATTTCTTCTCTGTAGATTAGTCATTTGTATAATTCTATCTACCTGTTATTTAAAGTATTTACCCATTTCAGGTCCAGACACAGCAAAATGCTTGTCACTTCATGCCCAGGAAATTTGTTTCATTGCCATCATGACAATTCCCCACTTTCAGGTTCTATTTACATTTCCCCCTCTAATTCTGTTTACAGCAAATTGTGAATAAAATATTTAATGACAGACAAATATAAAGGATATAGTGTAGTTTTAAAGCCATCTCCCCCAAGAAATCAAAAACAAGTTTTGATACTTTAAAAATTGCTACTCTTTATCAATAGATGTCACTGTTTTCCTGCATTTTAGCCTGCACTGATATGGAAACTTTTAAAAGCTGGTTATTAGATGCTACCACAGATGCTCTAATGCACATTAACTCTGATTTAGGAAAGGCAGAATGGAACACATGCCTATAGCTCTGGAAGAAAAAGGGAGGATATTTTATCATGGAACAGACATACGGTTTGGTTATCAACTTTAAATCATAAACAGCCGCCCAATTTTTTAATGATCCAGAAGTCAAACAACACTGAAAATTGATACTTTAATGTTGTTATTGTTGTTGGTTTAAAAAACATTTTCCATATCTATAGTTCTGTCATGCCTAAAGTGGTTGAAATGCAAATTTTAAAAACAGTTTTCTTCTGCTTTTAGATCTGCATTAACAATACTTACACAGGTGACAAGTTGCAGACCAAATAAGCAATCCTAGGAATACCGGTACGTATTTGTAAGTTTCAACTAACAGAATGGGGCTTAATTTTCTAAGTAAACATTGACAGGCTGAATGTGCTTAGAATCATATGGTTTTAAAGGGCTTTTCAACCTCTGTTGTTGTTGTTGTTAACTGTCCTTAAGTCAATCTCAACTCATGGGGACCCTATGGATGAGATGTCTCCTCCACTGCTCTGCCTAATTCCTCCTTCATGGAGTCCATCCATCTGGCATGTGGCCTTCCTCTCTTCCTACTTCTCTCCATCCTCCCCAGCATTACTGTTTTTTCCAAAGAGTCCTCCCTTCCCATGATGTGTTCAAAGTACGACAGTCTTGTCATCTTGGCTTTTAGGGATATTTCTAGTTTGATCTGTTCAAGGACCAATTTGTTTGTCCTTTTGGCTGTGCATAGAATCTTCAGTACTCCAGCACATGTCAAATGTGTTCATTTTCCACCTATCTTCTTTCTTGAATGTCCAGCTCTCACATCCATACATGGTAATAGGGAATCCAATTCTTGTATGATTCTAACTTTTGTTCTAAGTTGTATATCTTTGCATTTTAGAATCTTTTCCAGTTCTTTCATAGCCACCCTCCCCATTCTTAGTCTTCTTCTGATTTCCTGACTGCAGTCCTCATTTCTATCAATGTCTGATCCCAGGTATGGGAATTCTTTTACAATTTACTAACCTTCCATGTTTAATTTAGACAAAACTACTTTGATTTCATACCATCTCCTCTGATTAAAAAAGGAAGCAGGAATAGATTGATTAGGGACTTTAGGATATAGAAACAACTTGGCCTTCTTACATCTAATACCAGAGAAGTTCTTTAGCATTAAAAGTATCTTACAGAACTGTTGGGTCCAACTGAATCCATATGAAAGGAGCATCCAAATGACTGGACACTGTTGTGATAAAGTATAGCCCCACAGAAATTATTAGAAATGCGTGTTCCCACACATATATTTCCTGAGATATTACAAATGCATAAAGGGGATCCCTTCTTGAGATAACTAGTAGAGGGAGATGGAGTGGTTTAATTCCCAGCATGCCAGGTAACTCACTCTTGCAAATGCCTTCTCAAAGACTGCCCTCATCCACAGGGAAGTTTCAGGTTTTGCTCCTAGATTGGGATGGAGCGATAGTTAACACATTCATGGGAAATTAGTGGCAGAAATGTCTGACGGCCCACTCACCTAGTTCTTTTCATGATTATCACACCTGTTTCCTTTATAAGGAAATAATAAATGTGCATACTTCATTTTTGTTTGTGTGCATGAGTGTGTCTTCAAGTTGCCTATTGACTTATGGTGACCCCATGAATCTCATAGTTTGTTTTTTTAAAGAATACTCAGATGTGGTTTTGCCAGTTCCTTCCTCTGAAATATACAATTCAGCTCCTGGTTTTCATTGGTGGTCTCCCATCCTAGTATTAACCAGGGCTTCCATGATCAGACGAGATCTGTTTTTACTGTAACATTTATCAAGTGCCAGCATGAGGTATCACTTTGGAGTGTAAAGGAGAGGATTGTTTAGCCAGTTAATTAGTTTGTATTGTTTTCATCTTACTAATTGGATCTTGATAGATTTTAAGTGGAAAAAATACATTTTAAAATATATATATAACTGTGCTGAATCTTCAGTATAGAGTGGAAATTAATTCAAGTCCATTACCAAAAGAATAATCACAGTTTAGGAAAAATGAGATTTATGTCAACTTTTCCTTCATTCGCAGAAATTAGCAACTTGCTACAGGTTTCAAGAACCTCCTCCCACCTCCAAATTTCTATCATGCCATTTTGGGTTCTTTCATATGGCCAAAATTGTCTCCATATTGGCACAGGGCAGATTTTGCTTAACAACACGGCAAATGTGTCAAGGTGATGATGGAGTGAGGGATAGATGCAGACAGATTTCTGTAGAATGATTGCTCATACCCCTTCCTCACCACATGCCTGACTGCCATTTTCACATGTGTCTGACATATGGTTTGTGAATACACACAAAATGCACCGCTCTTCTAGGATATAATTGGGCCAGTTCTGACTATTTAAAAAGAGAGAGACAATTTCTGTGCTGACAAAGCAGAAGTTTAGGATGTGGCAAATATGCTAAACATTATAACAGTACAATAGTTTCCAAGCTGTTCCATAAATACAATGGCTAGTATCCTATAAAGCAGGTACAATGTTGCAAAACAGATGTATGGCTTGTTACTGATTTGTATTCATATTTATGATTGTGACACTATCACCCTAACTGCAAATCCCCCTAAAATCCACCTTGAAAGCCAAGCAGCTGTACTGAATGAAAGAGCTCTGTGGTGCTGACAAGCAGGCCATGAAGGATGACATGTCCAGCCCCATCCTGACAGTGAACCATGATCTAATATGCAGATGCAGGTTTCTGCAATGTTGTGGCTCAACTCCTCATCGTACCATGGCTTGTTGGTGGGAAGGGGATGGCTGTGTCATCCTTCAGCATCCCACTCATCAGTGCCACATAACTCCTTCATTTGTTATGTCCACCTGTCTTTTAAGATGGGGATCAAGGGAGAGCCAACTTCCCAGTTTTGTGTAATCTGCAAACTCATGTCTCCCAAATTGGGAGAGCCATTCCTCCCAGTTTTTTGTCTCTCCACTCTGTCATCTAAGCCAATGTTTCCCAAACTTTGGTCCTTCAGGTGTTTTGGACTTCCACTCCCAGAAGCCCTGGCCAGTTTGGCAAGCAGTCAGGAATTCTAGGAACTTAAGTCCAAAACATCTAGAGGACCAAATTTTTGGAAATTACTGATCTGATAAAATTTTTTGAAGAGGCCCAAGGAGAGAATCTTGAGGCATTCCACTTGAAACCTCCTTCCAGTTTGAAGTGCAGCCACTAATGCCAACTCTTTGAGCATGGTTTTGCAACCAGTTATGGACCCATTGGGCAGTGTTCTTATAGAATGGATAGATGGGATCACTGTTACATTCATCTATAATTGGTTGAAAAACCATGTTCAAAGAGTCGTCATAAATGGCTGCACTTCAAACTGAAAGGTTTCAAGTGGAGTGGCTAAGGGTTCTGTCCTAGGGTCATTACTTGTCAACATTTTTATCAATGACTTATGACAATACTGCACTGCACTGTTACAGCACTATAATTCCACCTTTAATGCTATGGCTGGCTCCTGTGACATTCTAGGTTTTGTAGTTTAGTGAGGCCTAAAAGTTCCCTGGTTGAGAATTCTAAATCCCCTTCCCTAAATTGCAAATCCTAGGATTCCACAAGGAGGCAGCTGTAGCAGTAAAAGTGGAATAATAGCACTATAACGGAATAATGCAGAATTGTCCTTAGATGAGGGGATGGGGGAAATACTCAAGTCTGCAAATAATACAAAACTCAGAGGGGTGGCTAACACATTGGAATTACAACAGAATTAAAAAGAACCTAGAGTAAGAGTGGTAAAGCAATGGAACCAATTGCCTACAGAAGTTGTATGGTCTGCTTTTTGGACATGTTAAAAAAGAGGTGGGACAGCTACCTGTTAAGGATACTTTAGTTGGAGATCGTACATTGGATTAGGGTATTGGATTCGATGGCCCAGGAGGCCCTTCCAACTCTATGAGTCTATTTGTGAGCACAAATTTCTCCTCTGTGAAATTTTAGATTTTAAGTTCCTTGGGGGCAGGCACCTGTCCTTTTGTTCTCTACAGTGTGGAAGCTACAATAAGAACTAGTCATTTATTTTTATTTATTTTATTATATTGAATTCTACTTTCATATAATTTATTATTGTTGTTCTGATTTTACTATTTTATTGTTTGTATTTTATACATTGTATACATTTTATTGTGTAATCCCACCTCGATCCATAGGGAGAGGCAGAAATATAAATAAAAATTATTATTGTTATTGTTGTTATTATTATTAGTAGTAGTAGTAGTCAACAGAGACCATGGCCAGGTCTACGAGAATTGAGATCACTATATATATATATATATATATATATATATATATATATATATATATATATATATATATATATATATATATTCATGTAACAAGGGATATTCCAATGCATCAACAGGCTAGAACAAGTTCACTAACATACGGTGTGTTTACTTTTGCTGAGGATATACCGACATTTTTATGGACTGCCAAATCTATCCCACAGGTGAAAAGGGATGCAATAATGAGGGCTATTTAGTTATATAGTTGCCATTAGTCCTACTTTAAATTAGATATTAAAGTAGTGTGCTTGCCCCAGTATACTTAAGAATGCATCACCATTTCCATTATAAAGCCCTCTTTTCATGGCTTTATAAGTCAGTCCCCAGTAGTGTGCTGTGTGGATACAACTATGAAGTCGAAAGGGCAAGTCTGGAAATGCAGTTTCCTCTTATTTCTTAAAGTCTTTTAACTCCTTCTTGTTCTTTTTGCAAACTATTTGGTTTTCCTTTCCCCCCTCAGGCTTCCAGTATATAAAAACTAAAAAGTACAGGATACAACTTTAAGCACATTTAATACATGAATTAATGAATCAGGGATTTCATTTATTTTATTATTTTAATATGTTCTTCAAGAACTGGGTAACATTTTTAAAAGATAAACATTACAGTCTACCAGTATTAGCTGGGTGAAAGTTGGAATAATGTACACGTTTTCATAGGCAAGCAGTTTGGGAAGCTGGAAAATGTGCATGAACTGGAATTCACACACATTTAATAAATATTACCAAGTTGATTGTACCAGCAATTAACATCCAATCATCTATGTTCTGAATAAAATTAGAATTAATATACAAACATCTTAAGATATGACACACCTTAAAAACAGGCAATGACAAATCATCTAGAAGAGACCCTTTTTCTTTGGCCAGGAATGAAAGGGGTATTTTGGCACATAAAAACTAGGGTCTACCTTGTATTTTTGTTTTTTAACCGTATCTGCTTTGACTTGAATACAATGCATGTTTTTTATAAAATCTCTTCAGTTTTGGCATGCCATACAGGAATTAAAGAACAAACAGGACTTAATTATAGTTTTAAAAACGGTATTAACATGCTGTGTTAAGAGCTTCCCATGCTCACCCAGATCCAAAATATCATTAAGAGAAACACATTCAACAAACATACTACTTGAGTAATATGGTATGTTTGCCATTGCTTTCCTCTGAGGCAGAGAGTGTATGACTTGCCCAAGATCACTCAATGGGTTTCCATGCCTGAGCATGGATTCGAAACCTGATCTTTACAGTCCTTAAACCCTACACTATGCTGACTCTTTGATTCACCTGACCAAGCCTTAATAAACAACTGCTCCAGCAGTCCTGTTATTATATTCCAGGAGCATTTTCATATGTTATCTTGCAAAATGTTTGCCATGATCAGAAAGTTGGAACGGGAAGTATATTATCTTAATTAGATGTGTACATGCGCCTGATGACATATTCTTAAATAAAGATACAAAGAAGACCAGGGATAGCAAAGATATTTTACTGTCTAAGGTGAAGCAATAAATTCTTCCTTCCCCAGGCAAAGCACTGTTTAAAGCCAAGGCCAGTAATGTTATTTTGGCAGCTGAGGCAGGAAATCCTACGGGGGCATTTCCTGCCTGCTGGCAGGAAAAATACAACCATAATAACTATGAAACTTAACAATTTGCTGCCCCTTCAAGCATACCTGAACTCAGAAGCCTGCAGTAGTTTCATTCTGCTTAATAGTAGGGTTGGCATTTTGTCACTACTTAAATGTTTGGAACAGATGACTACAGCTTTTATTCAGAATAAATGGCCTGGACATTTATGCACAGAAGATGTACTAGATTCAAAATAGCAAATCTATATTGCATATTTAAATTGGTTTTATACTAGTTGAATGGTCATGATTTTTTTCATTAACTATCTATCAAAACTGTATTTTCATAGTGATCCCTATTGACTTTCTGACCTCCCCCACCCACAATGGACTCCAACAAAAGCGAGGATTACGGTTAAATCAATTAATGTCTGCAATTTACTATTTTCCCCACACAACTAAGCATCTTTAGATTTTCTTATGCAACTTTACTGTGAAGTATAAAGAAAAAAGGGCAGAACTCAACAGCTCTATCACCTGAAGGAATAAAAAGCATTTCCATTTACTGTATATTCAAAGGAGGAGCAACTCTCTTAAATCTCGGGCAGACCCCTGACCTTGGGAAATGGAGGAATTGAAAATGTGGTAAGATGGCTGATTAGTGTTACCAGGTTTTCAGAATAGCAGTAAGAGACAGTCAACATTCATGATATGCAAAGTTGGCAATCAGGAAGCAGTTATTAACAGTTTGTGTTTTATCTTGATACCAAATCAAAGTACTGATTTCAGTTAACTTAGGGGGGATGCAGACGAGGGCGTCCAAGATGCCCTGGTCCGCAGCGCCGCGGGGCCGAGGCAGCCTCACCGCGGCGCTTCCCCAGCGAATCTAAAAGGAGCGCCAAATTGGCGCTCCTTTTAGATTTAAGGGAAAGTACGCCCCAAACGCGGCGGGCGCACTTTCCCTGACTCAAACGGCGCAGCGCATGTGGGCGCTGCGCCGTGAGGTCATCCCCAGTGCGCCGGCCGTGCGGACGGACGGCGCTTCTGGGGGCGACCTCGGGGAGAGGAAGGGGCGCCGCTCGTGCGGCTGCCCCTCCTCTTCCCTGCCCGGAAGACGGCTCAATTAGCCGTCTGCCGAGGCAGTTAGGTATGTATTTCTCTATTGCACACACTCATACATGGCATAATGCACACATTTCCATCTTTATGAAGGGCCCACACCCCCCAAAATTCTGGGCATCCTGTTCAATCTATATCAAAGGAAAAGCTTTCCAACCTTCAGATGGGGACATCCTTCATAATAAGGAACACCTTAATGTCCAATAGGAAACAAAATTTCTGGATCTCAACTATAAGGGCACTTGGCAACCCTACAATTCTTTAGATGTTTTCCAATCTACAGAGTGCTTTTATGAATTTAACTTTATTTTGTCCCACCCTCCCACAAACTGGATGACAAATCCATTATATTATGCAAGGCTTCATTGTTTTCATCTTGCTCTTTAGCATATATATATATATAAAATTTTAAAAAAAAATCCTCAGACAAGGTTATAAATATGAGCCATAAGATAGCTCCCATCCTCAGGCTTACAGTTGAAAAGTCATGAAACACAGGAATGGTCAAGAAAAGAACAAGTTCACAATATTACAGTTCTTACAATGGCTATCTTAAATGAAAACAGTTTAATCCAAAAATCAAACCTTGATTTTGCCATTTTATGTAAGGGACACCATTTAACTATACCACTGTATATAATGGGACTTGAGCACCCATGGATTTTGGTATCCATAGGAATCCTGGAGCCAAATGCCAGTGGATGCCAATGGCCCACTGCAACAAACAGTCTTAGGGATACAGAGGAGTTTACAATGCCACATACATCAGAACTCAAAAGGTGCATATTAAACAAGTCGTCTGCTTTTTCAGACAGGAGATACTCCTCTAATCTCAACTACAGTACATTAGATGTTCTCCTATTAATTTTTTCATCCTCACAAGATCACCTCTTTCCTCCTTCCTTTTCTAGTCTCTCCTCATTCTGGTTCTCTCATTCTTAAAAACAATTCAGCCACTGAAAATGGTAGTGTGATGCTACCAGTGCTCTCCACTTTAAATCATGACAATATGCTGTTTCTCACTGACATTTCACATAGTTTAAAAATCTTTATCCCACCTTCCTACCAATGGAAAAAAAAACAATATAAAAGAGACTACAATTATACAGCAATAGCCTCAACAACTGATAAAACCAATAAACAATGCAGCCACAGGGATAATATTCTCCTAGGAAGCCTGAGAATAATCTGCATTAACCTGGTGCCCCAAAGGATAGAGAATAAGGTATGTGTGTCATGCAAACACTTTCTTCTTTTAATTAATTTTATTAGACATATTCACACAGACATAATTCATAAAATACATACAATCATATCAACGTAACAATATAAAAACATACATACTTACAAACTTACATCACACCCATTACTAACATTCATCTATATTACTTGTCTTAGAACTAATATTGGTACTAATGGTCTTTCAGTTTCTCATACTTTCACCTTATCCTTCAACTTTAAACTCTTTCTCTACCCCTTCTATCTCTTAATTCTGTGTTTGCGGCCTGGGGGTACTCCTTGACTCATCTTTACAGATGACAGCCCAGATAGATGCGATGGTCAGGAGTGCCTGTTATCAGCTTCGGCTGATACTCCAGCTGAGCCCCTTCCTGGAACCGGGTGACCTAGAAACACTAGTACATGCTCTAGTAACCTCTCGGCTTGACTTCTGTAATGTGCTCTACATGGGGCTACCCTTGTGCCAAGTTCAGAAACTTCAATTGGGTACAAAATATGGCAGCCAGGTTGGTTATGGTCACTTCGAGAGCTGCCCACATTACACCTGTGCTAAAATCTCTTCACTGGCTGCCTATTAGTTTCTGGGCAATGTACAAGGTGTTGGTTATTACTTTTAAAGCCCTATATGGCTTGGGTCCAAACTACTTGCAGGAGCACCTTCTTCCACACAATCCACCCTGCACACTTAGGTCCTCTGGGAAGAATTTATTACTACTAAAGAAGATCAGACTACCTATGGTGAGCCAGATGACCTTTTCATCTGCCACTCCTAGGCTCTGGAATGACCTGTCAGACGAGATCCACCAGATTACCACCTTGGCCTTTTTGGTTCCCTCTCCCCTCATTGTTATCATTGTTATCATTATCATCGTTGCTATCATTGTTATTATTTTTATTAGCGATACCACTGATATCATGCCTTCCGCTTTCTCTCCCCTGGGAAAGCACACCCCTCTCCTCCTAAATTGGAAATTTGAATCTGGTATTTATTCTTTTATCCTACCCAATATACAATAGGAATTTCTGCATTTTAACTTAGCTTGGTTTAACTCTCTTTTAACTGGTTTTTTTTTTATTGTGATGGGGAGAGGGTTGAGATAGGGGATTCTCCTTTTAGCTTTGACTGCAATTTTAATCTGTATGTTCAATATATCTGTTGTAATCCACTTTGATTCCCATTGGGAAAAGGTGGAATAGAAATGAATATTATTATCATCATCACCATCATCATCACCATCATCACTTGTTTTGTGCATTTGCAGTTTTAATCTGTAGGTGCACACTGACTGTATGAAACAGCTCTGTAAAACTGTCCCTGAGAATAAAACTGAGTGGAGAATATATGCTTAAGGGTCAGCTGGCTGCTTTGAAACAGTATTGTACACAACAATGATGGCTTTTTCCATTTATATTTTTGAGCAATCTACAACCACTTTCTAGTTTCTTGTATTTCAGAGTGGCAACTTCTTCTTGCTAAAGGATTGACTTTTGCAGAGGTTTGGGTGGACATACATTTTATCACCCAGAGCTTAGTTAACTTTAGTTGGGTGTTAACTTTGAAAAGAGGTGTGCAAAAGTTGTAACGAAAGGCAGATCTAGCTTCTGTAGTTAGATCAGAAACCTAGAAGAGCTGCATTTTCTCTTTTACATCATCCAATCTGTAGTTGCCCTCAAATTTTTAATAAGGATAAATTTAACACAACTAGAGGATTAGCTAACTGTTCCTTGTTGGCCATACGGTATCAGAGGCTATGTGGTATATAATGCAGTTGCTGGTGAACATAAGGAGAGGTTATCACTCATGTCCTGCCTGTGGGCTTCCCAGAGGTATCTGTGGCCACTGTAAGAAACTATGTGCCAGATTAGATAGGTCTTTGGTCTGATTCAGTATAGTTCTTCTTATGTTCTCTTTCTCAGAGGAAATGGAATCTCGTGGGGTATATTCTGAAGAGAAAAATCCACAAATCTATGTTGTCAAAATATTGTGTATATTTTGTGGAGGTATTTTTGAGAGCCCCGTTAAGTATAAAACCACCTGTCTATGGCAAATAGAGGCCATCACAGAGAAAGGCATAACACAATGTATTTTACTAGGTTACTACATCAACAGAACTTTTTATTTGAAAGAGCATTAAAAGCATTTAACTCCCAACAATCTAAAACCGAAAAGACCAGAATTCTACTATCTCAGTTTATCGCTCTGTTCAGCATAATGTTTAGTACAGCTATCATACTGGCAGAAATGGCTTCATATGTAATGTATTACCAATGCACCCACATGCTGCCTTTCAGGATGTGCCAAAAAACCACACCTTTTCTGTAAATTTCGTCTTATTTTTTTTTTTTAAGTTTATAATCCGAAGAAGCAAAAAGTGAAAATGGATACAGGAACAATTTTATGTGCAACTTCCAGCTTATAACCAGTGCCCTGTGGATAAATTTCAATACAAAAAAGAAAAGAAAAAACAACCTATAAATGGAAACAAAATATTCAGTCTCTACTTCATTTTAAGCCAAGTACTCAGCCTAGTGGGGAAAAATAAGACCCACTCCCCAACAATATATGATCTAATGTTTCATAGAAAATTTGCTTTTCTGCCATTAATAACCTTACAAATGAGCTGTCACATCCTATGGGACAGGAAAGATAACACCTAACTAGTTAAATATTTTGCATAAATACTTATAAAAGTGTCAAAAAACTTATAGCCACTTCAAATTTATTTCTTTGGCACTTGAACTGGGAAAGGATCAGGGAGGAGGAGGAAAGGGTGAGTGAACTGTGTGTTTATAGGACTTTTGCCACCCACAGTCAAGTAACAGAGTAAATAAAAGCCGAAAGACCGCAGAGATGGGCTCCTATCCAAAGACATTTTAGGTTTAGAACAATAAATACCTTCTAATCAGGTATCCCGAAAGGAGCCAAGATAGTTTCCCTTGAGCTGTACCTGTGCACAGTTCAAAGGGTGGCACTGTACATGAAGAGACAGGATTGAATCATTTTGCTCCAATAGGATATTTTTAGAAGGTGGCCCGAACTTAGAATCCTTGTGTATTATCTTTCTTTGTGAATTGATATTAAATCAAAGCTCCCTGGTTGGGATGTAATGATGGATTGTAATGATGGATTGTAATGATGGATCGTAATGAAATTATGCTGCTTAATGAAAGCCAGCAGCATAATGTTCAAACCACCGCGCAACAAGAAAATGGAAGGGAAAGAACAAAGGAGGAAAACATTTTGTTAAACTCTAGTATGAAAAAGAAGCAAAGTCAGGATAGTGCTAAGGAAATAAAGAAATGGGGCTACAAAGATGAGAGCACGTCCGATTCTTAATGTAAGGTGGCCACACAGAATAGAAAGCAAGTTCAGCACCTATTCCAATATAAAACATCAATACAGGCACTTTTTTCCCATTTGCCCATATATGTAAACAGGTGTTATTCACTCCTTTAGGGATGTGTGTTCTGCTGTACTGTAATAGCAAAAGCTTCCTGACACTCCATGATTAGTCTGGATTCCATAGAGAGGTGTCATGTGTACAGTACTCAGTAAGACCTTCTTATACATACGTGCATAGCATCACTATGGCAGGGCTTTTGCTATTTTTTGTAGATCTTAAGTTCCAATGGCTCCATAGTTTTGATATTTTTAAACAAGCTTTGCACATTGATCCTAAGCATATCTTTGCAAACATCTCAGAAGTACTACTACAGGTTGAATCTCTCTTATCCAGAATTCCAAAATCCAAAATACTCCAAAATCCAAAATTGTCCACATGGATGGCTGAAATAGTGACACCATTGCTTTCTGATGGTTCGGTGTATACAAACTTTGTTTCATTCACAAAATTATTAAAATATTATAAAATTACCTTCAGGCTATGTGTTCCAAGGTGTATACAAAACATAAATTAATTTCGTGATTTCTCATTATACAAACACAAATATTCCAAACTCCAAAGAAATCTGAAATCCAAAAGACATCTGGTCTCAAGCATTTCAGACAAGGGAGATTTAACCTGTATACAGTAATGTCTTATTTTACTGGAACACAGATTGGTAGGACAGCACAATCTTAAGCATTTACTTGTCAGTAGAGAAACCCTTCATGCTGTGATGTGCCAGCCACATCCCAGTATTTCAATTACCATACTAACCCAGCCAATTCAAACTCTTATGGCAGCTAAGTGATTAAGTTCAGAGCTGTCAGGAACAATTTAGAAAAAGGTGAAGTCCACTTGTTGCTGTGTACCTTCAAGTCATTTTTGATTCATAGGTGAATGTATCAGGGGATTTCTGACCTAAGGTGAACCTATCACAGGGTCTTCTTGGCAAGATTTGTTCAGAAAGGGGTTGCCTTTGCTGTAAGGCCAAGAGAATGTGACTTGTCCAAGGTCACCCAGTGAGTTTCCATGGCCAAGGGGGGAACTGAACCCTATTCTCCAGAATTGTGGTCTAATGCTCAAATCACTAGACCACACTGGCTCTCTAAATGCATTTATTTATGGGACGTGCACGTATATCCCATCAAAATTAATAGAGTTGTCTTTAAAGTAGAGCTTATTTAAATCAGCTTTATTTGCAAAGGAGTCACTACATCATGGCAGCAATCTTAATATGTAAGGATTGTTGAACTTTGTAAGACTTTTTTCTGAATCGATATACATACGGTAGATTTGGGCTTCATGGACATAAACATGGTAAGAATATGTGGAAATCAGCCCAGTTAAGAGAACTAGGTGTCCATATCAAACTGAAATACAAAGACAGGCAATTTTGATTATACCTTACTAGGTTACGCTCAGAACCCTTATGTGGTCTTTGCAATGTAAGATGAGCAGTGATATAAATTGTGTTTATATCCAAATTAAGCTTCTGTTAAGCTACTAGCACAACATAATCAGAGTCTTGAAAAAAATTTTGGATTACAGATCCCAAAATGGCCCCAACAGATATGGTAGCTGCATACTTCTTCCCATGCACCTGAGGAAGTAAAACAAGATTTTGAGAGTCGTAGTCCTCAAAAGTTAAAATTTCTAACCTCTCATCATAATGCAATACTACTGATTGGATATCCTATTCAGACATTCATCTCTAAGAAAACAGAAGAATTATAGAGGATCATGTGAATAAGAGCTGCATCAGAGACTACATATGTAAATAGGTAACCTGTGGCACCAGTGGAAATTTCACTTGAGATACAAATAGCAGCTTCAGAGAAGTTATTTTTTTTTTTAAATGGAAAGGACAGGGAGATAAATAGTTAAACTTTTCCTCCATATTGTTCATTGCCCAGAGGCTGCTCAGGTTTCCTCACTGCTGTTTATATAACCCAAAACATGCCCATTAGAGTAATTGGATTTATGCAATTAACATCACACCTAGCTAGGCCCCTTAGTCCACAGTTGATAAATAGATCCCACCTAGCAATGTGTTGCAGAGAAAGGAAGCAGAATCTAGACACTGGATATATTAATAAAGTGATTTAGAGTCCATGCTCATCCATACCTATGTTGATTATTTTGTAGCATATCAACTGTCACAAAGAAAACAAGCACCAACTCTGCCAGCTCTTGAAAACTTCCCTGCCTTGTTATCCCCAAACAATTCTGATTTGCCAGTAATGAAAAAATAATAATCAGTTCACTGCAAGCCTGGTATAAATCTATTAAAATGAATCACAGTATGCAAAGGGCTCTTTGAGACAAACTGTGCAAAAGAAATTGTAGCTTTCATAAAGTTGCTGTACTTCCTCAGATGCATACTTCTTGCCATGCATCTGAGGTAGTAAACCAAGTCTATGAAAGTTTATGCTATAACTTCTTTTGCACAGTTAAGTCTACAAAATCCCTTTGCATACTGATATTCCAACATAGCTAGGTCTCTGAAAATTAATCACAATGCTTTGACTTAAGATGATGGCCAGCAGTTTACAACTTTATCTACACCATAGCAATTCTGTAGTAGTAAGTGAAACTACTTTGGAACAAAAGATTACAGATTGTAAACAGGGTGCAACCACACTCCTACATAAAAAATGCTTTTGAATTCAGGGAGTTGTATAGCCATGTATGTATCTGTAATTGAGATGTCGGACTTCAAACGTAAAGACGGTGGACATAATCTAGCAAAAGTCAGTCATGACTTTGTCCCAGGTTAAATCCCATCCATTTCAACAGGAGCTTGCCAGATTTCAAAATGGACAGTGTACTGCTTGCTTGAAAATCACAACACCCTTCAGTGCTTTGCTTTTCGAACACTTCAGTCATAATTTCAGAGACTAGGAGTGAACATTACAATAAAGAGGATTGGAGAATTATTTAGGAGAAGAAATCCAGATGGCTCAAGAAAATGAGCAGAATATTCCTGGGGGTATATTTGACACTTCTATATTGAGCATTAATGAAAAGCAACAAGGAAACTAAAATATCGAGAACAGCAATAATTGGTGTGTGCATGTGTGTATACGCCATGTGTACAAAAATGTTACCTTCCATAGAATGTGTAAATTGTCCCAACCAAGAAAATGTTATCAGGGAAATCCAAATCATCAAGTTTATATTGTTGTAATGACAGAAGTGAAGCACCCATGCAGTGACAAAAACTGGTGAAAGGTAAGCACACCTCTGGTCATAACAACCTAAAACTAGAATCTAGTCAAGGCAAACTAAAAATGAACTGTTGATAGATTTGCACGTATCTCAGTGTTAGACAACATCCATGGTGGTTCACAACTTGCTGAAGATCATGACAAAACTATTAATTTTCATGTAGATGGACTCCAACATTATAGTCCTTTCTACTAAGATAAGCCCCACTGAACACACTGGGTTTTCCTACTGAGGAAACATGAATAGGATCAGCCTGCAAGAAATGCAGCAGCACATCTAGTACAAACTCTGAACAGAACACATAAATCCAAAATTTTTCTCTTTTTCCCCTAAATGGGCTGAACTCCAGAAAGGGATCCTACATTCCTAGAAAATCAGGGGTAAATTAATAGGTCACAGGGAGGTCAGTCTAACTATGAATTCATGTCTGGAGAAAGTTTTATTCCAAGCCACAGAATCATTTCAATTGCCTTCTAGCACATTAATTTAATACTGGAGTGTTTCGTAACAAAGTGACGTCTTTTTTTTTTTTTTTTTGCATTAATTTAAAATAGTGGATATCTGAAAAGACAAGGTCAATTTATGGCAATCTGAGATAGCTAAATATGCTCTATGGTAGAAACAGCTACATAAAACCTATAATTATTCCAGACAGGGCTGCATTTTGGTAACTTATTAATAACATGCTAAAAGCAATTTACAAACTGGGACTTTCAATGGTACATTGTATCCATATTTTCAGTTAGGCATGCAAACAGATGCACAATTGAGATGTAGGTGCAGGAATAATAAATATACGAGCAAAAGAGTACAAAATATAACAGATCCTCCTCCTGTTGGTGACGCTGGACTGTAAAGAAAAAACTAGTGACACTGACTTTCACACATGCTTGGATTTTTCTAGTCACCAACACTGAAGGAACGTTGGTTTAGAAAGCTGAAAGGAGAAGTGACAGGAGGGAGGTTTCGAGCCATGTAGATAGGAAGAAATATTTCACGTTCACTGTAACACATGGTTATCCAACTGAATGGAATGGAAATAGGTTCAGACGAAACATGAAATACCTCACATCAGGAAACACATACTTAATACACAGACAAACACAGGATTATCAGGTCTGTCAGTGTTAGTGGTTAGTTCCTGCTGAGCCATGAAACTCATTAACAGACAATGGGCCAGAAAACACATCCAGAGGTAGCGTGTTGGCCATATAGCAAAATACAGTAACATCCAAAATCTACAAAAAAGCAATACCTTTACTGGGTCAACCAAAAATGCACGATAGCTTTTGAAGGTCCACTGGTTTCTTGAAGTGTTAAAAATTATACAGAGGAAGTGGGGTATATGTGTGTGAGGTGACGATGCTAAGAGTCGTAGGCCTACATTTTGTCAAGATGCTGCTTTTGTTGTTAGTTAAGGTGATCTGGAAGGATATCCATGTAGGCAGTGCCCCCTTCTCTTTCTAGCCAGGTGGGCTTTAAGAGCTTATAGGAGTGTAAAATGTAGGAAATACAATTTAAACTCCATTAGCCATCAGAAAAAGCAACTTGAGATCCAGGCTGATTCATTAGAATTCCCCTGTTGCAGCTGAAATGTAGTATCCTCAGATCTGGAAAACATATCCTAGGTTGGCCATACAGCAAAGTACAATAGCATCCCCTTCTAAGCCTGACCTACCTTACAAGGTTGTTGTCAGGTTAAAGTCAGAAGGAACAGAGCTGTATATGCTCCCTTGAACTCATTAGAAAATAGGGGAAGGTATAAATGTACAAATAAATAAATACTGGAACTTCCCTATTCAGAAGCAATATATCTTTACCTATACCACTTAATGAAGTCA
>CM034708.1:12861371-12894152 GCA_020142125.1 Phrynosoma platyrhinos | reverse complement strand
CTGATGTGAATAGAGCTAAGATAAACCATGATACAACTTTACTCCCAAACCTGCAAATCCTGGGACAAATGATCTCAGGATGGTTTCGAGTTGTTTTTTGGTTTTTTATAGTTTTCCTAAAATATTCACATTGTTGGCTGTGTGAATAATCAATGTGAATAGACCCAGGAAAAAAACAGGATAAAACTCTGCATGCCTTGAATGTTTTTCGAATACTGACACCACATGTGAGCAACAGGACATGCAGAGATGCAGTTCCCATTCAAATATAGTGTGGAACAGCAAAACTGGAATGCCTGGGTTTGCATAGCTGCACTAACAAAAACAATGTCTGAATAACCCCAAAGTGGTGTCAAACTGGATTATTTCTGCAGTGCTGGGTCAGAAGCAGCAGGGAAGAGAACAGGTCTTTCCCCCTCTTCTTCTATCCACCTGGCTAAACTCATGACCAGGGAGGATCTACATAAATTCAATGAGGAAATTGAAATGTACTTATGTATAAGTCTAGGAATTTTAGTCAAAAAATTGACCCCAAAAACTTGAGTCAACTTATCCATGGATCAATGTAAGTACTATATTTCAACTCTTATTTTAAAAAGAACTATCTCCTGGTGAAAGGCAAGAGTACACTTGCCCCTCCGTTTTCGAGGACCTGAAGTCTGTGGTCTTGATTCTTCGTGGAGGGACAAGCTCCATAGGATAAAATGACGTACACACCCAGCTGTGCGCAGGAGTGCATGACCATTCAAGCCAATAGGGCTTGAGTATTAGCATTTTTCCATTTTTGCAGGGTGTGTGTCTCTGGAACGGATCCCTCGCGAAAATGGAGGGGCCTCTCTCTCATCCATCCAGCCTTTATTGTGAGCACAAAATAGTTATGCCTGCTGGAATTTTGTAAGTCCTTTGGTGCAGTTCTTTTTTGCCTCACCCTTTACCCTTTGCATCCTTTGTTACACACCTTTAAAGTTTTACCATCAACTTATCCATAGGACTCATCAAAATATATAATTTGGGCTTCAAAACTGCCCTTGATTTATACATTAGGTTAACTTATAGTCGAGTATATAGAGTTCCCATACTTTGGATCAAACATTGATCAGAATGGAGAATGCAGTCAAGAAATCAGAAGAAGTCTCGGAATGAGGCGGGCAGCTATGTAAGAACTAGAAAAAGATCCTAAAGAGTAAAGAGATACAACTGAGCACTAAAGTTAGCACCATTGTTTTCCTCTTAACCATTTACAGATGTAAAAGCAGGACAGTGAAGATAAGCGGATAGGAAGAGTATTAACTCATGTGAGATGTGGTTCTGGAGAAGAGTGCTGAGGACACCATGGACAGCCAGAAAGACAAACAAATGGGTCCTTCAACAGATCAGGCTTGAACTGTCCCTGAAAACCAAGATGATCAGATTGAGACTTGTATTTTGGCCACATCATGAGAAGGCATGAATTACTGGAAAAGACAATGATGCTAGGGAAAAAATATAAGGTCATAGAAAGAGAGGAAGACTACATGCCAGATGGATGGATTCAATGAGGGAGATCATGGGCCTGAATTTACAGGATCTAAGCAGAGCAGGAAAGGAGAGGGAAGCATGGAGTCTCATCTACAGGTTTACCATGAACAAATTAACAACGCACTGTAGAAATAATGCAGTTTGACACTACTTTAACTGCTCTGACTCCATCCTACTGAATCCTCAAGTTTGTAGTCTGGTGAAGCACCAGTGCACCTTGGCAGATGCAGCTCTTGCAAATGTAACATGAAAGGGATTCATATTTATTGTTTGTGTTCTGTTCTAGTTAGGAGTAGTGCTGCCACGTTTTTAAAAAGAGTAGAAAGGAGCAGTCAAATTCAGAGTTGACAATCAGGAAGTAGCTCTAACAAGTTTACATTTTACTGAAATACCAAAGGAAACATTTATTTCAGTTCATGTGTTTCTATACAAATTGTCACATTGTCCATATTCATACATTATGTGATAAATATGTTTCTGTCTTTGTGAAGGGCTCACACCCCCCAAAATAGAGTTTTTTGATGTCATCTTCAGTCTATATATATAAAAAGTGTCTAGCCTTCAAATAGAGGACATTCCTTCTCATAAGAGTATCTACTGCTCTGATAAGGAATAAGCTTCCTGACCTGCTGTAAAGGGCAATAATGGATATCTGACAACCCTAGTTATGGGATCACTTTTGTGAAAATGAAAACTAACCTATGGACTTAAAACATTTTCTGTGTTTGGCTGGCATTCTCTCTCCGTAGCTGTACTCAGATTTCACTGTAAAGGTGCATTTGTTGCTCTACACAGGGAGTTGTACATAGGACCTTAAAGTGAGACTTAGCATCAAGATGATCCCTGTACATTACAGAAGGAAATTGAAGCAGCAGCTTCAAAATCAAATCTGTATTGTGTATGTTTTTTTCATTTGACTCAGAGGAAATTTTTAGAAATGGAGCAGTTATAAAAAATACCATTCAATAGGAACATAAATGGCTCATTCTCCATGTTTTTATATAGCAGGTTTGAGACTTTGACATTATTGCAGTGTCTGTCACGCTCATCTTGTAAGATAGGGCAGAATTATCTCCATATTGTAAGGAGCCATGGTAGAGAGAACTACTATTCACTAGGAAGGATTGCCTTGAGTCACTTAGCCACTGTGCTGCATTAAGGATACTTTGAAATAAAGGAAATTGGAATTGCCAAAGAAGCAAGTTGCAAGCAAAGCTCCTTACAATGTATAGCTTTTCAAATTATTGCTGTACAAGAGTTGATTTGTTTTAATGTGTGTCCCAATAGGGAGCTCAGTCAGGTGACTTTTGAAAACAAACATAACCTGTGCCACTCCCCTTGCTCAGTCATGCTTTAATTTCCTCTATATTACAACACCAGGCAGAACTGAAAAAGGTGTTTCTGATTGACTCAGGCTGCAAGGCATAACCCACTTACTCCAGAAGAATAGTTCTTAAACACTGCTGCAAATTTGGTGTGATTACAGCAGATCATGTGGTTAATTTTGATTATGGCCTTGGGCTTACAAGGCAGCCTAAATGATAACTTATCTACATTGGTTTAGATGGGCTTTAGGGCAAGTTAATTAATCCCCTTTGAAACTGATGAAACGTAATACTTAAATCCTAAGAACATGTATTATAGAAATTGATGGGATTTGCTGTGCTTTAGTTGAAGGATACCCTCCAGCAACCCATGGGGTGTTACTTTCTGGGAGGCACTTCCTGACCAATGCTTTGGGGGGGGGGTGCTGTTTCCCACCCTCCTCTTCTTCTTGATTACAAATGTAATAGTGTTAAACACAACTTGCTGTCTGAGTCTAAGGACTCTGATGCACAATCACTGACAAACCTTAACTATTTTGTGGTTCTAACAATTCCCCTGTACAAAAAGCCACAATGAAACATAGCTCTTCCCTCAGTTGCAAGCCTCTGTCCCACTGTTACTTTTCAATCATGCTCCAGATAGAATTCCTCAACAGAAATGCGGCCCCAAGCCTGAGTCCCATTCATAGAATCACTGAATCATAGAGCTGTCAGAGACCAAAAAGACCATCCAGTTCAAGCCCCTGCCATGCAGGAATACACAATCAAAGCACTCCCAAAAGAGGACATTCTTTAGTCCCAACTAGAGTAGACCAACTTGACTCAATATGAAACTGTGAGTGGTTATTCAGATGGCTTTTTTGTTTGCTTGTTTGTTTTTAGCATGATGATGTAGATAATACAACTCACACATTCTGGAGTTGTTATTTGCACTATTTTCTTTATCCGAACTTCACCTCTTTGCATCTCTCCATGTTTCCAGTGCAGAAGTATTTTGTGCTACATATTTAAGGAGCAGTCCTCTTCTGGAGAGCCAGCTTAGCATAGTGGTTTGAGTGTTGGATTGTGACTCTGGAGACCAAGGTTCAATCCCCAGCTTGGCCATGAAACCCACTGAGTGACTTTGATCAAGTCACACAGCCTCAGGGAAAAGTAATGGCAAACCTCCTCCAGACAAATCTTGCCAAGAAAAACCCATGATAGGTTTGCCTTAGGGTCACCATAAGTCAGAAACGACTTGAAGGCACAGAGCAACAACAACCTCTTCTGAGGGGGGTTGCAGACTGCCAGAAATAGTGCAAATTGAGTCCACTTTTAGGGTTAGGGTTAGGGCTAGGGAATCATGGGAACTGTAGTTTATTGTGTTACCAGAGCTCTCTGACAGAGAAGGCTCAATGTCTCAGAACAAAAACAATTCCCATGATTCCCTAGCACTAATCCTAACCCTAAAAGTGGACTCAATTTGCACTATTTCTGGCAGTCTGCAACCCCCCTGAGTTTTCCTGGAAGGAAAAGTCTTGATGCCTCATTCATGGTAGAGAGGTCAGATAAACAAGCACAAATTCCCATTTATAAGAAACACTAATTGAAACTCAGAAACAAATATGCAGGAAGACAGAGATTGATCCTCTGCCTGACAAGACAGATAATGAAAGAGAGAGACAGAGAGATTGGCCCAGAACAGGAAGATCCACAATCACTATCTCTCAGTCTAAGCTACTTTACAGAATTGAGAGAGATCTTGTAGCACCTTTGAGACTAGACTGAAAGAAAGAAGTTGGCAGCCTGAGCTTTCATGGACTTCAGTCTACCTCCTCAGATGCATCTCTACATACAAGATCTCTATATACTGATTCTATATATCTTTGAATTCTACTTTACAGAGGTATTGTTCAAAGACAAAGTCATGTTAGTCTGAAATATCAGTATGCAAAAGGATCTTATTGAATCTTTGAGATAAACTGGGCAAAAGGTGTGGTAGCATAAACAGATGTAACTTGCCCAGAGTTACCTGGTGGGTTTCCATTTACTGAGTGGATTTGAACCCTGGTCTTCAGAGTCATAGTCCAACCACTGGCTCTGTACACTGCCAAACCATTACAATATAATACATTTTTAAAAAGAAATTATTGAAGTGATCATAGGCACTATAGAGATATTAAATAAAATATTTGCACTAGGAAATGTTTTATATGGTAGTATAATAAGAGACAGTATGGTGTAATGGAAACCCATGAGGGGGCTTGGGAAAGTCACACTTTCTCAGCTTCAGAGGGAGACAAAGGCAGCCCCTCCTGAACAAATCTTGCCAAGAAAATCCCATGATAGGGTTGCCATAAGAAATTATTTGAAGGCACTCAGAAACAACAACTGTGAATTATTTACTGGTTTGTTTTTTAATTGATTTTGTTCCAATTGTCATTTATAATTTGTTTTATTGTATTTTAGTATTATTATTATAGGTTTTGGTGATTGTATCTGGACTCTTTTTTAGTTAATCTTGTGTGCTATCTTGACTCTACATTTTAGGAGAAAAGCAGCATACACATGAAATAAGAACATAAATAAAATTTATGAGCTACCTTTCAATATAAAATATTCTCAGCCAAGGTAACAGTAAGAATAAAACCAATGCCATAGTTTTCTATCATGGTATATGTTGCGTAACTTTATGTATACTTAGCTATGTAGCAAAGGTGCTAAGAAACTCTGTTAGTGAATTGCAAAAGTGTATTAGAGTCCCTGATGCTCATTGGTGTCTAATGCACACCAGTCCCATTGTGCATTGGTTCCAATGTGTATCAGTTATTTTGTCACTTTCTTAGTTAGTAACATCACAGTAATCCCTAGCTGAATACATTTCAAAATGTAAACCTCTTAGAGTATTGAGTTCACTATTAAGCAGTATAAAAATGTAAATGCTATTGCAAAAACACTCATTTCTGTTTCCCAGAAATGTAAGTTCTCTTATGAAGACATTAAAGACTGTGGAATGACCAGACAGAAGAGATCCAACAACTGGACCAGCTGTTGGTATATAAAACACATTTGAAGACCTATCTGTTTTGGCAGGCCTACCCAGGCAGTTTTAATCATGAATTTTAAACATGAATTTTACATTTAATCATTGTTTTATGTGTTTTAATATAAATATTGGGTAGAGATACATTTTTAATATGTATATTTTATGTAATGGTTGTGTTTTTTAACTATGCTGTAACCTACTTCTAGCCACAAGGAGAGGTGGGTAAGAAATAATAACAATAACAATAACAATAATAAATATCCCTAAATGAATTCTGACCAATGAAATTAAAAACAACAATGGTATAAAAAAAACACACATGAATCAGTTAATAAAAAGGGGAGAATTAAAATAAAAACTCAGAAATGTGAAAACTGGTGAAAGAAATAATCTTCTTGGCACCGAGTGGATGTCCCTGGGGAAAGAATTTCAAAGTATGAATGCCACAGTGCAAATGTTCTCCTTTGTAGCGACCAACTTCATCTCAATGGGCTTCTGACAATCACTACCAGGCTGAAGTACTACAAAGGTGCTTTCTCCCCATCTTTGCTTTCAGTGCCAATCCACATATGAAGAGAAAGTATGTGATACCATGTTTTCCTGAGGCCAAGTCAGAATGAAGATGAGCATTGGTTGACTGAGTATTCCCTTGCTTAAAAAATAACTCCCTGCCTATAAAAGATTAGCATGTCAGAGAAAAAGCTAGACAATTACTCCTTTTCCTGAGATGCTGGCTTTCCATAAGAAGGGAGTTCTGGGTAGAGCAAAACATTGGATCATCTGCATTCACTGGTACAGTCCCAGGTGAGCTTGAACCATATATTGCAGAACAATTCCTGGGAAGCTCAGAAAGATATACTGATTTCCACAAAAAGATTTAACCTTTGTTGTGCGGGTATCATCAAAGATAGAATGACACTTTTTAAAACTGGGATGATTTTGCTCACTTGTTGCCCTTGCTGCCGTCTCTGTTTTTATATCTCATAGTCTGATTGTGATGATGCTGATCAACATTTGTTGTGCTGTGTCCAAGAATTTCAACACGAGGTCCATATTGAGTTTTGGTTGATATCATTCTATATATACAAGATTCTTCCTAAACTGTAACTGTTTTTCCTAAACTGCAAATATTACACTCTAATTTTTGTTATTGTTTCCATTCTTGAATCTCTCTGAAGACTGCAATACCAATGAAACATAAGCAAGTCACAGCCATGTAAGCCCCATGCTGATTACCAGCCCTTCTGGAGAATGTTCTGATTCTATATCTGGCAGGTTTCCAACGGAAAGATGTTTTGGAAGAGTACTATGAATGCATCTATCTTCACCCAATATGGCCTTTGAGGGATGGCTCAAGACATTCTGTTGGCTGAGGTCAAGAACAAGATGATACTCCCTCCCAATCCCTTCACAAATACCAAATGGACTGGCAGTTGAATCCTTCTTCAACACTGATGATAGGGCAGCATCCTTCATTACACCTATAATGTAGCAGGCTAGCATAGGAATTACAAGCCAGGTGGCATAGCCCACAACTCTTTCCTTCAGTGCCTTTCTGCCAGCTCTCAGTATCTGCCACCTGAGGCAACTGCATCCAGCCTGGCTGGAGCAATTATGAAAATGCTGTGGCCATTCTTCCTGAAACGCTTCCCTGGTTTCATGTCCTTTGTTGATTTTCATTTGAAAGGAGTGTTTGTCAGATAGTCAATTATTCATATCTTTGTCTACCAATAAAAGCAGCCTTGTGAAAACATTTCATTCCTGTCATGGTTTCTCGATGCTTTAGGGACAGTGGTTGCATCATTCTAACAGATGCTCTGCTGTGGGGGATAGATGGGGAGGGATAGACTGTGATTTTGAGTTCTCCAATATACTATTGATACTACTGATTATGACCAATAGTCATATGCATCATTTGGCCAGGACAGGACTTGTAGGCATCATTTTGCAGTGCCTGACATTGTTTTTGGAGCATTGTACCTCCAAGTTGGTGTTAAGAAGCTGTTCCACCCTGGAGCCCTGGGTGCCACTCAGTTCTGTCTTGTCTCCTATGGTTTTTAGTAACCACATGAACAACTTGGAAAGATCTTTCTGAAGTTTGGGCAAGCAATATACTGATGATGACACATAGCTCTGCTCCTTGTTATCACTGTCTTAGGGAGGCAGTGGATAAGCTGGACTTGTGTTTGGGTGCTGCTCTGCTATGGATGGAAGTGGACAAGCTAAAATGTAATCAAAATGAGGCACAGGCTCTATTGGTCAAGAGTCATAGTGACTTGGACAAAGGTAAACAATTTGTCCTTGATGGCAGTGCATTCCTTCTGAAGGAACGAACATGCAATTTGATGAGGTTTGTTCCTAGACAGTCTTTGGATGCCCAGGAGGGACAAATGATTAGCAGTACCTTTTACCATTTTCAACTGATTCAGTAGTTATTGCCATAGCTGCAAAGCTGTCCATACAATGGATTGAGTCTAATAATTACATTAAAAGAAAGAAGTGAAACACCTTGTCCCATTTCTCAGCTTGGCATGGTATTTTATAGCAGGCTTCCAAATAAGCTGACAAAAATTATTGCTATCCAGTCCCTGCCCATTTTTCCTGCTGTTAGCCATTTCTGACAAAACCTTTTAAAACTTCTCCTGCTTGGTCATTTCAAGCAAATCTTGCTAGATATAGGTGACAGGGAGTGTTCATTACAGGAACATTGGGGCTACAACTGGATTCCCTCTTCTCTTTTAACCTAGGACCTAGGTGAAGTCCCATAGAGGTTAGCATGGTTCCCATGAACCTGCAGTCTGCTTTTCCGCTGCTGAGAATGTTTAGATAATAACCACAAGGATTGTGGCACAGCATGTTTCTGTGAAGTCTACAAGCACCTGGCTGCAGGCTACTTTGTCTTGTAGCTGAATAGGGCCAAAGAAGTCACAATAGCCCCCAAACAAGAAGAGTGTTTTTCTTCTTGTAAGATGGTGTGCTAATCTGGCTGGGTTTGGCCTCTTCTGCACCTGTGTTTCTGTTTTCTTTATGAGGTGAACATTTGCCTAGCCTACAAGGCCTGTCCCTGACCATTGAGAAGGAACACATGTTTAACTCATTTTGGCATGCTTTCTTTTCTCTGTTTGAACTCTGGAGTTTCATGGAAGGTTTTACAGCTGGGATACATCATCATATCATCATCCTAGAAAATCATCATCTAACGCTGGTATGAGCAAAAGTGAGGAATAAAAAGCAAAATGTTTCCAAGCCATATGAGTTTAGCAACTGCTGAGCTGCTGCAGTTCAGGATAATGTGGATTATGACTATACAGGTGCATGTACTGCCTGAAACAGACAACCCAGTCTAGTATAGCTAAATAATCTTTGGAAAATATCTGCATTATAGGATCTGTGGCCCTAATCCAACTAATGAGCAACTTTGGTCCATTACTTTTGATGGCCTTGATCTATGTTTATGTATTCTTAGAATAAGGATGCATTAGGGAGAGTGAAGTCAGTTATGATATGTCTCATTGATTTCAGTGAGTCTACTCTAATAGGAATGCTAGGTCAAGAACATCCTTGGCCCTGGAATTTCAGGTCCCAAACTCTGAGACTTAGGGATGGTCCCTAGTGATGTTTGAGAGGTAGAGGATTGGGCCAGGTGAAATTTAGGAAAATCTACACTGGCCATTCCAAAGCTGTTGGCAAACAACATACAATGACTGCAATCCTGTATGGCTCAGCATAGCATATTATGCATGCAGACTTATACTAGGCTGAGCCATATACCACCACCCTGACTTATTAAACAACCTCTGAATCCTGCCCCATCTCACTTAATGGCTATTCTCTGCAAAAAGATTACAGCAGTCCTGAGACCTCTGGAGGATTCCAGCAGATCTCAGCACTGATGTCATTTCATGTCTGGCTACAGGGAACCACTTTTGTGACCCTATCTCCTCCCCATGGAGCAGGGATTGGTGCTGCAGGGGCTTCATAGGCTGTAAGTTGGAGGTAGGGATTTGGACACTGTGGAGGAAGGAAGGGAATACCAATCCCTGTAGCATTCAAAAAAAGGGCATATGCATTCATAAGGGAAACCAACATGTGGATATGCCAGGCAATAATGTATATATGGACATGTATTCATTCAATTCAAAACAATGCTCTCATCCTGAGATTCCTCTTCCTTGCCTTTAGGACTGGATAACAGAGGCCAGGCCCTGGGATCTGGGGACCCTAAATCAGTTAGAATTAACATTAGCTGAGTTTGGGCTCATACAGTATATGCATACTTGACAAGTCTCTATTAAAAATGGTAAGACTCAAAAACCAGCACGAAGTGATTAGAGGATTTTAATCTCCCAGAATATGTGGCTAACATTGCCATAACCCAAGAGCAAAAGCAAGCACAAAGCGGCCAAACTGAAATTCATTAGCAGATTTGAACACTATGAGCGGTCTCAACAAATCTTAAGAACCATTCTTTAGGTGTGTGTTTACCCTTTTGATCCTGCTGGGCCTGTCTATCTCCAGTGGCTGCTACTTGGGAGTGGGTCACACCCACACAGATTGGATCTTGTATTTATTTGATTGGATTCTGTACTATTTCGTTCTCTGAATAGTACTGAGACACACCTACTGCAGCTTTTGTTTGCCTTGTTTGACCTTTTCATGTGGATTAGTTTAAAATATGATATTTTTCTTCTCTGTGCTCAAGATATATATATATATATATATATATATATATATATATCCATTTTAACTTACTATTCCACCCACCTTGTGATATGTTCTAGGGCACAAAAACGTACATCACCAATAGGAATGGGGGCGGGGGAATTGTTGGATTGTGAAGCCACCTAATTAGCACCATAATGCAAAGCTACGTATTTTGCAGCACTTAATAGAATGAACTCAGCTGGCCTCTGCTATTCAGATCTTTCCAAATTTTGCATTGCACTTCAAAAAGAATTTTAAAATGCCTATGAAATGTTGTATTGTGTATATACACATAATGCATATTAGTGGAAAATAATGTACAAAAATTCATTGTAAGAGGAAAAAATTACTTGCAGAAATGTATTTATGAGGGAAGACTGCTTAACATTTGCACTCACTGGGAGGAATGTGAACAAAAAGGCATAAGAATTTCCATGTGGACTTGAAACTGATCCTAATCTGGTGCAGAAATGGGGCACACTGAAGACTGGGGAAGATGAGGAAGTAGGAGAAATACCTGGGGTTTGGGTGTGCATGTGTGTGAAAGTAGAGGTGGGGAGACACTGTAAAAGTAATCTTTGTTAGGAGTTAGGTCATTTGATTGGAAGAAATTGTATACGCCATGATGAGTTTAAGGTCTGTTGCACATACATGAATATATAAAGCTACTATTTTGCAAGGGGCTGTAATAGTAAGGACTCTCCCCTCCATATTTTTGAGGCTGCCATGAGGATATAAACACAGCTAGCTCTGAGCACTTAGCCCTTCATGGCTGGCATGGGGTTGATGATGATCTCTTCCCTCTTGTTGCTGTTTTGATTATTTTACTTTCTGTGTCAAATGAATGCTATAAACACTCTTACATAGAAATAATGACAACATGCAATTCCCCCTGTGGCCATAGAGGAGAAAATACTTGTAAAATAATATACTAGTTGTGTGGGTAAGTTACCCTCATCAGATCAAGTTGGTCTTGTCTCAAAACATTTGGTTGTAAACACCAACCTATACTGAATATGGTTTTGAGGTTTTACAAAAGATGATGTGCGTATAGTGGGTGCTAGTGGGTTTGCCTGCATCAGTTTTGTGATTTTTTTAAATGAGTGATACAAAATTTAATGCTAAATCAGAAACCCAGGAGTAATTCTCAGGAAAAAGGGATGGCTGTAGAACAATTTGGGATAACATTATTTTTGACAGAGACTTGTAAAGGCACGGTGACCCCCCTGATGGACATGTGGACAGGAGGATCACAAAGTTTTATCCCATACATTTTAGCTGCATAATAATCCTGTGAGACAGGATGAGCTGAGAAATAGTGAGAAATGTGCATTATCTTGATACTCATATTTTTTGTGTGTGCCAGTGAAAACTACCTGGCCATTTTGCTACAGTTAAATTGATTTGGGAGTGAAACAGTGCATGTGATACTGAAAGAGCATCTCAGGTAGAGTCCACTCTCAAAGGATCTCCAAGGAGAATGAGGAAGTATTCTGCTAGACTGGATCTCCTTATCACATTTACTGAGGTCTGTCTATTGCTGAAATGATAATCAGATTGTGTATCTTGCAGTGATTTTATCAGGAATGGTACAGTGCCAAGGACAAGGCGCAAGGGATGCTGATGTTGTAATGTCTGTTTCTTAACACTTTATCTCTTTCAGATGTGGGGTACATTCTAAAGGAGTAGCTGTGTTAATACATTTATCTCTTTTCTGCCAAAGCATCTTAAAGATTAACTGGTTTATGATTGCATGATATACTCAAGTCACATTTGATGAATGCATTTGCTTAGAAGTAGGTCAGGAAAAGAATGCACATCTTGTCTGCATATTTGTTTATTTGGATTTCTAATCTGAAGCTTCTGAAGGGCTTCAGGCAGATAACAGGCCTTAAATACAATCACCCAAAACTTATTCTGTTGGTACCTGGGGCACACATTCCATCAAATGGATGTGTTATCTGCATTTTCCAGTAACAGCAGGATATTATTTTAACATTGGGGAAAAGGTAATAATTACACCTTAGAAATAATACCTCATTGGGAAGTGTATTGAGCATGGCCTCTGCCACCAGGTAATTGGTTTTCAGAGTCCTTATTAGCATCATAGATGAACATTAACAGCTATCTAGTGGCATACAAAGGGTTAATTTGTATTTTGTAGGCCCTGCTAGATAGTTTCTGTTTTGCTTGGGAGTTCAAGGCTGAGAAGAGCTTGAAGACTCAGAATGGATCAGAGGAGTAAACTTCAGTGACCTGCTTGTCCATTTCTTTTAGCTATTAGCATAGAAGTGCCAGGGCTGTGCACTTCAATTTACCTCCAAGGCTTCTGCACTATATAAACCTTTGGGATCCATCTTCCACTGGCCTCACCTCTGTGGTTGGATGTTTCGCAGCTCAAGGACCCTGTTTAGTCAGCCCAGAAGAACTAGAGAATCCATCATTGGATAGTCTGGGTAGGGTTAGTTCTACCACGTGCTGTAAAGTAGTACTCAACCCCATCAGCTAAAAAGATGGAAATGCTTTCCCTTACTGTTGACAACCAGAAGCACCATTTAACACCAGTAAAGCTTAACTTACAGCAGTAATGCATGCCATTTTTTGGCATCAAATGAAATTTTACGGAGACCTGGAATAGCAGCCAGTTCCAGCTGAAAAGAGGAAAATCCAGATAACTTTTCTTAACACATAAACAATGTTTGGTACATTCATTACATATAGAATATGGTTATAGAATATGGTTATATTCTATACCTCTTAATAGCAGAAATGTTACACAAATTGGACAGTGCTTATTCACTTCATTTTAAGTTGCATAATGATACTTTTTCCTGCTATACTCAAGGCAGATGTCCTGATTAAGAATGCTAAAATGAATCTGACTAGCCATTTCTGGAAACAGAATGTAGCATTAGATACACCTTTAGTCCAATCAAGTCTTTTTTGGGGGAAAGCCATGCAATAGGATCCAGATGCTGCCCAAATTTGAATTCAGGAGAGGTAAATCACATTTTCCAGCATTTTTTAACTTGTGTGATAATCTCCTAGGAGTCAGTGGAGCTGTTGCAACAAAGGAGTTGTGTGCTCCCTGTAACCAGCTGCGGTTAACAATCTGGCTGCACCTCTTTGGGCTGACTGAGTGAGTTTCTTGCTCAGCCCTATGTAGGCATTGCAATAAATCCAAGCAGAATATAAATAAGGCATTTGTTAATGTGGGCAAATCTGACTTTTCTAGGAACAGGTGTAGTTGGGGCAGAAGTTTTAGCTGTGCAAATGCACTCCTGGTAACTGCTGAAAAATAGGCCTCCAGGATCAGAGCTGAATCAAGTAGTACCCCAAACTGTGAACTTGTTTTCAGGGGGAGTGCAACCCCCATCTAACACAGCCTGAATCCCTATTCCCAGATATTTGTTTTCACTGACCCAGGATCATCTCTGTCTGGTCTGAATAAAGCTTTAGTTTGTTTGCTCTCATCCAGTCCATTACAGCTGCCAGGCACTGGTTTAGTACTGCAACAGCTTCCTTGGAATTAAGTGGAAAGTATAATAGAGCTGAGTGTCATCAGCATACTGGTGATACCTGACCTCAAATTTAAGACAACTTTTTTCAGTGGTTACATGTATGTGTTAAATTGCTTTGGGAACAAAACAGAACCACGAGGGACTCGACAGGCCAATGGCCAAAGAGTTGAACAGGAATCCCTCAGCACCACTCTTTGAGAATGCCCTCCAAGAAAGCATAGAGCTATCACAGAGCAGTACCACCAAGCCCCATCCCAGAGAAATTACTCAGGATTCCATGGTCAATAGTATTGAAAGCCACCAAAAGGTCCACAAATGTACCAGAGTTGCCTCTACCCAATAACCAGGCCTGAAACCAGACTGAAGAAACTGTTTCCACATGTCTTGAAGTTTTTATTGTATTTACTTTTGTTTAATCACTCAATCTGGTTATTTTGTGTGTGAGAGTGTTTGTGTCCTTCTAAACTAAGTACGGTATTTTTGCCTAGGTTCTGCAGGCTAAGTCCTATTTCAGGTTTTTATTACCTTCAAGTGGAATTAGATTTGAGGCAATAACTGATTCAAAGGTTTGAAAGAATGTGGCTGAGCTTCATAAGTGATCCAAAAACCCCATCATCACAGTTCTCAGTATACTCAGAGTTTCGCTGAAGATAATGGTGTAACTTTGCAAACATCCCCCTTGTCTTTATTCTCTAGATGATAGTAAATAGGTTTTAGCAGCAGAAACTGCAAATTAATACAAACTGTATTTGCTTAACCATTGGAATAAATCAATACTTGCAAGCAGAAAGGTTGTCTTCATGAATGGCTGAGCTGGCAAGAAGACTGAAGGAAAGAATGGAACAGATACACGTTTCAGTTTTGCTCATTGATCTGTCCTTCCCCTGAAATCCTGGACACATTTGTCGGAATCTAATATAAGGTCCCTTTGCTGCTGCTGTTATTGTATGCCTTCAAGTTGTTTCCAGTTTATGGCAACCTGGGGTTTTCTGGGGCTGAGTGTGTGACTTACCGAAGATCACCCAGTGGGTTTCCATAGCTGAGTGGGGAATTGAATCCTGATATCCAGAGTCGTAGTTCAGCATCCACTATACCATGCTGGCTCCCTCCCTTTGCTATCCGAAGGAATATTCTTTGCTCTGTGGCTCAAATAACATGTTCAAAACAGAGCTGGGGAAAGATTCCTTTTCAGATTATAACTCCCACAATCCTGTGGCCCTCTCCCAGTGCAGAATTTACGTGTTATAGTCCAAAAATGAAATACAAATCCAAGCTCTAGTGCAGAAGATAGTTTCCTCATACATACCCACAATTTCATGAAGTATTTTGAAGAAAAGCAGGGTTTATCTCATGATTTCTGCAAAAAATGTGGAGGGAGTTGTCAAAATACCCTGCAGCTCTTCCAGTCTTCAGGGTTAGGTCTAATGCAAGCATTAAAGGATGGTGTGTTAATAAAGTGTTTTGGCCCTCACTATTGCAGAGAGAGGGACAATTGTTATCTTTAAGCACTAGGAGATAACAGTAGAAGCAGTGATGTGGCAGCAGAGGGGTATTATAGTCAGTACACTGTAGGTGAGTCAACATTGACATTCATATTACCTTTCACAATTAGTTTATTAATTCACTTTATATTTATCTGGAAGAATTTCCTGATGGTGTTTGAGCTGTTCAAATTGCGGAAGGTGATAAACTCTCTTTCATTAGAGGTTTTAAAGAAAAAGCTGAAAAAATTTCCTGCATGACTAGGGAACTAGACCAAAGATCTGAGATTGCTTCCAACCCTATCATTTTATGATGTGTATATGGATAACATAATTGTGCATTTTTTTTAAAAAAAATGTTACTTGGTAGGAATGGAAGTGTTCCTATTATACTTGCTTTCTGTTTAAAAAATGAGTATGTGTGTGTGTGTTACTGAATGAAAAAGGTTTTGCTCATTGAGAGAATCCCAGAATAACTTCCCGGCAATGGTGGAGGTTGCTACCCAGCCCCCAATTTGCCAGTTTGTATACTGCCCAAAAAATAGTTGTATTTGTATTTATGTATAAATTCATTTTAATTCTTTCTTGGTTTAATTTAGTTTTAAGGGGTGGGAGGGTTGGGGTGTGGGATTTAGGAATGTTTTAATTGCTTACTGTTTTTATAAGGTTGTATGCCGCCCGATTGCTGAGCAGAAGGGCGGGTTAAAAATAAAACTTATTTATTTATTTATTTATTTATTAGCTGTTTTTCCTCTGCTTATAAACATTATGGCCAGAGCCCTGTTGTTGTCTTATGCATCCACAAGTTCTTTTACAGAAGTGGATGGGCTTTCTTTTGCCATTGTGGAATATCTGCATTTGATTCAAGATTATAGATGCAGAGTTGCAAATGTGGTGCCATTGTGGATATATACTGTCTTTATGCACATATATATTGTGCACTGCACATGAATGTACATATGCATTGGTTTGCACATTTGGTCTCTTGATTCAGTTGAATAACAGTGCCATGCAACACAGTGGTTGTGTAGCAAAATCAATGTGTAAGTCTACATGCAGAGATTCATGCAACACTTGATGTAGAATATCGGCCAATATATTAACTAACCATACACCATTGTATCCTGCACTGGGGAAGTGGTGGGCTAAATAAATAAACAATGTTTATGCTAAAGGTTGAATAATTTTAGCACAACAGTCTTTCATGGTTCAAAGGATCTCTAATACGATGACTGAATTGATCCATCAAGTTAAACACATAGTCCTAAATTCAACTGCTCATCCCAACTACAGTAGACCTGTTCAACCAACTGCTGAATAGTATGACAATATACTGATTCAATGGGTCCACTTTATTTGGGACTAACAGGATCTAGGCCATTATTATCTTCAACACTAGAATCTTTCCAATATGTTAGAATTTAGGGACTGGTCCTATTCTTGCCATAGCTAGTTCTTTCCCTTTTATAAATGCAGCAGTGTCATTGTTACCTAGCATACTTAGGCAGCTGCTGGAGCCTTACCATCATTCTGACAGGGTTCATGCCTCCGGAAGTTTCTTTTCTGGGCCTTCTGTTCCAAGCACTGCTATCATTTAAAATTCACAGAGTGCCCTAAAATTTATGTCAGACAGCATGGCGAGATGGTTTGAGTGTTGGACTAATATTCCAGGACACCAGGGTTCAAATCTCTACTGAGCCATGGAAACCCAATGTATGATCTTGGGCAAGTCACACTGTCTTGAGGTGCATCTACACTGTAGAAATAATGCAGTTTGACACCACTTTAAGTGCTGTAGCTCCATCCTATGGAATCATGGTATTTGTCGTTTTAAAAGGTATTTAGCCTTCCTTGCCAAAGAGTGTTGGTGCCTCACAAAACTACAAATCCCAGGATGGAGCCATGGCTGTTAAAGTGATGTCAAACTTCTTGTAATGAGCTGTTAAATCTGAGTGGGGTTACCATGTGGCAGCGACATGTGCCATATGGGCTGAGCTACAAACATAAGCCTTGAAGCATATGTGAACTGATCTGCTCAGCAAGCACGCATCATCCTAGCAATGTATAGAGTTTTCTTATATGAATGCCCCTGGTTATACAAGAATCTTTTGTTCACAGGTTGGTTCCTTCCTTTGCCCCTGAGGAAATCCTGCCTTGAAAAGAAGCTGTGAATATGGAGGGATCCCACGTGGCCTGGATTTCTCTTTGTTACCATAGATGTGCCCTTCATAAGTTTGCCTCAGTTTAATGCCTCTTATGCAGTAAAGCCCTTTAAAGAAACTACTTAATGTCAGGAATCCCAACCCTTCCTTTGGGTGCCCTCTTTATGGGTTTATTGACAATAGTCCTTCCCCTGGAGGGGTTCCTTTATATGATTTCTTTGGCTCTTTGCTCATTCCCAAGCTGCTTTCTCTCAGCCCACCCCATGAGCACCTGGCTCATGGCATCCTCTGTTTCTCACCTGCAGGAAGAGACACATCTTTTCTAGGTGGGTACATTTAATTAGAGATTTGCAGAGACAAGGGGAATTGCTCCCTTTGAGATGCAAAAAACAGTTTCCTGAGCTTCTGGCTGAGGCTGAGACCCTTTAGCAAGGGGAAACAAGGGAAGTACATATGTGTGGGAATCTTGGTGTTGTCTTCTAGCTCAATGGTTAAGTGTTAGCTTTCCCCAAACTGGTATTCTCCAGATGTGTTGAACTACACAGATCCCATGCTTACTGGGCTCAAGATAATTCATTTAAGGGAAAACTCTAATGGAAGCAGACAGCTCACCTTGAGTTCTAAAGGTACTTTGCATATGTTATACAAAATTATAAATGGAACAAAAAATGTATATTTACTGAATAGCATTAAGAAAGTGCTCCCTTGACATCATACTGCTTGATGTAGTAGTATAAAGTATTTCTGTCTATTTGGTCTTGGAAAACCACCCTTTAACTCAATCACTGCAACACATGAATGATTTCTTTTGGTTTATTTTTTCCTTGGGGAAAAGGATACTCAGAGTTTTCTTCTCAGGACATGGTCATAGATAACCACTTGCAGGTAGAGGTCTGTTTTGATTGGAGTTCGTGTCGTGTTGTCTCCTGGATAAGCCTGAGAACAGATTATTGGATGATTGAAGATCACCATAGAAAGGAGTGGGACAAAAAAATATTTATTTTTTTAAAATGTTTTCTTCTCAAGTTATGCAAGCCATGTGGCATGGGATCCTGTTAGGTTGACACTGCATTACTACACAGTCATCCAATGTTTATTGCACAAGATACCAACATGAGCCCATCCCTTCTTTAGAGCTTCGTCTTATGAGTGGGTCTAATCTGTAAAAAATTCCTAGCCAGAAACTAAGTTTGATTTATGATCGATGTTAAGTGTGTGATGGCTTGAAAGCTATGCAGGTGCAGACTTCCCCCCTGTATACATCAATGGGGACATCCACGTTCAATCATTTTCACTGATATTTATGTTAGAAAGCAGTTGACAAATGCAACATAAAGAGGTCAGCCATGCAATGTGTATGGTTTTAAAGAGACCAAACCCCCTCTGAGCTTGATTTGGGTCTCAGTGCTTAAAGTATATATTTCACACAGCAATAGGGTATCTGCTTATTTGTTGCAGATGTTCCACAGCTGCAGGAAGTTAGACCAATGACCCACTTTGAATGCAACCAAATACACTTTTTTAGGTATGCATTTTAAAATGTCTCACAAACCAATGCACTCATTTTAAAATGTGTATAATTTGATATTTTGTACTGTTGCTATTCATATGCAACCAAGCTTTCGTGGGAAGCACTTCAAAGAAACCCTCATCCGAGAGCTGTCCTGTGCAAACCCAAACAAATTACTGCCCAGCTTCATCTACTTTGGTTTGAGAGGAACCAAAGCATGGGTGTGTTTGCCATATTCAATCTATAGTCCAAGGACTTTGAATACAACGTTTTAAAGGGGCAATGAAGAACAGATGGGTGCACTCTGATCATAACAGAGGACCATTGTTCAAAAATAGACTACTTCCCACTCTCTATCTAGGCAGAAAAGCAATAACTGAAAAGCAGATTCAACCAAACTTTTTTTTTTTTTTTTTGGTAAAAAAGCTTTAAGTTCCATTTAATTCATTGGGGAAGTTGATATTTGCTTACTTCTCTGTAGTGGAAACCAGAGGCACATATAGTTTGAGTTATTCAAAAGTATGGTTAGATTTTTTTTGGATTACAACTCTTAAAATCACCCAGGCAGCATGGCCAGTGGCTTTTTCTGTTGAACAGAGGAAATTGTCTTAAAAAATCCTGTGCATGGAGTTTACTGGATGAACGTCAGTCAGCCAATATTACTTCTTTAGGAAGAAGAACCATAATTCAGTGGTAGGACACATCCTTTGCATGGAGAAATTCTTGCCTTCACATCCAGGATCTTCAATTATAAAGATCAGATAATCTGGAAGACCTTTGCCAGAGACCTTGAAATACCTCAGGATTGGGCAATACATACTTAGAAAAACTATTTGTCTGATCTGGTACCTTTCTATGTCATGTGATTTTTGTGGGAATACCATAGTGTGGGAGGAGAGGGCAGAATAAAATAGAACACCACTGCCAATATTTACACTGGGGAAAGTTTCAGGGCCTGACTATGCACAACATTAAAAATATATTGCCTGAAGTATCATGTGAATATAAAATTCAATTGTAAATGTATGCCTACGTCTTGAATTGGGACTTCAGTACATAGACTGTCTTGACAACAGGCCCAGTGGGATAGAAAATCTGAGATAGAAAAAAGGCATAACTGTTTACCTGTGCCAATACTGGGCTGCACAAACAATGTTAGTAGCATATGCAAATGCTAGTTAACCTTATGCTTGCAAACAGAGGTTGATATTCCCTTCCTCCTGTCCTTATCTTTTCTGTCCCTGTGATAGCACACTGAGCTGGGAAGTAATGAATTATAAATAATGTAGTAGTAGTTGTTGTTATGTGCCTTCAAATCATTTCCGACTTATGGTGATTGTAAGGTGACCCTATCATGGGATTTTCTTGGCAAGATTTGTTCAGAAGGAGTTTGCCATTGCCTTTTCCTGAGGCTGAGAGCGTGTGACTTGCCCAAGATCACCCTGTGGATTTTGTGGCCGAGCTGGGAATCGAATCCTGATCTCCAGAGTCATAGGCCAACACTCAAACCATTATGCCATGCTGGCCACAAATAATGTAGTTACCTGTAATGATTTACTCTCTTTCTCTTTTGGGTAATAAGGCCAATTTCATAAAGCCACATTTCATAAACAACAAATGGGAGCAAGGACACTTTATTGGTGCAACCGTTTCTAATTACTTTTAAAAACTATTTTTAGAAGGCATTTTATTTTTTGAGGTCTTTTGATGAGGATCAGAGTCCTATATTATTCTCTTTTCAAACATATTTTTAAAGTAATGAGCAGCAGAAGTAACAAAATAATTTAATTTTTTAAATACTGCAACAAGATATAGCAATTAATTATCTGACAACCACAACAATGACAACATGAATGAATCTATACATGCAACACCTCTTTCCATTTTGAAGCCCCTCCCCAAGAGCCTCTATAGCTAAGCTCAGACAGTTGTGGAGCATCCATACTGTTCCTCTTCTTCTATTTCTGGACTGGCACAGGGCAAATATCCTAACTAGTGATGAAAATAGAGGAAGCAGAACATTGACAAATGAATACTTAGCTGAGGTTGTGGTTGCTTGTGTGATTGGTGCTATACTCATTTCATTCAAGACAGTAAAAATTTCATCCTAATGCCAAATGCTGGAACATATTTCCACCTAATTTACTACTGGTTCACATGGCCACCCAGCACATAGTAACCCTAGGAAAACCACCTGAAAATCTAAATGTGCCAGCTTCCTGCCAGTGGCCTGAAAGTTGTGCATAGCCACCTTGAAGCCTAGGATTAATTTTGTGTGCTTGTGTGCATGTGTGTGTGCAAGCCACCCTCAAACTTTAGGCAGAATCTCAAGGCTTGCATCTGGAAAATGGTTCTGCTCAGGGCCTGTTGTTCTAGGCAAGGCTCCCAAATGCTAGTTTGGCTTGCTAGCCAGACCGCTATTTGTCCTCATTTCTAATTCCTCAAGTCCACTACCAAACAGAAGGTCAGGAAGAGCTCTGCTTGACTTACACGGAAGTTTGGAGGAAAGAAACAGAAAAACACACCTGCTGTTTCTTTTCTTATCCAAACTGTAATGTTTGACAGAGGCTGCTGGGAATTTTGCTCTCCAGAGCTACAATTAAAAACAGGCATACAAATGTGATATCACTGGCGAGTGTAGGTATAATTAGCCCAAGGCTATCTAAACTCACAAAAATGGATAGATTTAGTCTGAGAGATGGTGTCAGGAGAGGGTAACTGGTTTGCCATTTGATGCTCCATCTGAGTGAAAAACAATGTCCAATTTGTCTGACCTTCATTCAGTTAATAGTTGGTATTCCACTCTGCTAAATATGAAGCATGTTGTGACATGTTCCTTTTACAGAAGTGTACAGTAAAAGAAGAAAACAGAAGGGCCACAGTTGTTCCAAGCAAGTACATTAGGCAGGGCACCTACACACTTAGCATGTGGCCTCAGACATGATTGTCCACTCACCCATCCCTTATACCCATTGACTACCAGACACCATCATATACATATACATATCATGTATACATATATGCATACTCATACATCACTACTCGTCCACTGAAACCAGATGTCAAAGACTGTCTCCATCTGTGTCAACACTAGCTATTTAAAAGCCTACATGAAATAGGCAAGGGGAGGGGGGGCTTTAATATCCTGAGGTCAGGTTATCCCTTCTCTCCCCCAGCAGTGATTCCTGCCAGCAGATGCCTCCTGAGTTACAGTTAAGCTTTGAAGAGCATCCATTAATACCAGTGGAGATTTTTTAAAAGCCTGATTGCAGTGAGCAATTGCAACCATGGGGAGGTTAGCTCTCCCCTCCCTATAATAGACTCCCTCTCCCCAAATACTCTCTTACATTGCAATTAGGATTCTGAAAAGTTTAAATGCAGCACAGGGAGCAGATAGGAGCTTTTCTGCTGAGCATCTGGCAGGGAGGATTGGGACTTCCCATGGTGGCTGCACCTATACTGCAGAATTAATGCAGTTTGACACTGCTTTGACTGCCATGGTTCAATCTTACGGAATCCGAGATGGTATTTTTGTGAGATATTTAGCTTTCTCTGTCAAGAGAGCTCTGCTGCCACAACAAACTACAAACCCCAGGATTCTACAGGATGGAGCTGTGATAGTTAAAATGGTGAAAAACTACATTAATTCTGCAGTGTGACAGCAGCCGGAGTTTACCCATCCCTACTTCACTGTATTGCTCTGACATGCACATTTTTGTTCAAAATACCTTCAAGGACCCAGAAACTTTACAGCACAGTTGTAATTACCTGTAATTATTTAACATATGAAATAATTGTGTTAGTGGTAAAGCAGTATCTAGCACTGATTGGTTAAGCTACCCCCTGATGTTGCAAAGAGATCTGGAAGTAAAAAAGGCTGCAGGAAAGGAAGAATGAAATACAAGTAGCCAAGGAAATGAGCAAGCAGGGACCCAAGAACTGGGGAGACCACAAGTGACCTGGGAAGACTGGAGGATGGTGAGATCTAGTGAATTGCTAGAGCAGTGATGGCAAACCTTTTAGAGGCCAAGTGTCCAAACTAAAAGGCCTTCTGGCACTTGGTGTTACCCAGTGCTCGGGATGGGAATTCTGCCCTGTGGGGGAGGGAATTCTGGGATGTATCTTCTTTCCTCCTGCCCTCCCAAGCCTTCAGTTGCCTTTCTAGAGAGAGCTGAAGGCCTGGGGGGTGAGGGGGGAAGAAGAGGAACAGATGCACGCCTCTTCCTCCCCCCCCCACGCCACTCCTGGCCTTCAGCTGCCTCCGGAGAGACAGCTGAAGGCCTGGGATGGCTGGGAAGGAGGAGGAACAGGAACACATCTCTTCCTCCTCCTCCCTGCCTTCCGCACGCTGGGGAAAATGGCTTTGCATGCCATCTTTGGCATGCGTGCCATAGGTTTGCCATCACAGGACTAGAATCTAGCTAATCAAAAGGGAAAATAGAATCATAGAATCATAGAGTTGGAAGAGACCACAAGGGCCATGCAGTCCAACCCCCCTGCCATGCAGGAACTCACAATCAAACCATCCCCGACAGATGGCCATTCAACCTCTGTTTAAAGACCTCCAAAGAAGGAGACTCCACCACACTCCAAGGGAGTGTGTTCCACTGTTGAACAGCTCTCATGGTAAGGAAGTTCCTCATAATGTTGAGGTGGAATCTCTTTTCCTGTAGCTTGCATCCGTTGTTCCGAGTCCTATTCTGTGGAGCAGCAGAAACCAAGCTAGCTCCCTCCTCAATGAGGAGAGTAGTGGAGTTTCCTTCCCTGGAGGTCTTTAAGCAGACAGAGGCTGGATGGCCATCTGTCAGGGATGCTTTGATTGGGAGTTCCTGCATGGCAGGGGGTTGGACTGGATGGCCCTTGTGGTCTCTTTCAACTCTATGATTCTATGATTCTATGACATCCCTTCAAATATTTAAACAGGGCTATCCTATCAGCTTTTAATTGTCTCTTCTCCAAGCTGAACATACCCAGTTTCTTAAGTCATTCTTCATAGGGCACAGTTTCCAGAAGCTCCCAATTTTAGTTGGCCTCCTTTGGACACACTCCAGTTTTTCAACATCTTTTTTTAATTGTGGTGCCCAGAACTGGACACAGTATTCCAGGTGGGGCCTGACCAAAGCAGAATACAGTGGCACTATTACTTCCCTTGATCTAGATACTATACTTCAATTGATGCAGCCTGCCGCATCACATTGTTGACTGATGTTCAACTTGTGGTCCATTAGGACTCCTAGATCCCTTTCACATGTAGTCTTGTTAAGCCAGGCATCTCCGTGTTATATCTATACATTTTATTTTTTTGCCCTAAGTGCAGGACCTTACATTTCTCTGTGTTGAAATTCATTTTGTTAGTTTTGGCCCAGCTTTCTAATCTATTAAGGTCATTTTGAATTTTCATCCTGTCTTTTGGGGTATTAGCTATTCCTCCTAACTTGGTGTCATCTGCAAATTTAAAAGCATGTCTTCTATTCCTTCATTCAAGTCATTGATAAAGATGTTGAATAGAACTGGGCCCAGGACAGAACCCTGTGGCACCCCACTGGTCACTTCTCTCCAGGATGAAGAGGAGCCATTGCTGAGCTCCCTTTGGGTTCAGCCAACCCAGCCCTGGAGGAAGAAATAGAAGGAGGCCCATCAAACTCAGTTCTGTCTTTACTGAGTGGCAACAGACTTCCAGCTTTTCAGCAGATGTCATTCCCAGCCCTAGCACAGGGTACCACAGATTACACCTGGGACAGTCTGCATGCAAAGTACATGCTGTGCCACTGAACTATAGCCCTTTCCATAGAATGGTTAACTGATATGTTGAGGTGTTCACAGTGTTGTTGTTGTGTGATTCAAAGAAACATAGAACTGGAAGAGACCCAAGGGCCATCCAGTCCAACCCCCTGCAATGCAGGAATACACAATCAAAGCACCTTTGACAGGTGGCCATCCAGCCTGTTTAAAACCCTCCAAAGAAGGAGACTCCACCACACTCTGAGGCAGGGTATTCCTCTGTGAACAGCTCTCACTGTTAAAACATATCCAGGGGTTGCTGTGTTGGCCATACAGCAAAGTACAATACAAAGTACAAAGTATGTTTTATATACAGTACAAAGTACTGTTGTGTGCCTTCAAGTCATTTTTGACTCATGGCGACCTTAAGGAGGATGGAGGTTTTCTGGGGCTGAGTATGTGTGACTTGCCCAAGTTCATCCACTGGGTTTCCATGGCCAAGTGGGGATTCGAACCCTGTTCTCCAGAGTTGTAGTCCAATCCTCAAACTATGACATTGTGCTGGCTTCACATATTGGCTCAACCTAACAAGCCTCTGCTAAGACTTTAACTAGACTGTCAATGAAAATGAGGATATTAGGGATGTATGAAGTAGCCAAAAGCAAGATTAACCTCCACGTCACACTTGAGACGTATGCACAGAAAGTATTATTGTTTCAATGGCAAAATGCAGATGCTGCTACTTATGAGTGATATACAGGCATTTAAACCACAGGTGGACAACTTCTGACAGCCCAGGGCCCTTTGCAAATCATCCTCTGGACCTTTGTGAATGGCATAACTCTTCAGCTCCCCCAGCCCAGCCCTGGAGAGGGACCATTTTTTAGGGACAGGGAAGGGGATTGGAGGGAGTATGAGAGTGGCTACGTATCAGTGCTTGGGGTGCTGTATGCAGCCTATACACCAGGCTTTGGCCATCCTTGATGAAGACAGTTGGATTTTATAAGCAGTGGTTGGGAAAGGATTGGCCTTCCCTAACCCTGTCACTTTTGCTGGAAGAAGACCAGGCTATTGAAATATGCATGTGCTATTTGCAGATATTGACACTACACTTGCCATTTAAACTTGGATCTCTTTTGCAACTGTTTTTATTTTTAAGCATAAATTTTGTCATGCTGACAATGCAAAAGAACTTCCATTATCTGAATGTTAATGAAACTCCTAGTCATGTGAATCCACAGGTAGCCTCATGGGAAAGTAGCTCTGTTCGGATCAATACATCACTGTCTTGAGTTTCTGTATTTGATGACTTTCAATATTGATTTGACTTTCCTAAATTCCTATAGATAAGTGATGGTGTTAACACGGCTTGCATTGTAGACAGTCTATTCGGTTAGTAGACAGAAATAGATAGATAGTAGTAGCAAATAGCAAGTACATTTCTATACTGCTTATCAGTGCACTTAAGCACTTCCTAGGTGGTTTCCAATGTGTAAGCTAATTGCCCCCAACAACCTGGATACTCATTTTAGCGACCTCAGAAGGATGAAAGCCTGAGTCCAGCCTGAGCCCACAGCCTTATGGTTTGTGAGTGAGTGGCTGCAGTGCAGGCATTTACCCACTGCACCACCAGGGCTCTACATTGTAGATAGGGACTAAAATTAAACCTGTATCAAATTTAAAATTTGAGTATGAGTCATTTGCCTTTATTTTTAAACAATTTTGCAGCTAAATTTGACAGTAATGGTGCAGAAACCTTGTGCATGGTCAGAGCCTCTGAGGAATCCTGTGTACATTGCCTGAAATCCATCACTGAAGACAAAACAGGGTATAAATGAACAAATAAGAAAAAAATTATTAGAAGATGGATTTTCTTTAGTAATTTTTAAAAACATTATATTTTAGACTCAGATGTACAGCCCTCTGCTTCTCAGTACTTGTCGGTGTTTTAATTATGAATTCATGATGAAGATATGTTGATCATTTGTTTCTCAGATTACAGACCATATAATTAAAGCATTACACTGATAGAATGTAGTCTGGAAAATAAGTATGCAAAAAGATCTTGTAGCACCTTTGAGACTGAAAGAAAGAAAGAAGTTAGTAGCATAGGTTTTCGTAGACTTATGTCTGTTGCATCTAATGAAATCTATTGCATTTGAGGAAGTAGATGTAAGTCGATGAAAACTTATACTACCAACTTCTTTCTCTCAACCCACACATCACCCACCCATGCTCAAACCCCAAATTGCTTTCAGCTTCATCAATCTTTTATACCACATATCTGAACTGGGATTTGAGATGCCTCGTGTTTCCATCTTCTTCCTCATTCTCTTACCATCTACATGAAATCACACGGAGAATACATCTGGAGGTTTCGGCAACAGTATGTTGATGAGACACAAATATTCCCCTCTTTCCCAACTACTGGTTGTAGGGAAGTTGTGGAAATCCAGAACAGGTGTCTAGAGGTGGTTTTGGGGTGAAAGAGATCTGAAGCCTGATCCAGATAAAACAAACGTACTGTGATTCAGGAGCTCTGCTGATGTGGATGGAGGCTTGCAAACAGTGAAATAAATGGCTTCTCTTTTTTGCTGCTTATATAAAGTGACTGCCTTCCGGCACTCCCTCAGTTTAGAAAATATTTTTTTCCCAGGGTAGGAAGAGGACAAACTTCCACTAGAGGGAGTACATGGAGACTGTCAACATGAAAATGGGGAAGAGAGAAAACCCATTCCTCACACTTACTTGATGAGGGTATAGCAAGAATGATTGAGACGTACATGAACAAGAATTCAAGTTAAACTAAATAATGCACTAAATATCATAGTGCAATTAAGTTAATACCTGCAGTGACAATGGCAAACAAAAATCATGAGATAAAAATGAAGTAATGGTGATATATTTGGAGAAAAAAGATCTATCAGATAGGCTTAACTGAGCTACACTGGGGACATTTACATGCAGAACCTCAGCAGTAACTAAAAATAATCTGTTGGTATAGAGTACCTTTCATTTTGTTCTTTTCCAGTATGGAATATCTGGTTAATAAAATCCTACAAATTAACTTCTAATTCCAAAATAAGCAGTCTGGCTCATGAAATAAATGTTGAATAGCCTCAGTTCACATGGAATAATAAAATAAATAATCAAAATTCATACAACTGGTTATGCACTTAAACTACAGCAACATTTATTGTTAGTAGAAGTTGTGGAACTGTATGATTACTATGAGAAAAAGAGTGGTCTGAGATGGAAAAAGGAAAAACGTTGGCAATTCATCCTTTTCAGATGAATATCACTATGATGCTGACAGTTCAATCCCATACAGGTCAGTTCAGAACTTAGTTCCCCTGGGCCATGGAAACCAACTGGCAACCCTGGGCAAGTCATACCCTCCCAGACTCAGAGGAAGGCAAGGTCAAACTCCCCTCTGAATGAATTCTATCAAGAAAATCTCACCTTAGAATTGCCATAAGTCAGGTGTTACTTGAATGGACACAACAGCAAAAAACAATATATTAGAATATGAGGTAAGTCGATGTTGGGAAGAGGAAAAGAATAGGGGGTTGAAGTGAATACTGGGTGGTAAAATGTTTGAGGAGATGTGTGTAAGGCTGGTGAAGGACATTTGGTATTCAGTTTGAGTAGGAAGTTAGTTGGCCTAGGGTTTGAGTAGGGTGCAGTTGGGGAAAGGGTTTGAGTTAGACTGGGGTTGGATTGAGAGAAGGAAATTTGAATTAATTGATTGATAAGGGTCTGAGTTAGCTTAGGAGTGTGTGTGGTGTTTTAAATATAATAAATAAATAATCTGCTGTGTTATGTTTAACATCTATAAATAAATAAATACCGTATTTTCTGGCATATAAGACAACCCCCCACTTTTCCAGTTAAAATATAGAATTTGGGAAGAGTATGACTTCCAAAACTGTTGTTGTTGTTGCTGTGCACCTTCAAGTCATTTCCAACTGATGATGACACTAAGGCAAACCTATCATGAACCTCCTTATACCCGGCATATAAGATGACCCCCCCACTTTAACCCCAGATTTTGCAGGTTAAAAAGTAGTCTTATACGCCAGGTATATATTTTAATACACTTTTGACTTCCAGAAATGCTAGCTATGTGAGAGTTTGGATTTAGATGCAGTTGAATACAGAGGGGTAGTATCCACTGAGGATAAAAGTTGCATAAATCCTCACCTGTACCTTGAGGTATTTAGAAGCTCTCCAATGTTGCTGTCACAGAGGTGGAAATCAAGGAAAGCCCTCACTTTTGATGACTGCAGTGAATACTGTGGAAATATTTACATTTGGTGGTTTAAAGGGTAGAAATCCCACATTTGGCCACAGTGGTGGGATTGCCTGATAGGAATCCTCACATTTGGTGGCATTGTCCAAGTGTAAATCTCACAGTTGGTGGACTATGGGTTGGAAAACCCTCACAGTTGGTGATCAAGCAGTGGAATAAAGGGTGTAACTCTCATATAAAGGATAGGAGCCCCACATGTTCTTCTATATCAATAAATTTCCCCATTCTGACAACTCTCAGATGTTTGCTTGGCCTCATTTTCATGTTTGAAATTTTGGAGGGTGTGAAACTGATTCTATCCCAGCTATTGCTATAACAATTCTTGTTCAACTTGAAGAATAGCCACTTGATTTTGTCTCATCTCTCTGTTTTCTCCCCCCCCCCCTTTCTTTATGTGTCATGACTTTTAGATTATAAACCTCCAGGAAGGGACTGTCTTGTTTTCCTAGATTTACTTTTTGGCTCAAGGGTAGGGGAAAATTGATACAAAGAAAGAAACAAGAAGTGTGACAAAGGTAGTTTCTACTGTGAGAATAATGGAAGGTTTCTGAATACAAGGGATAAACAAAGTAAAAACCATACTTTGGCATTATTGAAACAATGCACTGTTTAGATCAGCATGTTAGGAATGATGAAATATAGGTTTATACTTTAAATGTTTAAGCTTTATAGATTCAGATTAATAGCTTTAAAGAGATTTTGTAAGGAAGATGCCATTACACCATATGATTACAGAGTTAATAATGAGGGGATAAAACCATCCGTTATTCTGATCTTTTTTTTCAAAAAAGACAATGCAGTACTAAGACTTATTATGAATTTTGAAAGATTAACTACAATAGGGAATAAAAATTAAGCCTAAATCCTTTTGTAAATCCCTACTAGTATAAACCTATTGGAATACTGCAACTTACAGAAATGTTGGCTTACTCAATTTCCAGTTATTTTATGGGTCTTGAGATTATAACATTTAGGCCATAGTATCAACAATGTAGATCTGTTGGTAGAATCTTAATAAAAAAGCAATGCAAGTCCTTCACAGTGAAATGAGACATATTAGTATTTTGTACTAGACACAGGATAGTTTCTGCTTATTAAGGATTTGCTCTTGTCCATTGAATGTAAGACAAAAAAGAGTTCAAGAGGGCCAAGGAAGGACATCTTATGCCCTTGTCCTTCAAGATATATAAACATAAAAATGGAGGATATTTTATGCTGAATGTAAGGGTTATTTTATTCACTAGTAGTAGGTTTCTGATACAAGCAAAAGTCTTCTGCAATATCATGAAGGAAACAACGGTGGAATTATGATTACTCATTTATCTTTAGACTCCCTGGTACCTTTATCAGTTATGTAACATAACTTTCTACTGCATGATTGCAAAACAGATCTAAACACCGCTTACAGTCTATAGTCATTTTCCTTTTTCTTTACAACATGCATATATTTACAATTAAGATTTTGCTGACTCTTTCCTTTCCTTATGTTGTGGTTTGCATTTGTATGTAATTTGCATTTGTATCTGTTTATGAATGTGATAGTCCCTTCCTTTAGTCAATTTTCTCAACAACAAAAAAGTGCACAGGAAAACTTGTATCACTGTTGGGGGTGTTTCCCCATATAACACCACACCCTGGTATGCAGTTCTCCTATTGTGCACACTTTTGCAAGTATTTACTTACCCTCTTGATATAATATATTTTTGGTGCACTTTTCCTTAATAACTGCATTATTCCCCCCCTTTTTTTTTTTGAGTTGCCGATCACAAAATTCTCAAAACTATGGATTTTGGCATACATATATATAAACCAGTTCATTTAGAAATCTGATAGTTATAAATCTAGTAAGTTTGTATACAAATTCAGATTTTCCACCCATCCATAGTGAATTAATTTCCCATCCATCCATAGTGATGGATACTACATATTACAGTGCCATAACTATATATTAATGTAACACGGGAAAGAGAGGAAATCAAGCTTACTACTGTGATCCTGCATATGCATTGGGGGGGGGGGAGTATCACAGTGGCCTCCAAATATTTTTGATAAGTCCCATAATCCCTGATCACTGGCCAAACTTTGTGGGATGATGGGTGCTGTAATACCAAAAATCTGTTGGGAGTGAGGTTGCCTGCTCCTGTGATCAACATGAACACTTACTTGAATAGGTTGCTTCTTGCTTCTGTGACTACAGGTGAACCCAGTTTCTCCATAAGATTGCTAAAACTATTACATAAGAAAATGCCTTAGGGAAAATAGGAAGGGTCTCTAGATACACATGCGTAATGAAATTGAGACCATTGCTATTATTCTGGAGGAACAACTAGGGGCTTGTCATTAAACAGAATGATAATATGATTTTCAATTTCATGAAGCCTACAATAGTTTTTAGAGAACCAGCAGGGAGTAGCACTTTTGAGTGCTGAACTAGGACTTCAGGACCTAATGAAAAGGATTTCAGGTGATACAGCTAAAGTTGATACTATTAGAGACTATAGAAAGACTGAAAAGCTAGCAGTAGGCTAGATAGATCAAAAGCACTGGTCCAGTGCAATACTGTTTAAAGCATATGTTCAAGTGATAACCTAGCATTAATGCATCTACCTTGGCTACATTTACAAAGTGTAGTCTGTTAATAACTTAATATAGGTCCAATCCACACTGCAGAAATAATCCACTTTGACACTGCTTTAAATGCCCTGGCTCAGTGCTAGGGAACTCTGGGAACTGTAGTTTTGTGAGACATTTAGCCTTCTCTGTCAGAGAGCTCTGATGCCACAGCAAACTACAAATCCCAGCATTCTGTAGCACTGAGCCATAGCAGTCATAGTGGTCTCAAACTGGATTATTTTTGCAGTATGGATTGGACCATACTCAGGTAAAATAAGGAATGTCCTTTATTTCCAAATATCACTTCTTCATAAAAGAAACTATTGACCTATAAAGTGCAGACTCAAGTTAATATTATGGACTGCAGAGAGAAGGAAAATCACAACTATTGTAGGGAAAAAATATCTACCTTGGGGTCCACGTTAATGATCTTCCTGTCAGATTTGTTCTTGAAAAGTAAGCCACATACATTTTCTGCAATCACTTGATAGTTTGGACTTGGATTGAGGCAGCAGATATTTCTATCCCAGTTGTAGAAACTGTGAAAACAAAGCAAAAACAACGTGTAGTATATATTTGCACACAGCCTGGTGAGCTAGGGCCAAGATTATAATCACTTTATGGCCATGGCTAAAAGCACTTGCCCCTCTATTCCATGGAGCGTAGCGGAAGGGAAATATGGGAATATAGATTTGAATCATTTTTGAGAAAAAAGAGCAGTACTGTAATTTATAGAATCCTAGAATAGTGGACTTGGAAGAGACCACAGCAGTTATCTAACCCCATGATAGTGCAGAAATCCAGAGCTGTGAGGAGCTGGAACACAGTGTCTGCATCCAGACTACAGAAATAATTCAGTTTGACACTACTTTAACTGCCCTGGCTCAGT
>CM034708.1:12823428-12855100 GCA_020142125.1 Phrynosoma platyrhinos | reverse complement strand
TGCTTTTCCCGCGATCAATTTATTGATATCAAATCGTTATTCTACTTCACAAAGGAAAAATATCTAATTGTCACTGTGTAACAAGGCAACCTAAACCAATAGAAGACATATTCAGGAATACCGTAAAGAATCAATGGAGGAACCGTAGGACACCTAGTAGACCATACCCACAGTCTTACAACAATATGAGAGAGAGAGAGAGAGAGAGAGAGAGAGGTGCTTTTACCCTTATGGCACTTCATTTTTCTTGTTGTTTAACTATTATCTATCCTTCTCAGTGATACTAATATTGTTCGCACATGTGAAGTACACAAATGTAAACATCATTTTAAGAGTAATTAAGGAAAGAGAAATCCAGTAAAAGACGAGAAACAAGTTGGCATGTTTACTCATGTGTGAGGGTAGATATGCAATCTTGCTGTTTCATACACCAGATTCAGGCAGATACTTGCGAACTGATCTGCTGCTAGGTAAGCATCCCATCACGCATTGCTCACATTATTTGAACCAGCTCTGCAATGGGAGACTGCTGAATGAACATAAATGCTTTGCCAAATTATTACTAATTGCTACATTAGTAAATTAGTATACTCATAGCACCCCAAAGTACTATTAATATCTTCTGCTGCACAGATCTTTAGCAATATAACTTTGTAGTAAAAGAATAAAATTTACAGATTAGAAATGTTCTTGGGATACTGCTAGGTAACAAAGGAATAAAGTTCCGGGAAATATTTAGACTTTTTTCTTTTAATTTTACATATATGTTCATATTTTTTTTAGCTAAACTCTTTCTTGAAATATCCTGGGTTTCCCTCACTTCCTCCTCCCTTGTGTTCATCCTTCTTCCATTCCCACTAATAACATGTTACGTCTAGATTAGGCAACATTTTGGAAATAAACTTTTGCCAGTTTCCACCAGCTCTTTTAAATTCTTGTTCAGGAGTTATTAGTCAGAGTGTTAAAGTGCTTTAGCAATATTCCCCTAAAAAAAATTAGGATTATTTTCTTTTATTGCTAGCATTCCTCTTTTCCTTGCTTGATCTCTGCTGAATTTGCTGTCTTGAGAAGAATCCCTATGGCTACACCTGCACTGCAGAAATAATCTGGTTTGATACCGCTTTAACTACGATGGCTCAATGCGATGGAATTCTGGGAACTGTAGTTTGTTGTGGCACCAGAGCAGAATGGTGCAGTGCAGATGCAGCCTTTGTTTCTTGATGGCAGCCATCTTTGCTAGTTCTGCAAGAACACAGCTAGCCACGCATGGAGATATAATTTTCATTTTGGAAAATACTGGGTTAATTTAAGCTGACCTGGGAAATGGGAATAAAAAGTCCTTGTAAGTGCTGGAGGTTCCATGACAATACCTCAGGTTAGATAAAACATCACTGGAGGGGGGGGGGTTGTCTAAAAGGAGAACAAAATCAGGGGCTTTTTTGCTTTTTCCAGTCCATCTGTATAGATAAATGGAAAGCACGTTTAGTATAGTTCATGGTTAGCTGGTTTGCAATGGACAAACTATGGATCAGATTTTAACTTGAGCATAAACTTCCCTGTGTTTGGGGAGAATGAAACAGAACAGTACCACATTTTAGTTTACTTATAAGATTAGGATACCATGCAATATGTGAATACAAATAAATGAGGTGGTATCTGCTATTCCTACCAGTGGAATTTTGGCAAGGTGGTAACTCAACTCATGGCATTTAAATTGTGCCTGCTTCTTTCTCTCCCCCTTCATCTCATTCACAAGGCCTTTGATTCAGTCTCCTCACCCACAGAAATACACCCAGATAAAACTGCTTTCTATAGCAGATTGGAAATTCAATCAAAAGCTAATTACAAACAATGATGGCTCAACAGCTTTTTTCACTTTGTGGTTCCACAAGTTTGTGATGTCAGTCATCCGGCTTGATTTCCCACCTCTGGTAATTGAAACTAGTGTCTTTCCACAAATGAGTGGTGAAAGAAAAAGGTGGTAGCAGCAGACATAAAATAAAAGATGGTGATGGGGCTGAGAAACACAAATCAGGCCCATCAGGCATTTGATTGCTGACTGCTATAAAGTCATTTTGTTGGCTTCGTTCATGGACTTGCCAGAGAGGATACAGCCTCCTCCCGTGAATAAAGCGCATTTAATCCTGTCAATATCCTGCAAGAGTGGGATGATTTTCAGACAACGTCCCCCGATGTCACCATTATTGGGATATTCTCCTGTGAATAAAGTGGCAAAATTGTGCTGCTTTCTATTCATGGGAAAATCCTGAAAATAAAAAGTGGCGCAATTGTGGGATATTGATGGGATTAAATGCGCTTTATTCATGGGATTGCCTACTGTGTGATAAAGTCCTTTGTGTCTTCCCTAGATTCTGGAACTCCCTTCTAAGGCTGGCCACAATGGCCCCTTCCTTGCGGTCCTTCCATCGCCAGGCAAAACTCTTGTTAATTTGACAGCTTTTTGAAACAGACTGGGCTAAGGGTGCTGTATTGTTTTACAGTGAACTATTTTTAATTTTTTAAAATCTTTTTAAAGGGTATGTCTGAATTCTTTTAATGCTGTAAAACAATGCTGGTTTTATCCTATGAAGCCTCTTTATGAAGAGTGGGGTATAAATACAATAATAAATAAATAAATAAATAATATATGGCTTGGGTTCAGGTTATTTGAAGGGCTGTATCTCCCTTTATGAGCCCATGAGAGCTCTAAGGTCATCTAGAGTGGCCTTTTTTTCTCCTCCACTGCCCTCTCAGCCTCTTTTGGTGGGAACAAGGGAGAAGGTCTTCTTGGTGGCTGTTCCCAGGCTCTGGAACTCCCTCCCTAGAGAGGCCAAGATGGTTTTATCCCCACTCTCCTTTCGGTGGCAGAGCAGATAAAAACATTTTTCTGCCATCAAGATTTTTCAAACGGAGGAGGGTTGGGCTTTTAAGAGCCCTGGTAATGCAGTGGTTAAATGCTGGTACCGCAGCCATTCACTCACAAACCACAAGGTTGTGAGTTCAATCCCAGCCAGGGGCTCAGGGTTGACTCAGGCTGGCATCCTTCTGAGGTTGCTAAAATGAGTACCCAGCTTGTTGGGGGCAATTAGCTTACAGTTGTAAACTGCTTAGAGACTGTTTAGTGTGGTATGAAGCAGTATATAAATGAAGCTTTTATTGCTTTCAAATGCTGTGTGATTCAGAATTTAAGGTCCATAAGTAGTTTTAAAATACATTTTACTATTTTAATATTAAACATTTTTAACTTCATAAACCGTTTGTTTTTTAAATGTTATAATTATAGTTTTTTAAATCTTTTGTATTGTTTTTATTTTGTATTTTTTTAAACTTGCTTAAATTTTAGCTGCCTTTAGTTTCTATATTAGCAGAAAGGCAGTATAAAAATAAAATAAAATAAAATAAAATGTATTCCATTTTAATGTTCAATTGCTGTATGTTTGAATTGTTCTTTATAAAACTGTAAGCCACCTTCAGTCTCAATTTTGGGACAAAAGAAGGATACTACTACTACTACTACCAGTAATAATAATAACAGCAGCCTGTCAGGTTGAGTTGTCCTTATGTACTATCACTTCCACTTCTGATAAACTCTTCATTAGTCTCTTTCTAGCCTGTGGAATTTTAGTTTGTTCCATTGGCTGATGCACTGTAATGTTGCTATGGGCCATTACAGCATTACAGTAGTGGTTTGTGAGTAGAGAAGGGGGCTATCATCTCAACCTGCTATTTCACGGTGAGGCCTTTCACCTCCAATTAAACCATAGGCTACTGTTGTTTCACATTTCTGACATTTCAGAGGGGCTTGTCAGTCTTCAATCAGACAACACAGAGAGACTAAGGAGTCTTCAGAGATGGAATTCAAAATCTTTGAGAAATGTTAAATTAAGCTGTAATAATACTGACTAGATACAGTGGGATTTCACACAATCCATACCTGGCACAGGCTGGTCGAGTAGTTTTGAAGTTTTTAGATGGGAACGAACGCATATTTGCTACTGCTGGTATTTGGGATCCAGAATATTATTGAGACTGAATGACCTCCCATTCTTGTATACCAAGAGCTGCTTTTAAAAGAGTATTTATCTTCTTACTTTTAAAGCTTATTACCATATTACCAGAATGCACTCATACCAAAGAGATTCATGGATTTATCTGGTTTTTGCTTTGTGGTTTCATAAACCCTTAAATTAACATGCCTTTGCTTTATACACTAAGTCAACAGATACATCCTACGTGACAGATCTTAATCAGTCAAGTCACATCGTAACTCTCTTACATCAGTTTTCCATTGGTTTTTAATAACCTAAGGAAATGATAATGCACAGTGATGGCCAAATCCTGCTCCGGCGCCAGAAAACCAGCAAAGTGAGGATCTGCAGACGTGCACTGCCAGGTGTGTCCTCTTTTGTAGAACCCTGCCATGTAAACAGAGGGGTAAGATTAATGGCAATGTCTTTTTATTAAAATGATGGGAGGTGTCCAGTGGGGTGCTGTAGAGATTGGCGTTCGGCCCTGATTTTATTCAGCATCTTAAGTGGCGTGCTGGAGCAGCTCTCGGATCAAAGGATTCTGTACAGCTCCTGTCGGCATTGTTCCTCTTTGATCTTACCCACTCTCCCCACTGAGTCCTCACATCCCTGAAGCCATAGTACGGCTCCTCCCTCTTCCTCCTTCATTCTGCTTTAACCCCCAGACCCAGAAGGAATGGGGGGAGCATTGTTTTCAGAGAGTAGAACATCAAGCCTCTTTTAATGTCACTGAAGTTGTACGTATCCTCAGCACATCTGAAAACCACAGCTCTAAAGTTTGTGTACATAGTACAATTTGTCCTCAGATGCTTAACACCCCAGGAGCAAACTGTCATTTACCTCTAGGTACTCCAGAGCCTACTTCCAAGTTGTGGCTAAAGACAAAGGTGAACATGAAATTGACTACAGCCAACCTCAACCATAAAGACAGGTAGCTAGTGTCTAATTTACATTGCAAAGCTATTTTGTGCACAAACCCACAGGCCAAGATTGGTTGACCACATAGCTGGGCAAAACCAATGCAGAAGAGAAGTAACAATTAACACAATCAGTATTAGGTCTGCCCCAAATCTATAAAATACTATCTTATTTAAGTATGTTTAGAGTAGAGTGGACAAGATAACATTTCTACTTCTATTGATCCGAAATAGAATTTCTTCATAACTGGATTTAACAATGCAGTGTGACTCATGTCAAAATTGAAGCCTTTGTTTTCACTGGGTAACCACCACTTCCATTTACATTTATAAGATAACCACCTTGCTGGAGTAGAATGGCACTACCTGATGTCTAAAAAGAAAGTGTAACATTTTGCTTTCTTGGAAGAGTGGTGGTTGAAGCTGTACAGGGTAGAACTGAAGGAGATGGGATGCATCCGACATCATCTTGAGCATGGCATAGGGAGCAGAGGAGTGTAGATCCTATAAATTGACACAATTCTTCTTTCATATTTTGATAATAATCTGTGTTTTGTATATAGTGTATACAGCTTTTATAAAAATTTGGATTTAAGTTATGCTTAGAGCAGACCCACATTGATTTATTGGGTCTTTTGCTAGCCTGATTATGTCTAACTCACTTTCAATAAAAACTTGTTTTATACTCATTTGTATCAAGTTATCAGTTAAGAAACATGGCCATTGGTATATGCAAGTCCTCTTTCATTAGTAGTCTCATAACCTAATAGCAACACGGCTGGATCAGGCCAGAGAGATCCAGTTAGTTAACATTTAAGAAGTGTTAAAGTATCCCTCTCTGTCCTCTACAGTTCCACTAATCCCTATGTTTCCCTATGACTTCTATTTATTTAATTTTTAATGCACATTTTTTTACATTCATGCAATTCATGTCTAGTTAAGCAAGCATACTGCAGAACCCCAAAAGATGCAGTTCTTTCTCAATAATCAAACAAGCTCATATTTAAATATGTCTCTTGTAATTAAGTCTGTTCAGGTGTTCATTTATAACTACAAGGGACATATTTAAATATGAGCTGGTTTGAATATTGTCAAGGAACTGCGGGAGCACCATTTGGAGTGCTGCAAGACTAGAACTATAAAGCTGTATACAAAATTGCTCTGGGTTTGTGGTGTACAATTTTCAAAATATCAAGGAAGAACTGTGTCTGTTTACAGGATTTACACTTCTCTGCTCTTTGTGCCATGTTCAAGCCAAGGGTTCAAATAAGCACATAGAGGCAATCTTACAAATAACACCCCCATGCACATAAATCAGGGCACCTTTCCTCACTCCAGCCAGAAATCAAGAGATTAAGACCTACTCCTAAAGCCAACTCCTCTACATATCAATCCTCATTATTGAGATGATGTTGCCATATAATGTGGTACAAACCTATGGGCAGAACAGACAGTCCCAAATGACTTAAGCAAGTGAGCCAAGCCATATACAAGGAAAGGATATAACCACTCACTACTACCTTGAAGTCAGTAATCAATCTCTGAGATGATTAAAAAAAAATCCTTCCATTGCAAATATGGTAACCAGTCTTTGTGAGTGTCAAACAAAATCCAGCCATTGAGACTCCCCAAGTGATGTTTTTATGGTGGGGAAATGCACCCAGCCAAACATCTTGTCTCCAGCTGTGCTAGTCTCTGATATTCCTGCGAAAACAAAGCAAGTAAGATTAGATGATGATGAACAGGATGACTAAACATTCCAAGTGGGCATGTGGTTTGGGTTTTTGTGTGTGTATGTGTATGTATGTGTATGGTGCATGCACATGCAAATGAGGGAAAGGGTCGCTAAAACACTACCTTAAAATGATGTATTATCAATTACATAGGTTTCTACAGTGGAGACATTCATATTGCATGTTATAAATAGAAACATCTAAGACATACAGATCCTGAACCGAATAAATGTGGAGAGCAGGAGAGGGACAGCTGGTAGCAGAAATATGAATATGGAGAAGAAGATCGGCTTTGATGGTCCAGCAGATACACTGAAAATATAGTTCCCCTCAATGGAGATTTAGAGGTGTATTGATAAATTTGGGGAAGGGAAAGCTGATGCACAAAGTGGCCGAGGAAGCAATTTTTGGTAAGAATGACTTTTAAAAAATATTTTCAAAGAGTTATCTGTATAAATTTCTCAAGAAAAAGCTAGCTATTTGTTTGATGCAGTAATTCCACTGACATAGGTTTGGAATAACCTACATAACAGAATTCAAGTCCTGCCACACCTGAGTAATAAATATACTTCTCTCAAACATAAGTGTGATAAGGCCTGCATATGGCAACCACACCTGCATCTATTTTCTGTATCTCCTTAGATATGAAGAACTGAATCCTACCTGTTTTCACTCCTTGTTAAGCCTGTTAACTAAACTGCACAGAGATTCTTCAGTTATGCTAGATATAATTGAGCAGCCATTTAAAGGAAGCAGTCAAGCAATGGAATGAGACATCTACTGATCTACATGGGGGTTGGTGGGCTGAAGGATCACTCATGGTTTAATTATTTTTAATTGGTGAATTCAGGGAGGTGTGGCTTGAAAGGGTAAAAGTGAAATTTTTTGGGGGGTGGGGTGGGTAAATTGCATATCCCTTCCCTTGCCCAGCTAGTGTGTTCAATTGTAATAGGAGACATGATGCATAAAAATAATTGGCCCACTTGTAGTTGCTCAATTAATTTATTAATTGAAGTTTACATTTATGAGAGAATTGCTACTAAATCTTCACCTGAAGCAACATTTCAAAGTGAATGAAGGACCTGGCAAAACATCTGAGAAATATGAGAAGCTAAATGAAGACTAATGAAATTTCTACCATGTGCAGAAGAATTCATACTTGACCTACCTGCAGCTTCACAGAAAACCTTGAAACAGTCTCTTAGTCAATCTGTGTTGGGCTTTTCATCTGCCCAAAGCCAGTAACAATCTTGTTGGGAGGCTGAGCCACTCTCAGTGCAATCTGCAAAGTGGTAAAATCTGAGAACAGAGTTGGTACAGAATTTTGTCTGAGGAGAATTTCAGAAGCAAATGTTACTTCTTGGGAGAAACGTTGAGGAATTTTGAGGAAATAATAAAGTGTTTTAGTAACATTTCTCACATGTCTGAGTCTGTGTATGTTGTTGCGAACTGCCTTCAAGTTGACCTCAACTCATAGTAACCCTGTGAATGAGACACCTATAAGACATCCTAGCCTCAACTGCCCTGCTCAGGTCTTGCAGGCTCAGGACTGTGTCTTCCTTGATTAAATCTATCCATCTGGTGCATGGTCTTCCTCTCTTCTTCCTGCCTTCCACCTTTCCAAGCATTATTGTCTTTTCTAGTAACTCATGCTTTCTCATGATGTGGCCGAGGTATAAAAGCCTCAGTTTAGTCATCTTGGCTTCTAAAGAGAGTTCAGGCTTGATTTGCTCTAGGACCCATTTGTTTGTCTTGTTTAGGCATCAGTGATATCCACAGAACTCTTCTCCAGCACCACAACTCAAATGAGTTGATTTTCTTCTTTTTGCATGGTCCAGCTCTCGCATCCGTACATGGTGATGAGGAATACAATGGCCTGGGCAATTCTAACTTTAGTGCTCAGTTGTATATCTTTACTCTTCAGGATTTTGTCCAGTTCTTTCATAGCTATTCTTCCCAGTCCTAGTCCCCTCCTCTGATTTCTTGACTGCAATCTCCATTCTGATCAGTGATTGAGCCAAAGCATGGGAAATCTTTATTTCAATTTCCTCATTGTCTAAAAAGGTAAAGGTAAAGGTATTCCCCATTGACAAAGTTGTCAAGTCATGTCCGACTGTAGGGGGTGGTGCTCATCTCTGTTAACAAGCCAAAGAGCCAGCATTGTCAGAGACTACTCTGTGAGCATGTAGCCAGCATGATTGCACAGAACGCTGTTTATCTTCCCACTGAAAAGTGATACCTATTTATCTATTTGTACTTTTACATACTTTCAAACTGCTAGGTTGGAAGAAGCTGGGACTAGTGACGGGAGCTCACCCCATCATGCAGCACTCGGGCCTTGAACTGCCAACCTGCCGATCTGCAATCAACAGAGTCAGTGTCTTAACCACTTGAGCCACTGCATCCCTTACTGTCTAGATTACATTTATATTATTTATATATCTCTCTATGCATCTATATCTACATCTATATCTATATCTATAAACTGGCAGTTATCTTCACTGTGAATTACATCATGTGAATTTCCTGAGCCCACAACAGGTTCAAGGCCAGTTAGTTATCTTTTGGTTTATACTGGCTGTCTTGATTTTTAATGAGCACTAATTAGAACTTCAATCTACTAAGTTATGGATTTATAACCAACACCTTATTTGTATATTTAAGGAGACTTATCTTGGATCTGTAGATAAGGTAGAAAAATAGTCATAATTACAAATTAATTATACTTCAAAATTTTGAATCCGTCAAGAGACAATCTGTCTCACCAAATCCCATGGAATGTAACCATCATTGGCCTGGCTTGAGGGATTTATTGTAATATTTATTTTAATTCAAAGCAGTCTGAAATATATCAGAGAGTGATACTTTATGGAGCTGGTGATCACTAGTCCTCTAAGTTCAGTAGGGATGGCACATTGCCTTCCCTACTTTCAAGCTGGGAGAAGGGTATGTGTGCCCAGCCTTCCTAACTTGTTTATAGAAAATCTGTCTGCCAGAGCATTGTCTACTGGATCAGTATTAGAACAGTTTGATCCTATATTCTCAGGAAAACCTCTACAAAGACGTCCTATATTACACATATAGTACACAGAAACAGATGCCAGTCCACATTTTGCAGGGTTCAATTATCGTCGAGTTTTCTTGGCAAGATTCCTCAGAAGGCATTTGCCACTGCCATCCTCTGAGGTCAGACAGTGGGTTTCCATGGCTAAGCCCAATGGAAATCCAAAATCCAAAAACCTCCAAAAACTGAAACTTTTTGTCACCAGCCACCCACTTCCACCTTCAAGACAGCGGTTGTGGCACTCTTGCTCATTTATCTCTCAAATCCTCAGTCTCACTCCAGCCTCATGTCTCTTACACAACAGAAGTAGTGAATGAGTGAGATGTGAGGCTGGAGAGAGATATGAATGTTGAGAGAGATGCAACTGGAGAAAGATGCAAGGATTTGTGAAATGGCAGGAGGCATGGATTCTCACCAAGTAATATGCCTGGATTCCTGCCATTTCACAGATCCAGTGTCTCTCCAGCCATGACTCTCTCCAGCCTTGCGTCTCTGACATCTCATTCCAGCCAAGTCTCCCTCCTGTCTCGCAAGTGCAGTATGTGCTATGCTATTTGTGTTGTGTATTCTGTGTATGGAAACACAGGTATTCCAAAATCTGGAAACATTCAAAAAAATGAAGCACTTCTGGTTCCAAGCATTTCAGATAAGGGGTACTCAACTGGTACCATGTAAATAGCAAAACAGTTCATTGCAGAAAAACTATGACCAGGTGACTTGTGTGCTTGCTCAGTCTGCTGAGTTGCTGAGAGGCAGCTTCATAGGCTGCTGCAGTTCTCCATTCTTATAGTTCTTTGTTTTTACACTGGCATGGTCAGTTCTTTAGGAGAATGCTTTCAAATAGAAGTCTGTCCTTTGACAGGTCTTCACATAGCAGATCATCCTATGACAGCATTTCAGGTTGTCTTCTGTAATATTACTGTTAGCTGATGATAATATGGCATGTGTATATGTGTGTGTGTGTATATATATATGTGTATAATACATGGCCTTTAGATATTGTCATTTCTCTTTGGGATCTCAGGTCCATTATTCTGTGTACTCAGGAATCCAATCGTTTAATTCATTTAGATATTCCAGGAACTCTATGGAGACTCTCTGAGGAAGCCAACACACACTTCCTGAAAGGGGGGTATATGCCTTGCAATGGATGCTGTCATGTCTGAGTTTTTGGGGTCCTCACTACCAATGAAGAACTAAGTTTTATTTACTGTCCTTTACTACATTTTTTCCAGTCAGCTCATGGCCATTGGGTTATGGTCTGCTTCAGTATTCTACAGATGCTTAGTACTTAGCATTTCAAAGAACACATAGACTATGTGACACTAACGCTGTCAGTTTTCTATTCCCTCTCTTCCCCTGCATGACTTTTAAAAGACTGTCTTTGCCTGATGAAGAAGCATATGTGCTTCAAAAGCTTACACAAGCAATTCTGTGCTTTTTCAGTTGTCCTAAAAAAGGTATTGCTACACTAAAAAACTTTGAAGTTTGTCTTATAGTCACCAGTTAATCCTGCACTCGTATATATTAGATATAGAGAAATCAATCTGCATAATTATTTTGCATCCTTGACCTAGAGAACCTAATGAATAAAAGTAAATGCAGAAGGAATTCCAGTGGTTTGCGAGAAGTAGTGCCTGAATGTATAATTCACTTTCAGACTTTATAACTAGGCAGACACTAACCTTTCTCCTGGGGAAAAAAAAATAGTTCCAAACAAAACAATGCAATATCAATGAAACAATTCCTCCTTCTCACCCACTCCAAACTAAAATACATCACTCCTATCCAAATGCCTTTGAGAAGACAGCCCAAGACTAGGCTAAATGGGCATTCACAAGTACAAAAATGGATCTGCCTTGTTAGCCTTTCACATAGCCTCTGAAAGAGGTAGCCTGTGGGGCTACAATTAAGGGAGTTCAAATGGCAGAAGCTAGTCATGCCATTAATCGCCTGCAAATTTGATCTGTTGTTAGAAAGTACTGATTCTCACTCAGATACTGTGTTGGTTTCAGCCATTTCTCATCTACTTTTCTTAGTAAAATGATCTACAGTAGCCCTTTCAACCTGACTGCTGGGATAAAATTGTAAATGTCTCCTATGATATGGTAGTCTAGTATTTTGCTACTATATGGCAACGAGGCTTATTAGGTTAGTAACTAGGTTACTAGGCGTAGGTTTGCTTTAGCAGTTGAGACTTAAAACTTCAATAAAAAATATGGTTTTAAAATAGACATTAAAGTGAACCTAGAGAAACGTGGAGTTTAACTAAGGTTTGGAAAATTGTGGGTGTGTGGAGGTGTATGTCTGTGTGTGCAATAATAGTTTAGAGACCTCAGCTGAGTTTTCTCTTGGTTGTTGTTGTTGTTGTGTACTATGCTCAGTACTTTATGGAATTCCTTTGGAGCTACCATTACAGTACATTTACATTTTGAGGATGAAGGGAAACTGTAATGAAAAAAATGCAATAAAAAGAAAAGGAAATTAAAGTCCTCAGGGGTATAGGCCCAGTCCCAAAAATGATGAAACAACTGTCAGGCTCCAGAAGCTACTTGATAACACTCAAAATGCATAATCTTATTAGTTCTCCCCACTCAGAAAAGTGGGGGGAGTAGTTATTTATAGTTAGAGAATCCAGATCATTTTATACTGAAGCCAAAACACGGGTATGGAGTCTGGGGAGGAGCAGGGAGTAACTAGTGAGATGAATATTTTCACATCCATATCAATATTCTGAAATTTTAATACATTGAAAATTGTTGGTATTCGCATAGGGATTTCAGTCCATTCATTGCTCTTCCAATCCTGGATCTAATCTGCGCTGCAAAAATAATACAGTTTGACACTACTTTAACTGCCATGGCTCAATGCTATGGAATTCTGGGATTTATAGTTTTATGAACAATTTAGCCTTTCTGTCAGAGAGCTTGATGTCACAACAAACTACAGATCCCAGGATTTGATAACATTGAACCATGACAGTTAAAGCAGTGTCAAACAGCATTATTTCTGCATTGCAGATTAGACCCTAAACAACAATCTAAAGAATGTCAAGGCATTTTACACTTGATACAATGGTGTGGTTAAGTGCATCATTGCTATAAACTGATGTGTGCCTCTAGGAGAACACTGCACATTCTGTCATGATTTCTATGATCATTGAACAGTGTGATTGTATAAATAGCCATGAGCATGTGCGCAATCCATCCCATATGGAGTGGCTAGCTCACAGAAATGATGCTTCCATAAGACGTTGGAATTGAGACTGACAGGTAGTAACAGACCAGACGTCATTCAAGTTAATGGCTGAGCTAGAGTTTATACTCTAACACATGCTGAACTTTTGTATAATATTTCACCACAAATTCCTGGAGCTAGGTTTGGCTTCCTGAGAGAGTTCTGCTCCTGATGAAACATCACGAGTATCATTCTGCTCTCCAAATATTTAAGTGAAAGCTTTCTTTCTTTAAAAAACAAAACCCAACAGTAGCGCTAACTTCATTCCCTCCCTCCAGAATAAGCTAAGTTGCCCACCCACATCCACTCATCTCTGGAGTTTACAGATATGTTTGGATTATCTAGTCAATTTAGAGACTCATTTAAAGTCTATACTATTAATTATACATGCAACAACTGTACATATGACTTTAATTATATATGTAAACTAGATATAATTATAATTAATTACGGTAGGCTATTTTATTGAAGGGCACCCAGGGAATCTTTTACTAAGGCGTGATGTGCATATATATGTACACATATCTCATATGTGTGTGTGTGTGTGTGTGTGTGAGAGAGAGAGAGAGAGAGTGAGAGAGAGAGAAGTAATTAAGTAAGACCAGAGACATTGCTTCTTGATAAAGCTTGCCTCATGCATAGGATTTTATGAGTTAGGGTATAGGGTTAGGGTTAGGGGGTTTCCAAGACCCAGAAGAACCAGCGTAGTGTTTGGTTTGAGGACTGGAATATGATTCTGGAGACCAGAGTTAGAGACCAATGGAGTCTCAGCCATGGAAACCCACTGGGTAACTTTGGGCAAGTCACACTCTTTCAAAGTGTGAAAGAGGAAAGCAAAGACAACCCTTCTCTGACCAAATCTTGCCAAGAAAACCCTTAGGGTTGCCATATGCCAGAAGCAATTGGAAGGCACACAACAACAAGACGCCCAGACAACACTGCCAGGCTTTTGTAACCCTCAGTGTTTTCCTACCACTACTTCTATTTTTTTCTTGCTACAAACAATTTGTTAAGAAGAGAAAGAGGAAATAGCAGTACATCCTAGTGGCAATCCAACATCCTCTCAACAGTAAAAATATCTACATGCAGACGTATGCTACATCCACCCTCATGCAGAATAGCAACACTGCACAACACATGCCAATGACTAGTTACCATTGTACAGGGTATGTCAAAAGTCCTGCCCCAAAGACAATATATTTTATAAGTTAAATTAAATATTCAAATTGATTGTCATTTTCTTCTAAATATTTCTTAGCTGGATGACACATGACCTTTGAACATTCCTAAGTAACATGTTCTTTGATGTTCAAAAATTCTAATTTGATGGTCTCATTTAGACCATCTAAGGGCCTTTGCAGACTGCCAGAAATAGTGCAAATTGAGTACACTTTAACTGCCCTGACTCAGTGCTAGGGAATCATGGGAACTGTAGTTTATTGTGGCACCAGAGCTCTGTGACAGAGAAGGCTCAATGTCTCAGAAAAAAATACAATTCCCATGACTCCCTAGCACTGAGCCAGGGCAGTTAAAGTGGACTCAATTTGCACTATTTCTGGCAGTCTGCAAAGGCCCTAAATTGCCTATGGGGCATGACTTTTGGCATATCCTAATACATAGTGCATGAGTGTAATGCACAACTTTCATATATGTGCAACACTGCTTCCACCACTGTCAGCAGAATACATCTGTTCCACTATGGAGAACAATGTGCCCTGTATGCACACTGCAACCTATTCATTTCTGTGTCACTAACAAGATGCCAACCAATGTCTTTTTTTTGGATAGGATCCATTCATCTGAAGGAACTATAACAGACAGCTGAAAGACAAATTCATGACGTTTGCTCACACTTAAATACACTTATGCCAGAATCCCAGGAAAATCAGATCTTTGAGACTTTTGATAAGCTGAAGCCATGATAGTAAGCAGGAAGACCTCATGAGGACAGAAAAACTTAATTTTGAAAGAGAGTATAGCAATTTTGTGGCAATCTTGGATTCTGATATGTTTCTTCGTCATGTTTGGACCTTGGCCACTTTCTTGAATGATTTCCCCTTTTAAGGAAGCAGCATTTAACATCCGTGAATAAATCAGTCTTTTTGATCAAAGACTGATGAGCTCTCCAAGATGGAAATGCTGGATCTTTTTGAAGGCATGGTTTCAAAGCCACACAAAATATGCACATTTCCCCCTCCCCACCCGTATTTTTTTGAGATTTGTTCAAAGGGGCTTCTTGCTTTCCCCTTATAATCTCCTTAGGCATTGGAGAAGTTTCATCCGGAGAGAATCAAATCGCAGAATTGCATATAAAGCTTCTAATCGCTAGCCAAGCTAATGGGATTCCCCCCCTCTCCTTGTTGTTTTAAACACTTCCGTTGCTTTGGGTGAAAAGGAAAGCCAGTGCTTATTCAATGTCCTTTTCATCCTATTGAGGCGAGACACTTCACTTTGGGTAGTCTTTATAAGTCTTATTTAAGTGATTTATGGTTCCTTCTATCCACACAATCCTAGGGCAAGTAAGAACCTCATAAACACATTTCAACTTCAAATGTTATACAAACTGTAAATTTAAATTTAAAGTCACCAAACCACAGAAGGAAGATACTTCCAGACTTGGAGAGATTCTACCTAGGACAACTTCACAGACAAGGTCTGATGATCAATCAGCTTCATGGAACAACTACATCAAAAATCAGGATCCAAACCCATGGGCAGTTGTACCTTGAGTGTGTCCTCATCCAACCCAAGCTCTCTGATATCTGTGGCTGAAGCTGAGGAGCAACAGGCAGAAGGTATTGGTTTGTTGACTAGGTAGTACACGTTACTACTGCACACATGTACTACTGACAACTACAGGCCAACCCATGATTTACAATTTAAATAAAATGTCAAATATTGCAGGAATATAATTTATCTTCATTAAGCTTAATCAGAAAACCTTGAAACAATTGGTCTGTTGGACGCTTTTGTGTCTGTAACTTGGTGATTCATATGGAATTCCCTGGTGAGTGAAATGCTATTTCTCTGTGTTCTTTTAAATTTTACCATCTGCTCATAGCTGCACAGTACAGATGAACAGCATGAAAATGGGCTTTCCCCCAGTCTATCAGGAGTCCTTTTGGGGCTGCATTTTCCAATAATAATAATAAAAAAAGACAACTAAAGAATGAAGCAAAAACTTCAAGAATGTGTTGTTTTAAGAAGCTATAATTTCTGGAAGATTCAGTTTACAGCAAATATGGATTAACATTCAAGCCCTAAGCAGTCTGAGATGCTTCTATATAAGGCTACTATTTTGGAAAAGCTGGTCTATGGGCTGACAATATACTTTACCAACAGTATGACTGCCATTATTGATAGTGATGGGACAGAGGGATAGGATGGCTTCTGATGGTTCGGGTGTTGTTTTCTAGCTCTTCAGCTGCCAACCCAGAGAAACTGAAGTGTCTGTACTAATGGGGTTTATGAATAGACTTTGTATCTTTTTGTTCTGAGTCTGGAAGTAACACCATTATGTTATGTAGTCACAAGCAGCCACTAACACCAGTGATAAAAAAATAACTTTTCTCCTAATAGGCACGCACTGAAAATAGGCAATTCCTTTTTAGCCACCCTATTACTTCATCAAAGTGGAGGGGCAATGGGATCAACTAATCTATTTTAAGCCCTATTGCTTCTGTTTATGGAATCATTTTATTCCTTTTATTGTTTCTATAATGGCATAATTCATATTTGTTTGTTTTTAATTTGCAGTTGTGAACTTTTTAAGTATTTATACCATCAGTAAGAGACTGTGGAACTTATTTTTGATGAAGAGTAGTTTAGAAATGAAATAAAAATTTAATCTGTAAGAATTTTTAAATGTGGAGTATTGGCGCACATTGAGAATTTTGTTATAGAAGGCTGCATTATTTGGAAGCACCTTTCTACTGAAAAATTGCATTAAGGAATCAACAATTAGAATGTGAAAGCACCATTATAAGTCTACAGTTGTGTCAAAGTGTTACGAAGTGGGGGAAATACTGTCTTAGGCTAATAGCTCTATGAACAAATTAATGAGAAAGAGAACAATGCAAGAAATTGTCACAGCAAGGACAAAGTCTAAGAGGATATAGGTAGCAAATGACTTTGAGTGCATGAGTTTTAGGAACCAGGTTGGATAAGACCAATCATGTGAGAAACTATTTTCATTCATTAAAATAATTATATCACATCCTATATCAAGATATTGCCAGGCATCATACAAGTAAAATTGATTGATAAGATTAAAACAATTTACTCCAAAAATAAAAATAATTTAAATAGACTAAAACTTATTAAACTATAGTTTTGTGAGGCACTTAGTCTTTTCTGTGAGAGCTCTGGTGCCACAATAAACTACAATTCCAAAGACTCCCTAGCATTGAGCCAGGGCAGTTAAAGTGGTCTCAAATGGATTATTTCTGCAGTGTGTTTTGGACCTTTGTCATCACAACCGAGGGATGTGCATATTTTGATAGTGTGCCTAATAAAATGATACCACTGATCCCTCCTAAAGCAATCTTTTCCGGATAACAGAGATACCTCTGAGGGCTTAGGTGTCCTGTAGGACAAATATGAAATTGGACTTCTTCCAGTGCCAGAAATGTTGACCTGCAGCATCTCTGCACATTTAGCTGCACAATGGAATAATGTAACATGAAAAAACTACAGAATGTTCAGATACTATGTTACAATAGCTTCTGAAAGGACTTGTGTATGCATGAGTGAGAAAATCAACTGTTGACTCAATCTCTACTCACTGCAGAAAATAACTGGGGGAGGCAGGAATACAAATAACCCCCATTTGAAATCTTTCTCCTAATTGCGCTGGGCTTTAAATCTTGGTACCATAAATCTGGATTGTATCAAAGAAACAGCTTCATTATGCTTTACTAAGAATGTGTCATTTCCTCGTGGTTTTGGAAAAGGTTCTATGCAGAACTTGTTAGGAGACACTTGCAAAGGAGAGATCAGTCATGTGCTCTACCACTGAAAATTCTTGATTTACAATATTTCACTGTGTCCTCAAGTGATCTGCGAAAGAGCTGAAATAAATTCTTACAAAAAGATTCCTCACAATCCTCATTTGAGTTTTGATGATCTCCAAATATTTGCTGTTTGTTTTCAACTTGACATTTGATACCAGTTAACACGCATACAAGTTGGAATATTCTGCGGTTGCTTCCAGGCTCTGGAACTCCCTTTTTAGGAAGGCCAGGCTGCTCTTTCTCTGCTATTCTTTTGACAAAGGGTGAAGATCTTTTTATTCTGATAGGCTTTAGGGAACTTGCTGTTATTTTACAAGAAACTTATTGTTTTCTTAGTGTGTTGTACTACTTTTATACGTCGCTTTTAAATCAGTGTTTTAAATGGTTTAATTCTTTCCACAGTTTAATGCTATTTTAATCATAACTATTTGTGATTTTCTAGTTGCATGTTCCTGTTCTTTTTTTTTTAATCTGTATTTCTTTATTTTGTGAGCCACCTTGAGTCCCATCTTTTAGGGAAAAGACAGGATATAATTAAAGTAACAGAAAGAGAGAGAGATTTTACTACACATAGAAGTTAGGTTTCTTGCTGTGCAATCAGAGAAATAGAACTGTACTGAGATGAACATAGACCAGTAGATGCAATTCAGACTTCAGTTTGAAACATCAGAAAATGGCCTGTTTCTGCTCATATTTGTTTAAAGCCAGAGCATTTTAACAATGATAAAAACCCAACCGGAGATTTGGAAATATGAAAGTTTGGGCCTACCACAGAATATCATATAAAGTACAAAAATATAATGTTCCTTCTCTTTGTCCGAATTCACTGAAATTGGTAGGCTCAGTAGATTCTTATGAGAGAATTACACACAACAAAGTGAAGATAAGGAGTTGTGGGTTTGTTTGTTTTGTGTTACATACTTTTCAAGTTTTTTTTTCTAATTGAAGCTGCCAATAACTTTTATTTTCTTGGAAGAAATTTTCAGGCACAGTTGCTTCTTCAGATGTTATCAAGAGCCCACAGTTTTAGATGAAGAGATGTAGATATTTTTGTGAACAGGCAGTCTTTCCATTTGGGAGGTATAAAAAAATGGGGGGGTTCCTTGTGGATCCTTGTGGGTCTCCAAATATTCCTTGTGGATTATTGCTTTGAACATGACAGAGAATAAAGAGGTTGCCCTAAGGAACAAACTTGCAAAGATTGAGAAAGGTAAGTACTATGATAAAAGGTAAAGGTATTCCCCGTTGACAAGGTTGTCAAGTCACATCTGACCATAGGGGGTGGTGCTCATCTCCATTCCAAGCTGAAGAGCCAGCATTGTCAGAGACTACTCTGTGAGTATGTGGCCAGCATGATTGCAGAGAACGCTGTTTACCTTCCCACTGAGAAGTGGTACCTATCTATTTACTTGCATGTGCATGCTTTCGAACTGCTAGGTTGGAAGAAGCTGGGACTAGTGACGGGAGCTCACCCCATCATGCAGCACTCGGGCCTTGAACTGCCAACCTGCCGATCTTGCAATCGACAGAGCCAGCGTCTTAACCACTTAAGCCACTGCATCTCTAAGTACTATGATACATGGGAGTTAAGAGGTGGGTTGAGAGTGATTTGATCTCCATTTGCTCATGAAGTCATGTTGTACACTAGGCAAAATTGTAGGAAAATGCACAAGTCACAGAAGTATCCCCAAAGTATAAATTCTCTGTGGTGTTTCAGGAACAGTCATGATGCATAAAAATTGATTTTAGGCTTTAAAAATATTTGAACTGTGGCAGTGTTAAGAAGCAGGAAGCAACTATTACAGGACAAAATCTCTGTCGTACACATGGATCTATTCCCCTATAGAAATGGTTTGACATTTCTGTCTGACTGGAAGGACTGCATTCAGTTCAAGTTTACAGAAGTGAAGCATGGAGTGCCATTGTGCATGGAGGCACATTGTGCATTTTGCATAAAGATACTTGTACATTTGTTTGTGCTTTCAGTTGCATGTTTGGTGTCATGGTTTAGTTGTAAAACTTTGCCATTCAACACAAAGCTTGTCTAGCATAATTTATGAACATAGAAATTTACAGTATGCAGTTCCAATGTAGGATCTTGGCTATTGTCACCATCCCTTCTCCATAACACTTTGTTCACAGCATCTTGCTAAATATGTTGTATGATTAGAAAGTGGACCTGTCAGTCACTCAATCTTACCCTGGATGGTTCCACAGGAAAAAAAATGTTTATTTTGGCGACAACAACAAAAATGACTTTCTTTCTGAAATCCAAACTCTACACGAAGCAGGACCCAGATTAGCTTCTGTTAACTTCAAAGGGAAAAGTGCTTTGCCTCAGAAAGCACCCAAACCGGCCCAACATAGATCATTTTCTGCTTGGAATTTAGCCAAACCCAATGCACATTTCTTCTCTGCATCTGTGACATACTATGTCATATGCCTGTTTTTTTAAAAAAAGAACATTCGATTTCCTTAAGTTAAACTATACAGGCAGCATACAATAAGAAAAAATAAAACATCAGCATACAATGTAGAATCACATATAAATAAACAGAACAATGGAAGCATAAAGCATAGGAAAACAAAAAATTCTAACAGCAGATTAATATTGCCTGCTCAAAGCCTAGGCAAATAAAAATGTATTTAACTGGTATTGGGATTATATTAAACTAGGTACCAGGTGAAACCCCCTAAGAAGATTCTATAGGCAGGTTAGCATAACTGAAACTGCACTCCTAACAAATACCAGGCAGCATAAATATAGTGGGCCATGCTTGAGTTAATAATTATTCAATTGCACTTAAAAAAATCATTTTTTTCACCTTTCTCATTGTGGTGAATGTAACAAGTAAAAGACTTAATGGCAGGCAGCAGAGGAGGTGGGGGAGAGCCTCAGATCAGAGTTGAAAGATCAACCAGGGCCATCCAGTCCAACCTCTGCCATGCAGGAATACATAATCAAAGCACTCCTAACAGATGGCCATCCAGCCTCTGCTTAAAAACCTCCAAAGGAGACTCCACCACATTCTGAGGCAGCATATTCCACTGCTGAACAGCTCTTATTGTCAGAAAGTTCCTCCTAAAGTTGAGGTGGAATCCCTTTTCCTGTAGCTTGCATTCATTGTTCTGTGTCCTATTCTCTGGAGCAGCAGGAAAAAAGCTTGCTCCATCCTCAATATGACATCCCTTCAAAAATTTAAACAGGGCTACCATATCACCTCTTAACTGTTTCCTCTCCCAGCTAAATATATCCAGCTCCCTAAGCTCCTCCTCATAGGGCATGGTTTCCAGACCTTTCACCATTTTGGTTGCCCTCCTCTGGACATGTACCAGCTTGTCAATATCCTTCTTGAGTTATGATGCCAAGAACTGGACACAGTATATTCCAGGTGAGGCCTGACCAAAGCAGAATAGGGTGGTATTATTACTTCCCTCAATCTAGACCAGGGGTAGGCAACCTTTCCCCTTTAAGGGCCGAGGGACTTCAGCTCCCAGAAGCCTCAGCCATGTTGGCCAATAGTCCCATGTTGGCCAATAGCTCCTGGGATTCTGGGAGCTGAAGTCCCTTGGCCCTTAAAGGGGAAAGGTTGCCTACCCCTGATCTAGACACTGTGCTACTATTGATGCAGCCTAGAATCTCATTAGCTGTTCTGCTGCCATATCACATTGCTCATCTTGTGGTCTACTAAGATTCCTAGATCTCTTTGACATGTACTGTTGCCAAACCAGGTGTCGCCCATCCCTATACCTGTGCCTAAATATAGTAAAACATTGAACAAACATTACATAGGAATGTAATCTTTTGAGTTTATTTATTTGATTGAATTCTAGAACATGCTAACATTTTATAGATATTGAGCCAAGATTCTAAGTGGCATATGGATTGATAACAAAAATGTAATAACTCAAACAATCCTATTTCATTCACTGCCTGTTAGAGCGACCACACAATCTTGAGGTTGGTTTCCATCTAATGATAGGGCCTGCCTTCAACTCTGTTTGACAGGTAATATGCAATGGTATAAATGGAGGAAGCTTTGAGTGTTGGATTACAACTCTGGAGACCAGAGTTTGATTCCAGCTCAACCATGAAACCCACTGACCTTGGGCAAGTGGCATGCTCTCTGCCACAGGGGAAGGCAATGGCATACCTCCTCTGAACAAATCTTGCCAAGAAAACCCATGATAGTTTGATGCCTTAGGATTGCCATAGGTTGGAAATGACTTGTAGGCACACAACACACACATAATACCTGACAGGTGATATATATTTAACATTTGATAGGACTGCAATCATTCAACAGATTTAGCATGCAGCAATGGTGTGGTGACCAGTGCAGTCAGTCCTATGTATAAAATCTCTGCGTAATACATTTGTAATACAGTTTCTGATTTGATGGTAGAGCCAAAAGTGATAAGAAAATCTGCATAGCGAAACACTGTTGACTATGCTAAAGTAGTGTTTCATTAAGATAAAATAAAAGTTTGAATTTTTCAATGTCGGAATAATTTAAATATCAGAAATACATTTCAGAAATGAAACCTTTGGTTCCTTCCTGCAAGTGGAGCAAAAAGAGAGAGGCCTAAATCTATTTGCTAGTCCCAAGCAGAGTAAACCAATTGAATCAGCTGCTGAATGGTAAGTTATGTAAATCCCAGTGATTTCATTCAGTCTGCTCTAGTTGGGACCAGCATATGGATGTAGGCCTATGAATGTAGTTTGACAAGTTGGAATGCTTAATTTGTTCCAGCTCTTGCTTTGGTTTGGGCAGGAAGCAAGAGACCATGGAAAGAGAGAGGAAGGAAACCCACTACTAGACTCTGTTGCTATATGAGCTTCCTCGAAGAGTGTGGGTTAGAACAGAGACATAGCAGTTGATGGGTTACACAGAAAAAAAGGATTTAAAAAGAAGAGGCATAAATTGTTAGGATGTCAGTTTATAATGATTTCAGTCAGGACAAATCTATATGATAATAAAGGGAAGCAGAAAGTATAGAAGGCTGGATAACATAGCTGAAAGGCATGCTGAAGGAGTAGGAATAATAGTAATGACTTCTTATTAATATCATTATATATTAATCATTGTAGAGGCAGAAAGATGGAATAAAAATGGTAGAATATAGAAACATGTCTGCTGTAGAAGTAGAATGACTGTTCCCCTCTCCTTTTGGGAGGAGGAAAGCACAAAGAAAGTAAATTACTCCCCAAAGAAGAATTTGGAACTAGACTAAATTCAATACACAAATTTAATGGCTGGAAAATTAAACCCCAGTGGGGTTAATTGTCTTTTGGCAGTCTACAACTCTACTCTGAAGGATTAATAAAAACATGCTTAGGAATTGTTCTAGTGCACAATGAGTCAAATTAGATTCTTGGGTCCGTTCCCCCCCCCCATGTATCTGATGCAATTACCTAGTTTTCTATGTCTGTTTAATGCAGTTAAATTTAATTTGATTATTGGAAGTTTTGAGAGTGTATTACTATGCACACTATGGAATACTGGTTTGGTAAATGGAATATTTATAGAGGCAGGTATGTTCTGTTCCAGATGTGCAGGGATTTGCACTTACAGCTCCCAATACGGTATACAGAAAATGTGTGCCATAACTATGGAACTCCTGTCTTTTTCCTTGAACAGACTTTTTCTTTATTACTGCTTTCCCATTGCCAACAGATAAGCTATTACGAAAAACCTATTGTTCAACTTCATATACATTCAGGACTGATTCACATGTATATGAATATTGCTTGATTATGCAAGATATGATCACTTGCAGGTGAAGGCTTTTCAGCTGAAAAAGCATTAGCTGAGGTGATGTGCTATGAAATCTGTCTTTTCTCTAAAGTGGATGCACACTGTGAAATTTAGGGGATGAAGATGCATATGTTTCTCAGCCTGTGTGAACATATGTGCTGTCATGACAAAGGTGTTCAGAGACAAGCCCCTGAATTGTTCAATAAATACAAAGAGCAGCCAGAATGTGATATCTGGTCTGCCACTGCCCACTGGCAGCATCCTCTTCCATGCAGGGACCAAGCATCATTTTGGGAAGCCTATTAGAAACTTTCTAGTACATAGGCCAGAGTATGATTCCATAGAGAAAAATCCCATGAATCATGAAAAAAAGTTCATTTTTAATGCTTATTTTTCATTTTCTTTGTTATTCTTGTTGTGTTCCTTCAAGTTGTTTCCCATGTATGATAACCTTAAGGAAAACCTATAACAGGGTTTTCTTGGCCAGATTTGTTCAGAGGAGATTTGCCTTTGCCTTCCTCTGAAGCTGAAAGATAGTGACTTGCACAAGACCATCCAGTGGGTTTCCATTACTGAGTAAGATTTAAACTCTGGTCTCCCAGAGTCTTAGTTCAGCACTCAAACCACTGACTATACCATGCTGGCTCCACATTTTCTACACAAGACCAGCATGTCAGGATGGGAAACAGTTGGCACGTAGAGACATTCTGGTCATTGCTACCATGTATTTACTAAACAAATGGGTGTGGAGACGTTTGTCAGAACCCCCATTTACATACAGACATTTCGGTTTATTATCCATTAAAAGTAATACATTCCACCAAGATCTCCAATGTGGTGTACAGTGAAAATGTTTTAAAAGTTAAAAAAACTAATTGTAAAAACGGCAGCCCATACAGAATAATGCTTTTGACTATTTGCTGGAAGCTCAGCAAGGACAGGAAGAAGCATTCTGACAAGGGCATGCACAACTGAGTTGTTGCAAAAGAGGGAGTCCTGTTTTGTGTACTCATTAACTTCCTCTCTTGGGGTGAGGGGGCTCTTCTAAATCCCTACTTCATACTTGTGTCTGGGCTGCACTACTTCCAACTCCAAAAGAACATAAGAAGCTAAGAAGAGTTGAAGTGGGTTGGACCAAAGTTTATCTAGTCTAGCAATCTGTTTTCACATGGCCAACCAGATGCCTTAGGGCTCAATCAACACAGGAGTGCAATGACAGTCTCCTTTCCATATTCCCTAGCAGCAGGAATTAAGGAGCTATGTTGGAGGCTAATATAAAGCCATCAGTCTAATTAAGGCAGCCTTCTATACTGTTTTAAAGAGTCCTCTTTGAAGAGCTGTCCAGTCCAGGATGAAAGGCAATTGAAAGGATGAGCCTTGAAGTTAGTTATGAACAGTTAGGATGTGGATTGCAGTCTAAAGAGGAACACCTTTCTCCATTATGGTTAAGTGTACAATGTGTGTGTTGTGTACCTTCACACATTTCCAACTTATGGGGAGTATAAGGTAAACCTATTGCAAGGGAGAGATTTGTTCAGAGGGAGCAGTTGCTTTCCTACAAGACTGAGAAAATTCAGCTTGCTCAAGGTCACCTGTTTCCAGGGCTAAGCTAGGATTAAAATCCTGGTCTCCCAGCATCCTAGTTCAGCATTCATACCATTATACCATACTGGCTTAAAGAGTGGTGTAATGGTTTAAGTGTTGGCCTTGGACTCTGGGAGACTAGAGTATAAATTCCTGCTGAGCCCTGGATACTCACTGGGTGACCTGGGGCATGTTGCACTCTCTCAGCCTCAGAGGAAAGCAATGGCACCCCCCAACTGCATTTTACCAATAAAAGTCTGATAGATCACAGTAAATCAGAGTTGACTTGAAAGCACATAACAGCAACAGCATCCAAAACATCATCTAACCTAACAGTAAGTGTACAGTGTGTCCGTTCCATACGTGGGCTTGCCATCGGCGGACTCAAGCTCACGCAAACAGCAAGCCCCCACCATTAAAGTGGTATGCATACCCACGGCGCATGCGCAGGAGAACATGGTCATAGAGAATAAAGGGATTTGAGGTCCCACATTTTTTCACATATGCGGGGGGTCTGGAATGTATCCCCCATGTATACCAAGGTACTACTGTACTATACTTCCATTCAAATTATGACAATTATTTGATAATTACATAGAGCTATACAAATCAATACACTCACATTTTATGTAAAATATCTTCCTTTTTTGCTGATATATTTTCCCCTTTTCTTTGGCAATCCAAAAAATCCAATGACTGATAACCTTCGAAAGTTTCATATGCCATAGAGATTAACAGATTTTAATGACCTTCCTCTATATATGCATATAGTGTATAAAAATCCCTGCATATGGAAAGCTTACAAGTCAGAGAGGTAAAGCCAGAATCTTTCTCTTACTTACAGTTCTCTCTCTCTCTCTGCCTCTGTAAGTATCTAAGGAGGGAAATTTAGTCATGAAAGGCCCCAGCAGCCTTCATTCTGAAGTGGTATAGGTCAGGCAGAGATTTACTACAGTAATAGATCCTTAGTATCCACTATAGTAGGCCCTTAGTATCCATTGTGGTTTGGTTCCAGGAACCCCCCGTGGATATCAAAATCCGTGGATGCTCAAGTCCCATTAAATACAGTGGCATAGATAAATGGTGTCCCTTATATAAAATGGCAAAATCAAGGTTTGCTTTTTGGAATTTATACATTTTTGGAATATTTTCAAGCTGTGGATGGTCGAATCTGTGGATATGGAGGGCTGATTGTACATGGAAAATAGTACGAGAATAACACTTTTTCTTTCCCATTTCGATAATTTTCAAACATCAAGTTGCCCCGCTCCTGCTTCCCCCCCCCCATGAATTATTTTAATTGTGTTTTTGGTGTTGAAACATCCACACTTGTCTCTCCACAAAACTAGACATTTATGTTAGCATCTGAATCCCTCCAAGAGACTTTGTTGGGGTATACCACTGCTGGGGGAAAAAGCTGGCCTCCAACCACATTGTTACTAGGAACATTTTGATCCAGGAATGTAATGAGAAGCAGCATTCAGGGACTCCCCACCCCCAGTGGTAGTTGCAATGTATAGGTGCAGGTGCATCACCCAGACACGGGACAGAAACAATGCATTTCTGGCTTGGTTTGGCCGCCAGCTTGGATGTCTGCTCTGCTGTTTCATTTCTAAAACTTGTTACTAGACCAAGTTGGAATTTCATTCTAAATCCATATTCTCTGGATAGTAATCAGGTGGGAGTGGTGAAGAAGGGATCCTTTTTCAGAACCCAATGTAAAAGAGAGTTTTTAAAAAAGGAAGCCACAATGGAAATGCCCTATCAATGAAAAGAATTAAGAAGTGTTTCTGAGCTAGTGCCTGTTTTGGAAACAAAATCTGTCTTCTGTCTTTCACACACACACAGACAAATACATTTCTGAATGGCTCAACACTAACGTAGCTCAGAAATCATCTTCTCCCCTGTGTCCACTCTTTTTAAAAAGAACAAAGTTCTTGGCCTGATATAAACAGACCATTTTTTTTGTTTTTGTTTTGTTTTTAGATGTTGGAAAGAAGTTTGGAAACAGACATACTGGAGAAGAGAAAGAATGCACGGCATTGCTGATTGATCTAATCGTCTAGCAATCTGTCTAATTCATGAATAAGACAAGAGTTCATGCCTGTGCTAAGTCTGATCAGGGATTTTCTTTGTTTGTTGTTGTTGTTATTGTGTGCCTTCAACTTGTTTCTGACTTATGGTGACTTATCCTAAATCGAGGCATCTGCTGCCCCAAATCTAGGCATCCGATGCTACCTTTGCTTCTCTAAACCACTATGGTGACCCTAAGGTGACCCTATGTTTGGGTTTTCTTGGCAAGATTTGTTCAGAGGGGGATGCCTTTGCCTTCTTCTGTGGCTGAGAGAATGCAACTTGCTCATGGTCACAGAGTGGGTTTTCATAGCCAAGGGAGTATTTGAACCCTGGTCTCCAGAGTTGTAGTCCAATGTTCAAACCACTACACCATTCTGACTCTCTTTGTTTAGTATCTACAGTCAGACTTCTATATCTATGGATTTTGCATCCACAGATTCAACCATCTACAACTTGAAAACATTATTGTTGTTGTTGTTGTTGTTGCCATGCCATTGCATATAATGGGGCAAGCATCCACAGATTTTGGTATCAATGGAGTGTGCATGACCTGGAGACAAACCCCAGTGGATACTAAGGGCCTACTGTACTATTTAATTCTGTTGCCTCTATATCCATTTAATAATCCCCCCCGGAATATTCTCATCAGTTGAGGAAACAGCAGTGAAAATGACCAACAATTGATCGTTTAGAATGTAGCTACCCATAATCTAAATATCCAAAGGACTTTTAACATTAATCACCTACTTCTAGAATAAGGGGGCAATCCCTGTATCAGCTATGTAGGATTTACCTATGTGCTGACTCCCCACTCAGCCATAGAAACTGGGTGACCCTGGGCAAGTTACACACTCTCAACCTTGGAGGAAAGCAAAGGCAAAACCCCTCTGAACAAATCTTGCCAAGAAAACCTTAGAGTCACCAAAAGTGGGAAACAACTTGAAGGCACACAACAATAAAAACAACATGGGCTGACTTATGCTTCAACGTGTCCTTGAATGAGTCTATGTGTAGACTCATCTAAAGATGTTTCCAAACTCTGGACATGAAGACACAAAGTTTTTTTTCTAGTTAAGAACCTCTGGTCCCTTCTCCTCCAATATCAGCTTCTCTGAGTGGCACCAGCTCCCCAAGATCTCAAGAAGAAGTCCTTTATACACCTGCTGCCTGAAATTCTTTACTAGGGAAGGACCTTAAACCTACTTTGAAGGCATGTAGCCTACCACTCAGCCATGCTCTTCCTCCAAGAACAAGCCATGTATTATCAGGAACAATGGGCTTTCTGAGAACAAACCATGCATTATAAGGAACATACAAATTGATGTCATTATGTTTTGCATTTCCCACCTCCTATCCATGTCACTAGCTATCGTCAGTGGATGTTGTAACTGGTGAAACCCTCAATGAAATGAAGGGCTACTGCATGTTAATGAGAGGGAAAGGAGATAGCTTGACACAGAGGGCCTTTACAGACTGCCAGAAATAATGCGGCTTAAGGCCGCTTTAACTGCTGTGGCTCAGTGCTAGGGAATCATGGGAACTGTAGTTTATTGTGGCACCAGAACTCTCTGATAAAGAAGGCTCAATGTCTCAGAAAAACTACAATTCCCATGATTCCCTAGCATTGAGCCAGGACAGTTAAAGTGGACACAAGCTGCATTATTTCTGGCAGTCTGTAAAAGCCCAGAGATGCCATTTTGAGTGGCAGCCTTTGATTTCATACAGGTCCCACTGTAACCTATTCAGTTGCATCTGCTAGCTTTTATGTCAGGCAGGAACTTTTCAAGGTGCAAACCCTATTTTAGGTATAGGACTTTGTACTTTGGCTAGTTCAGGGCTAGTGTGCATTGCTGTGGATTTTCACACATTCACATCAAAGATTAATTGTTTTCACTTCCCTGCACAAATTCACTTCTATTCACTCTTCCTCTGATGAAAAGGACCGACAGGCACTTTATTTTGGTCACTGGCCAATAAATACAATCAGTAAAGCAAACAGTAAATTTATAAAATTGATCTCTAACATCAAAGCTTATTGGCTACCATTTGAGGACACAATTTACACATTATGTAGCAAAACTTTGCCACTTTTAATAAAATTGCTTTGTTTTGATTATTCAGCAAATAAGGTAAATAAAAATCATCAGAGTGTTCCAGAAATTAGGTGGGCATTCTATTGAGCAGGTTAAGAGTTTTAAATATTTAGGAATAGCATTCCAAGTTTCAGAAAGTAGAAATGCCCATCAAGGTTATGTTTCCTGTAATGCACAGAGAAGTGTTACAGCTATTCACCCTTACTATCTTACCAAAGGAGCACAGTTTATTCCTGTTGTAATTAAGTTGTTTGAGGCTGAAGCACAGACACAATTGCTGATGAAAATGCACAGCCATAGGTAGCCATGACATAATGTACATTTTGCAGATTTCCGCTGACACTCCAATAAAAATTGCAAAGCCTTCTGCAGAGTTAATGAGAGGGAATCGCATGTGATTGGCTTGCATTCTATTAGACTGGAATGAGGAGTATTTAAATCACGTAGACTAGCCCTCAGTTAAAAGTTCAGAGTAAAACTTTGAGTAGACTCACCAGACCATATCACTGACTCAGAAAGCCCCAGTTGCCAGGGGTCATTCTGATACATCAGTTATAGATAATGGCAGCTAACTGGGCTACTCTTAACAATGCTGCAGGATTGCTGCTTCCATGAGGTTAGGTTCCAGACCTTACTGGTAACATGCGTCACAAAGGGCTACATGGGACAGGCAGATTATGTTCTTATTTCAACACCTGAGGAAATTTGGGTTTCTATTCTGCTTACTTTTCTTGTTTACTGCTGAACTGGCATGGGAGAGTATAAGTCAGATAGAGTGCTTTGACACTGTGCTCAATCATTTTACAGCTGAAAGTAAATGTCTTGTAAAATGAGTTAATGTCAAATTTTCAGATTATTCCAATATTAGAACACAAATTATTCTTGTTAACTCATACTGCAGTGAGCCCTTGGTATCCGCTGGGGGTTGGTTCCAGGATCCCTGTGGATACAAAAATCCGTGGATACTGAAGTCCCATGACATAGTAAAATGGCATTTCTTATATAAAATGGCAAAATCAAACTTTGCTTTTTGGAATTTATGTATTTTAGAAAATATTTTCAAGTCATGGATGGTTGAATCAGTGGATAAAAAAAATCTGTGGATGTGGAGAGCTGACTGCATGTACATGTCTCTATTCCACTATTTAGGATATCTCCTCTATCACTGCTACAGAAGCCTTACTGCTTAAGTGCTATGGCATTAGAACGGTGTTCACACAAACTTTTTCTCTCTCTCTCTCTCTCACACACACACACATGATACCACTGTTAGTGCACTCTATTCCTACCTCTTTCAGCAAAGATGGATAGGTAGATAGGATAGGTAGATAGGTTGGTAGGAAGAACATTTGCAGAGAAAGGATGTATGACTCCAAATCAAACACTGTATTCTTTTTGAGCAAACTGAATTATACTTGTGCCCCATCAGATTACACAAATCAGCTGAAGAGAGATGGATTACATTGCAACCCAGGTTCCTGGTCCATGTTTCAGTTCAAACTTCTATGCTAACACATTCCTTTCCTTTAACAAGCTAGAACCAAATGAGTATTATAACACATAAATAATATTCCCTTGATAAAGGGCTGCTATAAAACAGAAGAGAAAACCTGAGGAGCTATATAGATCAAATACAAGACCTACTAGGATTGCCCCAAAGAATGAAAGTTTGACAATCCACATTAATTGTCCAACATTCTTTTGGAAGACAAAATTTGATCCAGATGACACTGTTGACCTATGGTTTAAGGTCTTCTGACAAATTCAAGCAGTTTGCCTTTTGTGTTCAAAACTTTGAATGGGGAAACATGAGCTCATGAGAAGTGTCCGTTTCAGAAGTGAAACACTATTTATTTTCACAGTTATGCTACAAATAGCAATTATTTTTTTCCTTTCAAAAATTAATGTGTCCATTTCCCAAATACCTGTCAGTAAGGCAGGGATATACAGCTATGGCTGCAGGTAGGTAGGGAAGGGAGAGCCAGCATAGAGTACTCAGTAGTGGTTTGAGTGTTGGACTATGACTCTGGAGACCAGGGTTCAATTCCCCTGCAACCCACTGGGTGACCTTGGGCAAGTCACCTGCTCTCAGCATCAGGGGCAGGCAATGGCAAACCACCCCCCAAACAAACCTTGCCAAGAAAACCCCATGATAGGTTTGCCTTAGGG
>CM034708.1:12783468-12799247 GCA_020142125.1 Phrynosoma platyrhinos | reverse complement strand
AGCTTCTCCCTTAAAGACAAGCTGGGAAATTTTACAATTAAAAAAATACCCTGATTAATTCTCTCATAAAGTGCTATATATATGCACATTATGTGTTTCCTGAGTTGATGTGTAACCAGCATATGAGATCATGTGCTTGGGTTATTGGTTCTATAAACATTTCAGGTTCTCGTTTTGCACCTTATACACAGCGTTTATGACAGATTGATAGTAGTAGCCTCTGATCATCTATCTGTGGGGGCCTACCTCCTTCCAAGTGTCAGAATTTTATTTCTCTAATGGGAGTGGTAAAAGTATTTCTCCACCACTATTGTGTGCTGTGCACTCAACATGAATGGACAAAACAGCACAAAGCAAGTCTTCATCCAACTGGGCACTCTTGTGGAGGACTCCCTTCATATTGGAGGTACAGAGTGACATCCAGCTTCTGTCTTCCATAGATAATGTGATTGCAAGATACCATAGATATCTTAATGTGATTGTATTGCAAGGGACAAATGTGAAACCATAGATATCTTAATGTGATTGTATTGCAAGCGACAATTATGCGAAACCATAGATATCTTAATGTGATTGTATTGCAAGGGACAATTATGTGAAAACAGCTAAGGAGATTGCCCATTAGAGCACCTATATCAAGTGCTATGAGAACCTGTGGCCCTGCAGGATTTCTAGAGCAGTTCATTAAACAGAGAGTCTGTAAGCATTTAGAAAAGAATGCCATAATCACAAAAAAGTCAACAAGGGTTTCTCAAAAACAAGTCATGCCAGACTCATCTTATCTCCTTTTTTGATAGAATCACCAGTTTGGTAGAGAAAGGGAATGCTTGGGATGTAACATATCTTGATTTCAGTAAGGCCTTCGACAAAACCCCCATATTCTGCAAACAAGACAGTAAAATGTGGGCTAGATAATGCAACTGTTAGGTGGATTTGTAATTGGTTGAACGGCCAAACCCAAAGGGTGAATTGGATGGCCCTTGAAATCTCTTCCAACTCTATGATTCTATAATAATAATAATAATCATAGAATCATAGAGTTGGAAGAGACCACAAGGGCCATCCAGTTCAACCCCCTGCCATGCAGGAACTCCCAATCAAAGCATCCCTGACAGATGGCCATCCAGCCTCTGCTTAAAGACCTCCAAGGAAGGAGACTCCACAACTCTCCGAGGGAGTGTGTTCCACTGTCGAACCGCCCTTACTGTCAATAATAATAATAATAATTTATATCCTGTCCCTCTGCAAATGCAATCGAGACAGCTTACAATAGTAAAACATCACAATATACAATCCCAGGACCCACCCACCTATATTCTGTTGGACTTCAATTCCCATTATACTTAGACAACATGGCCAAGAGGCAGCTTGTCACTGACAGTAACAACAGCCACAGGACCACATGCTCCCTTGCCCACATACATAATGACAAACAACACATTAGGGCCAAGAAATCCCTTTTCTATTCAAATAAATAATGAGAGGATCTTAGAAGCAATGTCTTACAAGTAATTTTGCCTATAACACATTACTTGTTGAGATAGTGAAAGCATAACAAAATCTTTTTTGTCTTTTAATGCCAAGTCAATGCATTAAGTGTTTTGGTATAATGAATGGCCTTTACTTGTTATTTCAAAATGTAAATTTGGGGAAACTTTTGGCCAGATGTGACCATTTTTCTAATTTGGGGGGAAATAATTTTAAAAATAGAAAGTCAAAAAGAACATGTTAGGGACAAAGCACATCCAGATTTGTGATTGCCATCAACACACACTTAAAAAAAAAAAAGCAATGGCTGATGTCAATATTTTAGCCATTTCTACTAACAATTCCAAGATCTGAAAGCAAGCCAGGAAAAAATGGATGCTGTGAACAGAAGGCTGCTGTGGGAGGCTTGAAGCCTTGGCTACTTTGTTTTCAACAGAAAATGTTTGAAGGCATGCCAAATGAAAGGTAAATGACTGGAAAGCAAAAGGCAGACAATATTTAGGAGTTAATTATTAACTCAATAAGGAAGCTTTTAAAAATAACAACACCAAAACAAGGACATTTTCACAGGTGCTGCCCCAAGGGCTTGAAGGAACAATCTGACTGCAAAGGAGAGGCTTAAAATACATTAGAATTTAAAATAAATTCTTAATGATGGCTCATTTATTTTTGTTGAATACTGTTTGGCCTAATTTGCCACCTGTAGATCAGGTTACATCTAGCAAATAAAGTAAAATAAAAATCAATTGAGGTATAATAGTGAGGGAAACTGACCTCCCTTCCACATCTCTAAAACAGATGTCCTTAGGAGTTCTGTTCTGGAAAAAATGTTAAAACCGCTGCTCTTGCCCAGAATAGAGATGAAAGCTGGCTAGATTATTATCTTATGTTTTACTGCTGTGTGTGAATTAAATAAAAGGACAGTGGTTTCAAGAAAAGGGAATTGTTAGGGTTAATGTTTCATAATACATTTGTCAGAACATTGTAACAAACAATTGCCCCAATACACTGCTGAGCTTGCAAAAAAGAATTTTTTAGCCTGCAACTCCCAGAATTCTTCTCTTAGATATTTAGGGTGTTACAGTTAAAAAAAAAAAAGGAACTTTTTCAGAATCTATAGTACAGATCAATAGTCTGTATGTAAAAGCAGATTTCTGGGCATGGTTCATCTCTTAGATCTGTGTTTATATAATAAAAAGGGGGGTTCAAAATAAAATGTCAGTCATTTTCTCAGGATACAGCAAAAGTAATCTGGTTGGATTTGATCTCTGTATGTATGCCTTAAAAGATGGGTGGTGTGATTAGTTCTGAAATTGTTCACTAAATGTTTGGAACTTGCAAGTGTGTTTGTGCATTTTTCTGCTGAATTTGTGCTGTCAGATTTGTGATTTGTGCTGTTGGAGCTGACAAAACTGGTAATCAAACAGGTAAATGCACTTGGATTCTTACATACAGCAAGGCAGACACAACCTGCAGCCAATACTCTATATGAAATCTGCTGAATTTTAGCATTTAATTGCTAACAAAGAGAGCATTTCTAGTATGGGATAATTTATTTATATGGTTTTTTTAAAAACAAAACCTTGTTGTCAAATGAAACCAAAAATGCAAACATGTGTGCTAGTATTACAGAATTACCACACTTTATATTTATTCATATTTTTCTGACAGCATGTATAAATATCTACTGAACCCTGATTTAACAATGCTCAGTGAAGCCGGATTTAAGCCAGCATTAATTAGTATTCTTTAAATTTGTTCCCTTTGGTTTCCTTTCCTTTACTGTTTAAAAAACTGAGTTCTTTTAACAGTTGGAACATTTTTTCTGTCCAGCATTTATTCTAAAATACCCCAGCAGCTATTAGAATTGTTTTAAAATGTGAATGAAATCAGCACATTTTATAATTTAAATTATTAGGATTTGCTACTGCACATAAAAAAGGAGTATGAATCAGATAAACAGATGCTTTACTCATGCTCTTAAGTCTTTTGTGTAATTCTCTTTTTAACATACACACACGCACAAGTTCAGAGCATATGTTGAAAAACAATAACCAATCTCCCTCACCCCAAACCATCCCTTTTGTATCTCCGAAGCAAGACTGCAGGGAGACAGTGGCTGGCTGAGAAACAGATGTCACAGCTTTAAAGTCTTCAGAAGACAAGCTGCTTGCCCCATACAGAAGGAGAACTGTTTTCATGGTGTGTGCAGCATGTGCTTTCCAGTCAACTATTATTCACAGCGTTCCACAGCTGCTGCTCAAACTGGAGGAAGCTCAGCAGACTGCGGATTTGCTTATCTGTGTAAACAGGGTGTTGGCTGCACTTGCAAGTAGTAATTCACAGTGAGAACAGGCTCCTGAGTGTGTGTGTGTTCTTGTATCCATTTGGATGAAAAGCTTTCTGTGCTATTTGTGTACCACCAAAGAAGCACAGGTCTTGCACAATACGCAGATTCTGTAATGGACTGCATGACGTCCCAGTTCTCAGTAAAGGTGGCAACTGGAGCCAACAAGATCTGTGTCCCCTTATATCTTCGTGACATAAATAGGAATCCAAGAGGAGCACATCTGAGCCAGAGACACAAGCTTAGCTCTCAAATGCACATACTGCACTTGATTTTAAGGCTGGGAGGAATGTCCACCCATCTTGTTTCTTAGAGTGAAATGAATACTTTCTTCATGGCTGCTGACAACTAATCTCACCACTGTTTTCTTTCTCAGCTCCTGTTTTAATGCAAGTCCTCTTTCATACTTACATGTCGCACAACGAAATGAAGGCTCTCACTATGAACATGGCAACACACTCATACTGTTAATGGCATTCAACTTTCTGTTAGTGGCACTGAGGCCAAAGAAAGATGAGCAACCAATTTTATACATTTTTCACCTCCTACCCCATTTTTGCCGTCCAGTTGCTGACAATTGGAATACTGTTCATCATTGCTGAAGAGTTTATGATAAGGTGTCTTTGTCATTATGTGAATTTGATAACTCACACTTCAGGGATCTGTGAACGGATTTCAGTATGAAGCACTTCATGCAAAGTGATATGACTCCTGATTTGCCTTGTCTAGAATTTTGTCCTCCTTGGGATGGAAGAAGCAGCAAAGAGGCCAGGTATCCACTGATGATCTTCATGGGGAAAGAAGAACTGATTAATAAAGTTAAGTAATGGGGATTTTGGCCAGAAGTAACCATGTCTTGATTTGGGAAAGGAATGCGTTCTCTATTCCTCCACTTCTATTGTAGAGAGCATGGTTGAGTTTACCTGGCAGTTATAGTGAACATGAATGGCAACAGTGTTAAGCAGCTGGAATCCATTTTACATTCTCACAATACACCAGAGTGATGGTTTATCAGGGGACACTGCTGCTTTTTTAAAGGGTGAGAGAAGCAGGGAAGCCCATTTAGGGATTAGGGGGGTCTGAAACCATCACTGACCAAAGTTGTCTTATGTTGACATTGAGCATTCTTCCTAAGTAGGCCCAGCACCCAGTCTTGATAGGTTGAGCTTGTCCACAGCTGGGAAGCACTTCACTAATTTAGAAGATGTTCCAAACCACTGATCTAATGGTTTATCATCCAGAATAGCTGCACACAGAGCCAAAGGGATTCTGGACATGATGGGAGTGAGAGGTATGAGCTAAGAGAAACACTGACTACATTCTCTCTCTGAGCTTCTGTACGGACTTCTGGGTTTTCACCCAGCAAGTCCTAGCAGGAGAAAACTGGTAAAGAATCCAAGAAGTGTTAAGACCTGGTAGTTTAGCTTCCAATGTGGTGCCTTCAGGTTGTATCTTTATACAGTAATGTGAAGCATCATCTCTGAACAACTTGATCAGGGCAGTCAATTCATTTTGTCTAAGAGCAGCCATGGGATTACTTAAAGTCATGCTATAAAGCTTGGTTCCAATTTGATGTGTGAAAATTCTCAATGATCTTTTCTACCTGCTTCAGACAAGGTCTTCTTTCACCATTTTCTCATAACATTTTATGTGTTTCAGCTCCAGTGTCTCCAGGTGGCAAAGCATCACTTGGGATTTTCGATCTTCTTCCTTTTTATGGCGGACTCCCACATCAGAATAAATTTAGCAAAACATTGGTTAAAAAAAAAAAAAAAGCTCAATGAACTTGGCTAGGCATGTGTTGACACTTTCCTTCAATTTATACCTTTTTTTAAAAAACAACTTTTTTACTTCACCAACTAGAACAGCTTTTCTCAACCTATTTACCCTGGAGGAACCCTTGAAATAACTTTAAGGTCTCGGGGAACCCCTGCATAAAATTATTTTATCTATATGTTAAACCCCCCCCCCCATGTTTATATTTTTTAAAAATAGCCAACAACATGAGGGCAGGGGCTCAGCTACAAATGCAAATGACATACAAGACCACCGCATAAACAAGACACACAGCCAATAAATATGATATTTATAATAATTATGACAAAATAGATAAATGGAGATCTATACAGAGTTAAATAGAACGTCATGCATACATATGAAAAATACAATGTAGCCAAAGGTAGCAATACACTTATGGTAAGAAAATACCAAAATCTATCTAAATACATGGTGTAAATTTTTAAAAAGACATGGCCTCAAAAAACGTGACTCAAATTAAATGGGGTATATAACAATATATATGTATACAGTCAAGACCAAATTTTATGTAATTAAACTCTGGATGTATGAGCAAGTATTTTTTTTAAAAAACAAAACAAAACAACAACAACCATGATTTCTCATTGAATCCCTAGCAAGCTCTTGTGGAACCACAGAGTTCTAGGGAAACCTAGTTGAGAAACCCTGAACTAGAATTCTTGGTTTATTTCACAAACTAAGCTCAGTAGCCTTTTTGTTTCTGAAGTCATCTGTTGCTAGGAAAATAAACACGTGACCTGTGTGAAGCCACAGGCATTCATATCAACAGGAATAGTGTAAAGGTAGGAGACAAAGATTTTGCTGAAAAGGTGAGCACTGAGGAAGGGGTTTGAAGAGGAAAGACAACAGGATGATGTTGATATTGATGTGAATGAAGCTATGCCATTCAATGTGAGAGACTCTTATGTCAGTGAAATTATGGAGGTGCAGCCATTGTAGCAGAATAGCTGTCAGCTGGTTAATGGACTCACACTTGTCCAAGATACTGCAGAAAAAGAACCCGATGGCAATTTAGTGATCCTGCTTGGAGAAATGCATATGGTGGCAAACCAAGATGCTGATCAGGAAGCCTCAAGTAGAAAAGGAGAGCACTGACTAATAGTGGGATCAAAACTGACTTACAATATACCGTATAAACTCAACTAAAAGTCAACCTCATGTATAAGTCAAGGGCAGGTTTGGGGACAAAATTATGGATTTTGGTATGACCCATGGATAAGTCAAAGGTAAAACCTAGGGACATGTAACAAAAGATCTCAAGGATGAAGCAAAGGAAAACAATGCCAAAGAACTTATAAAATTTCAGCAGGCATAACTGAGCTCACACTAAGGGCTGGATGGATGAGAGCATGGGATGTGTGTGTCAGTGCTTCCAGGACAGTTTACACACTTCCTTTCCCCAGGGGATGGTTCCTTTTTTAATAAGAGTTGAAGTACAGTACTTACATTGACCCATGAATAAGTCGACTCAGGTTTTTGGAGTCAATTTTTTGTCTAAAATTTCTAGACTTATATATGAGTATATAAAGTAAGTTAAAACAAAATAGATAAAACAATATGTGGTGCAAAAGCTAAAAAAGCATTAAAGAATCAAGCAAGTTAAGACAATAACTTAACTTAAAGCAATCAACACATATTATATATTAAGCACATATTATATATTAAAAAAAAGCACCCTTATTGCACAACCTTCTACCACAACCACTTAAAGCCTGAAGGCTTGGTTAAGTAAGAAAGGCTTTGCCTTCTAGTGAAAAGGGGGCTGAATGAGCCTCCCTTGGAAGGGAATTCCATAGCATAGGACAGGGGTAGGCAACCTTTCCCCTTTAAGGGCCGAGGGACTTCAGCTCCCAGAAGCAGTTGGCCAATAGCTCCTGGGATTCTGGGAGCTGAAGTCCCTCGGCCCTTAAAGGGGAAAGGTTGCCTACCCCTGGCGTAGGAGGAGCTATCAAGAAGGCACTTAGATATGTCCTCATCAGATGAGCTTGGGGGAGTGGTGAGAGAGAACAAAAGCCCTCCCCTAAAGACTGTAAAACTCTGACAGGCTCATATGCAGAGATAGGGGCTTTCTGAAAGTCTAGACCTAAGCCATATAAGGCTTTATAGATCCTAACTAGCACTTTGAATTTGAACCAGAAATAGACTGGTAGCCAGTGAAGTCATCTCAACAAGGGACGTATGTGGTTCCTATAACCAGCCCCAATCAGCAATTTACCTGCAACATTTTGGGCATGTTGATGTTTCTACACAGTTTCCAAAGGCATAACTTTGTTTCTAGGATCGAGCAAACTGGAATTATACACTTTGCTTTGGAGGGCATACCAGAAATGTGGAGGGACCATATCACAGCATTGTAGGAAGACAGCCCAAATAACATAATCCAATCCAAGTGACAACAATTGTTCCAATTCTGGAGCAGGAATAGTAAATACAGTAAGCAGTTCAGTTATACATCTGCCCACAGAAGGCGCTTCCACCTGTTTGGAGTTTCACACATCAGTGTGGGTGGGTGGGTGGTGGTGGTGGAGGATCTTCCCATCGTACAAACAGAAAAAAATAATAATCTGAACTTAACTAGTTAAATTGTCCATCAAGTAAAATTTGCAACAAGTGGAAATCACATAAAATCAGAATCAGTGTCATATAGTATGAGGTGGAAAGGAAAGAAGAAGCAAACAAATAATTATCTTTCAAATCCTAGAGATATTCAGTATTCTATACTAACTCTCCCCGATGCTAGTTTGCAAAAAAATAAAAAAAATAAAAAATAGACCAAAATGAAATAAAACAACAACAACAAAGCTTGAAGATGCACTGTCTTCACAAGTTCTTTCAAGTACTTCATTTATCTCTGTTGACATGAGTCTTGTATTAGAAACACACAAATCATATTGATAAGCTCTAAGATTTTATTAACAAAAGATTTCCTGTTTGAGACTTTGCAGTTAGAAAACAAACATTCTCTTTCCAAGAATTCAAAGAAGACTTCCAAACATCTGCAAATATTGTTTAAGGTTTCTCAGAGATCTTTCAAATGCATGCTTCACCCGCGGCAGCAGTTCTCAGCTGCCACTGCCAAGAAGAGACTGAGGAGGCAAAGCATGCATATACTGGCCAAAACTGCTGAGCAGCAGCTGAAGAGGCAGAACCTGAGCCAGCAAAGATCAGTGATGCTGTCAGCCTGTGGACACTGATATGAACACAACATGACAGCACCTACCTGCACTGTGGAAACAACATAACCACAGGAAAAGTCAAATTCTTGGGTCGGGTACCATCTGTCTAGTAACTGCTCCAAAGAGACTTCAAGTCAGAGGGAAATGCCAGTGGTTCAAAACTGGATGTTAACACCACAGCTGAGAATCTTCCTGTTCTTTAAAATTACTATATATATGACTCCAGGTGGACAATCCCATGCTGTTCTTCTTGTTATTTTCGTTATGTGCCTTCCACTTATGGCAACTCTAATGTGAACCCAACATGGGGTTTTCTTGGCAAGATTTGTTCAAATGGGGGGTGGGTGGGTGGGTTGCATTTGCCTTCCTCTGAGACTGAAAGTGTGCTATTTGCCCAAGATCATCCAGTGGGCTTCCATGGCCAAGCGGAGATTTGAACCCTGGTCTCTGGATTCATAGTCCAATGCTCAAGATACTACACCACGCTGTCTCTCAATCCCATGCCACTGTTTCCTATATAACACCCTCAGTCTGGACAACTCATCACTCAAAGTGGTCACTAGGCTTCCCCATCCTGGTACCCTCCAGGTACACTGAACTTCAGCTCCCATCAATCCCAGACAGCATGGCCGATTGTCAGGAATTTGGGGAGCTGTACTGTAAAATATATCTGGAGGTACCCATGCTTTCCTCCTGGTCCTTTGGATGGCTTGCAAACCCACTGTCCCTGTGATGTATTTATTGTCTTGCATTAACACTTGCTGGCACTTGTCAACTAGTATGTCAATATTTATTTTCCTCTCTCAGGTACTGTATGGTTTTTGCAGATACGGCAGTATGTACCTCACTAGAGATCACTTCTGTTTTTGTGTAGAGCAACGAAGTAGTTTAGATGGATCAATACTGACCTGTGAATAAACATGCAGGTGAAGCTGGGGTGCAAAGGTCATGTTCGGAGAAGAGAACCATATCCAAACATTGTTCAGTTTAGATTTTTCACCATGAAAAATACTGCAACATTATAAGGCTTGCATCAGATCCACACAGCAATTCACTTCAATGATGGATTGGCATTCCTATGACTCCTATCTTCAGGTTACAAGAGGCATTAAGTGGCTTGTTCCTTGGATTTCAATGGGAGTAAATGGAGCTTCATTGCACTTGAACTGTTATTGAAATATGGCTGTTCATCCCACCGTCTCTCACCTCTGATCCAGGTCTGTTGCTAAAAATGAGCCTTTTCCCCAAACTTTGGGTACTGAGTACTGCATAAAAGTTTGTGCATTTATCTAATGCAAGGATGGAGGACAACTGATTCTTCAAAACTTATTGCACTGCAATTCCCATCAGTCCCAGCCATGATAGGCAGTAGTAGGGGATGACTGGAGTCGCAGTCTACCATCTGGAGATCCACTCATTCCCCAGGTAATACAAGTCATGTTTCAGTGGAAAACTGCCGTTCAGTGCTATATTTTGACTTGACACTACTATATGTTTTATGTCGCAAGTTGGAAAGTACTCTTATGAAAATTAGATTAAACAAGTTGAAACACACAGCAAAATCACAAAGAACCGAGTTTGGCACAGCTGTTTGGTAGCCTGCTACTGCAGACTTGATAGTATTGCTGGAGTCTGCTTGGCAGAGTAGAGCTCTCCTACAAATCCACAATGCGTTCTGGCAAGTGTAGTTCCAGGTGGGCAGCTTTCAAGATTCCTAGAAGAGGCTCCCTTTTGTACCTTCCCTTCCTCTATGTTTTCTGTGGGAAGGATATGAAGGCTTCAGGTGCTTTAAAGCCAAGAAGCAGATGAAAGGCAAGATATACTGACTTCTTTTTTAAGGTTCTGGAGCTTGAAGCATTCACTCCTCTCAGGGTAATATCCTTTAGCCCTCAGAAACTCATCTGATCAGATAGAAGCACTCACCAACCTTTAAGGGGGTGGTAGGGAGGAATAACACTTTTTCACAGTGCAGTGCATTTTTTTTCCGAGCTTCTGAAGTCTTCTTGTTATCCCGCACCATCTGTTTGTGTTTGTGTGTGTACTTGTGTGTGCTCCAAGCCTATGGAGGTCTCTCCATCCAATCCAGTCTTTCCTCCCGGAGGGTGAACAATCATGCACTGTGCAGTTTGCTGCAGGTGTCTCTGCGTTTCAGCTGGCCTCTGTTTATTATTGGTTTGCTGTGTACAGGAAGGCAGGCCAGGCCACCAGCAACAAACTTGTGCAAGTCGGTCAGGGAAATGAAAACAAAGCCCTACAGCACGAACCTTAGGGTCTGGGACTGTGCTGGCATGGTCTTGCTCCGGTTCCTCTTGAGGTGCTACTTAAAAATTGTTCCTTGTTTGACTTGGAGAGAACTTCACACACCAAAAACAGGGCCCATGTGAGATATATGCAAGACAGAAACCAGATGGAAGCAGGTGTTCTGCTCTTTTCATTTCAGTTTTACTGAAGAATACTTCCTCCAACGAGTTTTAAGGTACCCCCCTCTCCCTTCTTTAGAAGTATATTTATACAATTTGTTTTCCACTGGGGGAGTGCAAAAATAATGAAGCAATCATTTGCTTCTTTTTGAACTTTATTGTACCCATACCGATGACTTTTTAATGGGGGGGGGGTGCCAGGGAGGAGACATAATCTCTCTTACAGTCAAATGAAACAACAGTGGGAGGATAGGCAGGTGTTAATTTAAAATATTTTCCTAAGCCATTTGATCCTCTCATGCTTGTTGAGAGGGGGGAAAAGGAATGGTTTTTCTAACCTTTATAAAATCACTGTAGTCATTGCCAGCCTATCCTGGCACCATCTCAGGCTCCTGCAAAGGACGAGATGGAAAAGCCTCTGCTAGGGGCAATGGCTATTTCTTTTTACATGTGCAGCTGCCTAAACTAGAGCCACAAGAGCTCTTCAGTTTAGACTTTCCCTACAAACTACATTGGCTCCCAATGTACAGAAAGAGACCTATACTTTGCCATACAGGCAGCAAATCAGCAACACTCATACCTTGACATTTTGGCCTCCTTGAGCTTTACTTCTGGATATCTTTTTATTCAACATGTAGGGTAGCATTTTTTCCCCTGCACCATCTCCTTAATGCCTCCACGAATATTAGGATATCTGTCAGTCAGAGCAGCTCTACAACTCAACTGATGTTGTAGATGCATATCTATAGGAATTCTACCTGCCAAACATAATGGTGCTGCTCCCAACAAAGCCATTTCCCCAAGTTTGAAATCTCAGGCAACTGATAGAGTTGGGCAATGACTGTGCTCCTCATGCCACTTGACAATTACTGTATATTGAAGACATCCTCAGAAAACACAAAACCGTCTGTAAGGACTGACATTTGAATATTGACCTAGCTTTCATGGTTGTGGGTAGCTCATATGTTTCATGACAAATTCATGATAGTCTCTTCTGTCTGGCTTAACCAGATGGTTTTTAAATTGTGAATTTGAAATTATGAATTTTAGATGTGGATTGTTTTAATATGTGCACATCTTATTTATCCTTTTAAAGTTATGTGTGCTTTAACTGATGTTGTTTGTTTGTTAATTGCTGTTGTCTCCCACCTCAATCCATAGGGAGAGGTGGGAAAATAATAATAATAATAATAATAATAATAATAATAATAATAATAATAATAATAATAGGGCTGATAGTTTGCTGTCACCATGGATATGCTGCATAATCTTTCCTTCTGCCTAAGACATTTGGATTTATTTATTTATTTAGCTATTTTGTAATTTTTCTCCCTTCAGTTTTAATCTACAAGCAATTTGGTTCCCATGAATAAAATGTTTACTTTTATTTATAAAGCTGCATTTTGCCTACCCATGTCAGCAATTAAAAAAAAAAAGGATAAGGTGACACACCAGTAGAGTGCTAAAGCAGTGATGGATGATTCTGCTTCACTTCTGTATTAGTGGAAGGAGGCAGGAATTGCCTCTGTGAAGACTCCAAGATTTTCTCTGGGCTGATACAAGGGCCAAATGCATGGCAATGATAGGAGAAACAGATGGAGGAGCAGGGACACTAAATTACCTTGGCTCACACAAGCAGTGTAGAATCATAGAATCACAGAGTTGGAAGATACCTCAAAGGCCATCCAGTCCAACCCCTGCCATGCAGGAACTCACAATCAAAGCATTCCCGACAGATGGCCATCCAGCCTCTCTTTAAAGACCTCCAAGGAAGGAGACTCCACCATACTCCGGGAGAGTGTATTCCACTGTCAAACAGCTCTTACTGTCAGAAAGTTCCCCCTAATATTGAGGTGGAATCTCTTTTCCTGTAGCTTGCATCCATTTTTCCGGGCACTATTCTGTGGATCAGGAGAAAATAAGCCTGCTCCATCCTCAATATGGGCCTCTGTAGATGAGCCCAAAGGGGTGGCAAAGAGCCACCCCAGGGAGCGGTGGATTGGGGCCGCTGCTCCTGCACGCCTCAGCCCCAATCCTCCCTTCTGCTGCCTGGAAAAGAGTGGCAAAATGCATCTCCTCACCCTAAGAGCTGGCACGTGGCTTTTTAGCGCCCCTTCCAATGCAGTGTGTCAAAACACTGCACCAGAAGGACTTCCTGACGGCGCATGCTGTGCATAATGGCACACGGCATCAGGACGTCCTCAGCATGGGGTTGGGGCGGCCGGTGTGCAGCTGCCCCTTCCCATCTCTGCCTCCAAGCCGGCCCTTTGGGCTGGTCTGTAGAGGCCCTTAGATATCCTTTCAAATATTTAAACAGGGCTATCATATCACCTCTTAATCTTCTCTTCTCCAGGCTAAACATACCCAGTTCCCTAAGTTGCTGGGTACCATACACCAAAAGTAGTAGAATTCAAAGATATAGCCATGTTAGTCTGTAGAATCAGTACGTACAAAGATCTTGTAGCACCTTTGAGACTAACTGAAAGAAATTGGCTGCATGAGCTTTCATAAAGTCTACTTCCTCAAATGCATCTGAAATCTCATGCAGCCGACTTCTTTCTTTCAGTTACTCTCAAAGGTGCCACAAGATCTCTCTGCATACACCAAAAGGATACACAGAATTCAATAATTATTTTTATCATTTTGAATAATTATCCAATTCAAGAATCATCATTTTGAATAATTATTACTGAAGAATTATTCCTATTCATTTGCCCTAGTATCAAACCCTTCAGGGAGTGTCATAGCTTCATATGTTTAACACTGTATCAAAAGCCAAAGCCTGATAAGGACAGGATGAAAATCAAGAGTAAGAAATCACACAAATCAAATCTTTCAGTGCCTTTATTTTTATTTTTAATGGTACAAGCCCATTTTTAACAGTCCCCAAGTGTTTACTGCTTTTGCCCAATGATTTACCCTTGGTTTTTCTTAGATGCAGCTGTTAACCATTAACTTTTTCACTGGGGCATTCAACTTTCCCTTATCTACTTACCTGTACTTATACACAGTATATGCTGTCACATTGCATAACCTCTGGTCAGCAACTAACTCATTTTTAACAAGGGCCATATTTTAACTGAAGAAGGGCTAAAGGCCCAGCAGCCTAAGCAAAGAAGCCATTTCATTCCCTCTTCTCCAGAACAAACAACAACAGGGACAAAGGTCTGGCACATTTTTCCATAATGCACCATAAATACTCATTCCAATTTCACTACATCTGACTTATAAACAGAATGGAACAACTGAGGTACACTGTAGGAGAATTCTGGCAGTGGCTGCATATGCACTGCAGAAATAATCCGGGTTGACCCCACTTTAACTGCCAGGGCTCAGAATTCCCAGAATTCCGGGAATTGTAGTTTGTTGTGGCACCAGAGCAGAGCAGATTATTTCTGCAGTGTGGATGGGATCAGAATCACTACTACTGCTTCTGCGTGCACCTTCATCTCAAGAAAGAAAGAAGTTGTATAAAAGTGGAAAGAGGTGAATGAAAGGCCATGCTGGAGGTCTTCTGGGCTGGTTTAGGCTCTTAGGCCTCCAGTCACCTATCCCCCTAACATAATTGTATGAATCATCTGATGTTCACAAGTTCAATGGAAAACTTACTGAAGTTAGGGAAAGGCATGTTTTGCTTTTAGCGAGTCTTGGATGCAACCCAGAACACTGATGCCAACTGCCCTTTGATTTGAGTGTATTATGGATATAGAACTGTCATCATGGCAATTATGTTTTCACCTCCTTGTGTATTTTACACCTGTGGTTTCTATCACCAAGGGGTGTGTGTGTGTGCATTTGCTGTGTGGGAATTTCCCAGATTTAAAAGCGGCCTTATGTTTTCTACTCTGAACCTTTTTTCTCACCAGTTACAAATAATTACACAGCAATTTAGAGTTATACTGCCTTTGTTGGCCATACAGATGTGTCAAGTACTGGGCACATGCTTGCAGTTGCTTCTGGACAAAAAATATATACAAGACCTAGATGCATCACATGGGGTACATTCAGTTTCCAAAATCAGGACTGTATGCTGCACCTCTTTGGCACCACTTAGAGGTCTCTCTCCATATTATATGCTTTTATTATGCAGTTATGGTGTTGATGGTGAATGATAAAGATCAACTCATTTAAAATGTGGTGCTAGAGAAGTGTCCTGTGGATACCATGGATCAATTCCTCCTGCAGTAAATGGCTCTGAGAGCAAATCAAGACTGAGCTTTCACTAGAAGCCAAAATGCCTAAACTGAGGCTATCATACTTATGCGATTACATGAAAAGATGATAACACTCAGTAAAGTTGAAGGCAATAAAAAAAAAGGAAGACTATACTACATATGGATTGACTCAATCAAGGAAACCATGACTCTGAATTTGCAAGACCTGAAAAGAGCTGTTGACTAGGCATCATAGGGAGCACCATGTCGAAGCTGATTTGACAGCAAACAACAACACGATGAACAATGCAATTCTGGAATCATGATGAAATAATAGCTGTTTCAGAATACCAGCAAACACTAATGCAGCTAAACC
>CM034708.1:12760545-12783167 GCA_020142125.1 Phrynosoma platyrhinos | reverse complement strand
GTTTAATCAAAATGATATGTCCTTCTCATTCATGTTCATCAGAACACCAGTCAAGTACAGCTATGAAAAATAAAATAAAATCACAAGATAGAGATCCCTTCCCATATAATTATAGGGTGTGCCACTATGCAGATGTCTTCATGGAAAGCTAGAGCAGGCCACAATTAAACAGAAGAATCATACAGCAAATGTGGTTACGAGCAAATTGGCAGTCGGGGGGAATCCTGGAGTTTATTTTAAAATTTGACAGTTTAGTGTATAAATAGGTATAGAGCTTTATGCAGCTAGACATTTTGAACTGAAATTTTCTTTCCGAACTGATGGAATTAATCTGGTCCCAATGTATGTAAAGCAGAATGTTTTTTTGGGAAATTATTATTTGCTAAATACCTTAAAGGCATCAGATCCTGTGTGATCTTGGAAGCTATGCAGGGTCAGCCCTGGTTAGCACTTGGATGGGAGAATGCCAATAAATACCAGATGCTGTAGGCTATATTTCAGAGGAAGGAACTAGCAAAACCACTTCTGAGTATTCCATGACTATGACCACCCAAAGGAATGCATGAGGTTGCCACAAGTTGACAGGCGATTTGAAGGCACATGCACACACATAAAGTCAGGATAGAGAAGATGCTACACACTGCACTTGCCATGTATTTGAAAGGTCTAATGTGAATATGAGCAGAGCAAGCTAAATACAAAATACTGCAAAAGATTCTATCCACAAACTAAAGTACACAGACATTAATGCCTTGTGGCATCACTAGACATGACAGTAGGAGATTTGTGGAAAGATACAGAACTCCCACTGTTTTTTTAAAAGTTAAATAGTACAGGGAGAGTGCATCACTCTCTCTCATTCTGTATGTGTGCTCAAATGAGAGGCAGACAGACAGACAGTTGGAGAAAGTCTCCCCCTTTTTTTTTCTACCACATCTTTCTTCTGATAATAACTGTCGCTCTGTCAAAAACTGTTACTTACCTTGCAGGCCAAAACTGAAGTTGTACGTATAACTTTTTCTCCTGCACTGTCAACTAACTGGATGCTTAGAACATTGGGAAGAGTGCATATGTGTCTAATTTAATGCATAAAATGTATTGCTATTAAAATATAGGGACTTGTGATTGTGTTTGCAGTATTCAATTATAGTTGGCCCCACAGAACCCAGAGTGAATTAATACATACATGTGTAGGTGAAAGGAGGGAAGAAAACAATAATCCTAAATAATAGCCACATTGCACAAAAATAATAGCCTTCCCAGATGAAAATCTTGTGTGGTGGCATTCCCAAAGAGGGTTGCCATCATTTTAGCTGGTTTTGTTCCAGAGCATGGAATCCCAGGTGTATGTTTTAGACAGTAGTTCAAAGATGATCAATGACTACCAATCAGAATCTAACCCAACCCTTTGCTGATGCAGGAAATCTACAGCATCCCTGTGACAGATGTTTCTCAGCAGAGGCTGGCTGACCATTTTCTTGGCAAGATTTATTCAGAGGCCATTGCCTTGATCTTGAATTTTCTCCAAGCTTTCTGTACAGAGCTCACAGACCACTACTGATCCATGGGGCCACCAATTGGGAAAATCAGCATTAAAAGATTATATTTATATAAAATAAACCCAAAAGCAATCCTTCCCCCCTCTGACTCGGCAAAGATATGAATTCTTCTTCTCCCCACCCATGTTCTTTTAACTCACATTAGATTCTCTCTGGTACATACATTATTTCTAGTAATAAAAAATTATGCAAGTGTATCTTAGTTAAAAGCATATATAATAACAAACGAGCCAACAAGATAATCCAGTAATCCTGGAGGCAAATATGAGTAAAGCTGTAAAACCTGACCTTATCAGGAAATAATCAGATTTTAGTGTGTACCACAACTTTTTTTTTTTTGCTTCAGATTCACATTTCTAAGAGGAGTGGCTTACTGTTTCACTTTCAAGTAAATCAGCAGTGATGAACTAGTAATTTGTCATTATGAATTCATTACTGTGGTGAAACTATTTAATTGTTAGCAGAGAGGAGAGAAGGGAGGGAATCCAGAAACAACCAGTTTAGCAATGAAAGCTCACTGAGCAAAGAGGTCCTCATATCACATTAGGTAAGTGTGCAGGAATATTTAATTTGCTTATTGCATTATTACAGATATTTTCCAATGACCATATTCCAATCCAGGGCCTTTTGATATGGTGGTGAGCAAAAGGCTAAACCCTCAAGACTAGTTAAGCTTTCTGACATTTGAAAGTGCACAGTGGCACAGAACTTTGACAAGATAATTTGCTAAACTTCTCACAACTCCACACTTAAGACCTTGCAATCTAAAAAAAAAAAAAAAACTGCTTTCATAGCATGTGGTGAAAACCTACCTTAGACTGCAGGCAAAGACAGAGTCCCCAACTTTATGTTAGAAGGGACAGGAAATAGACCCTTAAGGACACAAAACGTCTGTCACTGTCATTTTACTAGATTAACTGTTTCAAGTGTTCTGATCCATTATAAACATGTCCTCAGTTAACTGGGAAACAGTTTTTTTTTTGAAGTAATATTTATAGCATGAGTTCTGAGAAGACAATAAGATCAAAGACGCTATCTTAAAATTGCCCTTCCTCTTTGGAACTATCAAGAAGGCTATGATAAGATATTGCCTGCTGCAGTGTATGCATGAATTATACAGAAGCAAAGAAAGCACCGTTTCTTCTTCACAACCATTTAATTGCATTTTATGGAGAGTTGTACCATTAAATCCCATTTACCCAAGAAAATCTGTACTGCCAAGCTTCTGTTTATTAATTGATTTACAGTAATACAATTTCAGTGGGTTCTTGGTGTCCGCTAGGTTTTGGTTCACACACACACACCAGTGGATGGGCACAAGGTATTGTGGATGCTCAAGTTCCACTATATATAATGACATAGTAAATGATATCCCTTATATAAAATGGCAAAATCAAGGTTTGGGAATATTGATTTTGTCTATGCACACACACACACATACACAGTTGCCCCTCTGTTCTTGTGGACTTCAAGACCGGAGTTTTACATATTCACAGAGTGGTGACCTCTGTTTAAATCAATGGGGTGCGCCTCATATCAAGCCTATGGGGCTTGAATATTCACTAATCTCCGTTTTTGCGGGGGGGGGGGTCCAGAAAAAATGGAGGGCCAACTGTATATATATTTAAAAATTTAAGCCATGGATGGTTGAAATCATGGATAAAGAATCTGTGAATATGGAGGGCCAGCTGTAATTGATATATTCTTTTACTGTGGGACAAAAATAACAATACCATGTGCCCATGCAAAAAGGTTAATCATTTTATCAGCTTCTCGCCATTTTGATGCTTCTGTGATTAAGCAAACCAAACACTGGTATCCTCATTTCTTTGTCACATTCCAAGCTGCTAAAGCATTGAAACCTGTTCCAGAACTTATTTCATACATAAATCCACATTTCATTTCTCCTCGTCCCATAAAATATTTACTTTTGGAGATAACTAGTGATAAAATCTGAAGCTTACTCTCCTCTGTCAAACAGCTTTTTGTTTTATTTTCCAATTTGGGAAAAGGGAGGACAGCTCTCCTATTGGGACGGCAATTGAAATGAGGAGTGGGAGTTCTTCTCAATGACTGTAGTGTTTTGGGGGGTTTTCTTCTTCAGATCTTGATAGCTTTCTTGGAGGTCCTTCTAAAGATGGCAGCATTCCAAGTTCAAAGGCATACAATACCACACTCTAGCACAGCTGAAAGCCATAACTGCAAGGCAGACTCAAAAGGTTTTAGAAAGCTTGAAGACTAACCCAAATGAACCAAATGTCATCCTTGCTTGTGTTGCAGATGCTGTTGAACACTCTTTGAGAAATCTTTAATTTGTTTCATCTTATAAAAAAAAATATGACAAAAGGAGAAGAAACAGAAAGTGGGATGGATGGTAATGCAAGTACTATGCTTTAAGTATATATGGTGAACTGCACCCAATCTAGAAAATAACCACAAATGCATTTCTTAAGAATTCCATCCATTGCATACTTCATGGAAATACTGATCTTCCCATCAGCAAAAAACACATGATTTTATTATGCTAAGCTACATATTTAACCAGCATTCTTTAAAAAGGGGGAAACTGGAAATAAGTATGGAAGTGTTGGGGTCATCATTTTATAACAGTCTTGTTACTGTTCTTTTCAAAAGGAGGACTACTCCCTGGTTGTCAACAGTTGGATTGCACTTTTGAATGACTCCTGTACAGAAATCAATTTTGGAATGTTTTGACAGAAAAAGAAAGATGACATTTACTACTTATGGTTTACAATATTCTGATTATCAACTATTAAAAAATCTAAGTTATTAGATATCCTCCAGTAAATGAGAATAGAAAGCTATAGAATAAACACACAAACATTCAACCTGCCTAGAATAAACACACAAACATTCAACCTGCCTAGGTCCAAATAATGTTACAGGGATGTAAGTCTTTGCTTATTTGCAAACATTTTCTTCTCATTGAGTAAAAGTACAAGTGTTTTATGCATTTTTCAATTATATTCCATATTTTGGAAGTCTTTTCTGAAATTTCTCAAAACTTTCTGCTGTGCAAAACAATTGAGTTTCCTGCAAAACAACATGTTTGTGCAAAATCCCACTGCATTTTGCTCAAAATACATTTTTGTGTAAAAATAAATGGGTTTTGTGCAAAGAAGGAATTGAAAAATGAGTATTCCTCGCCTAACAAAATCCTATTAAATTTGTGCGGTCACCATATGTCGACAGCCAACTTGAAGACACATACACACACACACACTTTTCTACAAACAGAATTTTTGTGCTCAAAGAACATTTTCTGGCTATTGCTGTGGCTGCTGCTAAAAGAAAACTTCTAGTCTCTTAATTTTTGTACGGGGATGAAAAATCTCACAGTGGTTGACAGCTATTCTTAACAAAGTGCCTCAGCTTATCCTTGCTGGAAAAAAAAAAAAGAAAAACTGAATATCTGTTCTATCCCTACAGAGTTTTTGATACAATAAAGAGAGCTACTTTTCAATTTTTCAAAAGGGATATATCTAAATTGCAGTTTAAAATAAACCATTCTATTCTTGATCATTTGAAATGCGGTGCTCATTTGAAATATGCTACTGGAGGAGAGTCTTATGGAAAGCCATGAACAGCTAAAAAGACAAATAAATGGGTCCAAGAACAAATTAAGCCTAGACTCCAAGATGACTGAACTGAGACTGTTGTACTTTGGATATATAATGAAAAGACATGATTCACTCGAAAATACAATAATGCTTGGCAAGGTGGAAGATAGGAAAAGAGGACTGAGGGCCTAAGCAGACGGGCGGCCGTGGGCCGCCCTGGCAAGGTGCGGCATGGCACTGAGGCATCCCCATGCCTAGATCCAGCGGGGCACCATCGGCGCCCCTGAAAAGGAGCGCTAAAATAGCGCTCCTTTCATATGCCGCTGAAAGTGTCCGGATGCTGCGGCGGGAGGTCCTCCTTGGAGTGCCAGCCGTGCGGAGGCCGGCGGCTCCGAGGACAACCTCGGGAGGGGGATGGGGTGCCGAGCGTGCGGCTGCCTCTCCCCTTCCCTGCGCCGAGTATGGCCTATTAAGCCATCTGCTTAGGCCCTCAGTCAAGGTGGCCACATCCAGGCTTCTCTGTAAGAGAGCACTGGTGTCACAACAAACCACAATTCCCTGAATTCCACAGTGTTAAGCCATGGCAGCTAAAGTGGTGTCAAATTGGATTATTTCTGCTGTGCGAATGCAGCCTTGGAAATCTCTCATTCATATGGTCACCATAAATTAAAGTTCACTTGATGGCAATTTACAACAATTCTGGTTAAAACTAATTGCAATTTTCATTTGTTTACTGAAATTATATTAATTTTATTATTTAATGATTAATTACATTAATTAATTAATGATATTAATTAGTTTTTATGTCTTTTTAAAGCATTCAATTTTCCTTTAGAGCAAAAAGAAATCTGAACTTTTTTTAAAAAAACAAAAACAAAACACCAACAAACCCTTTCCCTTTCCAGTGGAAATAGCAAATTCTGACAAATGCAAAATGCAAAATGTGGGCTACAATCATATACTCATTCACTTACTTCTGAGTAGACATGTACAGGATTGCACTGATAAATCCCCCTGTCCTAGCAATTGATCTGCTTCAGTGAGTTTCTCTTTTATGAATTAGTAATTGTTAATCTTAAATTTGAACACATGCCAGAATATTTTGCTGAGACATCACTGTGTGTAACAATTTAGACAGTTTAGAAGCAACACATGTTCTCCCAAGTTCCATCCCTTTAACTATTTGAGATAGGAATATTTATACAAAAACAATGAGGATGGAGCAGTTCTGTGAATGCATGTTTTGTTCTTCTCAGTCCATCCACTCAGTGGAGCTTACACTGCTACTTCTGCATCAGAAGTCCCACAAAGCCTTTGTATGCTTCACCTGAAATTTTAATCTGCAGCAATGAAAGTGCAGATTTTGGTTCCAGGTGAGAAACAAAAGCACAGTAACCCTCCTTAAAGCAAGTTAATCAATGCAAACAAAATGAAGTTATTGTTGTGTGTTTTTTTAAGAAAATGCAAATGTAGGTCATGGGAAACTTTTACAAATTCTGAAAATACAGCTGGACACCTAGCTACTTTCTGCCATCTGAATAATGAAGAATAAGAATTGCCAAGATGGATTAGGCCAAGATCTATCTGTTCCAACTAATAACAAAGATGTTTGAAACTGGAGCACCACCCAATTATGAAAATATTATGGTGAGATATGCTGAAGCAATATGCTCCAGGTTAAATGAGATAATGAATTTCTTATCTAATGGTCATACGAGAAGACTGGATAAGTGTGTGTGTGTATATATATATATATATATATATATATATATATATATAATATGCGCGCAAAGGGCAGATTCAGGAGTGCTTTTCCAGATTGTTCATGGGTTGGAAGCAAGGCATTTACCTTTGGCATCAAAGCTGAAGCTGTGAGAAAACATGAAAATTGTGAAACAAATGTATTTGTTCCACCTGGAAGAAGAAATAGTTGACAGCATTCAGTTTGGAAAGAGGAGGGTTGCACCTCTGAACCTTAACATGGTGAAGAAAATGGAGTCGGGCATATAGTAAGAGCTCTCTGCCCTCTTTCTGAAAGCCTGTTTTGATTTATTTTGTTTTAAACAACCCCTGTGGATTCTTCTTTTGGATCAGAGGAGGATGGACACTGGGTTTCAAAATTCTGCAGCAATGAGTTGAAATAAAAATGCATTTGGATGAACTGGTCTAGAAATGGCAGACCTAGGGATCAGCTTTGTACCTCTGAGACCCTCTGTACCTCTGAGACACTTTGCACCCCTGAGACTATATTGCCAAAACACCCAAACACTAATAACAAAAAAACGAAGAAAAACCAGAACTGGTAAAAACAGTTTGTCTTCAACATTTTTCTCTAGTTGGTAGGAAGGCTAGATATGGAGTGTTCTATCATTTTAAAAAAATCCCAATATCTTTATCTAGGATGGTATTGAACTCATACAAAGCTGTCAAAACATATGGCACAATATACTAGCAATCTTTCTCTAAAAATACTATTTCTATAATCAAGTGTGGATGTGTTGTTCTGTTTGTTGGGGAAGAATATCTTGTGGTTTGGTTTTTATTCTTTCGCTCTTTTCACATTAGAAAGCATCTTGTGGAAAACATAATTTTCAGTTGGACTAAATAAATACGCTAAACTTATTTCTGTTTAATATGAATGTTTGAAAAAGATCAAACTCATAATTATATTTCAATTTGAAAAGAATATTTTCTGCTAGAAAAGTGTTGGTGGCAGTTCATTCTATTTTTGATGGCATTCTTGTTCTAAAAACCAAACCCTCAACATGACTATGAAACATGTTGGAATTTAAAGCAGGCATTTAATGGCATAAAGGGGAATCACTTTGCACTTTAGTGGCATGCCCCCAAGTGAAAAGTCACAGAAGAATGTCCACAGCTTCTGAAAGCTAATAGGCTCAGCAATCCCAAAATTGAGGTGGCAAAGAAGAATAGGGTAACCACTCACGAATTGACCAAAATAAAAAAAGAAAAGAAATAGGAAAAATGAAAAAAGGAAATGCATCACTCCACACCAAGAAAAGATAATTCAAACCTGCATAAAATTAGTGTAAATTTAAAAATTCAGAGAGAAAAGCACTGGGTGCCTTATATGCCTGCTCAGACTGTGGTTCAGGGGCTAACTCCTGATGGGCTACCTGCAACTTTTCCAAATGTTTTAGGGTTGTTTGTTTGTTTTTTGTTAGTTAGTTAGGGGTGGATTTTTGGGTTGTTTTTATTTTTTATTTTTTTGGCTAAGTGGAATGATTTAGAAGCAATGACTGCAATAAACAATGCTCATCCAACAATATCAGTCCAAGAAACAAAATGACAAGAAGCCAATAAGGGTACTTGCTTCCTCTGAAGCAACACCATGCAATTCCTGTGTCCTTTCAAGACTGCATTCTTGTTGTTCTGTGCCTTCAAGTCATTTCCAACTTATTGTGACACTAAGGTTGTCCCTATTGTGGATTTTAGGGGTCTGAGAGTGTGTGGTTCGCCCAAGCTCACCCAATGGGTTTCCATGGTCAAGCATGGAATCAAATCCTGATCTCCAGAGCTGTAGTCTTCAAACTACTACAACACGCTAGATCTCGCTGAAGATTGCATACCCCTTTCAAGGTTGCATACCTTACTTCTAAACTATTAAAATACAATACATTATAATATCCTCACATTTTATACAGAGGAGTATATTGCTCCCTTTGTTCCTACAAGGATTATATTGAATGGATTCAGGTAAGAAAACACAGAATTCTCCTTTGTTAGTTGCAGTGGGCCTGGCTCTGGTAGCAGTCAAATGAATAAACTGGTGTGGGAATAATGTTATCAGTCTGAAACTCCTGGGCATGCTGACTAAGACTGCTGGGACTTGCTGTCCAAGGTCTATGTAATTCGCACCCAGCTATAGCCAGTTTGTGAAAAGAAGGCATCTATCCTACTATGGGATCAACACATTTGATCTCTCCTTATTTTAAATCTTCTCTTAAATGATAAAAATTATCCTGAAATTAAAAGGGATTTTGTAAAACTGGAGTCTTTGATGTTGCAATTATGGTTCTGGTAAAAACAACAGCAGTCAATTGACTGACTATGGACTTACCCAGTTTACAGGCTCATTTTGTGCAGTCCTTGCTCATCTTGAACAAAATGAGAGGATTAATGCAATTGTGATCTCTGGAGAGAGGGTGAGTACTCAGCAACTGAGCCCATTGCTTTGTAGGCAGAAGTTACCAAGTTCTATCTCCAGTTAAAAGGGTAGCAGTTTATGAGAAAGACCCCTGATCCTGGAAAAGTGGCGTTTCTGCTAATTGTTGTTGTTCCTTGCCTCAATCCATGGGGAGAGACAGGTAAGAAATCATCATCATCATCATCATCATCATCATCCCATTTTAGATAAGAAAACATACTTTCTGAGTATTCTTCTTTCTCATATGTTCTGCTTCAATCTTAGGCTGAAGACATTAGCACGTTACGGTATATTAATACATAGCACTATTATCACCTTCTAGAGTAAGTTGCAGACTGCCAGAAATAGTGCAAATTGAGTCCACTTTAAGGGTTAGGGTTAGTGCTAGGGAATCATGGGAATTATTTTTTTTTCTGAGATATTGAGCCTTCTCTGTCAGAGAGCTCTGGTGCCACAATAAAATACAGTTCCCATGATTCCCTAACCCTAACCCTAACCCTTAAAGTGGACTCAATTTGCACTATTTCTGGCAGTCTGCAACCCCCCTAAGACATAAAGCCAATATTGCATTGTTTTATATATTCTAGAAAGTGTATATGGCTTACATATGTCACAAACATGTTTGCCCTATAGCATCTATGATCACAGAATCATAGACTTGAAAGGAAACGCAAAGGCCATCTATTCCAACCCCCTGCCATGGAGAAATACACAACTAAATCACTGCTGAGGGATGGCCATCCAACCTATGATGTACCAGCCTGCCTCAGCTCAAGGTTTTTAGCAGCTTGAAAAATTTCAGACTAACATTTATGAAAACTAAAATAACTATTACAACTAGTTCCCACACACCCCTTTCAGTATATGTTGGCTTGTTTCTCCAAGCTAAAAGCAAGAACACCTAGCACTTTGGCTCTTTAGCTATTGCCAACATATATTAATGTGCTATGAGTCAACCTCGATTGTTTTGATAGTGAACTTGCCCAGATATTAGTAGCAATAGTAAATATTTATGTCATGCTAGCATGTTGTGCCTCCAACCAACCAAACTGTTTCAAGTCTTTTAGAAAACGGAGCTAAGGAGAAACGCAATGAGGAATGTGTTATACACAGACCAAAATCATAGTCACACACAGTGCCCACTGCGCAGTTCCTAACTCATAGCTTGCATTCAGAAAGCTGTTGTGACCATAGTTGTTTCTTATAACCTATATAGTTTTTAAAATATCATGGCCAGGAAAATGCTAGGATCTTTGAACAAATGCATTATAGGACTGCAGACAGAGGAACCTATGGATAGAGTATTTTATATAATCAAGTAATTTTACAGCTTTCCTTCAAACTGACTAAATAAATGCACACTGCCTTTTCTTCCATATTCATAAAAAAGTAGACAGGAAAAAGAATCATATCTGGGCACTATAACACACATGCTACTGTTCTCCTTGTCCCATACTGACTAATTATGTTACATTTCTTTCACTACTTACATGTTTTCATTTTCTATTCCAATGTTTTTCAAGGGCAAGAAAATCAAAAGTATTTGCTAGTCGCCACCAGTCTGGTGTGAAAAATCCCACTTGCATTGGCTGCTCATAGAGCATGAACCTAACAGAATATCTACAGGTTCACGAAACAATAATAATTTGATTTGAATTTACAAGTTTAATGTAGCAGAGAAAAGTATGATAGATATTAAGCATTCCCCCCCCAAAAGGGCTGCCAACAAAGTTACCACAAACTTCAGTGTCCAGTATAATTAACTGCTGTTTTATTGCATCAAGAAAAACATTCTAACATGTTTTTCTTCTGCTTTGTCAATCAGTGATATTCAAATCCAATGTCAACTTATCCAGGTGGTCTAAGACCAAAGAACCCAGGTAGAAAAAGGTTTGATAGAAAACTTATTGGAGTGTCATATTCAATCTGCACCATATGGAATAGAGAAAATGTGCTAGCCATTATTCTTGGTTCATTCAAAGCCCGTGTTCACACTACCCATGCTCGGAAATGTGAACATATGTTCCTTTCTTATGGATCAAATGATTAGATTAAGGATTCTGTAGACATTATAAAGGAAGAATAAGTCTTTGAAGCTAAGGAGCAATGATAAAAAAATTACAATAGCTGATCAATCAATTTTGGTTTTGCTCAGTTTCTAATTTTGCCAATCTTAAATTCATTTTGTCTCAAACTGCGTCTGTTTGCTAATGTTTTAAGTCTCCATTAAAAATCCATGTGTTTTCATGAAAATTTATCTGAACATACAGATCAGCATAAGCCATTTTTTTGCCTAATGTACATGTTTTCTGTTTACTGTTTCCATGAGTATCATTCATATTTGTATATTGTTTTTATTATTTTTTCAAATATATGAATTTTAACACTCTTCTTTTTGGAGAACTACTGTACACAACTCAGCAAAGTGTGAATATGCAAAAGTAAATACATTTTGGTTGACATTCAGGAAGCAAAAGTTAGGTGAGATTATATTAAAATGTAAATCAAACAAAATTCTTCCTCATTCATATTCACAGTAACAATAAAAAGAATATTCACTGTTATTCATTTCATGGCTAACAAATGGGCTTCCTAACACTTGGGAAATCTGGTCAGGAAGAATAACACAGTGCTGAGAATTTTGCAGTCCCCCTCCCCTTGTGAACACTGTTCTGGTGCAAAGCTTCACTTTCCATACAAATTTGCAGGTGTGTGCACAAGACTACCAGGATTTAGTATAAAAATAGCAATTTTGAAAAGCCTCCCCTCCATATAGCAGCCCGGAAACGCTGTTTTGTGTGTGGAGTATAACATGGAAGGGCAAAATAGTCAAATGCTCACATCTCTAATTCACAGCAACTTTCTTGAAGGACAAGCCATGAAAGAGTTATGTTGCTTTTTGTGCTGTCCTTTAGTCTTGGCCCTTACCTGGTTGACTAGAAAAAAATCTAATTTCATGCAGAAATCTTGCTAAGCAAGGCATAGTTCTGCTTGCCTGACAATTCCCATTTATTTCAAAATAGCTCGCTAAGGGAAAGGGTTCCTAGTGGATTCTGCCCTTGGGCTGCTGCCTTGCATATCTGAAATTACTGATGTTGCTAAAGTTCGCTATTTCTGAATGAAGTTAACAAAAGTCTCTCTCTCTCTCTCTCTCTTTCTCTTTCATATTAAACCAATACTTTGTCATTTGTGGTGGCTGGCAATCTGTTTTAAGCCCCATCAAAGTGAAGGTTAAGCCATTAATGTTGGAAATGGCTTACTTGAAGGAAATGGCTTACTTAATATACCTATGTACCTATTAATACATAGGTATATTAATACATATACCTATGTATTAATCCAAGGCCCTCCTTCAAATGTTATGCCATTACCAAGTGAGGAAAAGCAAATAACTCAAGGAGAGAAGGGCTTTTTCAGGGGTAACACCCCACATGAAGAATGTCCACCCCAGAGATACTTGTTGGCAGATGTTTTCTTTACTAAGTGTTACTGTCAGTCTTTCTCATCCCTCATACATTTAATGAACTATTTCAGTGCTTTCACACCTTAATACTTATATTTTGTTCCAATTTTTACTTTATATGCTGCATTGCTTTTATACCTTGCTTCTGTTTTTATCTTGTTTTTTTATTATGTGGTAATTTTATCTTTCTTCACTGTTTTGTGTTTTACATGATTAATTTACCTGCAATTCATTGAGATAACTCTGCTGATCTAAAATGTTTGAAGTTTGTGAAATTTTCATGGGAGTCCCTCATAAAAAGCTCATTGATTTCAAATTTCACTCACTGCTAATAAAATACTGTATTTCGGATCTGGGAGATATATGAAACAATCCATACATTAATATTTCTAAAGCAAAATTATACCTGCAAGTAATTCCTATCCTTGTATACATGTAGGAATGTATTGCTTGTATGATTAATACACACAGCAAAACTTTTCAGCTTGCAAAAAGATATGAAAGAATGTTTCCATCTGCCCACACCTGCACATAATCCTCACCTGTGCATCATGCCAGCTGGGAGGGCTTGCACATGTGACTATGATACTTCTGTTAAGTCTATTATTATATCCATATCCATATATTACAGTTGCCCCTCCCTGTTCGTGGAGTTGAAGTCCCACTCTTCATGGGAGGGACCAGCGGGGAGGAATATAATGGCGGTGTGTGCCCCCCACACACACACCACAGGCATGCATGCCATTATTTTCAATGGGGCTCGAATATTTGCGAGCCACCATTTTTGCAGGGTGTGTGTGTCCAGAATGGATCCCCCGCGAATTGGGAGGGGCTACTGTATATCCATTTATATAGGATCTCCTATAGATACCATAATCTGTGGATGCTTAAGTCCCATTATATAAAAAGGTGAAGTAAAATAGTGTCCCTTATATAGAATGGTGAACAACTGAAAGTTTTAAATTTTGGATTTTTAAAAATATTTTCAAGCCATGGTTGGTTGAATCAGTGGATCCACAACCTGTAGATAGGAAGGACTGTCTGTACAAAGAGCAGAGTAGGGTTATACCAGCTGCCCTTCCTGTTGCTCATCTACAAAGAATTACTGTTTATGTAACATGAAGTATGTTTCTTCTCTACACTGAAATATTATCATGGCACATCATATATCTGAACACTGGAACATCAGGAATTACAGGAAAAATTTTCTCCCCATCTGTGCTCTGTACTTGAACACAGCATAAGTAGTTCTACAAATTGTTCTGCAGGAGTTTATCTGAATACAAACACATTGATTTCTGAACTATATTCTATCTATTTCATAATTTCTTTCATATCTTCTTTCATTACAGACCCTAGACGTAACTGCCGGAACATTTGGATGGTCTGAAAAGCTCCAGAATAACCTGGGAAATTATTTCGAGGCAAGATTTTTTCAGAGGAGGTTTACCATTGCCTTCCTTTGAGGCTGAAATTGACTTGCCAAAAGTCACCCAGTGAGCTTCCACAGCCAAGCAACGATACGGACCCTGCTCTCCTGGACTCCAAGCCAAACACTCAAATCACTACACCATGCTGGCTCTGTATTTAATTACACCATCATTATTAGAAAAAGGAGCTCATGTAATATATTTATTGCAATTTTATCCCATCTTTCTGCTAAAAACAGGACCCAGAGTGACTAACAATGTAATTAACATCAATTTAAGCGAAGCAGCAGCTTCATTTATATACTGCTTCATACCGCGCTAGGGAGTGTCTAAGTGATTTACAACTGTAAGCTCATTGCCCCCTAACAGCTAGGTACTCATTTTAGTGACCTCGGAAGGATGCTAGCCTGAGTCAAGCCTGAGCCCTGGATAGTATTGAACTCACAACCTTAAAACAAGAGAAGAGTAAATTTGTTATAGTAAAGAAAACAAACCATACTGATGTTTCTTTGAATGCTACCCAGAGCAGTGACAGTTCTTTCTGAGCCCTGAAAAGCACTACATAGTTTGCAGAAGGGGCAAGCACATGCCCAGTACAAAAACTATGTCCCACTTATGCTAATCCAGCTGTTGTTTTCAAAACTGTCAAAAGCTAAAAATAATAATAATGAAGAACTGGAAACTGCCTAGCGTAAAATTCACATCAGTATGGTGAAAATAGCAGAAAAAATTCTCAGCAGAGTCTCAGGAAACAAATGCTGGAACAGTGTGGCTGATGACTTAGGACAAAGTCTTGATGACTTGGCTCAAACTCTTCAGTCTTGTTCCACAGAGCCAGGGAACAATTTCAGTTCTTTCAGTTTATTTCATATGAGCCATGAGCAAAGAAGAACATGCACAGAAATATCAGAATTATGTACTACCAATACCAGACTGAGAGCCAGCATGGTGTAGAGCACGGGTCGGCAACGTTAGCCTACCTGGGGCTGGTTGCTGGTCCCCAGGTCTTCTGGCGGGCCGGGGGGGAGGAAATGGTGGTGTGTGTGTGCCCCCACCCCCGCTGCCAGATGCAGCCACCGCGCATTCTGCCACTACCGCGCCGCACGCGGTGGCGGTGGCAGTGGCAGGAGCATGCGGCAAGGGTCGGTGGGGGCCGGTCGGCGGGGGTCAACAGGCTGGGAGCGGCCCACGGGCCATAGGTTGCTGACCCCTGGTGTAGAGGTTTGAGGGTTGGACTATGACTTGGGAGACCAGCGTTCAAATCCCTGTTTGGCCATCAAAATCCATTGCATGCCTTGGGTGAGTCACACTCTCTTCTCACCTTTAGAGGAAAAAAATGGCAACCCCTGCTTTGAACAAATCTTGCTAAGAAAACCCGTATTAAGTTTACCCTAGGGTCACTGTATGGCTTGATGGCAAAGAACAACAGTGCATGTTTCACACTTCTAATATCATTTTCATCATAATGCAACCGTAATGCCTGGCAGAAGAAACTCAAGTCCAAATTAATATATTAGGAATAGCTACCCATCTCATCACTTCTAAATAGAATAGGCTAGCAAAGAAAGTCAAATAATATATAATTTTATTGTAGAGCGATCTTGTAGCATCTTTGAGACTAACTGGAAAAAAGAAGTTAGTAGTATGAGCTTTCATAGACTTAAGTCTGCTTCCCCATGTATCTGAGAAAGTAGACTTAAGTCTATGAAAGCTCATGGTACCAACATCTTTTATTCAGTCACAAAGGTGCTACAAGATCATGCTGAATCTATAGACTAACATGGCTCTATTTTTGAATTCTATATAATTCTATTAAAGGCCAGAACAGTTACATTAAATATTAAAATATAATAGGGTCTGTTTTATCTAAAACCATTGTCCCTACATATCAAGGACAGCTGTCATGTAAACTTTAAATTGTCAAAGAAAGTGAATTTCCTGCTGAATGGATGTCTTAAGAGATTTATTACTTTGCATTTTTCTCACACTAATTTTGCAGTTAAATATTTTAATACATTTATCCAGAAAGAAAATGAAAACGTGTGTGTGTGTGTGGGGGGGATGTAACAGTGATACAATCCTGTGATTCATTCAGCATAGTAAATTTTCAAAGATTATGGATCAGATCTGGGGAGGGAAAGAAAGAAGAGAGAATTCCTCAGGAATGGAGCAGCAGTGGTTTATTTATTTAATTTATATACTACCTTTCCCCCAACATAGGGCTCAAGGAAGCTTATAAAGGCTAAAATAAGATTAGCCAAAATGCCTGATAAATGAAAAAAACCTGCACAATTAAACAAACATCATATAATGATATTAAAATTTAAAAAGTATAAAATTGTTTAAAACATGATAACCATACAACTAAAAAGTTCTCTGCTACTAAGTAATCATTAAAAAGAAAGCAGAGAATTTTTGTATCTGTTAACAGATGGTGAAAAGGTTCTCTGTGGTATGGAGGCAGGGTTTACAAGGGGGTATCGTAAAGTAATAATTATCACCTAGAAGATATTATGGTATATTGATGAAATTTTGTCAGTGTCATCATTGGTCCCTAAGTGCATGATGTTGAGAAAATCGGCTCTTTGTGTCCTTTATTTTTGTTACAGGTTGTGCCAGAAGTGTAAGATGGAGAAGACTGAGGTGCACAGAGTGATAAAGCTCCTGTATTTGAAGGATAATAGTGCCTGGCAAATTCATGATGAGATGATGGTAGTTTATAGAAACGATTGCCCATCTCATGATACTATTGTGAGGTGGAAAAGGGAAGACCATCACTGACAGACGATGCGGCCACAGTGAAGAAAGAGGAGTGTTTAATCCTGGAAGACAGCCAAGCATCCATCCAAATGATCATGAATAAAACTTGTCTCAGTTAGTGTGTGTAAAATTATTCATAATGAACTGAACATGTCTAAGGTGCCTGCACACTGGATTCCATGTTTACTAACCCCTTTCCAGAAACAAACACAGCATGACCTTTCAAGACAGATGTTGACGCTGTTGGAACAGGATTAAGAGGATTGTTTTGGTTGTCTGGTAACCATGGAAGAATCTTGGATCTATCAGTATGATCTAGAGACCAAAACCATGAGCATGGAGTGGAAGCATGCCGATTCCTCTACCCCCAAAAAGGCAAAGGTGCAAAAGTCAGCAGGGAAGGTCATGCTCTCAGCTTTTTGGGACTGTTGTGGAGTCATTCTCATAGATTATCTTGCAAAGGGACAAACCATCACTGGCACATACTACAGCAATCTTCTGGACAAGTTGCGAGACACTCTGAAAAAGAAATGTTGCGGTATGCTCTCCAGAGGCATTTGTCTCATAGCTGACAATACACCAGCTCACTCATCTCAAGTTGCAGTTAACAAAGCAAGGGCATGTGGCTTTGAGATTTTTCAGCATCCACCTTATTCTCCCAACCTCGGACCAAGTGACTTTTTCTTGTTCCCAGAAATGAAAAATCCATTGTGGGGTTGCCGATTTGACAACACAAATGATGTCATTTATGAAGTGGAAGAGTGGTTTAAGGCACAGTCTGCAGACTTCTACAGTAATGGTATTCAGAGGGTCAAGAAACGATGGGGAAATTCTGGATGGTGACTACATACAGAAAAGTTAACTACAAATCGAAACAAACTTTCTGTCAATTTTTTAAAAGGTGATAATTAAAACTTGATAAAACCTCTTTGTATCTGCATAGATCTCACATTCATATGTCACTGTCCCATATGTCAGTGCATATAGACAAAGCAGACAGAAATGCACATAAGGATATTGATCCCAACTTTGGGTTAAGATGCATAGGTGAATTGGTGCAAATGTACTCTCTCTCTCTCTCTTCATATATATGAGGGGGTTCTGAAAAGTTCTCAACCCGATCAAGAGGGGAATGGCCTACAGCCACAAAATTTACATGCTATTCCACATATTCATCCTGAAATTTGACGTACCTGCCACATCGTTTCTGAAATTTCTTTAATCCTTCCAGATTTTTTTATAACTGATCACTGAAAACTGCTCCACTGCTGCTATCACCTCTGAATCATTTGAAATTTTTCTTCCTTTCAAACTCTTTTAAAAAGTTGGAAACAGGAAATAGTCAATGGAGCAAGATCTGCTGAGTAAGGTGAATTGCACTCTACCCCCCAAATTCTTCAAAACATCCATTGCCTTGCCAATCCTGTGAGCAGGTGCATTGTCCTGCAAAAAGAGAACACCTTGGAGGTATCCACTTGATTTCCATCAGCATTCCAAAATTTCGGCATCCAATATATCTCTAGCATCTCAGCAATTGTTTTAGCTGAGATTTGCTGATCTGCCAAAGTCAGGACATGAACACACTCAATAATTCCAGGAGGTGACATTGTTGAAAGCCTCCTAGATCTTGTTGCATCTTCAATCTCAAAATGTCCATGCTGAAAGTTGGCACAACACTTTTTCACAGTTGAATATGATGGGCAAAATTCATGGTCAAACATCCATGGATTTCCTTTGGAGTTTTCTTCTGCAGGAACAAGAACATAATGACGACTTGGAGTTCAGCACTCAAAAATTCCTCACTTTTTCATTGATATGGTTCTATCAATGATCTAAAAAAATTCAGAAATTAGAGCTACGATCCTGCAAATTGGCAATTTAAAATACAAAGGAACACTCTTTCAAGCTACAGTGAACAATTATGCTCCAATTTTGGGAGGTGGGTTGGGCCAAGAACTTTTCACCATTCCCTTCATATACACTGTCAAATGGGAATGAGAGGTCAGTGATGAGACAGCCACAAAATGGGTCACTGTTAGGAAGTGAGAGGATGTGTGTGGCAAAACTAGAACAGATAAAGAGGTGTGGACTGCATTTGGATACAGATATGCTGCATTGTCTAAGTGTGGAAACATAATCAACCATACCATGGACTGTTTCGTGGACAGGGTAATGGCATGGTCCTTGACTCAACTTGGCTTGCCACTTTTTAGCCCCAATAGTTTTTTTTTAAGCATTCAGTCCTCTGAGGCACTAGGATTAAGGGTAACTGGGACTGCTCCCATCTGTTTTTTGTTGTTTATTCTGCCTCCATTGAGATATACTAGAGTGCTCAACAGGTTATGTCCAGAGTTTTGATCATCATAACCCAACAAGTAGAAGTGAATCGGCAGGAGAAACCACAGCTGCTGTGTCTCCCATTACAAGAAGGCAAGGGACACAGGTTGCAAGGTAGAAACCCTCACCTCTCCATCTCCAGATGCATTCTTGAACATTCAGTTCATGTATACACAAAGCTAAGGGTATTACAAAGACCTTTACTGATGTTCAGAAATGGGGAGATTTTATCTATACAGGTGTACTCTTTTTTGAGATCTTTTGTTGTTGTTGTTGTTGAAATACTGATGATTTGGGATATTTTGCGAGCACTACTAATTAATTTCAATTTCAAATAGCTTGAATTGTTGTACAATTGGCCAAGGAACAACTGAGTTTGGCAGGGATAGTCTCCATTTCAACAATAACAACAAACATACACTTAAAAAAAGAAAAAGAAAATAGGAGCACTCCTGCCAGGATCATCATCTACCCTGCAAAACCACAAATTCTTTCACAGAATGCCAGCAACATTCAGGAGCACAAATGGTAGCATATATTTTGTTGACTCAGTATATTTCTAAATTGCTGTTCAGGTTTTAGGAATATGTTAGAACACCAGAAATAACTAGAACACAAATGCAATGTTACTCATTCCGTAGCATGTGTTTGTTTACAAATGGGTGGCCTAGAAAAGCTTGTTTTTACAGGACATATTTCAGCAAATCCAAACTTTCTCCCAATTTTGTGGTTTGTTGTTCAGGCAAGAGTTAGTTCCTTTGAGATGGTACAATCTTTTTGGCAAATGTGCCTATCTGTCCTCAAGCAGACATGCATGTCAAATTCTCAGATCATTTTGTAAAATTTACTAAAAATTCTTTTAACTTTATTCTTTTACATTCCAGTTTCTGCAGAAAATTTTGTTCCTTTGAATTTAATGTTTGTTTCCTAGCTGTTTTTTTAATGAATGAAGGAGCTAAATTCTTAGGTGTTATTAAGTAGAACATGCTATGGGCAAATGTTGTGATCTCTGTCCTGCAGGAAGGAATTCAGCTTAAGTGTTCCAAAGAGGATGGAAGTGGTGGAAGGACATACATTTGTTACGGATGGACTATTTCTTATCTGGCTTAGTGGAAAAGGGAAAAAGCAAAGGAAGGTTGGAGCAAAATGTTCTTGGCCAGCATATTTATTGGCATGGACACAGACAATCTGCTTCAGACCTTCTCTACCCATAATTAATAGGCTTCACAGAGTTGTCTAACATTTCAGTACCCTGGAGATGCTACAAAGTGAGAGTCATTTAACACTCAGATGTCTGCTAATTGTCAGTTTGTTTCCAAAAATCACAAAGACAACTAGACAGGTCAACTCGAAAAATAGTAGCAAGGAAATAGCTTTTTTTAAAGTACCAAATATAGACTTTCATTTCAGTTTAGTATTTGAAAAAGGTAACAGTCTTTCATCTCCTAGTTAAAACATTCAGAAAGAATATCTGTAAAACTTTACATACACACTATATTCCTTTGTTCTTGGACTAGATGAATAGGATCATGTTTCAACCTATCTGTTAAACCTGCTTCCCCAAATCTCTTTAATATTTTGTAATCATCATTATTTGATTAATCTTCACAAAATCTCTGCAAAGTATCCTACTTTTTCCAGTGCAATTGTTGAACTAAGCAGATGGCCTAAGGCCACCCACTAAGTCCTATTTGGATCCAGGTGTTTCAAGTCTAATTTTAATATTTTGACCCCTGGACAATGTTAGGTTAAGGGAATATACAGATAACAATTATTATTTGATTGTAGGCTACAGCTCTCTGCCTAATCATGTTATCCCCAGGTGCAAACAGTACTCATGAATGAGTGGAAAGCAGGTGCAAAAGTCTAGATTGAATAGCTTAAAGTCAGCATAAGTTTCATCTTTAATGACAAAATAATAGAATGTCACTGGTATAATTAGGATCACAGATGTGACAAGAATACAGATTTTGACAGGGTATGAGAACTTGGGCAGTAGGGTGCTTTACCTGCTGCATTCATTATGTGACTAAATATGCAACTTGGGGCTCATTCCCACTTGCGTTTAATCCGGTTTGCGAGTTGCATTGACACGGGGTCACTGAACCAATTCAGGCTGATGCATAGTTCCCCCTATGAAAGCCAATTATTTCATTATTCCATGCACACATGTCTTTTTTGACACGATTGTCATTCCCACTAGATTTGGGCTGCTCCAAAATACATGCTCAGTATCGATTGCAATTGATCCATCCTGGTATTTTTTTTAAATGTCAATCATATGATGCACATCAATGTGTCATTGGTGATGCAACCACGCATAATTCCCGCAACACAAGCACTCATAGGAATTCCTGTCAGGAGACCCATTACTCGGTCTAGAAATCCCACAGAAATGTGAGTGATCGCAAAATCTGTCAGTTATTAAAAAAAAAAAAACATGCTAAACCCCTCTCCCCAAGGAAAGCACCCCCAAAGTTGCCCTACCTCTTGAAAATATTCCGGCACAACCAGGAAAAAATGCAACTGGATCAGGACCAGTGAGCTATGCAAGGACCTCTTCGCAGTGTTTAAAATTGAAAATTGGGTGACCAGGCATGTCCTCCTTTTCCAAGACCTGTCCTACAGTCCAAGCCTTTTGTCCAAGAGGAATTCCAAAATCTCCTCCATTTGTTGCAGGACTAAGACGCCCTTATCCAGCCCAACCACAAGCACAAAAATAATGATCACAGAGAACTTACACACATTCAAACCAGACGATGAGGAAATAGAAATAGTAAAAGAGTTCTCATATATGGGATCAAACATTGATCGGAATGGGGACTGCAGCTAGGAAATCAGAAGAAGATTAAGAATGGGAAGGGCAGCTATGAAAGAACTAGAAAAGATCTTAAATGCAAAGACATACAACTCAGCACAAAAGTCAGAATTATACAAGCCACTGTATTCCCTATTACCATGTATGGATATGAGACATGGACAGTCAAGAAAGATAATAGGAAGAAAATCAATGCATTTGAGATAATGTGGTGCTGGAGAACAGTGCTAAGAATGCCATGGACAGCCAAAAGGACAAACAAATGGGTCTAAGAGCAGATCAAGCCAGAGATATCCCTAGAAGCCAAGATGACAAAACTTTGACTGTTGTACTTTGGACACATCATGAAAAGGCATGAATTGTTGGAAAGGACAACAATGTTAGGAAAGGTGGAGGGAAATAGAAAGAGAGGAAGGCCACATGCTAGATGGATAAACTTCATTAAAGAGCCCATGAATATGAGTTTGCAGGAGCTAGGAAGAGCACTAGAGGCGGGGGGGGGGGGG
>CM034708.1:12723491-12733622 GCA_020142125.1 Phrynosoma platyrhinos | reverse complement strand
TAGGCCCAATGGTGCTCGGCCTAGTGTCTCTCCCTCAGATGACATCAGGAGGTTTTTTGTGTATATCAGTCTAATCTGAAATGCTCTTCAAATTTCAAAAAGTGTCAACAAATATTTCAATGTACAGTCAGAAAAGTGATGTTGCTACCATAAGATCATTCTGCAGATACTCTCTTCATCAGCTTCTCTCAAAGCAATTTAAATTTATCTACATTTCTGAAGGAAAAGAGAGAAGGATTTTGCCATCTTTGCAAGCACTACATAAAATCTTGGCATGTTTTCCACCAATAACAATTACCTTTTTCCTGATAATTAAAGTTTTAGAAAGACACATGCCATTCTCATAATTTCAGAGGTGTGTGATCCTTGGCCAACCAAAAAAGCTGAAATGTATATATCATGTCTTATTGGGATGCATCTGTCTGGAAGTCAGTGTTTCCGTTATACGTGCTCATTTTACCTTTTGTCTCTTGGAACACTTGAATAGTAAATGGCAATAATACAAGATATGTCACAAACATGTCATTTTGCAGCTCCTAAAAACTTTTATATGAAGAGCTCTAATAGCTTACCAAAACAAAACCCAGTTAATCATTTAAAATATATACTGGCTGGAGATCCAGGAGAGTCTTGTATACAGTAGTCCCCCATCAACTGTAGGGATATGTTCCAAGACTCCCCATGAATGTGTAAAGCCATGGGCAGTACTGAACCTTATTATCAGTAATATTTTCAGACTACAATTGACCATGGGTAACTATAACCACAGAGAGTGAAAACATAGATGGGGGGGGGGGTTACTGTACTCCAATACCATGTATGAATGTGAGAGATGGATAGTGAAAAAAGCAAATGAAAAGAAAATCAACTCATTCCAAATGTGGTGCTGGAGAAGAGTGCCAAGGATATCATGGACAGCAAAAAAGAAAAAAAAAAAGGCTCCTTGAACAGATCAAGCCTGAAATCTCCCTAGAAGCCAAGATGATCAAATTGAAGCTGTCGTACTTTGGCTACATCATAAGAAGACATGGCATTAGAAAAAATAAAAATGCTGGGAAGAAAGAGAGGAAGATTGTATGCCAGATGGGTACACTCGATTATAGAGGCCACAGGCCTGAATTTGCAGGGCCTGTACAGAACAGTGGAGGACAAAGGGAGTTGGGGTCGACTCAAGGGTTGTTAACAACAAAAACAGCGACTGTACTCATTGATGAGGAAATCATACATCCTAAATGTATACAATCCAACTGATCACATAGGATCTGGTATTCTGTTGACAACAGTCTCAAGAACTGAAAATGCTCTCACTGTCCAGAGTTCTCTTTAATACTCAGGGGTTTCATGGGCAGAAAGTCTCTTCCTTATGAGGAAAGGCTAATCAGGTTTAGAGTTTTTAATATGAGGTGGGGGCAAAGGAACGAAAAGGGCATACAGGAATAGGTTTGGTTTTTTTTATTATTCTATATGTTTCTCTCTCATAGGACAACAGAATTTAATGGGAGTCATCCAATGAATCTGACCAGCAAAATATTAAACACTGACAAAACAGATGTCGAAAAAGAAAAAGGCCTCTTTATTTCCAAAAAGTACAATAACAAATTTGTGGAATTCACTGGCACAAGATATAATGACAGTCATTAGCTTTTAATTTATTTTAGAAGGGGATTAGTTGGTTCTCGAAGGAAAAGGCTATCAGTGGCTATAGATCATGATAGGACTCTACAACCTAGAGATTGCTACTTCCTTCATTTCCTATAGACAAAGACAACTTGGCATGGACAACTTCAACAGGAAAGAAGAAGAAATCCTTAAAGTAAACCAAGTTTAGCTACTGGTCCTGTAAAATAGAAAAATCAGCACTCAGCAAATGCAAATGAGAAACCACCCAGGGTCAGGGGCTTTCCCAGCGAATAATGATCACCAATCAGCAGACACTAATCCTCGTTTGCATATCCTCCCACCCTGAGGCCCTGCCATCAACAACAGAACAATACACAGTTTACATGGGAACCACTCCTCTCTATCCAGGGTCTCACAGTGTATGTATATATATATATATCTATATCTATATATATATATCCACTCTCTTCCATTCCAGTATTCTCTGAACATGCCAGCCACAGATGCTGGTGCAACATCAGAAAGAAACTATTCTAGAACATGGCCACACAGCCCAAAAACCCCGCAAAAACTTATAGATGCCGGCCATGAAAGCCTTCGACTTCATAGTTATCACAGTGCTTGTGAACACAGTCAGGGAAAAGCAAATTATTTCTCCCATCCATTATCCATGAATCTTAAATACAAACAAACAAAAAATACAAACACAACATGGAGTTTATCACACAGGGACAATTGGAAGTATAAATGGTGAGTAACTTGTAAAAATCCCGCATTTGCGATTAACATTTTCACATGACGTAGCATTCAAAGTGCGATTATCCTGGGAATATCCCGGGATAATTGCGCAATTGTGCTAATGGTTTTCACACGACGTTGTGATGAAAAGTGATTAAAGTGTCATTATCCCATGAATAATCGGGCAATAAACAGTAACAAATCATTCACAGGATTTTCCCATGAATGATTTTTTGTTGTTTATTGCCTGGTTACTCCTTGGTTATTCCCAGAATAATGTCTCTTGTGTGTGAAAATATTAATCATGTTTTAATCTCGATTGCGTGATTTTGACAAGTTAATCACTGTTTAAACTACCAGTTTCCCCTCCCATGTGATAAACTCCTTAGAGTTCCCCTCCACATGTTTAGTGTAGCTTACACCCAAGTAAGTGGCAGGACTGGAAAGGACTGAATATAGTCTTTGGTATGCCCAGGATGGTTCAACTACCATAGCTATCTTAACACGTGTGTATGTGTGTGCTTGATAATGTAGTACACTTCGGCTGATCGTTCTTGAGGGGGGCTCAACTATATAGTAGTCTCAGTAGTTCAATTTTGCTTGATCATTTCAAGGATGGCTCAGTTCCTCCCAACCTAGTAATATTTCCCTTTTAGGAAAAACAGTAGAAAAAGTTTTAGTGGATCAACTGCAAATACAATTAAGTAAGGCCCGCCTATGGGATGGAATCAACCTGGGTTACTCTGATGGATTACCTATATCAAGAACAGGATAGGGGGGATGCATCCTGATTCCTCTTATTTGATCGTTCAGTGGCCTTTGATTACTGGGCATGGTTTCCTTTTGGATCAACTCCAGGGCCAGAGTGGTTGCACTGTATTTCATTGGTTCTGTTCCCATCTGTGGACTCAAGTTTCACAGAGTGGAATATAATGGTTTTGTTGTTGTTGTTGTTGCATCCTGCTAAGTGAACTGGGAGGGTGCCATCTTCTCTCCTGTACTATTTAATATCTATATGAAACTGCACAGAGCAATCATTAGAGGATGACTGTACCAGGTTGTACTTACAGTGTGTAACATCAGTATGCTCAGGATATCTAGCTCTATATCTGCATAACATTTGAATCGGGTACGGATAGTCCTTAACCTGTGCCTAGATCAGGCAATTGGCTGGACCATGGCTAATAAACTGAAGTGGAATCCTGACAAGGACCAAGGAGATTGGTCAGGGAGATTGGTCAACAGCCCATTCTCAATAGGACTGAACCCCTTCTGAAGGAAAAAAAAATACATAGGGTTTATTCTTCTCATTAATGGCTAGATGACTGCATCTAGAAGGTCTTTTAGCAGCTTCTCCAATGCACCAGCTATGGCTATTCCAGGATAGGATGACCAGATGTCCTAACCACAAAGGAAGACAAGGCACTGTGAAATGTAGGACATTCAGGAAAATGTAAAACATTTCAGAAGTAGAAATAATCCAGTTCATATTGTTTATTTCCAGCTACATTACATTACTACATTATTACATTTACTAACCTGTTTTTTCTGATGAACTTTCTATTAAAATGCCTCGTTGGCTTGCAATATACTTCTAGAACTCTGAGCAAGACACAAGCTTAAAATTTTACTTTGCTAGCAACAAACCTTTGATATTTATTTAAAGGAATACAGGAATAAAACACAGGAATATTTAAACAGGAATAAAACACAGGAATATTTAAAGTATTCCTGTCATTTGTCCACTGTGCTGAAATGAAGGGGGGAAAAAACCTTTTCATCATTTGCATCGTGTCCTGAAGCCTAACACCCTGAGCTCTGAGGGCAAGTCTTGTCTATTGCTGCTCCCAGGAAAAAAGAACTTTAGAAGGATCCATCATTTCTCCCTATTTGCCGGGAGAACAGGCTACCAAGTAAATGCATGCCTCAAAGACGAACAGCACACGTCATGTTACTCAATGGGCGTCTTAGTCATGCTCAAAATGAAGGACATTTTGGAATTCTTCTAGCTGAATAGAGCATGAATTACAAACCTATAACACCTCTGGTGAAGCACTTGCATTGAAAGAAAGTTTGGAGGCTAAATGTAAAATGGGCAAAATGGGGTTAATTTGGCTTCAACTGGCTAGTGAAAAAGCCAAGCTATTTTTTTGAATACTATGATGGAAAGGGTTCCATTGCTAGGCTCAGACAAAGTGAAATTAGGACAGTCTGTGAAATGGCTTAACAAAGATATGCAAAGAGGATGTAAAAAGAAAGGAAAATTATTATTATTGCTGTACAGCAATAAATCCCAATGCAATTACCCAATTTTCTTTCTTAATTTAAGGGGAAAAAAAGAAGTACCAAAGTGTCAGCAGAAACAACTACCCTTTATATGTACAATTATCTGAGAATCCACAAAAGAATGGATTTTCAAATAATTATTTTAGTTGGGTCACTGACATTTTGAGATTTTTAATGATGCGAGTCATTAGTTGAACAGGATGAAATGGGAGGAAAGCAGGCAAATGTCAGGGCCCATAAAGTCTGAGCTGTACTTCCCTCCCTCCATCAAAAGTCAACTATCAGCTGGAATGACACACTTTTCTGGCAGCTTAGATAAGACAAGCTGCCCAAGGACAACTGTTTTTAGATATAAAAATTATCTCGCCCCACAATCATTCTGTTTTTGAAAAAAGAACTATGAAGTTCCTGCCTAAACTGAAATCTGTAGGAAGACTAAAAGACTATATTTTTCCCTAGGCAGTCATCATAATAAAGAATGGAGACCAGCTGTTCAGTTAGGGAAAAGAGAAATGTTGCAGGTGGTATTTTTTGCATTTCCCCCCTTTTTGCACCTGCAAAAATGAATTTTAGAGACAGCTCAGGATATTGTTCCATCTTTCGGAACTGAACTCACAAGTGAAGCACAGAAAGCCTCACTTATCCAGATGGTCACCTCCAAAACCACCCTATATATGTGGCAACACATCAGTGCATGCAGATGTAGTCCTGCAGGATGGTACAGTGGCAAGAGCACTGGGAAATCCATTTTTTAAAATCACCTGCCCAGCCTCAAAAGTTGAGGTTGAAAAAGATGATACCGAACAGCTGTGGAACCATCAAGCAATATCAGCAAAAACCAAACAAAACTAACATCTGTGAAAAGTGAACACCAAAGGTTTCATTTCCAATGCACATCAAGAAAAAAAAAACAAAACACCACTCTTTCCCAAAGAGCAGACTCGCCCTGTATTTATATCCCTAATCATTTTGATATGATATCCATAATTCACTGCATTTGAGTGCTGCGTTTACTATGCGGCTCACCCCTTCAGGTTCAAGGTGCATCAGAGATATTGAACATCTTTGTCTCTAAGGAATGTCAATGCCTTTTATATATCAATCTCCAAACTGGTCTTTGCCTGACACTAACCTCATCATACCAGACTGCAGTGTACTGTTTGCCATTATCATTCCATTTCTCATGCCTCCAAAATCAATGCAGCAAACAGGGCGTGTGGGATGCTCAGCATGACCTGGTATAGATTTCCCACCAAAAACACTGCTGTAGCCAAAAAAAGAAAAAAGAAAAGGTGGGAGCAGGAAAGGATGTAATATAAGTACACAGACATTATTAAGGCCCACCAACACAGCGACAGGCAAGAACCTTCTGCTAACAATTATTCACTCCATTTAGCAGATTAAGCACTTTTTTGCAGACAAAAGGAATCTATACCAGCTAATCCCAGTATTTCTTGGCATGATTTGGTGTTGATTAAATAGCTTGCAGTTAGCAGTCTAATGTTTGTCGCAGCCCAACACCACTGAAGCTCCTCTCCTTTAACATGGAAACCTGCTTCATAACTCTCTTCAGCCATACAAATTGGAAGGGAAATATTTGTACTTCAGAATTATTACACTCTTCTTTAGGGAGTGAAAGAGATCGCTTAATTGCCAAATTAACCAAGCATAGCAACTATTCCCCCAAACATGTCGCTTGTTATATCCTGTATTAAACAGACGTAATACCAAATACCCATACATAGTAACTATCAATAAGGCCTAATATTAGAATTTTATAGGTTCAGTAAGCCTTTGTTGATATTTGTCACCAAGTTGGCTTCAATTTACAGTACCCTATGAATGGCTCAAATGGTTAAGACGCTGACTCTGTGGATTGCAAGATGAGCAGGTTGGCAGTTCAAGGCTGGGTGCTGCATGATGGGGTGAGCTTTTCTGCCAACCTAGCAGTTCGAAAGCATGCAAATGCAAGTAGATAAATAGGTACCACTTCTCAGTGGGAAGGTAAATAGCGTTCTGTGCAGTCATGCTGGCCACACGATGATAGAGTAGTCTCTGACAACACTGGCACTTCAGCTTAGTAACGGAGATGAGCACCACCCCTATGGTCAGACACGACTTGACAACTTTGTCAACAGGGAATACCTTTACCTTATGGATGAGAAATCCTGAAGAGCCCTGCTTATCAATAATCTTGCTCAGATTTTCAAGTTCAATGCTGTGGCTTCCTTGATTGAGTCAATCCATCTGTAATGCGGTCTTCCCCTTTTACTACTGCCATCCTATGAAGCGAGATTGCAGAGTCTGACATTGAATAAGCTTGCTGTTTGTTTACAACAAACTGTCCACATCAGATTTATATACTTTTAAGCCCTAAACCTTCAAGGCCCCATACCTCAGATTCTCAAGTATCCAGCAACTAGAACCCCATTTCCTTCTTCATGTTCAGAAAAGCCCATTTTGTAGGGGGGGGGGGGAAATCCCTTATTTCATCCACCCAAACTGACTTTAGATAATTCTGTTGCTGCTGGCCTCCTTGAACATGGGATACAATATGTGACAGAAACCAGCAATCTTTTCTTCCATGAAGACTAACAAAGCTCCTCCAATATAAATGTATTTTTGGACAAGTGTACAATACATAAATAATTGACTTAACCATACATCCCAAAGTGTATCCATGTGTATTTCCATACTTTTTCTTTACAGGGAGTATAATATCATTAATGCAACCCTCTGTCAAAATATTATAATTTATGTAATGTTTATCAACTATTTCCACCTCTGTTTACAATTTTGCATTATGACACCAGTTCTACAGTCAATTTGCTGGTACACTTCGGTTAATGAAGTTGATGTGTTTCTGGGCATTACTTCTTTAACAGAAAATATGGTATCAGAGGCAGAAATTCAAGCTTTTTCACCAAGCTTTTGTTAAAAACTAACAATATGCACATATGAGATGAAACAACCAGGTAAGTCTTACATAAGCAAACAAAAACATTCTGAACCTTCTAGTGACCACTTGAAGGCTTCTTCCAAAATGTATCAAGGGATGACTTTTTCTTTCACCAGCCCCCATGTTTCCTTTGATTTCCTGTTTGGAGCCCAAACTTACAGATTTATACTTTTTTAACATGCTATGGGGATGGTAAGGCAGGCTAGACAGTCTATTTTCCCCTTTTCTCTGTTTTGCTGTTCAAACATTTTCAGCAAGGGATGCTGAAGCAGTTGCTGTTTACTTTGCTTGTTGTAGCCAAGCACACACAGCTACAGAAGGATTGACTAAAGTAGAATCCCATTCTTTCCCAACTCAAGCTTCACTGCACTGTTTACTGAAGACACAATGCTGCAACTTGGCACTGAAAGAGTGTTACATATGGTCCACCAACAATTAAATTAAGTAACACTCTTCAAAAGCAACTCTACCCGACTGTTTAACTTGGAAGTAACTAGGGCATGGACAACCATTGTCTCTCTCCCACCTGCCATCTATCCAGAAAGGGTCAGAACTACAATCTTTGGAAGGCCTTCAGCATCAACAGTAGGATGTCAGTGACAAAACTGGATCTAAGAGTACTATTACCACCCACACTTCATTCTTCAGAAGGAAAGCAACTCCATCTATAAGAGGCTACACCATCACCCTGGCTAAACAAACCAACTGGGCTGTTACATTAACTGTTGCAACCTACTGTTTTGTTCCTCTGTCCGAGCTGTCTCTTGACATTGTTCACATTGTACACTTCAATAAATTCACTTGTTATCTTCACCACAGCAAGTATTGCACCACCTACTGGTGAGCAGTCTTTTCCCCTCAAAACACTGATGCTGAAGAAGTGGACAAGGACTATGAGGGAGCCATGTGATTGTTGCTGTTGTTGTGTGCCTTCAAGTCATTTCTGACTTATGACAACCCGAAGAAAAAGCCTTTGAAAAAAAGACAGGAATCCCTCCCCCCCCCCAAGCTTTTTCAGGTCCTCCCCTCCTCCATGCTTTCACATCTCTATGAGTGATAAGCCCTGCTCCCTGCACAGCTCCAATGTTGGGAGGAAGACTGTGGATTTTTATCAATACAGGGCCATTGTAGCACTGCTTCCCACCCATGAATATGTCATAACTCATCCTCTGGACATGGGGAAGGAAGCAATTTGCCAAGAATCTGCAGCCCCTAATGGAGAAGGTCTTTCTGAGGAATGGGGAGCTGAGGCAGACAGGGTGCCCTGGCCCCCAGAAAGTTTGCAGAGACTGAAGACAGATTAAAGGATGGTTCCTTTATAGAGCAATGGAGAGACAAAGAAAGATTGTGCCATTCCCAGAGGCTGTTAAGTATGAGACACTGACCTGATTAGGCATCTGTGGCCTTGAGGAAGCTGTCTATAAATTTCCCAGCAGTTCTTACACAACTTTGTTGCTGACAATTGTCTTTGTGACCTTGGATTGGCTTTATTTTGACCACTCTGTTTATTCCTTGATGGCTTTGTGTATCTGAACTACAGACTTGTAATGACATCTGGGCCAGCTGATGACCACCCTCGTGCTTCTCCCTTCATCTTGTTTGGATAACCTGTGACTGACCTGGACTGAATTAACTACCTGACAGTTCTTGCATTCCAAGCACCTGTTTCCTCAGACACTTGCTGACTAGCGTACAGGTTAGGGACTCCTTAAACCTGTGCAAAATACTTTTAAGGTGCAGAGCCAAAAAGGGCTGGCTTCCTCCCCTTGTTCAGCCTTTTGCAAGGGGAAGGCTTCATGGTGGTACACTCACTGGAAACTATAAATTTTGGTTAGGAAGCCCAATCAAAAACTGTATATTAAAAATTCATGTACACTTGAGTGCCATTTAAAAATTCAATCTCTATACATAACCAAACAAGGTGTTGCCCACAGATGCTTCAGTATTGCTATACTGGTTTGCATTTGGTAGCGTTAATTTTTTTTGTAATATGTTAATTTTTTTTAAGGACAAGAGACTACTGTAAGAACAGAATATGGAGAAACAGATTGGTTCCCAATTGGAAAGGGGTCAGACCAGGCTGCATTCAATCACCCTGTTTGTTCACCATGTTATGAAGAAAATATCATACACAGAGCAGGTTTAGACTCAGAGGAATGAGGAGTGAAGATTGTTGTTGTTGTTATTGTTGTTAACTGCCCTCGAGTCGATCTCGACTCATGGTGACCCTATGGATGAGACATCTCCAAAACTCTCTGTCCTTCACTGCTGTGCTTAATTCCTGCAACCCCTTAATACCCGTGACCTCCTTCATAGAGTCCATCCATCTGGCATTTGGCCTTCTTCTCTTACTTCCCTCCACCTTCCCCAGCATTATTGTTTTTTCCAAATAATAATAATAATAATAATAATAATAATAATAATAATAATAATAATAATAATAATAATTTTATCCCGCCTTCTGCATACATAACCGGGGCGGCTTAAAGTATTAAAAATACAGTAAAATGCAATACATGTCCCAAAAA
>CM034708.1:12706387-12723391 GCA_020142125.1 Phrynosoma platyrhinos | reverse complement strand
GCTTTAAAGGTGATATCCAACACCTTGTACTGTGCCCGGAAACTAATGGGCAGCTAGTGATCTTAAAACTAGAGTTATATGGTTTCTTCTGGTTGTTCCTGAGACCAACCTGGCTGCCATATTCTGTACTAATTGGAGTTTTCATACCAAGCACGAGGGTAGCCCCATGTAGAGCGCATTACAGAAATAAAGACAAGAGGTTACCAGCGCGTGCACCACAGTCTCAAGGTCCCCACCTTCCAGTAAAGGGTGCAGCTGGTGCATCAGCTGAAGCTGATAACAGGCATTCCTAACTCCTAGCCATCACATTTACCTGATTTATCATCTGAAGTGACGGATCCAGGAGCACCCCCATCTTCATGATGCATCTTCATGATGAAAATTAGAGGAAGGAAAATTAACTAAGATATACAGATGACACCATACTAAAAGCAGAAAATAACAAAGACTTGGAACAATTGCTAAGGAAAGTAAAAAAAACAACAAAGTGCAATGGTATATCCAGCAGAGGGGCGGGATATAAATAATAATAATAATAATAATAATAATAATAATAATAATAATAATAATAATTGCATTACTGCTGAACATTAAGAAAACAAAAATAATGAAAATGGAGGATTTACATAAATTCAAACTAAACGCTGAGGAAATTAAAATAGTTAATGATTTCCCATAACACTGATCAATCATTGACCAGAACAGAGATTACAGCCCAGAAATCAGAAAGAAAAAACCCCAAAAAAAACAACAAAAACAAAACCTAGGACTGGTAAGGGTAGCTATGAAAGAACTAGGCAAGTTTCTAAACTGCAACAATATACAAATGAACAGTAAAGTTAGGATCATCTAAACCATTGTTTTGCCTATCACCATTTATGGATGAGAGAACTGGACAATGAATAAAGCAGATAGAAAGAAAATCAACTTATTTGTGATGTGGTGCTGGATAAGAGTGCTGAGGATACCATGGATGGCCAAAAAGACAAACAAACAGCTGTGAAGTCATAGGCTTTCATGGCCGGCATCCATAGTTTTTTGTGGGTTTTTCAGGCTGTGTGGCCATGTTTTAGAAGAGTTTCTTTCTGAAGTTTCACCAGCATCTGTGGCTGGCATCTTCAGAAAATGCCAGCCACAGATGCTGGCAAAATATCAGAAAGAAACTCTTCTAGAACATGGCTACACAGCCCCAAAAACCCACAAAAAAACTAAACAAATAGCTCTTAGAACAGATCAAACCTGAACTCTCCCTGGAAATCAAGATGACATTAAATTGAGGTTGCCATACTTTGGCCACATGATGAGAAGGCATGAATAGAAAATACAATATTGCTAGGAAAGGTGAAGGGCAGTAGAAAGAGAAAGACCACATATTAGGTGGATAGACACAGTCAAGGAGGCCATGGTCCTGAGCTTACTGGATCTGAGCAGAGCAGTTGAGGATAGGGAGTCTTGGAGGTGACACCCTATCCCCATGGAGTTTCCATGAGATGCATTTGACTCAAGGGCAGTTAACAACAACAATACTTCCACCTCTTAGGCTAGTCTAAGACATACCATTACTGAAAAAGGGGATCTTTCAAACTGATTTAAGACTCAGCATGAAGAGCAGGGGATAGATGAAATAGGAAAAGTAGCAGTGCAATAGCAAATAACAATCTAGAGGTCACCATGTATGTCTGCTGGTATTTGCTGGCCTATAATTTAATTGCTTTGAACATGAGATTGCTCCATAAATCATTTTTAACTGCAGGGAGATAAACAGCACAAAGCAAAAGCCACTATTTCAAATGAAAGCAATTAAATTTACAATCTGGCTTTTCAAAGAGATTTCCACAATTTTCACAGACTTTCCATGATTAACCTCCCAAAGTATGCAAAGGGATTTTGTAGCACCTCTGAGAGATAATCCAGTTTGAGATCACTTTAACTACCCTGGCTCAATGCTAGAGAATTCTGGGAACTGTAGTTTTGTGAGACATTTGGCCTTCTCTGACAGAGACCTCAGGTGCCACAATAAACTACAATTTATAGGATTCCCTAGTACTGAGCAAGGACAATTAAAGCGGTCTCAAACTGGAATATTTGTGCAGTGTATTTTGGACCTGAGAGAAAGAAGTTGGTAACATAAGCATAAGCTTTCATAAGACTACTTAGGACCTGACTGGAGGACTAAGACTACTTCATCACATACCAAGCACAGTGTACCAAAGTGTGCAAGTATTCCAAAGCAAGGCTTTTGGTGTGTGAACTGATTGTCACCCTCACCCCCTTCTCTGGATGAAATGCTTTCCATGAGATGCGGAGAGCTGTCTGTAGAGGCCTCTTCCCTTCAAATAGGCTCTCTAGACCCAACCAAAACTTAATCCAGCTGTCTGGTGCCCCCTCCCCATTGCCGGGTACTGGAATCTGCCCATGTCCTTTGGCAATGATTGGCTTGAGATATGCATTCAGATCAACACTTGGCAGGATTCACAGACACAACGTGCTTAAGAAGACAGAAGAAAACATCCCCCAATGAGCAGACGGATTTAGGAAAATGCCCTGTTCACTTTTTGACTACAGCAGAAAAATGAAGTTTTCCAGACAGTATGTTGGGCTTGTATAGCGTGACTCTATCCTCCAGTCATGTCCTAATGTGACCCAGGAAACTTTCTTACAAAATACCTTTCAAATTACTGCATATCGAAAAATGCACTCTGAAAAAAAGTGTAGCAGAACTAAAACAAAAAACAAAAACAAAAAAAAAAAACCTGGAGCAGTTAACAGATACAGAGGAGAACCATATTCAACTCTCCTTTGGTCCAGACTTCATCCTCTGCAATTTACATACTGCTCTTCATCAGGTTCCTATCAACCTTGACCTATCCTCTAAGAACAGAGACAGAACAGGCAGAGGCACATTCTCCCCAGGTCCTCCTCAAGTGGATTTTCAACCTTGGCTAGTAATGCCAACTGCAGGGATAGTATTTTACTACATACCGGAAAGGTCAGAAATTCAGTCTGCATTACTGAAGGGAGTGGCCATTCCTGCAAGATGGAGTCAGCAACCTTCCAGTGATTGATTGTGACGCCCTGAACCCAATGGGGGGGGGGGGGGGATGGCATAATTACCCTTCCTACCACTAGTGAAATGTGTTTTCCCTCCTAGAGTAAACAAATTCTACTGATGCCAATGAAGGTTCTTTTTCAGCCCCCGGGTTGAACTTTCCTTCAAACACCAGCTAAAGGAAAGTTTTAGGCTTCTTCTCCCATGCCTGCTGATCCTGATCTAGATTTACAACAGAACAACAAAAAAGAGAGACAAGTAACCAAATTAAACTGCATGGTATGCAAGTCTAACCTATCATGTAGTTTAACCATAGACAATTTGCTTCAGGGGGTTCCTTGACTTAATTCAAAATACAGTCTTACTGTCCTTTCCTCTGATTTCACAACTCCTCTGAATGCATTAACACATTTTTCTGTGGTTTAAACCTTCTGGACCAGAGTCCATTTAATCAGGTTCATGAAGTATAATTCAGGTATCTATATATGTGGATGTAAAGGGGGAAATGTATTAGTTGGTGTTGGATAGCAATGAAATAAAGAGAAATATTTGCATTTCAGTGCCATTTAATTCCACTTCCTATTTTTTCCCCACCATTACACCCATGTAGCTGCAAACTGCAGTTTACACTCATGTGCCTGATGAAGTGGATTATAGTTCAGGGAAGCTTATTCCACAGTAAATGTGTTAGTCTTTATGGTGCCAAAAGACCCTTCACTGTTTTTTAACATTGCATGCCTTCTGGAATCTCCATCCATTGTGTAAGAAGAGCTTTCCAAAGTGGTAATAGGAATCTCCAACAGCTGGGATGTGAGGTGTAGGTGAGAGTCAAAGTGTTTCCCACAACTAAGCAATTCCAAAATAACAGAATAGAGCTGAGAGCTGCTCAATGTTTCTTTCCTCATGCTATGCATTTTTAACTGAAATACTGTTTTACATTTCCCAGATTAATATGCAAATCAGACCAAAGTTATTATTCCATTTTTGCACCAAATTTTATAATACAGCTTTTAGCTGAAAACACATATCTACATGCATACAAGACTACATATTTTATGATGATATATAAAATGCATATATATATGGGGAGGGAGAGAGAAACAAAATATAATAATATGAATTTTCATTTATTTTTAAATTGGACTGACATGAAAACAAGATGGAACATATGCAAAACTGAAATAAACACAAAACTAAGAAAGGAGTATAGAAATCAGTTCTCAAGAGGTTAAGAAAATATAATCTAGTTTAAATGTCATTATAAATATCACAGACAATAAACAGGACAAATTATAGAACAAATGTATATCCAATTGCATACATTAGTCTACTATTTTATGTGGCATTCTGCTTTCCAAATATAGTACAAGGATGAGATGTCCTTCGATTACTTTGTAATAGACTGAGGGGGGTTGCAGACTGCCAGAAATAGTGCAAATTGAGTCCACTTTTAGGGTTAAGGTTAGTGCTAGGGAATCATGGGAATTGTATTTTTTTCTGAGACATTGAGACTTCTCTGTCAGAGAGTTCTAGTGCCACAATAAAATACAGTTCCCATGATTCCCTAACCCTAACCCTAACCCTAAAAGTGGACTCAATTTGCACTATTTCTGGCAGTCTGCAACCCCCCTAAGTTCTCCAAATATTATTTATTATTATTTATTGTACTTATATCCTGCCTTTCTTTCAAAATGGGGGAACGGGAGCTTCCTGACTATAGATCTGACCAAAGGCCAGAATGCTACCACATAACAAAAACACAGTATTAAAGTTCATTGCAATGAAAGTCATTTGTTGATGGGAACATTAAGCACGTGACAGGATTAACATAAATGCAAGCATATCTGTAACTGCAGAAGGTGCTCTCCCAACAAAATGTGTGCTCCTAGGTATCAGCAACTGTTGCAACCTTCAAAAGTTTTTGAGGCTGGTGTCTCACCACTTTACAGCTCCAATACTAAAAGAATTGGCTGCAAATGAGCCAGAGATCTAAAGGACCTCTGCTGCCAGAGAGACATCTGGTTCTGCAAGTTAAGAGGAGGCTTATGTGTCCTGACCACTAGACAATCTGGACTGCATATGGGAACAAGAATGTTAGCTGCAACTGGAAAGTTGCCCCGACTGACAACCAAACATTTTCAGAGAAAGGTGCCCCAGAGACCAAAGCAAACTAGTGGACCCACATATGACTGCATATTTCAACAAAAATGAATGACATATATGGATTAACTGCTAACACCTCCCAGGACCCAAGAGACAATGTAAAGCACAACTTCCCAGGAGAACCATTGTATGCTTACCAGACTCAGCTCTCTGGGTATCAGATTCTTTAGAAAAATCTTTTACAAAATTTTAAATGTCAGTAGCTCTAATTAGTTTCTGCACAGACAGTAGCCAAGTGTTGAAATTATCAAAATTTTAGTTATAAACCTATCTTGGTGTATCGATGTTCAGTGGCTAAACAATGTTAATTTAATTGGAGAAGGCGGAACAAGGCTTCTCTGTTTGTTCAGCATGTTCTGCTGTCCTCTACCCAGCATGTAAACATAATGTAGAGTTTACATTTATAAGATTTACTTTTAAAAATCTCCATATGGTCCTTTTCCAGAGTCATTGTGTAAATGCTGTCATTACAGTATTAAACATCACTAAATCTGATTCCACCTGTTTTGCTCAAAGAGAGAATTTATACAGTGCTTTAGGGAAAAAAGAGAATACAAAGCAGGAAATTGTCTGTGATAGCAAACTCCTGTAGATACATCTGCTCTTAAGAACTCTTCCAATAAAACTTCAAAACCAAAGTCCTGCGGACAAAAAATTGAGCCAAATGCCTTTGATTTTATTCAAAACACACATGCATTCTACACCACCAATTTTACCTAAGCCACAAGATCCAAGGCCAGGGCAGAGTGATTAGATCAGCAATCTGGGGAGGGTTTTGTCACAGCATCTTCAAGCTATCATGTACTATAAGCAGCAAACATCATCTGTGGTCAACAACTGAGCATGACTAAGTTTCAAAATTGCTCAACTGATCTGCACTAAGAGAATGAAAAAATAAATAAATGGGAGTTTAAATTGTGAGAGTCAATGACTGCTCCCCTCTTTTCTGACACAGAATTATCACTTGGTAAATTTGGAAAGTTTTCTGAAAATGAGAAGGTTGTTTGGAATCTTTTTTTTTCCCTCTTGAAGACCACATGCCCTTGAAGGGTATCTGACAGCAGACATATCGTTGTAGTGGTTATGAACAGGGAACAGTGAGCAATAGGTGACAGTCTGGGAAGTACAAACAGCAGTAAGCACCTCAAAGGGGCCCAGATATCCAGCCTCTCTATCTACCTTCCCAGGTGGTAGGCAAATGTCCCAAACCCCTTCAGTTAATACCATATCTTTCCAAACATGCATATCCTCATCTTTCCTACAGTCAGCATGATGGGATTTCCCATTGCCATACATCCGGCCCGCTGGGTAATAGAAAAATCACTAGTGCTGGAGGGCAGCATCTTCTTGGAAACGAGGAGGAGGAGAAAAGTAAGTGACATTTGTGAATAGGCACAATGGGAAGTACAGCATAGGGCTGTGTAACTGATTTGGATGAATCCTGAATAACAAAGCAAAATGTGCTGATTGGAAGTGATATGAACCAGCTTCAGATTGGATCAGACTGGCCCACTTCTGTTTTGGAGCAGAACAACGTAATCCAAAGCACTTTGGCCTAATCTGGAGATTCATCCATTAAAAATCAGTGTAGAAAAGATCTGCTTCCAACTTCATTATATAAGAAAAACAACAAGATGGTGTGATAAAATGGGGAGAAGGGGAGCTGGGCTTTTCTTCACTGACAGCTCTGTCATGCAAATTGTTGCAAGAATCTCCCTAGCACTCTCCAGTCACAGTTCTTATAGGGAGGGATTATTTAAAATAATGTAAGGTATATAGTGAATTTTCTTCTCTGGCATTTTCATTTGCCACATTTAGGTGTATTAGCATCAGACTAACAGCTGTGGTCAGAGTTGGGCTGTTGTTAATCTCATCAGTTTCTTGTCAGAGTTGTTGCTCTCATCTGAATTTCTTTTTATTTTCTTGAACATCCAATTTAATCCTTTGTTTGCCTTCTTGTTCTTTTTTATAAGTCTGTCTTTAGACAGCAAAAACCGTATTCTATTCACTCCACCTCAACCGCTTCCCATTGTTTTTGTTAAGTGTTTGATGGAGCATAAATAGTCTGATTCATCACAGAAAAAGCAGATCACTTTTTGTCTGTGATTACTCTGAGGTAGGAGAAGATCTCAGGATTACTATCTACCTTCACTGTATGCAGAAGATGAGCAGGAGACATTAGAACATCAGCTGTCTGCTCTAAGAAGACTTAAGACTTTAAGAAGCAGTCTGATTTAGGACAGAGGCAGAAAAGTCCCAGCAACCATACAGTGGAGGCAAGACCCACAAGGCAGGGACAAAAGGTGATGAAACCCCTGGTAACAGCAGCTCTCAATTTTTCCTCCATCATCAAGAGGTTAAGGCAGGCAACTCAGGAAGAGATGGGATGGGAATACCATGGGGTACTGAGAAGGAAGATGACAACATCTGGAAAGATAGTGATGAGGGGAAATCTCTGGCTGCTGGTAAAGCTTTTGTTATTGTTGTTGTTGTTTTTGCACAGGGGACTCTGCAATTTCTATGAAATCCGACAAGGTTTATATCGGTTTTAGCATCTTTCACATCTCCAAATTTTATGTGGTTGTGAGAAAAAATTAAAAATGTTTTTAATGGGTATTAATACAATGGGTATTAAGATTCTACTGAAGTCAATGATGTAAGTCAATGAGAAAGCATTGTAATTTTGACAACTGCAGTCATGATTGGATTAGGTCTGGATTAATCTAAACAAAATTGGGGCCCATGTCTGAATCACCACTTCAGTGACCGAACCAGAGCTCTCAATATAGAGCTCAAATACAGGAGCCATTAGGGAGATGGCTATCCACAGGAACTGGTGTGATGCAGCAGCTAAAAAGGCCAATGTGATTTTAGGCTGCATCAATAGAAGTATAGTATCTAGAGCAAGGGAAGTAATAGTGCCACTGTATTCTGCTTTGGTCAGACCCCACCTGAAATACTGTGTCCGGTTCTGGACACCACAATTCAAAAAGGATGTTGAAAAACTGGAGCGTGTCCAAAGGAGGGCGACTGAAATGGTGAAGGGTCTGGAAACCATGCCCTATGGGGAACGACTTAGGGAACTGGGTATGTTTAGCATGGAGAAGAGATGGTTAAAAGGTGATATGATAGCTCTGTTTAAGTATTTGAAAGGGTGTCATATTGAGGAGGGAACAAGCTTGTTTTCTGCTGCTCCAGAGAACAGGACCCAGAGCAATGGATGCAAGCCCCAGGAAAAGAGATTCCACCTCAACGTTAGGAGGCATTTCCTGACAGTAAGGGCTGTTTGACAGTGGAACATTCTCCCTCAGAGTATGGTGGAGTCTCCTTCTTTGGAGGTTTTTAAACAGAGGCTGGTCATCTGCCAGAGATGCTTTAATTGGGAGTTCCTGCATGGCAGGGGGTTGGACTGGACAGCCCTTGTGGTCTCTACCAACTCTATGCTTCTATGATTCTATGATGGGAAGTATAAACAAATGAGGCAGCATGTTGTGCCATAAGTAATTCCAGACAGAATGTGAATGACAGAATCCTGCCCTTTCCCCCCATCATACACACATTTACATAATCTACTGGCCATAGATTACTTCAGCATGGACTGCATCCAGGATAAAGGCCCTCTAGGCATGATATGAATGTAAACTAACAGGTCTTTTAAGAAGGGAGACAAAATGACCAGGGGGTAGCTGGAGGAGCTCCTCTGTATCTCTGTAGGGCAGCTGAATTTGAGGGACTGATGGCTGCAGAAAAAAGAAGACGTTATGAGTATATAAAGGTCTAAAGAGTGGAACTGAGAAGAAGAGGAGGCTGGATGAAAAGGTATAATGGTCCACAGGTTACGCATCTGTGAGTCAAGAGATGGAAGACTGAAGGAATCACTGTTGTGAAGCATATCTGAAGATGAGGAGCAGTATACAGCTCATTGTCTACAAGTGCACTCACTTCTAGATACTTTTAAAAAGTTCTAGAAATTTTTGTCACGTTTTCTCTATAAATTATATAGTTTTGTTTCCCTCTTGCTAGTGATTATAAATAATCCCTAAAAAAGAAACATCTGTGGATTGAGCACTTATCTATATTCCACCTACCAATGGACAGAAGACTAGCATGTGAACATGTCAGGAGGAAAAATTAGTTCAAATCATCCAAAGGTTCAACTGTTTTCAACTCCTCTGATAAGAAATAAAAGAGACAATCATCCCCTTCGCTTGGGGAAACTTTGTCAGACCAATGCCTGGATTGCTACTGGGTCTCACTTTACAGCAGGAGTGGGAATTGCGTGGTCCTCCATATGTTGTTGGACTGCAACTCCCATGTGTGCTAGCCAGTATAACCAAAGAGAAGCAATGCTGGGAGCTCCAGTTCAACAACATCTGGAGGATGACACAATTCCCACCCTTCTTTTGTTGCTGTTATGTGCCGTGAATTCAACGTCAGCTTTAAGTGGCCCTATGCATGGCTGAAGAATTATGAGTTGTAGTCCAAAAGAAGTAATGCTTTCAACACTGAACTCTTTTTTGTACAACAGGGATGCTGCACCTTAGGTGTGTCTATGGTGTGTTTACAGTGCTTTTTACACAGCCAGAATTATGAGCATTTGCTGGCAACACCCAGCAATAAACACTACATATTGTTCAAAAATCTTGATACAAGAATTTTAAAGACTGCACTTTGGTGACAAACCACTGGCCAGCCAGTTACCAATACCTTCACAAACTGTACATTTGAGGTATATACTAAGAATTCAACCATGAAGAATTTTCAAATTGGACTTCTGGACACTCCCTCTGGTGCAAGAACTGCTGATGGCTGTATAAACCATTTTCTTGATCAGGGAAATAATGTATAATTCCTATCACTCTGCAGTATGATTTAACCACGTCTTCTGGGGGTGAAATGGAATCTTGAGCTCAAGCTTTTGCACATAGAAAAAGAAGTGCTGTCAACACTAACTCTGTAACTGCTATAAATCAGTCCAACCAAATCATAAAACTGCCTTTCAAACCAACAAGAATTTTCAAAATAATTTGGGAGCCTTTTCAATTTGCATTATGCTTTGCATTATGCTCCCCACCCACCCCATTAGTATTATACAGTCATTGCTTTTTGACCTTCACAAACCAAAAGGATATGGTCTTCAAGTAAAGTGTGAGTAAGGTAAAGTGTGAGTAAGATATTCATGATCAAGAGTGTTCTAAAGAAGTTCTCAAATGGCAAAGCTCCATGTTAAACACTGTGAGAGCTTAACAATATCTGAAATACAATATTTGGGTCTACATCCTCAGTGGGTGTAAACTGAGATAGATTTTGGACTGCTACACTTGCTTTTAAAATGCTTTTTGGAAGTTTTGACTTGCTTCCACCAGGCATGTGCTCAAAGCAGCCTAAATTGTGCATAGAGCTATCACAGGTGGGACGTGACTTGCAAATGACCAAGTAAGATCCAAGAGGATTCTTAAAAGTTATTGTATACAGTCACAAAAATTGCACATAATAAATGGATGTACAATGAGCCATAGGTATGCTATAATCATTGAAAAAGAAAGGTCTTGGGAACAATATACATAACCCCCATCATCTGTTGTTGCTTATGCACACGGAATCTGCATTAGTATAACAGTGTAGGGGAGGGAAAGAGACAAAACATTTTGTGTTAATACTCTGATCTCAATCTTGATAATTCAGAAATATGCTGGCGAAATGTCATAAACGTCAGATGCTGGCGAAACGTCAGAAAGAAACTCTTCTAGAACATGGCCACACAGCCCGAAAAATCCACAAAAATTAATTCAGAAATAAGTCACATGGAGTTCAGAGGATCTAGTGTAGATAGGCATAGACCTGGCTCAGGCTGCAAAGAGGATTCTCATCTTGTATCTCATTCCTTAAGAAATGTTCTAGCAGAAAATGCTTTGGACTACACCTACATTTTTGCCATTCTGTTGCCAGCTATGCATTTTGTATATAGATCCTGAGCCAGTTAGATCCTGAGCCAGTACAGAAGGGCATATTCACTGCTGCATAATATCTACAATTTCCCAGGCTCTTCAGGGCAACATGTACCCATTAAAATCAGACAACAATGTGTATTAAGATTCCACTGAAGTCATTGATGCAATAAATGACCTGAGTAACACAGTCCACTATTTACTCCTGGCTTCACAGCACATTAAAAAGTTACAGACAAATTGTGGACTGTAGAAGTGGCTCCACATTACCAGTGGACACATGGGAAGAGGGACTGATGTACAGCTTTTCATCTGTGCTACCATAGTAAAGTTTTGTAGCTTTAAATAGGTGGGCAAATTGCACAATTCCTTGGCACACAATACTTACCTGATCAGGAAGAAGGAAAGGAGTATAGCTGTACCAGCGACCAAAATAAACTAACAAGTCAACTAACCAACACATAAGCATCCACCAGCAATTAAGTTATTATTCACAAATCATGACAGATATGTAAGCATGTGTTAATTTTTCATTTAAAATTAATCAGTTAAGCTATTTATATCAACTCCATTTGAAATGTGTGTGTTATGTGGGTGGGTAGAGAGATCACAAGTTTCTTATTCCTCTCCACAATATATATTTTATTAACATCTGTGCTCACCAAATGAGTTTACTACAAGGGGTATTAATTTCTGAGGAAAACATCAGCCCACCTAAGTCAATCTGAATACACTGAACGTCAACAATAAGTACAATCTGAAAACCAAATGTTGCAAAATAAAGTATTTAATCTCACTTATGGAAAGCTCAGATGCAGCCCTCCTTTCCCCCACAAAAACATTTAAGAGCAGTTAAACCAAAAAAAGATAATAAGCAGGAAATCTCTGCTGAAACTTGTGTATGTGGCTGTTATTGGTTTCCATCCTAAAATATCAATTAAATACCATTCTCTCTTGGCCAGGAACAATTCACTCTCCTGCCAGCACGCAGAAACTGGCAGCTACATTGTCCACCTGCTATTATGCATGACAATGAAATTAAAATATTTGGAGAATTTGGCAGGCCTTACCCTTTTGAAACTATGCTGGTAGTTATAACAGAGAGCTACTCCGACTTACATTGCTCTTGCCTGCGAGAAGAAAAATAGTCCTGTGTATAAAACTACTGGTGGTCAGCAGCTGGCCTTTCAAGATAAGAATCAAAAGCATGCCCTTTCTGACATCCGGTCAGATGGCACGGGTGCTGAAGCTGTTGGGTCTTGAGTGGAAACAGTAAGAAAAGATGTAAAGAATGCCCCCCTCCCATCCACAAGACACACACATTGACCTCAATGGGTGAAAGGCAGAGCTCTGTTTATTCAGGTGCAATAATACAAATCATTGTGGGCTGTTCTGCAATGATAAAACAAAGACGATTCCAAAGAATGCGCTCCATGTGGGACTTCCAGGGCTCCACTGTAAGCACACTGTATTTGCAAGATCAAGTGACAGCCAGGAGCAAAATTATTGTCGTTTGGGGCCCCTGAGCCTCAAGTCAGAGCAGTTTTTTGGAAATGGGGAAGTTTAATGGTGCTGCAGAGCCTAATTGGAAGAAGGGGAATAGCATGGGGTGGGGTGGGGAGGAGAGATGGGGTTAGGGTTGCCTCCCCAAACAACTTACTTTAGCTCTCCATGCCTTTTCATCTGAAAAGAAATGATAGAGAATGCTATTAAAATGACAATCTGAGTCCACCTCTCCTCACTTTATGGGCTGATTGCTCTATTTCTTCTTTGGAAGTTATAAACTATGGCATGCCTTGGCCACATAGGATCTTTATGGTCACATGTGCCTAATTAAATGAAAACATTTTAGCTTCACTTAACCTTTGGGCAAGATTTTCAGTGTGGAAACACAATAGCTAGTGGAAGAGAGCGAAAGGGAGGGAGGGAGAGGCACAGAAAGGTAAAAACGTCTAAAAAGTGATCTACAATACTTTTCTCCAGCACCACAGGAATCCAAACTTTTGCAGGTCCAAACCAGACAGAATGGTGGCAACCCTGTGCTCTCAATGATAGGTCTGCTGAACTAATTACATCAAAAGTGGGGTGATTTTTAAATGCCAAAAAGGTTGCAGATGGAAAGGGGAAGCTGCAGCCCAACTCCATCTCCTACTTCAGTTTTTTACCATGTCCACTCAAGTTCACTTCTGTATCACCTCAGCATTTCTGTCTCAGAACTGCAACATCTTGTGCCAAAGGAAGTTCACCAGCATTCTGCGTCAATCTGCACTTTCTTTCTCTCTGTGGCTATTACTTTCCTAACTGCCCCTTCCAACACCCTCACCCCAAGAAACAGTTTTGCCTGTGAAGGTATGACGCTCCTAGATCCAGTGCCTCACCATGTTCCTGTTCTATGACCCCAAGAAATCTTTTCCTGGTCTGCAGCCCCACCAGCTCTTCCATATACTCCTCTGACCTTTTACTCTACTTTATTCAGACTGCTTTCCTGAAGCTGAATTTGGCTTGCTTTCTCAACCACAGATCTGTTTTATTCCCTGCACTAAGCACTTCAGCTTGGTGTATTTTCCTGGAAAGACATCCCACCCTCAAAACACAGGTTGCAGCATCTACCCTGTTGTATCGTTCTCAAGAAGCCATAATCCTGTAGAGAGACCACTGGACCCCTTGCAAGTGTGACTCTCACGCACCCCTTCCCAAATTTGTGACGTGATTTCAGCTGTTACTTTTGGAACATGCAGGCATCATTCCTGTGCCTATAGAATTGTCAATTGGTAACATATGAGTCAGACACACCCATGAAATTCTCAACATGATTAATATGCACAATTCCATTTGAGTCAGGTGGGTTTTTGTGTGTGTGTGTTTGCATCTCATTTTTGAAGACTAAACAATTTTGTGTGGGATTTGAGGGTACTTGAAAAATATTTTGTTGCTGCAGTTTCACTAGTTATTTGACTCTTTCTTTGTGGAGTTGTTTCAGTTCTAGATCCTTCAGTCACTTAGGCAGAATGGAGAATCTAGACAATTTTGCTTACCACCTTGCTATAGTCCATTATTTAAAAGGCTTGTTTTTTTAGTATTTTAAGGAAAAAAAACCCTATATAAAAATTATGTATATAATTATATTACTAGTCTGTCTGATGTGGGCTGCTGAAGCGACCCTGGTAGAAAGAGTCATTTGTGAAGCACCAGATGATGTAGTTGGTTTGTCTCACCTTTCTACCCTGTTTCCTGGCCAAGCTGTAGCTACATTTTTCTTTTTAAAAAATATGTTTTGTTCCATTATACTAAAAATGAATGTTTAATCCAGGGTGATTCAAAAGTAATGCTGCAAAACCAAATAAGAACAGCTTTAGTTTTGAACCATTCTTTTGGAATCATCCTGTATTATCATTTTGGAGAGATTTGTCAACAAAAAAGTTGCCCAAGTAAACTATATAACAGTACCACTGTTTGGCTGAATGCCAAGAAGGAACTGTTATCAAATTGATTTGCTGAGTGGAAATGGGAAATAGTTAATTAAAAGACCAATGTTGTTCCTTGCTGTTCTATTAAAAGGAAAGTTATAAGCACATGAACAGAGGTTATGGAGGTGATCTATAAGAAAGAAAGGAAGACCAACCAATAACTGGAAACCTGCACTTTTGTCACTTGTGTTGATAGAAGGTAGATAGAAGCAAATGAAACTTTAATTTGAACATTTGCAACTTGGCTAGAAGCCAAAGTCACTGGTAGAAATTTCCTCACTACATTATATACCTATGGGCCTAAAGCACCCTGAGCAATCTATTCTGAAGAATGGAGGATTCTGCTCCCAAGATGAATTATTCTACTTATCAAATAGAGGCAAAATGTTCATGGGCATCCACAACAGAGTGACTAAATGGGAAACCCCATCTTAAAGCAGGAAAAGATTGGTGTCTGAACAATGCAAGAGTAAGCCATCATATATACCAAGAGCAAACTGATTCTACTAGTAAGAATCATCAGGCAGGCAAAATGACACCATCCATTTTGGGGGACGTACCCCAAGTTCTGCAGAAGAAACAATAGGGGAGAAAAGTGTGGGGAGAATCTATGAAACACCAGTATTGTCAATGGAAATACGAATGTTCATTCATTGACTTCTATTTATATCCTGGAACAGGACCCAAGGTGGCTTCCATCTAATTAAAACAAACAAACAAACAAACAACAACAACAACAAAACACCAAGAACAATTATTTGTCATATTAAAAACCATTAAGCACAATTCTGTTAAAAAGGGAAAGTTAAAACAATTTGAAACACAATAAATAGTAAAGCATAGCCCTATTAAAAGTCCTTTCTGTCACATGAATGACAAGCCAAAGGGTCTTTGTGTGCTGGTGGAAGAAAAGAAGAAAGAGACTAACTGAACCTCCTGTAGGAGGGAATTTCACAACCTCCAAGAAGGTCCTCTTCCATGTCATCACTAAGCACCCCTGTGATGGTAGTGGGGCCAAGTATTTCCCTGAATTTCTTAAAATTCAAGCAGGGTTATACAGAGAGAAATGGTCTTTCAGATATAGTCTTTCAAATGGAGGAGACAGTCAGCCAAATTCTAAAGTCTATACTGTGACCAACTTAGAAGGCACAAAATCCCTTCTGCAAGCTTTTGTGCAAGCTGGATGTTTCTTCAAATGAACAATAATTGTTTTTTTAAAAATGCAAGGTAAGGGTCAGAGTAAGGAAGAAAGTGACAATGTTATTCATACATCTACTTGAACTTTCAAACTTATTCAAGACATTATAGTGGGTCTTTGTTATCCACTGTGGTTTGGTTCCAGGAACCCCCCCACCCATGGATAACAAAATCCATGGATGCTCAAGTCCCATTAAACACAATGACATAGCAAAATGGTGTCCCTTATATAAAATGGAAAATCAAGGTTTGTTACTTGGAATTTATACCTTTAAAAATTATTTTCAAGTCGTGGGTGCTTGAATCCATGGATAAAAAATCTGTGGATAAAGAGGGTCAACTGTATTTTTAAAAGGAAGTCCAAGTTTAACTTCTGTTCCCAGTTAGCTTGTGGTTGTTGGGAGTGTGACCTGCTTGGATAGTCTACAAATGCTTACTTCACCATCTCAAAGAACATAGACCACGAACTCTTACCATTACATCATTCTTCTTAATTACCCCACATGCTTTTAAAACTATCTTTGCCTCATGAAGAAGCATATGTGCTTTGAAAGCTTGCACAAGGAATTTTGGGACTCAGTGGGCATGGAATTCTGGGTTGGAAACAGAAAACCAGGGCATAGAAGGCTGGAACCCTGAAAGAGAGCAGCTCTCCTTGCTGCAATGCTTTGTTGCAAGCCCCAGTTGTACTCTATGGGGTGAAATGTGTCTTTCTTCTGTGAAAATGGATCTTGCACACATGGATCCATTTGGGAATTGTTATAGGAAATAGAACATTGTACCAAGTGAAATCATACTTATATTTTTATTTCCAGTTGGCAGCAATAGATAAACATTTCAGGAGCGCTGAAGGGCCAAGTGTGGAGAGGCTCCCTGCCTTGAATGTTGTTGTTTAGAGAGGGTCTTTGTGGATTCTTAAAAAACATAATCTTCTTGCAGTTCTTGGGTGGGGGGAACAGGAGAAACGCACACAAAAAGGTAAGTAACTAAATATTTATCAAGTACCTTCAATCACAAATAATTAATTACATCTTCATATTTGTTGTTGTTATAATGTGCTTTCAAGTGGACTTCAACGTGTGGTGATTCTACCATAGGATTTTCTTGGCAAAATTTATTCATGGGCAGCTTGTCACTGTTAAGGAAAAAGCAACATGGGACATACAGTAATAGAAATAAA
>CM034708.1:12683901-12696373 GCA_020142125.1 Phrynosoma platyrhinos | reverse complement strand
CCCCCCCCCCCCCCGTATTTCTTCCAAGGGCAAACTCCAACACTTCTTAGAAGATCAGATTAAATCTTCCCTTTTCATCTTGGCTGAACATATGCCACTACACACTGAAAGTGATGTTGGAGAATTCTTCACAGCTGTTCATACTGGGGCAGACAAAAGGAGGAAATCATTCAAGAAAGCAACTTCACTTCCACTGAGAGAAAAGAAAGAAATGAATGGCTAAGAGCTCAGAGAGATGATCTGTGTATTAGCAGGGGATCTGCCAAAAAAAAAAAAAAAAGTGTTTCTCTAAGATGCAGCTGATGGGCTTTGCCAGAGTCTCCATGTTTACAATTCCAGTAGCATGAATTTACATAATTGCAATTTCACTTCTTGAAAATATTTGGGGATTTTGTTATGGCTGATTTACTCAACAGCTGTTGTATGCTGCTGAAATCTTTGCTAATTATTTCAAATATTTAATGGGAAAAATGCGAAGTATATTTGATACAATTATTACATGAAAAATAATTACCATGGTCTTGGAAGACTATGGAGTTGGGGAAGGATTTCTAGTGTTGTTGTTGCTTATTTGCTCTTGAAGAACAGCACATGCAAAACATTCATGAAGCCAACACAGCTGCAGGGACTACTTACCAGACCAGCGCTGTCTGCTTGGTATCCTTTCTAGCTTTTTATAGATACAAGTTAAATACGCCATGAAATTTATTTCCTGTAATGATCCCAAAATATTTACATTAGAAAGGCAATGTTTCAGCAAAAATTGCCCAAGAATGCATGGCTAGGCAGTTCCATTGTGTTAACTTAGCACTCTCCACTCCCCAACCCCAGTCCAATTGTAACCTTTTTCCCCCCTTCAATTATTTGTATGGCCTCCACGTTACCTTCAGCAAAGTTTTGCATTAGTAATGCTGAAATTGCAGAAAACCTTGTGCATGTAGCAAAGTAGAGCAAGAGCAAACAAAGAAAAACAAGGACTCTGGTACTGGTACCAGGCCTGATACCTCCTGGCAAACTCAGGGAGCCTGTGAGTCCATGCAACCTGGTAGTGTTCACACATGTCCTGCCTAGGAGCACCTGCCATTTTCACAGGTATCAAATCCCCACCCACCGGAAAAAAACAATAGAAATGGGAGGTAGTTTTCAATATTCACATCAAACAAACAAAACATGGGTTTGGGTATGAAATAGTCCCAAATTTCTATCATTTCCCCCCTACAGATTCTATAGAGTTCTGGAACTGCCTTTTTCTCTGTGTGGAATCAATACTGACAGAGAAGGCTAAATGTCTCACAAAACTACAATTCCAGAATTCCATAGCATTGAGCCATGACAGTTAAAGTGGCGTCAAACTGCATTATTTCTGCAGTGAAGATGCAGCTTGAAACATCTTTTTGTCTTCTTTCGGATGATACTTTCAAGAGGTCTTACTTAGGCTATGAATTTGATTGCAGCCATAATTTTCTACAGTGTATTGTTACACTGATCATGAACCATTCTTAGACAGAAGGTTGTTTAGTATCTTGTAATAGAATACTTCACTGTCCAGTGGAGTGGAACTTAACCTGAGACATGAAAATTTCTAAATTAGTTACAAAAAGACAATAAGGAGATCCCTGTTTTAGGTCAGTCCTGTTTTGTTTTGTCTCTTTCATACTGCTTTGTTGCTAAGGTCCAAGAATACTCAGAACTATTCTCCAAACTAGCCTGTTTCTACATAGCTATGTCTACAATACAGCTTTACCTCTCTTATCATGTTATAATTAACATGAGTAATTATGAGGCTAGCTACCAACAGTAACATTATTTAACTACTCTCAATTGAAAAACAACAAAATTCAGCACATCTATTGAAATCAGTGGGTTTGTTAACTCTGGACTTTTAAATGGTATAAATGCTGTAAGTCTTACCCACCCCAAATGACCAAAGAATATGTAGATTATAAAAATATATTCAGTCACAATTAAGCTAAATCAAACACTATTTAAACCCATTTACTTCCAATTTACTTAGGGGGGTTGCAGACTGCCAGAAATAGTGCAAATTGAGTCCACTTTTAGGGTTAGGGTTATGGGATCATGGGAACTGTATTTTATTGTGGCACCAGAACTCTCTGACAGAGAAGGCTCAATGTCTCAGGGAAAAAAACAATTCCCATGATTCCCTAGCACTAACCCTAACCCTAAAAGTGGACTCAATTTGCACTATTTCTGGCAGTCTGCAACCCCCTTTAGTCTGGTTTTGTATACTACTCTTTGATCATCATACATCTCTCCACTACATAGAAGAGCTACAATTTTAAAAAGGATACAAGATTGTGATAAGTCACTACACAATAAAGAAATAGTTACTGAATGCTAAAATCATGGTCAAAGGATCATAACAGTAAGAAGCATAGCCAACCTTTTATTTCCTCTGTTATTTCACAAACAGTGCATGGGCTGAGGAATGTAGAAGCCAGGTTCTCCCATACACATGCAGAACACATGCTTTTTTTATCGACTCCCTTTCTGAGTTACGACTTTAGAAATTACTGTTGTGGTTTGGCATATCAAATGTCCTACTCTAATGAATGTATGGCCCGAAGTCACCACCACACGTGAAGAATGGGGTTAATTTAATATGAAAGATCTTTAGATTTTTAAGAAAGGAAAAGTAAGACGAATTGCATTGGTTGACCTCAGCTGAAAAACTGTTAAGGTAAGTTCTGAAATATTTGGCAAGTGCTCTTACTTACAAGCCAGCATAAATTGCTTTTGTGGCCTCTATTCATATGGTTTTGACACTGAATTGAAGGTCATGTGCTATAGCTCTTAAAATTCTGGACTAATTCAGAGAGGCTTTGAAAGTTCAGGAGAAGCAGCAAGGAAAGAAAATAGAAGAGATTCATCTCTTTTTCCTTCTTTTCTGGAATTCACCCCAAAAAGGTGCATATTTTCTGCTGCAGAATTCCAAGACATAGCTGTGTTTGGAAAATCAGTATGCAAAGGAATCCTGAAGCACCTTTGAGACTAACTGAAAGAAAGAAGCTGGCAGCATGAGTTTTCGTAGACTTGAGCTACAGATGCATAGGATGGAGCAGAGACTCCAGAAATAAACCTAAATAAGCCAGTTATGTGTGAGAATGTCAAATGAAATTGAAAACCTTGTGGGTATGGAAATGCAGTGATACGTTCAGTTTTAACTATGGTAGTTGGGGGACAAAGGCAGGAGGAAGGCTGCCGCCTAAAGCCAAGGTGGGTAGATAACTACTGCAGCCACTCACTCATAGACCACAAGGTTGTGAGTTCAATACCAGCCAGAGCTGAGGCTCGACTCAGGCCTGCATCCTTCCGAGGTCGCTAAAATGAGTACCCAGCTTGTTGGGGGGCAATCAGCTCACAGTTGTAAACCGCTTAGACATCCCATAGCGCGACATGAAGCGGTATATAAATGAAGCTGCTTTGCTTTGCTTTGCTATACAGACTGCCAGAAATAATCCAGCTTGAGACCACTTTAACTGTCCTGGCCCAGTCCTATGGAATCATGGGAACTGTAGTTTATTGTGGCACCAGAGCTCTCTGATACATCAGACTCAATGTCTCAGAAAAAACTAAAATTCCTATAATTCCCTAGCACAGAACCACATAGAGACACTGGTCTCAGGTTGGACTATTTCTGGCAGTCTGTATAGGCCCTATGTGAATGAGTACTGGAATGCAGTGTGGGAAACAGAGAGGAGATGTGATGAACTGGTCAATGAAACTCTCATGACTGAGGATGGCAGTTAGATAGTGTTCATATGATTGCAGAACTTTGCATTTTCCGTTTCTGTATGTTTATCATTAAAATTTCAATTTTAGACAGATAACAATAATCATAAAAATATGTAACATAACAGAAAACAGCATATCAAGCTGTCAAGAACCACATGAATGCACCTGCATGAGCAGAAATCTGTAGATTCACACCATAAAGAAGAAGTGTTTATCCATTTTCCATTCAAACTCTAGAGTAGGAAAATCTATCCCTGTGCCAGAGGGGGGAAAAGACTTTTGACACTTCACAAAGGTGCAACTTATTAATATTCACAATTTGCTATTAAATGGACTATACAGATGTGACTCAGTATAAGCTGAGTGCTCTATGGTCTTTAAAGGTAGCAAGCATTTCCGAGTAGCTGAACAATGTAAGCTTCACTCTGCTATGCAGGGGGGGGGGGTATAAATAATAATAATAATAATAATAATAATAATAATAATAATAATAATAATAATATCCTGTGTACCTCTAGAGAACCATTTTTTATAACAAAAGAACAGGTTGTTTACCTTTAACTCTGGTACTTTCAGCGTCTATCTGAATTTACACACATCAGATTTTTTCACACTCCCATACATTATTTGGAACATTATAGAGCTGATCCAGTGGCTTTAGCATGAGCTCCAACCTTCTCACTCTGTATATCAGTGCATTATACCTCCACTTTATCTTTACTTTCTTTCAGTCCAATACTGTTCCAGAAAGTTCAGCAATGTTTCAATCATGAAAGGAGGAAGGCTCTGTGAGTTCACACCTCACCACTAGAAGAACCACAGCTGTAGCTAAGAAATCTGTTCTTTTTCATTGTCTCTGTATAATTTACACATATGGGGAACTGTAGAGCTAATCTAGAAATGGAGGATGGATGCATATCACATAGGTATGTATGACAGCACTGGTCTGCCAAAAGGCATATCTTGCTGAGATCCAATGTCAAACCCACAATGGAGACTAAAGTTAGAAGCGTGAGACCATATAACCATCTTGCCAACATTTAGGACTGGAATGTCATGGAGGAAAAACACTTGACGTAACTGTAGCTCTTGTTGGATTATCTTTCATATCCCTAGTGGAGACAGTTCTTCAAGACAATAGCAGATATCAAACATAGCCACAGCCTATTATGCCAGATGTTACAAAGAGACAGGATACCCCTTTTTAGGGCTACTGTGATGTAGGGATTTGTGGTAAGTGGCAGTCTGGTGACTATAAAAGGTTAATCCCATATTCACGTGGAAGGCTACCACAAAGGCTATTTTCACTGATATTAAGCATGTTAGACACAACAACAACAACAACAACAAATGTTATTTTTACCTCCTTCTCCCCAAGGCTTGAGGTGGAATACAACATAGATTAAAACACATAAAATCATTTAAACATTGTTAAGAACACTGTAAAAACACTGTTAAAAGACATAAACATTTGTTTTTAAGTGCCCTTGAGTCAAGCCTGACTCATGGAGACCCTGTGGATGAGACATCTTCCAGACTCCCTGTCCTCCACTACTTTCTTATGTCCTGTAAATTCATACCCATGACCTCTCTGATAGAATCTAACCATCTAACATCTTGTCTGACTCCTTTGCCAACTGGGAACCATTCTGTTTCTCCATGTTTTGTTCTGACAGTAGACTCTTGTCCTGAGTACAGATTCCTCATTAGGATTATCAGATGTGTTGGCACTCCCATTGTGATTGTGGCACAGATCATGAACTACTTATTTCAAAAATTAAAGGAAAACTCAAGAAGAGAACAAAAACAGTCATCATACCAAAATATGATTTAAACAACATTTCCACATAATTCATTGACAATATAAGGAACAGATTTGCAGTACTAAGTATAATAGATCGTGAACTGGAAGAGCTTTGGTCTGAAGCCAGGGACATAATAAAAGAAGAATGCATAAAGGCACTTCCAACCAACAACAGGAAAGTGAAGAAATCATGGATGACAGATAAAACGCTACAAGCAATATAGGAAAGAAGAGAAACAAAATAAAAAGGAGATAGGAATAAACTAAGAAACATGAATACAACGGTACAACGGCTAGTGCGCAAAGATAAAGAAAATTATTACAATGACAAATGTAGAGAAATAGAAGACAACAACAAAAAGGGAAGAATGAGAAACCTATTCCACAAGATTTGAGAAAGTTCAAACCAAGGACCAGGGCACTCTATGACAATAAAAATAACATAATTCAAGACCAGGAAGGAATAAAAAGATGTTGGATGCAATACACAGAAGAAATATACAAAAAAGATGACAAAATGAAGGGCACATGGAGAGAAGAGCTTTATGAAGATGATCCCCAAATTCTAAGAACTGAGGTAGAAGCCGCAATAAAAGAAACGGCAAAAAACAAGACTCCAGGAACAGATAATATACCAATAGAACTGTTGCAATCCACACTGACAGAGTCAACTCTAGTGCTAACCAACATATGTCAACAGATATGGAAAACAAAACAACAGATATGGAAAACAAAAGATTGGAAGAGATCAATATACATCCCCAGCCACAAAAAAGGAGACACAACAGACTGCAGCAACTAAAGGACCATAGCACTAATCTCCCATGCAAGCAAAATTATGCTCAAAATACTGCAACATATGACTCCAACCACACATAGAGAGAGAAATCCCAGAAGTCCAAGTGAGGTTCAGGAAAGGAAGAGGCACCAGGGATCACTTTGCAAGTATATGATGGCTGCAACATTCCTTATCACTGGCACTGCATGGAAAGGATTGTAGCCAGAACAAGAACAAGCTGCTAGAGAAATATAGGATGGTATGAGGGGAGTTGGGGGTGGTGGTGAGCTTTCTGTTATTGCCTGAGCCAAATTACAAGATCAGAAGAAATGGCCAGGCAGGGGAAGGACTTGCATTTGCCAGTGATGTTGCTCTTCCACCTCCACAACACAGGAAACTGTTTGCTAAGACTCAGAATAACTAAAATAACCCAACAACTGCAGTGTGAATACTTTGAAACTGTCAATGTGACACTTGCAAAAATAAAGTTATAGAGGATTGAAGATTTAGCAGTCAGTGCAAGTTGTTCCAGAAAACCCCTAAAAAGAGATGGTTTCAAAATGCCCATTTCATTAGAATAATGCCTTGCCTTTGCTATTTTACTCTCACAGCCCAATTAATTCATGTGATTGTTTGACTATTGGGGTGGAAAGAATGTTCATTTTTATTTGTTTCCTGGGAAGAATAATGCAACAAGCAAGATTTCTGTGCAGGTTTTTTCACTGTACTTCCACTTTGTGAAGTGTTCCAGGAAATTATTTTGCTCTATGTGGGTTTTCTTTGCAGATAGCATGTTGTTTGCACAAGAAACACAATGTATAGAAAATAGTGGGGATTTTTGTGCAAGATACACTATATCCTGTGTAGAAAACTTGACTTTTGTGCAGAAAAAAACTTTGTTTTACTCTGGTACATTTCACAAAGCATTAATGCAGGGATCAAACCAAGCAGAAATCTTCATTCTCTCCTGCAGCAGGGAGAAAACTATAGAAATTGGTCCATCCATGCAAGGATGATACAGCCAATGATTTACATACCTACTTGACTGAATGTCTTTGTTCTTCCTTTCAGTAAACTTTCTAACCTCCCAAGGCCCTTGACAAGGGCATCAGGTTGGCCAAAAGGAAAGATTCTTTATATAACACAAAGCTGAAATGGAATAGTGCTGGGAATTCATCTTCAACTTCAACTTTAAATCTGATCTTTCAGTTGCATGGCTGACCACCTTATTATTCCCTCTGCTGAACAAGGTCCCATCGACACTGGGAGTCCCAGGTCCACAGACCAAAAACAAACACAGCCATTGTAGGGTACGATATCTCCTGTCATGAAAATACACAGGCATTGACAACCATTGCTTTCCAAAGCCAAGGAGTTTTTCTGGGGAGAACTTGCCTGTCTATCAATTGCATCTTTTAGAGTATTTTATATTATATCCATTACAGGCTGCTGACAAGATTTTTTTTTAAGTTTTTGGTTATGGGTTGAAATTCTATGCACTTTTAAATAGGAACATGTCCAAAATAATTAAACAGGAATTGTTTCTGACTAAACATGAATAGGTTCAGAGTGTATATTCTTTGTTAGTTATACACATTTCTTTATATATGTTGGACCTCACTTATCCGAAATGCTTGGGACCCGTAGTGTTTTGGATTTGGATTTTTTCAGAATCTGGAATATTTGCTTCTTCTTCGTGGTCTCTGCGAATCACACAATGGGTTTTATCTGTGCATGTGCAGCAACTTCGGAAACTTCACACACCCCATAAGGGAAAAAAACAAACGTGTATGCTTGAGTCCCATTGAAAATAATGGTCGCATGGGTGCACACGCCATTTTGTCCCCCAGGGCTTGCCATACATGTAAGCTCAAAGCAGCATATGGGAAGTCTGTGTATGGCACAGGCAGACTGTATGATCTCTAGGTTGAGACCATACGATGTAAAAATCTTAAGCCTGTGGATCTGGAAATTCTCTTTTATATCTAAAGTATTTGAAAGAGGTGGCAATTCAGTTCCAAACACAGACAAATCAAAAAAAGGTGTGGTGAGAATGATTAGCCACTGGCTGCTCAGAAATCCTGGTCAGGACTGTAGACTTCTGATACCTGAAACATGTATGCAGGCCTGTATACAATATACATAGGCAAAACAACTACTGATCTGCATATGCATGTCAGATATCACAAGCTGCAATTCTGACCAGAAACTGCAAAGGCAGTATTACAGATGAATAATAAGAAAACAAAGATAATGACTAGAGATAATTTATATGCCTTTAAAATGGATGGTGAAGACATTGAAATAGTTAATTATTGTCTATACCTTGCCTCAGGTATTAATAAAAATGGAGACTGTAGTGAAGAAATCAGAAGGCGGCTAAGGATTAAGAAAGATAAGATCCTCAAGTATAAACGTATGTAATTAAATATTAAAGTCGGAATCATCCATGCCATGCTATTCCTGATTTCTATATGTTGCTTGTGAAAGCTGAGCAGTGAAGAAAGCTGCTAGAGAATCAACTCATTTTAAATGAGGTTACCATAGACCACCAAACAACAACAAATAATAAATGGTTCCATGAGCAAAGCATTAGAACTCTCACTAAAAATTAGAATTACTACATTGCAGCTATTGCACATGGACTTATCACAAGAGGGCATGACTCACTTGAAAAGAGGACAATGCTCTGTAAAGTGGAAGGCAGCGGGAAAAGAGAAAGACCACAGTGCAGATGGATCAATTCAGTAAAGAAAGCCATGACCCTGAGCTTGTAAGTCTTGGAAAGCTTGTAAGGCTAGTCTACACATTTAAAATAATCCTCATTCCATTTGAACAGAATATGATCCTACCACATGTGATTCACAGGATTTCAGGATTTCTGCAGGAGGGGTGGCAAAAAAAACCCTCCTTAAACTCAGTGGGGAAAACTTTTGCAGTTTTACTGGAGTATCCACTGAAATTCACTGAAATTGGTGAGAAAATGTGCACCAATTTGCATAGTACACATTTTCTACTCAACAATGTAGAGTAGACTGTTGATGACTGGGATTCATGGACATCTCTCATTCATAGGGTCATCTAAGTTAAAGCAGACTTGAAGGCAAACAACCTGGGAACTCAGTAGGGATGCCAGGCACAGCAGAAGAACCACAGAAATCTCTCTCTAATCTCTATATATTAGAATACGTTCATGTACTATCTAACTATTGAAATAACCGCTTTACTTAGCTACTCTCAGTGCGTTTAAAAATGCCTCCATTCCTTGCATACACTAAGCCAAATATACATATGATATTTTTGTTTTGTTTTAAACATATACTAGAAACATATAGGGATTATTTGTGCCATGTGAAAAAGAAATAAACTTTTTGTGCCATGTGAAAAAGAAATAAACTTTTGCCTGTGAAACTATTTAAGAGTTTAAAAAGTGTTGCATAAAAACCTGCAATCCATAATAGCCTTTTCTGCTGAAAGAGAATATAGGTTTGTCATTTGTTTGGATATAGACAAGCCACTCATATGCCTGGATGTATATTCTGGGGGAAACTATGGGCCACCAGCAATATATTTATGATCCAATCAAATGGATACAGAGACTTCTCAAATGAGAAAATCAGGAGGGCAATGTCTCACTTGTTAGCCATGGAATTAGACTGACATGGCAAATTTTTCATGAAACTGAGAAAGAGTTAATAAGATTAAAAGCATGTGATAAATACAGATGAACTCTTTAGGATGACATAGAACTTCCTAGAATCTGCTGGTTCATCTAAATATATGTCTCTGGTATAATGTTAAACAGAGCCAGTTCTCATTTCAAATAGATTTCTGGTTATCTACTCTCCTTGGTATTGTTATCTAGGTTAAAATCACCACTCACTTTGTGCCTTTGTTCTTTGTATTCCTGACATGGCCATGACCATTGTGATAAGGTTATTCAAATATGGGGGTGGGGGGTGGAGTGCTTCTATTACTTGGGAAAGCTTGTAAATCTCCTTCTTAATTGGTATCCAAAATGCCTAGAGTAATAATTTGAATAAATCTACAGAAAATCTATACACAAATTTGCTTTGCAGTTTATTTTTTAAATTATACCCCACCATTCTCCCTAAACAGGACTCAAAGCACCTTATAATATCAGTTAAATATTTATTTGATTGGTACCCCCTCTTTCTCCCTAAATGGGACTCAAGGCACCTTATAATATCAGACATTACAGTCGGCCCTTTGTAGTCACAGATTTTTTTTATCAATGGATTCAACCATCTATGGCTTAAAAATATTTTTAAAAAATATAATTTCCAAAAAGCAAACCTTGATTTTGCCATTTTATATAAAGGAAACCATTTTATTTTGCCATTGAATTTAATGGGACTTGAGCATCCACAGATTTTGGTATCTACGAGGGTTCCTGGAACCAAATCTTAGTGGATACCAAGGGCCCACTGTACAGGTGTCCCTCCTTGTTCGCAGACTTGGGGTCCACAGTCTTTCTCAGGGGTAGGCAACCTTTCCCATTTAAGGGCCGAGGGACTTCAGCTCCCAAAATCCCAGGAGCTGTTGGCCAACATGGAACTATTGGCCAACATGGCTGAGGCTTCTGGGAGCTGAAGTCCCTCGGCCCTTAAAGGGGAAAGGTTGCCTACCCCTGGTCTTGCTGTTCACAGCTGGTGAACGGTGGAAGGAACAAAATGGTGTGTGCGCCCATGGTGCACACGTGGCCACTGAAATCAATGGGACCCCAATATTGGCGATTTTTTCGATTCACAGGGTGGTCTGGAATGGATCCTCCACGAATTGGAAGGGACGACTGTATCTTTAAGACACTAATTTAGAACAATTAAATACATAAAACACATATTATATATTGAAAAACAGCACCCAGTTAAAGGCTGAAGGCCTATTTAAATAGGAAGGGCTTTGCCTGCTGGTGAAAAAGAGTAAAGAGGGGACAAATGAACTTCCCACTTAAGGGTGTTCCACAGCCTAGGAGTAGCCACCAAGAAGGCACTCTCTTATGTTTTGTTATTCCTTCTGCTACAGAAACAAGCCTGCTCTTCAGCACTGGAACCAGAATAGCATTAGCACAAAAACCAGAAAGCAAAGCTAGACCTAGTTCTCTCTCACAAATGCATATCACCTTTGAGATGTTGGCAGGGGAATAAAGATAATATTTTCCTAGTGGTAGAAACATCTTTCAGGTTTTCACATTTGCACCAGTCATGGAGTTCAGCAATGAACCAGAACCCTGATTTCATTAATCTGTAACTGGGGTTAGCCATAAAAATTGCTTCTAATCTGCCATTATATTACTACAGTTCACATTCCAGATACATTTTCTGAGTTTATTAGTGTCATTCTGTTACCTAAAGGAAAATGCAAGTTTTCTACAAGTGCTACTCCTTCCTCTACCCAAACCAGTATCTTACCTTACCAATAACTGTTTTTATGCATCTGCATGCAGCAGTTCCACAAACACTAAGCACCTCTAACTGAAGAACAGGAAGGAAAGAATCAAAATGCCTGATTATATCTCTTTCCCTCTATTAAGCCCAGGAGACTGATAGTTACTTCATTTGTTCTTTCCTGAGCACTCATTCTCAAGATTGGGGGGGGGGAGTCAACAGGAGAAAAGAAAACTCAGGAATAATTAGACTCTTGTGAACAAGAAAGGTGGGATGGGGAGATAAATGGGGGGGAGTTGTATTGTTTTTTGGAATATTTAGGGAACAGACGGAAGGAAAGGCTAATTTCCAAATTAATTGTTAAAAGATCAAAGCATGCAAGCATGATTCAATATCCGTATCTGATGAACGTGTACAGGTAAAAATGGCTGAAAGAACATTTGGGTACACTGGTAGTGTGCACAATCTGCTATTGGAAATATAGTATAATTCAATTAGGCATAATGGGTATCTATGCATATTGATGTTTTGAACATAAAATATGGTTGATTACGTTTCTTGAGATCCCATCTCTCTTCCAACATGATGGCCTCCACAGGGTTTGTGGTATTCATCCACACAGTGACAAATCAAATCCAGATCATCTTAACTTCTGCAGACTTAATGTATCATGGGACTTGACATGAATCCCTGAGATTTATTAAAATTTAACATATTTTTTCCTGC
>CM034708.1:12662250-12681581 GCA_020142125.1 Phrynosoma platyrhinos | reverse complement strand
AGAGCGTGTTACAGTAGTCCAAATGAGAAATTACCAGGGCAGGTACTACTGCTTCAAGGTCTTCCCAGTCCAGGTAGGGACGCAGTTGGCGAATCAGATATTTCTGTTTATAGATCTTTATACAGGTACTCCCAGTTTCTAAAATATAAAGTAAAAATGTTTGTTCACTGAGAGTGAGTGGTAATACATCTGACTTGATACCTAGAACATAGGTCAGAGATGGAAAATCTGTGGGGGCCTCCATTTGATGGACTACAACTTCCACCAGCATGACCAATGAGGAGATTATGGGAATATAGTACAATAACACCTGTTCTCAACCTCAGTTCCAAAGACTTTAGTTCCTGGCTACTCAGTGAAGTGCAACACTTTCATGTTGATCCTCCCATTTAGCCTCATGGATACAGTTCCTTGACTAGGGAACTGTGGACATTTCCTAACCTGGCTTGGAAAGCTGGAACAATACAGGGAAGAATCCTTAGAAGGTTTTCTATTATAGTACCTGTATACAGAGAGCAATCGTCCTCATTGCCTTTCTGCCATTTAATGAACTGGTGACACACAGTAGCAGTGGTGCAACATGGCAATAACATCATAGAGTGCAGTATAGTAGGGCTGCAGAAAGACAGTAGCCTCTTCTTTGAACTATAATGAGACTGTGAATTGTAAGTGCCATGCCATTCATCTTGGAGTATGCAAACATATGATGAAATAGCAATTAAAGCACTGTAATAAAATTTGTATCTGAGATTAGCCTATATGTTTGACAAATACACAACAAATGGTTTCTGTCATGCAAACATCTCTAGCAGGTGCATCTTTTAAGAATTCGGGTATTGTTCTAATTCAACAATGCCTCATAATACGTGAGTTGTAAAATATTATATGTTTTTCTAGATTTATAATGGACTTGTTCCCCTTTGAAGTTGTGAGGTGATTAAACATGTTTTTAAAACTGTACTTGGATATAACAAGTGTACCTTTCTTTTCTCCCAGCAATAAATGAGCTTTCAAAACTGCTTTTGCTTTGTCTAATAACATATGCTACATAATGAATATGTTTAACTTGAATAATTGTAGTTATATTGTTACACCCATCATAAATTGGAATAATTGTACTTACACAATTATTGTTTTACTTTTTATGACTATTTTATATACCTTCTTTAAAAAAACAGAAAATAACTATTTTTTAACAACAGCCACTGTCATATTTGCTGTTAAAGCTTTTTTAAACAGCAGCCACCCTCATTCAGCATGTAGTGGTAATGATACTCAAAGATATATCTGTAATAGTGTGTTTCAGCATAAAAAATATATAAAAAAATACTATAATACTTTTGAGACTAATTTTAAAAAATTCTAATGTAAGCTTTTGTAGGTGCCAGTCCTTGAATTAAAAAAAATCAAAGAAAGATTGGAAAGCAAAACAGCTGAATTAGGATATATCCACAAACTGCAATCCATAGGTTGTGGTCTGAACAGAGAATATGGTTTCTTGGCACACTAGTTATATTTAACCACTAGTTGATATCCCAGCTATTATGTAGGGTTCTCATCCCTCCCTAATTGCAACACTATACCTATACCTATATCAATGTTCTGTACCTATGTCAATGTACTAGACCAAGAATTTTGTCCACTATTCATATGTTTACCTGGTCAGTTTGGTTTGTATCATGTAAAAACTGTCTCTTACCTTTGTCCTTTTAGCTACTATTTATGACCACTATTGAGACTGAACTTGTCACCCTACATTTTGCATTTTATTACAGTCTACACTCCTCTCTTCCCCCACCTGTTGTTATATATGTCTTTCCAGGGAAACCTAACTTCATGCATCCAATGAGATGGGCTGGAGCCCATGAAAGCCTATATTAGAAATGTCCTCTTCTTTTAGTTAGTGCCAAAGATGCTAGACAATTCCTTTCTGTCTTTTTATAGTGGCAATAAAAGTAACTCACTATGTATGTGTGAAGGGGAAGAAGTCTTCTACATTAAATAATCAGGGGACTAAATGAGTTACTTACATGCTCCCCTTTTCTTTTCCCAGACACCCACTCTCACCCATTAAAAAGCATAAACATTTCAAAAGGATGTCTGAATTCAAAAAACACAATTGCTTTGTCGTTTGTATTAGGAATGAGCCTCATATGGGTGAACCAGAACCCCTGGTCTAACTAAGGCTACTCTCCTATGTAAAATACAAGACTAAAGTGATAAATTAAATAGTTTAGGAGAAAAGAGATTTGGTACATGGTTCTAATTTTTCTACTTTTTATATTATATCCTTAGCATTCAAAATCCCTGCTTGGCTTGCAAGATCAGGACTGCCTGGGGCTACCTAGAGAGCATTTTGGTTCAACTGCCTTTTGAATTTGATCAACAAGATATAAACTCACAACTATACTCAATATTCAATGGTGGGTCTACACAATGTGTGCAGACATAAGATTCTATAAAACGTCAAGTACAGTGATCACTAAAACGGCCAACTAAATACAAGTGTAAACTTATCCAATCATATCCATATGTAGGATATGAAATGTGCCTCAGTTCACAAGGTCTCTCTCATGTTTTGGTACATATGGACCAATGCCTGCACATGGGTGGAAACACGTTGTGTCAAATCCCATCTTTGTGATAACCAGTGAAAACAACATGTACAAGGGACACTATATTTTTCCAAGACTGCTTTAAACAGCAATATGGTGTAGTGATTTGAGTGTTGGACTATGACTGTGGAAGATCAGAGTTCGATTCTCCACTTGGCCATGGAAATCTACTAGGTGACCTTTGCTGAATCACATACTCTCAGCCCCAGAAAACCTTGTGATAGTGTCACCTTAGGGTCATCATAAGTCAGAATGATTTGAAAGCACACAACAACAACATAAATATATGCACAAATAAGAAAGGTGTGTCATTGTTGTTTCATCTACAAAAATAACACATTCCAAATCTGCTGGTAATTCCCTTCCTAATGTGTGATTCAGAGTATGTGGTGTGTTTTTTTTTCCATTCTGACACTACCACAGCTGCATCTGACACTCCTTCTTCACCAGGAAAAGTGAGGTGATGTTGCCAGAAAAAGCACGCTCTGTGAATAAGTGGGGATGAACAGGTATGCCCCAGGATATGTTGACAAACACATGGGCCTCCATGGCAAGAGCAACAGCACAGATGATGGATAGATCTGAAAAACAAAGAGACTAAAAGGCAACATATATAGAAAAGTGTATAGCTTAACACAAGAAGAGGAGAAACAGGTGAGAAATGATATTAAAAGAAAGCAGTGCTTGAAGAAAACAGATTCTTTCTAATAGATTACATACACCCAGCCAGTATCTGGTGAAATTACTTTATATGACACAATGAGAAACATGGACAACTAAACAACTTCACAAGCAAAAAAGGGCCTACTTTCCCTTGCACTGATGTAAGAACTATCACACCCAAATGTTCTACAATAAGAGGAGGCATATCTCAATTTTACAACTCCGTTATAAGATCTAGCTATACACATTAACTTTCCTGGCTTCAAAACAGGGAGGGTGGGTGGAGACAATTTATCAAGATATCCTGAAATTAGAAGAAGCCTGCTTTGACTGGCTATTAGTGCCGCTATCTGGTGAGCCAAACTAGTCTGCTAATTAGAAGGGAAGAATATCAGAGTTTTGTATGACTGGAGTGTATAATTATGGATGTATTTTAACGTGTAAAACCAATTTAAAAAAAGAAGGGAAGAAGCAACCATACTAGCTATTTCTGTTTCCATGGTTCCATCCCCAGAGAGCAAACTGACTCTCCAGGTTCATTCCCACTTGCATTTAAACCGAATTGCGAGTTGCATTGACACCGGCTCGCTCAATCGATTCAGGCTGATGCGTAGTTCCCAATATGGAAGCATAGTATTTCATTATTCCATGAATTCATGTCTTTTTGACACAATTGTCATTGTCACTTGATTTGCGCCACTGCATAATGCATGCTCAGTATCATTTGTGATCAATCCATCCTGCTTTTCTTTTTTAGAAAATGTCAATCATATTTCATCATCAGAGGGGAGGTCTCCGCAGCACTCATGGGCGCCTCTGGGGGGGCAATGCTGCTCCTCTCCCCCTCTTTGGCAGGCAGTGGAAGCAGGTACAGCAGCGACAGGAATGCAGCAGGAGACTTCGTTCCTCCTCTTCCTCCTCTACTGGCTGCCGCCACCCAGCTGCCGCCACCCAGCCACAGAGAGAGTTTGCCATTCCTTTCCTCAGAGTCTGAGAGAGGGCGACTTGCCCAAGCTCACTGAGGGGGTTTCCCTAGCTAAGCGGGGACTTAAACCCTGGTCCCTTACATTCAAAACACCACAAGCTTGCTGTAGAAATTCCTAGAGCCAGCTTGGTGTTGCATTTTGTGATATGTGTGTGTGTGTGTGCATGCGCGTGCACACATGCACGCACACACACTATACATACTAGTTGTTGTGTGCCCTCATGTCGTTTCCGACTTATGGCAACCCTAAGGCAAGTTTATCATGGGGCAAGTTTCTTCAGAGAGCATTTGCCATGGCCATTGTCTGAGGTCTAATACATATATAGTATATATACATACTTCTACTCTACATATTTTGGCCTCCTTTGAGCAACCCTCCTCCATCCAGAGGACTGTGCTCTTTTCCTCAGATTCCTCCTCCCACTTTTCCCTTTTCATTCAAGGAGCAGGAGGAAGTGGAGGTCTGCCTTCTTCCTCAGGGCCTCCGATGCAGTTTGAAACCATAACCCCCACTGGCTTTCATTGGCCCGGCCCATTTTTCTACTTGCCAGAAGTAAAAGGGACTTTGTGCCTGGGTCCTTTACTGGGCAGACCTCCTCACGGGGTTGATGGGCCTAGTCGAGGGGTGCCTCTCCTTGCCGCCGCCATTCATGCCAGGCCCAGCAACCTCCAAGTGGCCTCCTCCTCACCAAAGGGGTGGCCTTGGCGGGGCTATGCCAGGATTTGGCTTTTCTGTGGGTGGGGAAGGGACTCCCAAAGAGACTCTGGAGCCCAGGGCCAGGGTAGACAGATGCCCTCACCACAAAAGAGGACAAGGCATTGCCAAATGGAGGAAATGCCAGCAAAAATGGGGGACATCTCTCTCTCACACACACACACACACAAAGCTAAAAACACTCATATAAATTCATGCTTCCTAGTCATGCTCACAATGGAGGACATTTTGGAATTCCTCCTGGACAGAAGGTTGGAATATAGGACGGGTCCTGAGAAAGGAGGATGCCTGGTCACCCTGTCTAGGGAAAGGATTTCCTGGGAGGACCTCCAGTGCCAGCCACCAGTCAGTTTTACTGCATACAGAAATATGGCCTGGGTATATTATATATTAATGTATATCCTATATTACTGGAAATATTACTTCACTTCTTGCAAAGCTCAACTTTCCCTCTTTTTCTTCTTCTGCTAGTTTACACCACAGATCCACATTCAATAAATAGATTCGACAGATATTATTCAGTCCTCGTGACTCAGGAGACTATAGTGATTGATAGATATAGAAGTATTATATTTTTCTCTCTCTTTCTCTGTATATGCTTATATTACTCAATTTTGCATGTGTACATGTCTGAAAGAGGTCCCCTTCCTCCCCCCTCTCAAATCAACTTTATATTCTCACTCTCTTGTGGGTATAAGTTAAGCAAGCCACAAACCCTTCTGCAATCCTTAGTGCTCAGTTAGGTCTTTCGAGAGACAGTAAATCTCTTCAAAAGTTTTCTTGGCCAGTTTCTTCAGAGGAAGGTTTGCCATTGCTGTCCTCTGAGGCTGAGAGATTGGGACTTGCCCAAGGTCACCCAGTGGCTCAGTGGAGATTCAAACCCTGGTCTCCAGAATCCTAGTTCAACATTCAAGGCACTACACCAGCCTGGCTCTCTACTCAGATGTAAGTCCCCCTACTGCAATGGCACTTACCCATAGGTAAGTGGCTATTAGGACTGCAGCGTGGGATTCTATAGGAACCCAGAGAAGGCTACGACCCGAACTTCACTGTTAGCATGGAGAGGGGGAAAAAATGGCGGATTTCCCCAAAACCTGGATGGAATGGGTTAAACCCTCTGCCAACCCACTGTCATTTGTCCTCCCCCTCCAGTACAATGGATTCAGATCCAAAAGTCAATCACACTTGTTGAACATGCTTTGAAATCAATTATTTCCAAAAGAATCACCAAAAAACTAGTCTTTGAAAAGAGCAATTTTTTTTTAATTTGTCTCACTTCAAAGCGAGTCAGAACGATCGCAGTTGGATCTGAAACTGTATCCAGTGTGAACGAGGCACATATAAAGCAATCAGCTTTAGGAATGAGCTCTCCATGAGCCAATAGGTCTACACAACAGGACTGAGCAGCAGTCTTGTTTAGACTTTGCCTCTGTGACTCAGTATTTCTTTTGCACTTCTCTAAACCATTTGTTTCATTTAATGGTCTTTCTGTTGACTCTTTTTCACTTTAGACTGACACCTTAAGTGTTGGTTCCAAACAGTAAACAATTCAGTATTGGGACAGCTCATTTTTTTCTTAATGGCACGTTGAACCACTGGTCCCTGCTCCTACAGGTACTCATGCCTGTTCATACCTTGGCTGCATATGACCCAGTACTGGAAGAAGTAAATAGATTCACAAATGATAGCCTTATCCACAGCTGTCCAACATGAGAACTGGACAGAACCTCCACATTCAGATGCAACAAGTCTCCAGTCCCTAGATGGTAGAGTGAACTTGGAAGAGAGACAGCAGTTGACCTTGGCTCTTAGCTTCCAGAAGCTTTTAGATGGTTGACTGAAAAAGAAGACCAAACAGATAGAACTAGAACAGACTGAAGTAGTTCTGATGTAGCAATGTAATTCCTACACATCTGACTTCCCTCTAGGTTCTGTTCTCTATGTATTCATTAATTTATTTTTCTGTCTATCTATTAGATCAAATCTGCTAGTTTAATTATTTCTTGCTTTTTTCCCAGGGCCAGGGTGCAAAGCATCTTTCAAAATATTTACCAAAAAAATCAGTAGAAATACAACAAATTATGTATATTAAAATTAAAAAATACATTTCTGTAGTTTAACTATTAAAATACAAGACAGAGTAAAATGCTTAAAACTCAATACTACTAATAAATAGGAATGAAGATAATGAAAGTCCAGCACACTTATTTAAACCTCTCGACTATAACAGGCAGTCAATCGCCAAAGTCTTACCTGAACAGAAACAAATTTGCCTGCTGATGAAAGGGTAACAAGCAGGGGACTAATTTAAAGTCCTTTGAAAGAAAGTCCCATAATTTTGAATGGCCACTGAAAAGGCATAGACATTCCAGGATGGAAAAAGAGACACACAGAGAAAGAGAGCACAACTTGTTTAAAGTTATTGAGCAGGCACTTATCCAAAGCTGGAATGGAAGCCATTTCTCCTGACACTTAATCCAAGTCATTGAACCATGCTGTTTGTTATTTACAAACCAAAACAGCAAAGTGTAAAGCCTTTCTATGCAATGGCAGCACTACAAAGTTTTCCATGTTTTCAATTTTAACCTCAAAAAATATTTGGCATGACAAAAGAGCCTTCAGGACACCAAATGAGCATGAAATATTTTCCTGACATCACAGAAACCAGCTCCTTCCCATTCCTTCCATTTAAGCAGCCATTTTAAGGGGAAGGCAGGACAGTGTATCAAACACTTCTCTTTAGGAAGGAAAAGAATGTTGGCAGACCTAAAGGATGCACATGTCCAAGAAGAGGAAAGAACACCAATAACTGCTGGTGTTTGGAACAACTCCTTTGACATGCCTCTGCCACCTGCTGGACAATCTGTTTTGCGAATTTTGTTGGAAACAGTGAAAGGCATTAGCCAACACAAACATCCTATCTATTACACCCTTATAGTCTCCAGATGCTGGGTGGCATGTAACCCAGTAACATTTCTAATGGACCATCCAAACATCAAATTCTCTAATAATCATTCCATTCCAAATCTGCAAAGCTTGCAGTTTGCTGAAGACCCACAAAAGCAAGGACTTTTATCAAGCACCTTGCAGGACAAAGCATGACTGAGTTACAACTTGTTAAAGCAAGCCTGCTCTATTCTGTTCATAATACACTCACCCCTCCACATTCACAGGACCCCTGTGAATGTGGAAAAACTGCAAATAACAAAAAGGCTATGTTTTTACCTGAGCAAATATCTGAGGGAATCATTTCAGCTGAAAACCAAGGCAAAATATTTTAAACATCACACACATGTACATGCATGCACTTAACAGATGCACACGGTAAGTAGTTATCCAAAACAGAAATTCACACATATAAGCTTATTGCATGGCACTTACAAGAACAGAAACGGAAAAGAATGGAATGGAACAGGGCAAAAACGCATGTTACTGGACAGGAGAACGCCACTGATGCTGCCGGGAGTCCCTAAGCCATTCCCCAGCCATTCGTGGCAGCCAATTTTTGAAGGACGGTTCAAAATCGTCCTTCAAAAATCAGCTGCCAGGAATGGCTGGGGAACGGCTTGGGGACTCCCAGCGGCATCGCTGGTGTTCTCCTGTCCAGTAACATGTGTTTTTGCCCTGTTCCATTCCATTCCGTTCCTGTTCCTTAAGTGCCGTGCGATAAGCTTAACAGATTTATCTTTTTCATCTATACCAGGAGTGAGGAAAGTGCAGCCCATGGGGCATATTAGACCCCCAGCTCTATTTCTGCAGTGTCTGAAGCCCTCAGAGGTACACCTGAAGCCCCCAAAGCCCACAGTTTGGGGCAATTTTTCTCTCAAAATTAGCTTGGCAGTAAATGAAGGGCAAAAAATGGGCCTCCACCCACAATATAGTTGCCCACCCCAATCTATACAGACTCAGATTTCCTAAACACACATTGCAGCGTTTTCTTCTAAGGAAAATCCGAAACCAAAGCCTTCTGTTAAAACTAATTTGACAACAAAACAAATTGCTTCAGGTGTTTTGCATACGCTCTGTATGTATTCCAAAAATTGTTCTTAATTAAAAGGTAAATGTGCTAATTCTCTTAACTATCTTTGAACCATACAGCTTCCCTAGTTCAATCCATCAGCAGCACCCTTGAGAAGATTAGTTTCTTCATAGTTGCAACTTAAAACAAACACAAATTTATTTCTGGTATGCAGATTTTCAACTTTCTAATTTTTTCAGCTCAGGAATAATTTGAATTAGTTTAGCTTCTCCTGTTAATAAACCACTTCACATGCACAAGTTTAAGCAAGCTGGTAGTGTGTGACTATATCTGCAACCAAACCAAAGGAACAACAATGATAAACTTGTCAGTGTAGACATCTATTCACATTAAGCAGAATAAAATAACAAGAGCAAAGCTATACAAAAATCAATCTAGTGTTTATTTTAACTATAATGGTTAATTCCTGTAGCTAAGTATCACTTGATATGAATTTTGGGTGAGTAAATCTTCCATATCTTATTGGATATGCCATATTAAACAGGTTCCCTAATTAATTTAGATTAATAAATTCATTATCCCACCCAAGTATTAAGTCTTCTTCAGTAAAATCCTACAGGCATACTGATATCAGACATAAGACAAACTGACTTCAAGTAGGTGTGTGTAGAATTGCAGTCTAAATATTTTAAGGCACTCTTATTTGTTTTAAGGCACTCAGTAAGAAACAGAAGAAAGTGTCATAGAAAAAGGGGGCAAGGAAGGAGAAAGAGAGAGAGAATATAGAGAGAATATAGCTGACAGGGAGAGGGAAGCATCCATTTAATATACAGAACATACCAGTAATTGTCTCTTCTATGCCTTTTACAACTATTCCATCCTTTAATCCTCCTGAATAAGACCCTGGCCAAAAGGGAACATAAGAAATCCAGGGAAAAGTCATTTAGTCTTGTGATTTGCTAGTTTTGGAGATTAGGAAGTGATTTAACTCTTGAGACATCTGCCCAGACCACTGTTAAGGACCTAATTCAATTTGGGACAAACCAGAAACTGAAACTCTACTTGCATTTTAAAGGATAAATATGAATGCCATTAATGTCAGAAGAAATTTCAGCTGTCACATAAAGCAGCAGCAATTATATTTGGGATGATGTACATTATTAAGAGTGGTCAAAGTCCAACCACCCAAGGCCATTCATGCAGACTCTACCCCCAAAAAACAATTACTGATGCCTCCCCAATTTGGGAGGGGTGAATGTTCCAAATTACCAATAATGTTCTCATAAATATCTCAGGGGATACTATTGGCCATTTAATCATGTTTTTGTAGGTTTGCTTCTTGACTTTTGGAGGCCCCTTTTTCTAAAATATGAAGCAACTGGATCAAGAAGACTGGTCACTTCCTGAAATGGAAGGGGGGGGGAGAGGGAACCTACATAAACCTTTAAAAGGTAAGAAGGATAGAAATGCCCTACTATATAGCAAAACTGTTAGAAACTTTTCCCATTCCAACAGAAGCAGGGGTGCACTATTGCCCATTTAGGAACAAAAGAAAGTTCGGTCATCCAAAATGCTGTGGTTAGGGGGCATGTGACAACTGAAGAGTGTGGACCAATGGCAGTTATCTAGCATCAAAATCACATTGAGACTTTCCATGTCTTAAAGGGAGTTCAATATTGGCAATATATAGGGTCATGCAAATTATGGGGCTGTCGATAGTAGCTCACCCTGGTTTTTCTGCACAGCTGCCCCTTAATTTTCATCCTTATGATGACTAGACTTGGTGAGATGTAAGCTTTACTGGCAGACCACTTTTATTGAAGAAACTTGCCTATTTATGAATACATAATTTATAATTAATTGGGGATTAATTCATAGAATTATCAACTAGTGCACTGTCAGAAAGATTTCAAGAAACAGAGGCAGGCAGCTGAAAAGCATCTGAGGTTATGTGTCCAGGTGGACTGTCCTTTTCATATCCAACAGAAATGACAACTCTTTTTTAGTCTTGGTGTCAATAATAACCCATACAGTTGCTGTTTGGGAGCGGGGGAATGAAGAATATTCATCTTTTGTTATCTGTTATTTGTGTAAGGATGCTCCTTTTCATACTTCCTTTTTGTAAACTGACAGAAAGTAATAAGAACATACAATACTGATAGATACAATTTCTCCCCTGTTTGAAAAACCATGACTTTAAAAGCAGTTGAAAGCCCCCAACTGATAAATAAGCATGGAAAAACCTGACAGAATTACATGCACTGTCTCAAAAGAATTAAGCCATGTGGTTGCATGGTTTTGCATTTGGCTGCAGTGCTGTCAAGATTTGCAGTGTATTCTGAAAGGATCTGAGGTTTATTTGCCCTTGCATAAGGATGAGAGCTAGGATATAGCAGCTAGGGATAGACAAATCTGTCTCTTTCATTTTCTAAAACATTCAGACATTCCCAAGCACTGTTTTCCTGTCATTCTTCAGAATCAGTTTCCAGTTTTCTTTTGTGTGTGTGTGTGTGTGTGTTCTTTAATATACACATTTTATTATTATTATTTAGATGCCACAGACTCACAAATTCAGAGAAATGGAAACACAGAAGGATAATAGTGTTCTAATCCAATATTAGTTCAAGAAGTGCTTACTGGTCCAGTTCCAGACAAATTCCACCCACATCCCTTATGCCAGAGTATTTATATCAGAAGCATATCTGTGTAGCTAAACATTAAGAGTAGCTCACTTGACACACCCCTAACCTGTAATTAGTTTGTAAAATCTTTTAACTAGGAGTGCAGCTCAGATAGGCATCTCTTTCCACCAAATTCACTGGGAATACCCCATTGAATTTATTGGGACACAATGTAAGTATGTCATCTGAACAATGTATCATCATGAAATAAAAGTGTGCATGAGAGAGAAAGCTGGGGATAAGACTGTATTACAAGATGTTTTAAAAATTGCCTTCACTTATTTAAGGTTTCAGAAAGACTTTTTCACATCAGTAGGAAAGAGATTAATTGAATATCGCTGTAACATTTGGAGAACTGAAAGCATGCGGTCAGCAGTTAACAGTGGATGGCTTAAACCTCCTTCCTGCTGAGGCAGTAAATGTGTCCAAGCTGACTTGTTCCAGACTGCATGTGTAACAGACTCACCAAACTTAATATTCCTCCATATTTGGACACAAAACTCTTTGTACACAGAAAAACCAGCATGACGTGGAGTGGGGCCCTAGCCCAACTTTACCCTTATCATGCTTGCTTCCTATGTGGAGAAAAGGAGGATTAGAAGTCATGCGACATACACACAGCAGTCGGAGATAGATCACTTCATATCAAAATTCCTAATTTTGGCCCCAACACCCGCCTCAACAATGAGGTCAACCTATACATGAGTATATACAGTAAATGTCAGAGGCAAAGGAGCAGAGGTGAAAGAAATAAAGCTCAAAAGAAGCGAGAGTTGAAGTTGCTGAAACTGAAAAAGCAATTGACAGGGCTTCATTATGGATAGCAAGATTTTTGCTTAGATAAGGGACGGTGGGGGGGGGGAAACTATATGATCACATTAGATTAGATGGATTCATTTCTCCATCAGTTTTTTTTTAATCCTATTGCTCATATGGATATTTTTAAACTTTTCCCGGTTGATATTTTTCTTCAGGATACTTTACAACTTCTCCACTTAAATTCTATGACACCTCTCTCTCCCTTTTCACACATCCCCAGCAGCCAAATTACATCTAATAGTCATTCCCACAATGAAACAGATACTAGAGACCAACAGAGTCTGGGGACTGATGCACTAGAGACAACTAGAAAAATAAAGATTTCCATCTGATGACAGCAGAGAAGGCCATAGGAAAAGAAAAGTTGTTTTTTAAAGGAGTGTGGGCTCACTACTTTTCCTGTTTTCCTCCATCATTCATGAGATAAGGACTTGCCAGCTCTAACAACTGCTCCTTGTCTAAAACAGGCTGCAAACCTGTTCACAGGTTACAGGCTGCAAACCTGTTCACAGGATACAGGCTGCAAACCTGTTCACAGTTACCTAAGATTACGTCCTACTGAAATCAAAAGGTCTTACTAATGCTGCTTATTAGTTGAAAGTGTACCACTTTCAAGAGCATGGTTCAGTAAACTGATGTGATCTTTTTTCTTCACTGATTGCATCTGTCAATACAAGAAATCATATTTTAGGTCAAATAATTAATTGAGACCATATGGTTTGTAACAAACTTACACCACTTTGTCTTATTGTTATACAACTGCCCACCTTGTTTATTTTCACCCATTTCAATTACAAATATTTTTCACAGATGCCCATTACTGGATTCCTATTATGATCTAAAAATCCCTAGCCCATAGAAACTTGGTTGAAGAATTTCCCTCAGCTGGCTGTACACAAATATTATGAATGGCCTAATTTAAAAAAGAAACCTAAGACGTCATCAAATGTTATGTGTAATTAATGTTACAAAAACATATTGCCCTTTTATATTCAAGCTGTCTTAATTTGTTATTACTTTTTTAGTCATCACTTGAACTCCCTTCCTAACAGCTGGTCTGCAGAAAAGTATTGCTTATCATGAAAATTATCAACTGATACAAGAGCTGCTTGTTTCATGTCTTCCCTTTAGAAGCAGTCATACATCAGCTCCCTTCCTTCTTTCCTATTTCTGGATTTGAAGCAAATTGTGCATAATATGCAATTTTCACTGGATGGCAACATTAGGCATTAATTAATTAACATCTTTAAAGTTATGAATGCCAAGGAAGAAATATTTCATAGATCAATACCACACCAATAAAACATACATACTTTGGGGAAAGTCCATCTAATAACTACAATATCCTTCAAAAGATTTTATCCAGACATAATATAGACCAGAGACAAGCAAATTAGGAATACAACTAGACTTGGGTCCAAACGTCTTCTCAGACATGGGTTCAAAGTTGCCCCTGGAAACTTATCATCCCCAGCATTAACTGCTTGTTTATAAAATGGGAATAACTGATTATCCTTTACCATTTTGAACATAAATGATGTAAGGTAGTGAGAGGTAAGAAAGCCTCTGGGCACAATTGAAGACATCAGTATTAAAATACAAAGCCCTAAACAACTCAGTAGGAAAACAGTAAGGCACTATACAGGTGGATAGATTCAATAAAGCCACAGTCCTGAGTTTGCAAGATGACTTGGAGGTCTCATAGGGTCATAATAAGTCAAAGTTTATTTGACAGCACTTAGCCCAACAAAACAACTCAAGCCCAAGGGAACTGAAACAACACCTGATCCAATATCAACCCATTCTGCATTTAAAACTAGCTGCAGAAGCTTTGCTAACATGCCCCTGAGAAGCTAAGCTTGCAGAGGTACTAGAACAGCAGAGATTTCTTGGCAGTAACATTCCACAAGAAATCTGGCTAGCCCCCACACTTTCATCTTTTGGCTTTCAGTTAAAAACATATTATTTTAATTTTTTAAAATAAATATTTTGTTAATTTAGGTAAGTAATTTTGTGATTATTTTAGATTTGAAATAATTTTCGTGATTTCTGATTTTGGCTATGTTTTAATTAAGGCTGTCAGCTTCTCTGAGCTCTTAAAAGAAAGAGTGGAGCATAAATCCATGTGAATGAATGAAAGAATGAATGAATAAATAAATAAATAAATAAATGTCAAATTGTGTGCCATCTAAGCAATGGTTCAAATAGGGTGAAAGACTTAATTTAGCTTGACTTTACAACAACACATACATCCATATGTACAAACAAGTTTGGCACTGATTCAATCGTCAGTCTTGTACCCTTTCTTCATGCTTTAGACAGATTGCCTACCTCTTTATTTATATTTAATGGCATCTTTGTCCATTTCTTTATAAATAATTCCTTTATCTTATTTTTTTAATGAAATAATGGAAATAATATCTGAGGACTGAAGGATGTGCTACAAAAACATCATGGATATTAGCTAGGGGGTACTTCTCACAGCCTACTTTTGTTACAAACTAGGTTTCCCCCTTGTAGCTCTGATCCTGGCCGGGGGGGGGGGGAGGTAATTTTGTGTGCACGGTGAAGGTGCATTCACATTGTTCCTTGTATTACTGCTTTAGAAATGTTATGTTTGCCTTCACCCCAAGTGAGGTAATTGTTTCAGCATGGTTTTCTTTTAAAATATTCCATGCCTATCTCGTAATAGCTGAGTAGTCAGTCTCCCAACTATTATAGTTTGCCCTCAAATTATGAGTTGTTTTCATTTTTACTTTTAACTTGTAATTTTCTTCTTGGAGCGATGTGATTTTTATAGCACTATAGTGTTAGCCACATCAAAGGTATTTCCTAGTTCTGAGAATATTACTTCCTCAAGACAGTGGCTCTGGGTCAATTTTTTTTCATTTTATGTTCTTCATGTTAAATAAGTTTTGAAAGGATTTCCCCCCCTACAAATATATACCATTGAATGACTGCTAGATTGTTTCAGAAAGCTGTGGTTAGCACTGCCTGTAATCTGCCTTATCTCCACATTCTGATGCTTCATTTTTGGCAGGGATGCATAGGCAACACAAACATTTGCCATACATACTCAGAATAAAAGGCGACATTACAGCCATATTAAATTTAGCAAAAACAAATCCAAAGTATTTACAGGTGCTATTCAAAATAAGTTTTATAATAATTGCTTACTTTCCTTTGCTTTAAAATAAAATATTAACAAGGAAAGTTGTAATTCCTGTAATCTTCAGAAGGGGAAGCTAAATGAAAAACTTGTTGAGAGGGTTCCCACACACCAAAAAGTAGATAAGATGACCTCTGAGATCCCTATTTTGTTAGAAAAATTAAATATTCCCATAATAAATAATTGTGAACTTTGGAAAATGGCATAGTAAGTTAAATACAAAGAACCTCAATAACTTATTTATTTATTTATTTATTTACAGTCATCCCTCCCTTCGTGGGGGATCTGTTCCAGACACCACCACCCCATGAATCGGGAAAATCAGACATATTCAAGGCCCATTGGTTAGAATGGGTGTGCGCTCCTGTACGTGGCGCTACATGTGTGCCTCAGGCGCATGCCCCATTTTGTCCCTCCCTGCTTGCCATCCGCAAAGGACTGAGACCGTGGACACCAAGTCCGTGAATGGGGAGGAACAAGTGTATTTATTTATTTCTTTCAAGGATTTATATCCCACCTTTCTCCCATAATGGGATTCAAGTCTTGAAAGGGTTACTTTGAAAGTGTTTTCTAAATATCTAAGGACTAAATTGTACAATTAGGAGGATGATCTAGTAAAGTTCTTCCTCAACCAGACTACTATATATTACAGGTAGTATGAGGAGGGGAAGGTTGCATGTTTTAAAACTTCTAAATGTCAGTGACACCGTTCAGGGAAGCTGGACATTCTATTTTCTATGCACATAGGAATTTGTTCTGTTTGGTTCCTGTTTTTCCTTTTTTAAAACACATTAAAAGAAGACCCTAAACCAGCACCATACAGCTGTATAGTCCAGAAAAACATTCACCACATTATTCTACCAAACTATTTCCTTTTTTAAAAGACATTAAAGAAGACCCTAAACCAGCACCATACAGTTGTATAGTCCAGAAAAACATTCACCACATTATTCTACCAAACTATTTCCTTTTTAAAAAGACATTAAAATAACACCCTAAACCAGCACCATACAGTTGTATAGTCCAGAAAAAGGTTCACCACATTATTCTACCAAACTGGTTCTGAGGCTAGGAAGACACATTCTTCAGATTAAAGGCCCCACATCATTTTGATAGGAAAGAAGAAAAAAATGTGTCAGCAACTAATCAAATGATTTGGGAAAGTATACTGAAGATGATCAGCAGAACATGTGCATGCCCATGTGCAAATCATAAATACAAGAAGATTCCGATTCAGAACACCAAAACACTGACAATGGATTGACACAAACGCATTTTAGGGCAAAACCAGAGCCAGCTCCTGCCAACTCGGGAAGAAAAGTGCTGGAAATAAGTCAAGACTGGGTGTGGGGAGGTGAAGTTGAGGCAAAATGAGATGGAAAACAGAAACAAAATAGCATGTGGTAACACGAAGAAAATGATAAGCCTAATTGTAGTAAAAACCACAGATAAGAGAAGCATCATCACTCCATGTTCATATGAAAGGACAAATTGATTTTCAAGATTACACTGGTGTAGTCTTACTACATGTCCTGCTTAGCCTACAGCTGTCACATTTGTTACCCTCCTTTGGATAGATACCAGTCAGAGATAAGCAGTTAAATCCCTGCTTGAATTCTCAAACCTCCAGGTTTAGGAACAATTGAAATTCAGCATTTGAATTAACAAGTTTTCTGCTCTCCAACCCCTCAAATCTCGGTGTAGAGATTTAAGACTAAGCAGAGTTTTCTCCTCTTAGATTATGGCAGAAGGGACCTGCCAGGTCATTTAAGTTCAACTCTCAAACTAAGAAGATATCTTTTTATTGTACCTACTTTTACTGCAGCAATCATGCAAACTTTGCAAAAATGCTTTTTAAAAAAAAAAAAAATACCAAAGAGCAATGAAAAAGGAAACTTTAAAACAAACACTCCAAGCAAAATATATATTTAATGACTAAAAGCCACAAACAACCTTCTGGCAAAGATCAGATAACTTAAGCTGCTGAAAGACCATTTTTCATTAAAGCCGCTTCATATTTCTTTAAACATGGGGAAAGGGGGGGTTCTTTATTGATACCTGGGTTGCTAGATGACAAATCACAGCTACTTCCAGGAAATACGATGTTTTAGTTTTCATTTTGCTGAGTTGCTTGCAGAGAATTAGAATTTGATACATACTTTATATTCCAAACACAGAAGTGATTTGTTTGAAATTAAATTATGGTTACCTGCATGAGTCATATCAGCTCCATAGGGAAACATTAACTGCACAAACACAGTTTCGATCAGGAGGGAAATAAACATTTTGACAATGTTCTCTTTTTTCTTCAGCAGTGACACACCATCATTCCTCCACCCTCACTCCCAAAGTTATGAAAGCTGGAAAATGGCAAAGCTGCAAAAGATCATGTCAGCACAGGATTTCTGATGATATACTATATAATCTTATATTCTGTGGTATTTTCAACACAGGAAATTGGTGTATTAGGAACAACCTAATTCTCAAACTCTTCCCCTCCCCCTGAATTGGCAACAGTGGAACAAGCTGTAATGGGTGTTTCTACACTAGTTTCAATATTACAGTGTCAAGATTAAGCTTTTTCTTGCTTGAAGGCAACATCCAGTGATAATATAAATGTCAATATTGCATTGGACTAGGAGAGAAAATGATTCAAATCAAATTTTGTGAAACTGGCCTTGTGGAGGGACAATTTTGTGAAGTGGCTCCTCTCTTAATTTTATTTCTCCAAGTCATTTCAACTCATTCTTCACGGTTTTTATTTTAGAGCAAATCCATGTAAATTTGAGGGCTTACGTCTAAACAGACATGCACAGCACTGCAATATTAATTCCCAGTTCTATTTTCTAGTCCCACCATCCTGTCCCACTCCCACACTACCACAGAATGAGTCATATTTTAAATCTTTGAGTTTATAATTCTTTGTTGTTGTTGTTGTTGCAAAAAAAAAAAAAAGATTTAAAAAGATTTTTCATGTTTCTACACAGAATTGCAGGAAACAGCAAAGTGGTTTTATATTTTTAATCTGCTTGTTTCTCAGATAAAATGGACTGCTAGAGAAGAATATTTTGACTCTATAAAAATGGGTGCCTTTCCCCGAATATTGAACTGCTATCCACAATAATAGTGGGTTCCATTGGGTGGGAAAGGAGGCATCATCTTTTACTGCGGTAATAAATTTCCCATTTACTTCAATAATAATAATAACAATAATAATAATAATTTATATTTCCCGCCTCTCCCTATGGATTGAGGCGGGATTACACAATAAAATGAATACAATATGCAAAATACAAACAATAAAATAGTAAAATCAAACAACAATAATAAATTATAAGAGCATAAAATATAATATAATAAAATAAATAAAAATAAAATAAAATAGCCAATCGTCATCAGAATCTAGAAATCTAGAAGATCAGATGGATAGGCCCACCGCAAGACCTCCATCTTAAGTGCCTTCTTAAAGGCATCTAGCATAGTAATAAGATGAATCTCTTCCGGTAGGCCATTCCATAACATGGGAGCTGCAGCCGTGTACGATCTTTGGGAAGCCGTGCTGAGTCTGGTTCTATGATATTCTAATAATCCAGATGTTCTGAGAGTGTGGGGCGGATTGTGTGGGGAGAGGCGTTCCTTCAAGTAACTCAATTAGGGATGTAGGGCTTTAAAGGTAATAACCAATGCTTTGTACTGCGCCCGGAA